>LR738712.1:580205520-580315797 GCA_902687465.1 Secale cereale
CGGTTTGCCCACGTCCCAATGATTGGCTATGTTTACAGTTTTATCGGCCCCTTGAACAGTTGATACGCTCACGTTCAATGATTGGCTAGGCCCCTTGGGACAGTCCGGTTTGCCCACGTCCCAATGATTGGCTATGTTTACAGTTTTATCGGCCCCTTGAACAGTTGATACGCTCACGTTCAATGATTGGCTAGGCCCCTTGGGACAGTCCGGTTTGCCCACGTCCCATTGATTGGCTGAACCTTGTTATGAGCCTGGCAGCTCTTTGAAAAAGCCTCGACTACATGGTTTGATTTACAAGAATTGTGTGTTTCTTGATGTTTTTTGTGTTCCATAACCTTTTAAACCAAGGGGAACAGCTCCAGAAGTTGACCACCTATCTATAATGTTATAAGTCTGGGTCATGAACACCAGCGAGAATTAAACCGGCGTTCATCATAACCCGGATCGACTTCATGATGAGCCGACAGGTTGCCAGTACACGATCAGGTACAAGTTACAAATTTCTGAACTAAGATGAGAAAGATTTATCGACAAGATGAACCGAAGAGTTTCAAGGGTTTATTAGAACTGATGAAGACCGATTAAGGTGATTTTAACATCCTGACCGGTTTAAGGTATTTTGGCTACATACAATTCAGGTATCACAGTTATTTTTTAAAAAGATATGCTTATTAGATGTATCAAGAGAACAAGTTAATCCGTCCAGTGGTAAGCCACTAGGACATGTTTTTTGATATTTTTTATGAACAGAGCAAGGCATCCGCATCAATCAACAAGTCAACGAACGAATATTTCATAAAGACCAAAGGTCGGATCACAGCGCTTTAAGTTTCAGCTAAACCTATTACAAGGCATAAAAGCCAAATAGTTGGAAGCATTGTTTGACGGAATAACAATCATGATTACAACAATAGCATTCAAGATTGTGCTTCTCCTTGCTGAGATGGTTGGCCACCGTCTTGTTCCGGAATATCTTCCTCCTCGTGAAGCGGCGGGAAATCTGGTGCACGCCAATCAATCTTGGCCAAGGCACGGAAATATACTTCATCGTTGATAAGCTGAGCAGGATCAATATCAGGAGCAAAGGTGTGAGGACGAACCGGCGGGATTAAGTTTACAATATCGTAAACCGGTCGCTCCACCCGCTCATTCTGTAGGTTATATGATGGATGGTATCGAGACAAGTCAGACTCCACCGCAATCTTGCTGGCGAGGGGCCGCATCTCCTTTGTTAGAGCATAAAGGTCTTTTTCATTAAACGTTGAACCGTCCTCCTTGGTATCAGGAAATCCGGTTAACACCTCCTCCGGATCAAGGTCCGGGACCCAAGCTTTAGCCCTCGTAAGGGCCAGAAGAGCACCTCCTCGAGCAGCCGATTTCTTAACCTCTTCAAGACGAGCCGGCAGAATGGACAAACTATTCAAAGTATCCTTGATGGTTGAAGGAGCCGGTTTACCGAAGGAAGTGGCACTGATAATCCTTTGCGTTCCAGAGTACAACTGTTCGACTAAGGTATAGCAGGCCTTGAGTTTCTTCCGTAAGTCATCACCAAGATGGGAGACACGGCGTCCTACATACAACAATGAAAGTTAAACCGGTGCAAGTCACAGGTTACAAAGATAAAGACAGGAGTTCAGATTATGCTTACCAAAAATAGCAGAAGTCATCAAGTCAATTTGGCGCTTTAACCCGGTCAATTCTTCAGTAACCGGGTTAAGTGCTCCTTCGGCATCTTGAACACGTTTCTCAAGATCTTTTTTCTGGACTTCAAAAGTAGTCCGTTCCTCGTCAAAGAACCTCTTCAAGTCTTCGGCAGTCTTTAAACTCACTTGAAGTTCTTTCTTAGCCTTTGAAGCGGCTGACTCAGTCTCTGTAAGCCGGCTTCGAAGTTCACTTATTTCTAGAGCATTCCGGTTCAGCTCAGCCTGTAGACAAAAGTTCAAAAGCAAGGTTAGAAATTACAAGTCTCAAGCACACAACCAAGTTGTCTACTTGACACTTGGGGGCTAATGGCAGTTGAAGTAATACAGCAAAGACAATTTGAAAGTATAAGTCTCAAGCACACAACCAAGTTGTATACTTGACACTTGGGGGCTAATGGCAGTTGAAGCAATGCATCAGAGACAATTTTGAAATTACAAGTATCAACTACATAACCAAGTTATCTACTTGATACTTGGGGGCTAATGTATGGATCAGCAGTTCAAACTACAAAGTTCCGGATTACCTTCAATAAAGCAGATAAACCGGAACTTGGGGGCTGCTATGAGATAAAGATGCGTCAAAAAAGCAAAGTCAGAAGAGGAAAACTTACTTCATATTTTTCTCTCATCAGGTTTACCAGGCTGGCTTCATAATCCCGGCTGCTGTGGAGCCGGTTCAAATATCCGAATAGATATCTTGAGCACTCATACTCGAAAGACTGGATATATCAGTACTCCACTTCCCCTTTTCCTGAGTTATCTTTTCCGCTTTAGCTGTATGTTTTGCTAAAACGGTGGGTTCAGCTGGCGCAACATAAGCAGTGCCAGTAACCACAACATCAGGGGAAGTGGGTGCATTGGGAGGAGTAACTTCAACTTGAGCCGGATCAGGAGACGCCGGGTTAACTTGAGGAGAATTAACCCGGGCCGGATTTGGTGGGTCTTGGACATTTTCAGCGACAGGAGTTTCACGAGCAGGTTCTTCAACTGGAGCTGCGGGGGTACCTTCTGGAGGAACGGCTGTAGACGGATCAGTCATCGGTTCAGCAGTAGAAGGATCAGCAACAGGCTTATTTGCCTTAGCCTTTTTGCTAGGTTTCGGTTTGCTGGAAAAACAGGCAAAATAAGTTAGCATTATAAAGAGAAAGAGGGACATTGTAAACCGGAAGAGATGAAGAGAGTTACCCAGGAACAGTCTTCAAAGGAGGAAGCTGTGTAGCAGTCGATTCGCCGGAAGAAGACAGCGGAGTTTCCTGATAGTCAGGATCAGACGGTTTAAGTGGTTTTCGGATAAGTCCGGCCTTGGGATGAAGAAGGGTCGGAGAGAGTATCACCTCAGCACGGCGCTTTCGAACCGGAGTTAATGAGATTCCAGAGGACTCCACCGCCAGGCCACTATGGCGAGTGGTCCGGCGAAAAGTTTCGTGCTGTTGCTTCTTCAAAGTAAAGTTAGGATCTAACTTAGCATATGGATGAGAAAATTGATATTTCCTGACGGTCCGACGGATTTTTTGAGGAGGAGGTTCTGAATCGGAAGAAATAAGAGTTACCTCGATTTCAGTCGGGTTATCACCTTCAGGCAGTTCCTGTGAAAAGGTATTATTAGATATGATTACAAATATATGAAGGCGAGAGTTTAAACCGGAGTAAAGCATACCTCAGAATCCGGATCATCATCCTCAGAAGGAGAACCGGCATCGACGGCTGCTTTCCTCTTCTTGTTCGCAGGGGTTTTCCGGCGAGCCTGCTTTACAGTTTTTTCCTGAGGTTTTCTCCTCCAGAAGGGGTCATCAGCCTAAACGAAAAAAGCAAAGGCAAGTGAAAGACGGTTCAAAGAGGACGGTTTATAAAGTACAAGTTAAAGACAAACTTACTTCAGGCAGCTTATTCTTCTTAAAGTATGGGGCCAAGCCAACTTTAGAGCAATCTGTTAAAGCAGGATTGACAATCTTCTTGGCTGACTCCACTACTTCCGATTCAGAAAGCTTCTCCTTAGTAAACCTCTGAGGATCATCCGGTTTACCGGAGTACTTACACATCAGCTTAGGGCGCCGGCTTAAGGGAAGGATGCTCCAGGATAGCCAGCAGCGAAGGAAATCAGTGCCAATCAGACCATTTGCCATGAAAGCTCTCAGCTTGGAGAGCTGTGGTGAAAACCGGGTCCGTTCAGCAGCACTTAGCCGTTGTGGCAAGGGGTGATTCGCCGGGATACGAGTTTCGCGATAACCCGGCAAAGGATTTTCACCTTCAGGAGAGGTGTCTACACAATAAAACCAGGACTTATTCCAGTCCTTAGGGTGAGTGTGTAAGGAGGCGTGAGGAAAAACTGCATCCCTCCTTTTCTGAATGCTAATCCCACCAAGCTCTTGGTGAGGTCCGCTGGTGAATTCAGTGCGCCGGTTTGCATGGAAGAAATCCCGGAATAAATCAACTGAAGGCTCCTCTTGCAGATACACTTCAGAAAATACTTGGAAATCGCAAATGTTGGAAACAGAGTTTGGTCCGATGTCCTGTGGATGCAGCTGGAAGGTGGCAAGAACATCCCGGAAAAATCTTGAACCGGGGGGAGAGAAGCCTCTAGAGATGTGGTCCAGAAATACGATGACTTCCCCGGATCTAGGAGTAGGAGGGCACTCATTACCCGGAGCACGCCATTTTAGCTCAGCCTGAGGGCCTAATGTGCCGATGCTCGACAGCTTGACTAAGTCATCCTCAGTCACGACAGAACGGACCCAATCGCACGAAACATACTGCTTAGCCATTTGAACAAACTGCTGAAGAAGAGAAAGTACAGAGACGGATTATGAACGTACAATGATCCGGGATCTATTCATGTTATACAATGGTTGAAACGGAGAACTAGATGGCAAGGTTAAACCGGCAATCATAAAACAAGTTATATCATTTCCGGTTTAAATGGCAGTTGAAGAGGAACAGTTTAAATTGTTGCGTCAGTTTATATCATTTCCGGTTTATGGCATGACAATTTAAACCGGAACATACTTAGCGAATCTACCGAGGAGAAAAACAGGTTTCTAAATAATTGCTAAGGGGGGAAGATCTGAGTATGCTGAGGAAAAGAAATTAATCTACAGCGGAGTAATAATTGCTAAGGGGGAAAGCTACGCAGACTTCATACCAAAAGGACGAATTTACATGTCAGACAGGTGCAATAAAAATTCGACGCATCTACAGCGGAGTAAAAATGGAAGAAGATCGAAAAGTAAGGCTACTACGAGTCACAGGTTCAAAGAACGAACAATACGAAGCTTGCTGAGAGCTCTAATGGCGGAACGGATAAATCTACAGCATTATGACGGTAAGATCTAGTCTAATATTAAGCGGAAGATCTACAGACTAGGGCCTAAAGGTCACAAGACTTCTATGAGAAACGTATCTACGAAGAGACGAAGCTTCATTGGAAACCCTAATGGCGGAAGAACAAGGCGAAGCAATGGCGGACGCGGATCAACCACAAGGAGGATAAACGTACCAGGGACAGCGAGAATCGGCGGCGGAGATAATCTGGTCAAGGCTCAGGTTGATGCAGCGGCCGGTCGAGGACTGGAGATCCGGCGGTCGTCGGCGGCGGTTTGAGCTCGGGCAGCAATGGAGGAAGAAGACGCAGGAAGAGGATGAAGGGAGAAGAAGATAATGAATGGAGCGTGGCAGTATTTATAGCCAGAGGTCAGATCTGAAACGACAGGTGCGAGAATCGAGGAGACAGAAATCGGATAAAGATCCCGTGATGCCTCGATCTTCGGGATAACCCTTAAAATACGCTACAGTACAGCTCACAGCGTTAAATGCGGAGATGATGTCATTGTCAGACTGTAATGATTTCGGGGGATGACGTCAGAGCCGGTTTACAAAAAGATGAAGACAGAAGAGAATCATATGAGACGAAGAAGACTGATATGAACAAGTTCAAATCATTCTGGGGCCTAATGTCAGGGATATGGTTAGTAGGTATAAACCGGATATTGTAAACCGGCTTAGTTATATTGTACTTAGTTTTACTATTTTAGTAGAAACTACGGCCCATGAGATTTCAAGGCCCATGTATAGAAGTACGGTTTGTAAACCGCCAGGAGATGTAACTTGAGAGATAGGAAAGAAAAGGCAGAGACCGAGGCGGACACGATTATGAGCCAGCCTCGGGACTCTGTAAACCGGACCAGGCGTCACCTCTATATAAAGGGACGACCCGGCGACGGTTCAAGGACAAGCAACAATCAACCCGTCGAAACACAGGCAAAGCGAATCCGCTCCCTGTAAACCGACGCCCAAGCAATACCAAACCAACTAGACGTAGGCTTTTACCTTCTCGAAGGGGCCGAACTAGTATAAATCCTTTGTGTCCTTTGTGTGCCATGAATCCTTTCAAGCTAACCCGTGCGATGGTTCCATCATCAAGTCCGCTAAACCGGACATCTGCCGTGTTATTTCAACGACAGTAAGGGACAAATCCGCTTACGCGGGAAGGCAAAAGGTGTGTACCCATTTCCTAGAAGGAATAAGAGTGAACTTGTTGAGGAACCATTTGAAGCAATTTATAACTCCGATTATTATGATGATTATTGATTCCTCTTTGCATTATGCCTAGCTTAAAGGCATAAAAGAAAGCGCTTTTGGGAGGCAGCCCACAATGAATAAAGTTTTATTTTGCTTTTGTTGTGTCATGATGTTTGTTACTACAGTAGCATCATCATTGTATCTTTACTTTTCAGCTTTGTGCCAAGTTTAGCCTCTGATTGCAAGAAAGTTCAAAAGTTGTGACGTGCTGTCCAGGAAACAGATTCTGTCCTTGGACAGAAAAATTTGTATAAAATCACCAGATCATCTTTTTGGTCTGAATTGTTTCGACAGCGTGCTCTATACAATTGGCTTTCGGGCGTCTGTTCTGAGTTTTTTGATTTCAGTTGCAGAAGTGCCCCGAAAAAATTATTTACTACCTGCTAGTCTGTTTTTCACAAATTCTGTCATGTTTTGCCTTTTCTTCGTTTTGCAAACCTTGAGCTTGCTTTTTCTTTGCAAAAACCTTTTGGCAATCTTGAGAAACAGTACACCTTCAAGATTATCTTTATTTCCAGCAAGGAAAAATTATTTTATTATGGGTACTAACCTTGCTAATCAGATTATGATGAGTTATGTATGAAGGGAGTTTTCAAGTGTGTGAGGGAAGATGATAAAAAGATTAAGGAGTGTCAAACGCTCAAGCTTGGGGATGCCCCCGTGCACCCCCAAGAAATATTCAAGAAGACTCAAGCGTCTAAGCTTGGGGACGCCCCCGTGCATCCCCTTCTCCATCAACAATTATCAGTTCGTCTTTCGTTCCACTATATTTTAATCACTTCATGTGTTATGTGCTATGCTTGGAGCGTCTTGCTTTTAGTTTTCTTTAGCTTTGCTTGCTGTTCATAACGAGTTGGAACCCATCTTTCTTTGTGTGGAATAGAAACACGCTCCACTTCAACCTAGAACATAACATAGGATTTTTCATGTTTATCTTTGTTGTGTATGTTCTTTGTCTTTCAATAGCTACTGTCATGTTCAGCTCTTAGTTTTCATGCTTTACTTTTTAAAGAGCTTTTGTTTAGTTGGTTGCTGGAATTCTCTTGAGTTATCATGCTTATCTTGTTAAGAGAGTTGGCTTCTGTTGCACTGGTTGATATATCTATGATAAAAATGCTATGTGCATAATGGTGCTTAGTAGTTCATGTTTTCTTATGGTTAGTCTCAAATAGCTGGGGGGTTCTTAATGTGTTATTGAAGTACCAACATGATTTGTTTGCCTATGATGTGGTATGGTTTAGTGATATCTTCCTCCAAGAATTTATTTTGATTGACTTGGCGTATGCTCACGCATATTTAAGACTGTAAAGAAATTCTATCAAGCCTTGATGATCTTTAACTTCTGAGTAGCGATATAACTTCCATGCCCGATTCAATGTTGCTTTGTCGCTCTGCATGATTATGACCGTCATTGCTCTCTTAGTTGGTCGCTCCCAGTCTTTTGCTAACCTTCGCCTGTACTAAGCGGACTGACTGCTTGTGCATCCAAAATTCTTTAAACCAGTTATGCCATATGAGTCCACCATACCTTCCTATACATGGTATTTACTTGTCATTCCTAACGAAGACTTTCGTGTACCATCTCGAAATTAATCAAAAAAGCATTTCTCTTTTGTGCCTCTGTTTTAGCTCATGAGGAAGTAGTAGTTGATTCATGATCTTTTTAAGTTGGACAAGCTTCACCCCGGGATTGCATGTCTAATGTGCAAACCCCTAATATGAGAAGGAACTGGCAAAGAGTGCGCCCGGCTCATTAAAAAATATACAACAAACAAACCCTCCTTCACGCTTTGTTCATGAGAAATCAGAAAACTTTGGCAGTGATAAACAAAGGAGATTAAGGGGATGTGATCGTCCTCGTACGGGAGCCGTTCCTCGAAACTTGTCCAGCTCGAGAAGTAATTGAGTTATCTACTAGCATTCGTTGACGAAATATGCATCTCTAAAAAATAATTATTACCTCTGTTTTTAAAAACCAAGAGCTCTGGTACATGTTTAGTTTTTGTTTCCGACCACGGGTTTTCAACCTTGCCATCAAAAGCCACGGTTCGAGAGTCTCCACCTTCTTTCTTTAAAGCACCAACTATTGAGAGCATGATTGTCATTCTGAGTGTAATGTGCATTGCCCCAAGGTACCATTGTCTTCTTCATGATTATGATATCGTTTATTCTGAAATCATTGTATCTAGTCGTCACTTAAACTTTGGAGGTGCCCCTGCATTTATGTTTTGCTTCACTAAAGGGGGCAAGCGAGGTACCACTTTGTCATGTTTGCACACCATGCTCACTACAAATCTATTGAGTGTTTCAGTATCATATTGTAAAACTTTCAGTTCTTTGTGATATTCTCATGAGGCAACTTAATTACTACAGATTCATTATCTCAGTAAGCATTTGTCATGTGACTATGAAAAGTCCTTATATGGTTAATAGCATGTCACCATAGAAATTATGCTTGTTATCATTTACCTACTCGAGGACGAGCAGGAATTAAGCTTGGGGATGTTGATACGTCCAAAACGTATCTATAATTTCTGCTTGCTCCATGCCTCTTTTGTGTGATATTGCTATGATATTTATGCACTTCCATACACTTTTGATCATATTTGGACTAACCTATTAACTCAGTGCACCCCAGTGCCAGTTTCTGTTTTCTGCTGTTTTTGTATTTCAGGTTTTTCCATTACGTAAATTGCCAGAAAAATCCCGGGAAAAATATATAAAAAATCAGCGTTCCGGAAGCTTCCATGCAGCCAAAGTAGGGCCAGAGGGGGGCCACCAGGGCTCCAGGCGACCAGAGGGGGCGGCCCCCCTCCTGGCCGCGCCGCCAGGGCGCCTGGGCCCCCTGGCCTCTTCTGACGCCCCCCTTTGGCATATATTTACACCGCGTCCCGAAACCCTCGAGGACGGAACCCTTTTTCGCGATCTCATCTCTGTTCCGCCGTCGTCGCGCTTCCAAGATCGGGAGCACCAGGAGAACTCTTCCCGGCACCCTGCCGGAGGGGAGAACCACCACCGGGAGCCTTTCCTCCACCATGGACACCTCCCGGATGAGTTGTGAGTAGTCTCCCTTGGACCATGGGTCCATGACCAGTAGCTATGTGATGTTCTCCTCCCCTCTTTGTTCTTCACCGATTAGACCTCGTGAGCTGCCCTACATGATCGAGGCACATATGTAATCCTTATGCTGTTGCTATGATGAGTTTGCTGAGATCCGATGGATTATGAGATTATGTTCAGATTGTGTGTGAATAATATATTTGATTCACCTCTTTTATATTTATGTTCTTGAGTAATTCTTGCATGTTCTCCGTTGCTGTTTATTGCTTTGGCCAAGTAGTAGGTAGTAACTCCAAGAGGGAACGTTATGCTTGATTGTGGGTTCATGCCCCTCGATGACTAGCTTGAGTGACAGAAACATGAGTCTAGGGGATGTGTTGTTGCCACAAGGGGGAAAACAACAGTGCGTGTACTTACGGGTGCAAGGATTGTTTACTTTACGCAAAGTTCTTTTAATGCAGTTGTTTGTTGCTTTGAGTTTACACTATGGGTGGGACTCGCAACTTAATACCAGCGAGATGTTCTGGATAGATATCTCAAGGTGGATGATTAGTAGTAGATGCAGATGGATTTCGGTCTACTTGCCTTGGCGTACCGCCCATGCTTTCGAGCCCCTACCTTTCTTTGCAGCATAGTTAGCATTGGTTTGCGCACATAATCCTGTCAATTGCCCAGCTGTAATTCGTTTACCTCGCTTAGCTGTTTTATCGTCTTTTGGGAGAGAGACATCACTAGTGAACATCATGGGACCCCGGTCCATATTACCATCACTGATCACACCCGTTATTTACTTTCTATTCTTACTTACTATTTGCAGTCATACCTATCACTATTATCTCTTGCGTTTGATCCTTTGTAAACGACAAGGCCGGAGGGATTGACAACCTCTCTGTACTCGTTGGGAGCAAAGTTATTTGTATTTGTGTGCAGGTCCTGTCAATCGCTAAGTTGCGCCGCTAGCAGTTGACACCTTCTTGTTGACCCTCAGAGTCTCAGGGGATTCGATCCTTGGTATCTTTGGCAAGGGAAAACTACCGCTACACTGCATCTCAAACCTTCCACTTGCGGTAACCAACAAGGGGCGAGAAGCCATCAGCAGGTGCATTACATAAACCAAAAGGCATACATTTATAAGCAAAGGTACCGAAAGGACAAGTAAAAGTGGTCTTTTCTTGATCCCCTTTTGACACAGGTATTTGAGAGAAACCAGAATAACCATATAGAAAGCAAAAATGAGTATGCTTGGATAACCTTTCTAGAATTTGATCAATAAAAGGCAAGGGGTAATGATCTTTCTTAGTAGCTTTATTTAACTTACCGAAATCAATTACCATCCTATAACCTGTAACTATTCTTTGTGGGATCAATTCATCTTTATCATTAGGAACGACAGTCATACCTCCCTTCTTAGGGACACAATGGACATGACTCACTTGCTATCAGCAACTAGATAGATAATACCTGCCTATAGAAGCTTTAGTATTTCCTTCCTTACCACTTCTTTCATTTTAGGATTTAACCGTCGCTGATGATCAATAACTGGTTTAGCATTTTCTTCCAATTTTATCTCGCGTTGGCATATAGTGGGACTAATGCCCTTAAGCATCCAAAGTATATCCAATAGCAGCACGGTGCTTCTTCAGAGTTTACAATAATTTTTCTTCTTCCTGCTCTGAAAGGTTAGCACTAATAATAACAGGATATATCTTCTTTTCATCAAGATAAACATACATAAGATTATCAGGTAAAGGTTTAAGTTCAAACACGGGATCACCCTTGGGTGGAGGAGGATCCCCTAGGATTTCAATAGGCATGATGTTTTTCAATACGGGTCCCTGTTTAAAGAATATTTCATCTATTTCCTTTCTCTCATTCATATGCATATCATTTTCATGGTCTAGCAAGTATTGTTCTAAAGGATCATTAGGAGGCACAACAATAGAAGCAAGACCAATAATTTCATCCTAATCCAACAGTAACAATATCTTTCACGCAGTCTAACTTGGCATTAACAGTATTCAAGAATGGTCTACCAAATATAATGAGACAAAATTCAGCTTGTGTGGAACTAAGAATAAGAAAATCAGCACGGTATTTAACCTTCCCACACAAGACTTCAACATCTCTAACAATCCCAACTGGTGAAATAGTGTCTGTATTAGCAAGCTTTATAGTAACATCAATCCCTTCTAACTCAACAGGTGCAATATAATGCATAATTTCTCGATATAAGGTAAGAGGGATAATACTCGCACTAGCACCTACGTCACAGAAACCATCATAGCAATGATCTCCTATCTTAACAGAGATAATAGGCAAGCCTACAATAGGTCTATGTTTATTCCTAGCATTGGGTTTGGCTATTCTAGCAGACTCTTCGTGGAGGTAAATGACATTTCCATCTAAATCTTCTACCAAGAGATCTTTAACCATAGCAACACTAGGTCCAACTTTAATTTGCTCAGGGGGCGTAGGTGTTCTAGTATTACTCTTACGAACCACAGTTGAAGCTTGAGCATGATCCTTTATCCTAACAGGGAAAGGTGGCTTCTCAATATAAGCAGTGGGAATAAGAGGATCAACATTATAAGTGATAGTCTTTTCTTCAACTTTAATAGGTTCAACTACTTTTACTTCAATAGGGGGATGGTATTTAAACCACTTCTCCTTGCGGAGATCAACATAACTAGCAAAAGATTCACAGAAAGAAGCTACTATCTCAGAGTCAAGTCCATATTTAGTGCTAAACTCATGGAAAACATCAGTATCCATAAAAGCTTTAACACAATCAAACTTAGGGGTCATACCTGACTCCTTACCTTCGTCGAGATCCCAATCTTCAGAGCTGCGTTTAATTCTTTCCGATAAATCCCATTTGAATTCAACAGTCTTCATCATAAAAGAGCCAGAACAAGAATTATCGAGCATGGTGCGATTATTGAGAGGAAGCCGAGCATAAAAATTTTGAATGATATTTTTTCTTGAGAGCTCATGATTGGGCATGAATATAACATTGACTTAAGCCTCCCCCAAGCTTGAGCGATGCTTTCTCCTTCACGAGGCCAGAAATTATAAATATAATTACGATCACGATGAACCTGGTGCATAGGGTAGAACTTTTGATGAAATTCCAACTTCAGACGATTATAGTTCCATGATCCAATATCATCACATAGCCTAAACCATGTCAATGCCTCTCCCTTCAAAGATAAAGGGAAGACCTTCTTCTTGATAACATCCTTGGGCATACCTGCAAGCTTAAATAATCCACAAACTTCATCCACATAGATTAGATGTAAATCGAGATGCAGTGTTCCGTCTCCTGTAAAAGGATTTTCAAGCAGTTTCTCTATCATACCCGAAGGAATCTCAAAGCAAACATTTTCAGTAGGTGCAATAGGTTGAGGAGAGACTCTTTGCTCTTTTGGTCGGGGTGAAGATACTCCGAACAAGCCTCTCAAAGGATTTTGAGCCATAGTAACAAGTGACAGTAAATTTCAGCACACTATATAAATGTTTCCTTACCAAAGGCACTTCACTCCCCAGCAACGGTGCCAGAAAGTGTCTTGATGACCCACAAGTGTAGGGGATCTATCGTAGTCCTTTCGATAAGTAAGAGTGTCGAACCCAACGAGGAGCAGGAGGAAATGATAGGCAGTTTTCTGCAGGCACTGACATTATAGGTAACAGATAGTTTTGTGATAAGGTAATTGGTAGCAAGTGACAAAAGGTAAAAGTAAATAAGGTGCAGCAAAGTGGCCCAACCTTTTTGTAGCAAAGGACAAGCCTGAACAAACTCTTATATAAAGGAAAGCGCTCCCGAGGACACATGGAAATTATCGTCAAGCTAGTTTTCATCATGATCATATGATTCGCGTTCGGTACTTTGATAATTTGGTATGTGGGTGGACCAGTGCTTGGGTGATGTACTTACTTGGACAAGCCTCCCACTTATGATTAACCTCTAATGCAAGCATCCGCAACTACAAAAGAAGTATTAAGCTAAACCTAACCATAGCCTGAAACATATGGATCCAAATCAGCCCCTTACGAAGCAACGCATAAACTAGGGTTTAAGCTTCTGTCACTCTAGCAACCCATCATCTACTTATTACTTCCCAATGCCTTCCTCTAGGCCCAAATAATGGTGAAGTGTCATGTAGTCGACGTTCACATGACACCACTAGAGGAGAGACAACATACATCTCATCAAAATATCGAACGAAGACCAAATTCACATGATTACTAATAGCAAGACTTCTCCCATGTGCTCAGGAACAAAAGAAACTACTCACAAGACATAATATGGTTCATGATCAGAGGGGTATTAATATGCATAATGGATCTGAACATATGATCTTCCACCAAATAAACCGACTAGCATCAACTATAAGGAGTAATCAACACTACTAGCAACCCACAGGTACCAATCTGAGGTTTGGGTACAAAGATTGGATACAGGAGATGAACTAGGGACTCCAGCAAGGCTTCGCCAAGCACTACGAGAGACGAGGAGGGAGAGAGGTAGGGCTGCGCCAAGAGAGAGATCAAATCATGTGTTGGGCAGCCCCCATACCTCAAGTATATATAGGGGGAGGGGAGGGGCTGCGCCCCCTCTAGGGTTCCCTCCCTAAGGGGGGCGGCAGCCCTAGATGCCATCTAGGGTGGCGGCCAAAGGGGAGAGGGAGAGGGGGGGCGCACCAGGGTGGGCCCTAGGGCCCATCTGCCCTATGGTTTGCCCCCTCCCCTCTTGGAGGCGCCTTGGGCCTTGGTGGGAGGCACCCCAGCCCACCTAGGGTCTGGTACCTTCCCACTATTGGCCCACGTAGGCCTCCGGGGCTGGTGGCCCCTCCCGGTGGACCCCCGGACCCTTTCAGTGGTCTCGGTACATTACCGGTGATGCCTGGAACACTTCCGGTGGCCAAATCCTCACTTCCTATTTATCAATCTTTACCTCCGGACCATTCCGGAACTCCTCGTGACATCCAGGACTCCGAACAACATTCGGTAACCGCGTACATACTTTCCCTATAACCCTAGCGTCATCGAAGCTTAAGTGTGTAGACCCTACGGGCTCGGGAGTCATGCACACATGGCCGAGACAACTCTCCGGTCAATAACCAACAGTGGGATCTGGATACCCATGTTGGCTCCCACATGCTCCACGATGATCTCATCGGATGAACCATGATGTCAAGGATTCAATCAATCCCATATACAATTCCCTTTGTCTACCGGTATAGTACTTGCCCGAGATTCGATTGTCGGTATCCCGATACCTTGTTCAATCTCATTACCGGCAAGTCTCTTTACTCGTTCCGTAACACATCATCCCGTGATCAACTCCTTGATCACATTGTGCACATTAGGATGATGTCCTACTGAGTGGGCCCAGAGATACCTCTCTGTCACACGGAGTGACAAATCCCAGTCTCGATTCGTGCCAACCCAACAGACACTTTCGAAGATACCCGTAGTGCACCTTTATAGCCACCCAGTTACATTGTGACGTTTGGTACACCCAAAGCATTCCTTTGGTATCCGGGAGTTGAACAATCTCATGGTCTAAGGAAAAGATACTTGACATTTAGAAAAGCTTTAGCATACGAACTACACAATCGTGTGCTGGGCTTAGGATTGAGTCTTGTCCATCACATCATTCTCCTAATGATGTGATCCCTTAATCAACGACATCCAATGTCCATGGTCAGGAAACTGCAACCATCTATTGATCAACGAGCCAGTCAACTAGAGGCTCACTAGGGACATGGTGTTTGTCTATGTATCCACACATGTATCTGAGTTTCCTATCAATACACATCTAGCATGGATAATAAAAAATTATCATGAACAAGGAAATATAATAATAACTAGTTTATTATTGCCTCTAGGGCATATTTCCAACAGTCTCCCACTTGCACTAGAGTCAATAATCTAGTTCACATCGCCATGTGATTAACACTCACAGGTCACATCGCCATGTGACTAACATCCAAAGAGTTTACTAGATTCAATAATCTAGTTCACATCACTATGTGATTAACACTCAATGAGTTCTGGGTTTGATCATGTTATGCTTGTGAGAGAGGTTGTAGTCAATGGGTCTGCAACATTCAGATCCCTATGTATTTCGCAAAACTTTATGTCATATCATAGATGCTGCTACCACGTTCCACTTGGAGCTATTCCAAATTGTTGCTCCATTATACGTATCCGATATCTCTACTCAGAGCTATCCGGATAGGTGTTAAGCTTGCATCGACGTAACTCTTTACGTCGAACTCTTTATCACCTCCATAACCGAGAAACATTTCCTGATTCCTCTAAGGATAATTTTGACCGCTATCTAGTGATCCACTCCTGGATCACCTTTGTACCCTCTTGCCAGACATGTGGCAAGGCACACATCAGGTGCGGTACTCAGCATGGCATACCGTATAGAGCCTATGACAAAAGCATAGGGGACGACCTTCGTCCTTCCTCTTTCTTCTGCCGTGGTCAAGCTTTGAGTCTTACTCAACTTCACACCTTACAACACAGGTAAGAACTCCTTCTTTGACTGATCTATTTTGAACTCCTTCAAAATCATGTCAAAGGTGTGTGTTCTTTTGAAAGTATCATCAGGCGTCTTGATCTATCTCTATAGATCTTGATGCCCAATATGTAAGCAGCTTTATCCAGGTCTTCCTTTGAAAAACTCCTTTCAAAAACCCTTTATGCTTTCCAGAAATTCTACATCATTTCAGATCAACAATATGTCAGTCACATATACTTATCAGAAATGTTGTAGTGCTCCCACTCACTTTATTGTAAATACAAGTTTCTAACAAACTTTGTATAAACCCAAAAACTTTGATCACTCCATCAAAGCGTATATTCCGACTCTGAGATGCTTGCTCTAGTCCATGGAAGGATCGCTGGAGCTAGCATACCTTTTAGCATCCTTAGGATCGACAAAACCTTTCTGATTGTATCACATACAACCTTTCCTTATGAAAACTGGTAAGGAAACTTGTTTTGACATCCATCTGCCAGATTTCATAAATGCAGCTAATGCTAACATGATTCCGACGGACTTAAGCATCGCTATGAGTGAGAAAATCTCATCGTAGTCAACTCCTTGAACTTGTGAAAAACTCTTCGCCACAAGTCGAGCTTCATAGACGGTGACATTACCGTCCACGTCCGTCTTCTTCTTAAAGATCCATTTATCTCAATGGCTTGCCGATCATCGGGCAAGTCCACCAAAGTCCATACTTTGTTTTGATACATGGATCCTATCTCGGATTTTTCGGCTTCTAACCATTTGTTGGAATACGGTCCCACCATCGCTTCTCCATAGTTCATAGGTTCATTGTTGTCCAACAACATGACATCTAAGACAGGATCACCGTACCACTCAGGAGTAGTGCATATCCTTGTCGACCTACGAGGTTCGATAGCAGCTTGATCCGAAGCTTCATGATCACTATCATTAGTTTCCTCTTCAACAGTCGTAGGTTCCACAGAAACATCTTTCTGTGTTGCACTACTCTCCGGTTGAAGTGAGGGTTCGACAACCTCATCAAGTTCTATCTTCCTCCCACTCAATTCTTTCGAGAGAAACTCCTTCTCGAGAAAGGACCCATTCTTAGCGACAAACATTTTTGCCCTTGGATCTGAGATAGAAGGTATACCCAAATGTTACCTTTGGGTATCCTATGAAGATGTATTTGTCCGCTTTGGGTTCGAGCTTTTTCCGGCTGAAGCCATAAGCATCACAGCCCCAAACATTAAGAAATGACAACTTTGGTTTCTTGCCAAACCATAGTTCATACAGCGTCGTCTCAACGGACTTAGATGGTGCCCTATCTAAAGTGAATGCAACTATCTCTAATGCATAACCTCAAAATAATAGTGGTAGATCGGTAAGAGACATCATAGATCGCACCATATCTCATAAGTTTCGATTACAACGTCCGGACACACCATTACGCTGTGGTGTTCCAGGTGGCTTCAACTGTGAAACAATTCCACAATGTCTTAAGTGATTGCCAAACTCATAACTCAGAAAATCTCCCCTTGATCAAATCGTAGGAACATGATCTTCTTGTTATTATGATTCTTAACTTCACTCTGAAATTGCTTGAACTTTTCAAACGTTTCAGACTTTTGCTTCATTAAGTAAATATACCCATATCTACTCAAATCGTCATTGAAGATGAGAAAATAACGATATCCACCACACGCCTTAATTCTCATTGGATCACAGACATCAGCATGTATGATTTCCAACAAGTGACTTGCCCGTTTCATTGTACCTGAAAACGGGATCTTAGTCATCCTGCCCACGAGGCATGGCTCGCATGTGTCAAACAATTCAAAATCAACTGACTCGAAACATCCATCAGCATGGAGTTTCTTCATGCATTTTATGCCAAAATGACCTAAGCGGCAGTGCCACAAGAAAGTGGTACTATCATTATTAACTCTACATCTTTTGGCGTTAATATTATTACCATGTGTATTACTATGATCAAGATTCAATAAACCATTGGGTGCATGACCATAAAGGTATTATTCATGTAAACAGAAGAACCATTATTCTCTAACTTAAATGAATAACCGTATTGCAATGAACATGATCTAATCATATTCATGCTCAACGTAGACACCTGATAACATTTATCTAGGTTCAACACTAATCCCGAAGGTAGAGGGAGCGTGCGATGGTGAACTTATCAACCTTGGAAACACTTCCAACACACATCGTCACCTTGCCTATAGCTAGTCTCTGTTCAGTCTGTAGCTTTTGCTTCAAGCCACTAATAATAGCAACTGAACCGGTATCCAATACCCAGGTACTACTAGGAGTACTAGTAAGGAACACATCAATAACACGTATATCAAATATACTTTGTTGAAGCTGCCATCTTTCTTATCTACGATGTATTTGGGGTAGTTCCGCTACCATGTGACTGTTCCCCTTACAATAGAAGCACTTAGTCTCGAGGTTTGGGTTCAACCTTGGGTTCCTTCATTAGAGCGACAACTGGTTTGTCATTCATGAAGTTTCCCTTCTAGCCCTTGCCCTTTTTGAGACCAGTGGTCTTGTTAAACCATCAACACTTGATGCTCCTTCTTGATTTCTACTTTTGCGGTCTTAAGCACCGCTAACAGCTCCGGGATCATATCCATCCTTTGCATGTCATAGTTCATCACGAAGTTCTAGTAGCTTAGTGATAGTGTCTAGAGAATTCCGTCAACCACTATCTCATCTGGAAGATTAACTCCCACTTGGTTCAAGTGATTTTAGCACCCAGACATTCTGAGCACATGCTCACTAGTTGAGCTATTATCCTCCATCTTGTTGGCAAAAGAACTTGTCAGAGGTCTCATACATCTCAACACGGGCATGAGCCTGAAATCCCAATTTTAGCTCTTGGAACATCTCATATGTCTTATGGCGTTCAAAACGTCATTGGAATCCCGATTCTAAGCCGTAAAGTATGGTGCACTAAACTATCAAGTAGTCATCAGGACGTGTCTATCAGGTGTTCACAACATACACAGACGACGTTGTAGGGGTTTGCACATCGAGCGGTGCATCAAAGACGTAAGCCTTCTGTGTAGCAGTGAGGACACTCCTCAGACTATGGACCCAGTCCACATCATTGCTTACAATATCTTTCAACTTAGTCTTTCTCTAGGATCGTATTAAACAGGGAGCTACAACGCAAGCTATTGATCTACAACATAATTTGCGAAGGCAACTTAGATGACAATTAAGTTCATCTAATCAAATTATTTAATGAACTTCCACTCAGATAGACATCCCTCTAGTCATCTAAGTGATGCATGATCCGAATCAACTAGGCCGTGTCCAATCATCACGTGAGACGGACTAGTCATCAACGATGAACATCTCATGTTGATCATATCCACTATATGACTCATGTTCGACCTTTCGGTCTCTTGTGTTCCGAGGCCATGTCTGTACATGCTAGGCTCGTCAAGTCAACCTAAGTGTTTTTGCTGTGTAAATCTAGCTTACACCCGTTGTATTCGAACGTACAGTCTATCACACCCGATCAACACGTGGTGCTTCGAAACGACGAACCTTCGCAACGATGCACAGTTAGGGGGAACACTTTCTTGAAATTTTAGCGAGGGATCATCTTATTTATGCTACCGTCATTCTAAGCAAATAAGATGTAAAAACATGATAAACATCACATGCAATCAAAATAGTGACATGATATGGCCATTATCACTTCGCTCCTTTTGATCTCCATCTTCGGGGCTCCATGATCATCATCGTCACCGGCGTGACACCATGATCTCCATCATCATGATCTCCATCATCGTGTCTCTATGAAGTTGTCTCGCCAACTATTACTTCTACTACTACGGCTAACGGTTAGCAATAAAGTAAAGTAATTACATGGCGATTTCATTGACACGCAGGTCATACAATAAATTAAGACAACTCCTATGGCTCCTGCCGGTTGTCATTCTCATCGACATGCAAGTCGTGATTCCTATTACAAGAACATGATCAATCTCATACATCACATATATCATTCATCACATCCTTTTTGGCCATATCACATCACAAGGCACATGCTGCAAGAACAGGTTAGACGTCCTCTAATTGTTGTTGCAAATTTTACGTGGATGCTATAGGTTTCTAGCAAGAACGTTTCTTACCTATGCCAAAACCACAACGTGATATGCCAATTTATATTTACCCTTCATAAGGACCCTGTTCATCGAATCCGACCCGACAAAAGTGGGAGAGACAAACACCCGCTAGCCACCTTATGCAACTAGTGCATGTCAATCGATGAAACCAGTCTCATGTAAGAGTACGTGTAAGGTCGGTCCGGGCCGCTTCATCCCACGATGCCTCCGAATCAAGATAAGACTAGTAACGACAAGTAAATTGACAAATCGACGCCCAAAACTACTTTGTGTTCTACTCGTGCAAGAAACTACGCATAAAACTGGCTCATGATGCCACTGTTGGGGATCGTAGCAGAAATCAAAAAATTCTACGCATCACCAAGATCAATCTATGGAGTAATCTAGCAACGAGGGAGAGGGGAGTGCATCTACATACCCTTGTAGATCGCTAAGCGGAAGCGTTACAAGAACGTGGATGAAGGAGTCGTACTCGTAGCGATTCAGATTGCGGTTGATTCTGATCTAAGCGCCAAACAACGGCGCCTCCGCGTTCAACACACATGCAACCCGGTGATGTCTCCCACGCCTTGATCTAGCAAGGGGAGAAGCAGAGGTTGGGGAAGACTCCGTCCAGAAGTAGCACGACGGCGTAGTGGTGGTGGAGAAGCGCGGGACTCCAGCAGGACTTCGCCGAGCACTACAAGAGATGAGGAGGGAGAGAGGTAGGGCTGCGCCAAGAGAGAGATCAAATCATGTGTTGGGCAGCCCCCATACCTCAAGTATATATAGGGGGAGGGGAGGGGCTGCGCCCCCTCTAGGGTTCCCTCCCTAAGGGGGGCGGCAGCCCTAGATGCCATCTAGGGTGGCGGCCAAAGGGGAGAGGGAGAGGGGGGTGCACCAGGGTGGGCCCTAGGGCCCATCTACCCTAGGGTTTGCCCACTCCCCTCTTGGAGGCGCCTTGGGCCTTGGTGGGAGGCGCCCCAGCCCACCGAGGGGCTGGTCCCTTCCCACTATTGGCCCACGTGGGCCTCCGGGGCTGGTGGCCCCTCCCGGTGGACCCCCGAACCCTTCCGATGGTCCCGGTACATTACCGGTGATGCCCGGAACACTTCCGGTGGTCAAATCCTCACTTCCTATATATCAATCTTTACCTCCGAACCATTTTGGGACTCCTCGTGATGTCCGGGATCTCATCCGGGACTCCAAACAACATTCAGTAACCGCGTACATACTTTCCCTATAACCCTAGCGTCATCGAACCTTAAGTGTGTAGACCCTACGGGCTCGGGAGTCATGCAGACATGGCCGAGACAACTCTCCGGTCAATAACCAATAGCGGGATCTGGATACCCATGTTGGCTCCCACATGCTCCACGATGATCTCATCGGATGAACCACGATGTCAAGGATTCAATCAATCCCGTATACAATTCCCTTTGTCTACCGGTATAGTACTTGCCCGAGATTCGATTGTCGGTATCCAGAGATACCTCTCTGTCACACGGAATGACAAATCCCAGTCTCGATTCGTGCCAACACAACAAACACTTTCGAAGATACCCGTAGTGCACCTTTATAGCCACCCAGTTTGGTACACCCAAAGCATTCCTACGGTATCCGGGAGTTGCACAATCTCATGGTCTAAGGAAAAGATACTTGACATTTAGAAAAGCTTTAGCATACGAACTACATGATCTTGTGCTAGTCTTAGGATTGGGTCTTGTCCATCACATCATTCTCCTAATGATGTGATCCCATTATCAATGACATCCAATGTCCATGGTCAGGAAACCGCAACCATCTATTAATCAACGAGCCAGTCAACTAGAGGCTCACTAGGTATCCACTCATGTATTGGGTCTTGTCTATGTATCCACACATGTATCTGAGTTTCCTATCAATACAATTCTAGCATGGATAATAAACAATTATAATGAACAAGGAAATATAATAATAACCAATTTATTATTGCCTCTAGGGCATATTTCCAACACATTCTGCTCGGTCAAGTCCAACATCAACATTCAAGTACAACTCGACTTCCGAGTTGGAGAGGAACATGCTCAATAAGTACAAGCTAGTTCTCTCAGACCCCCGCCGACTACCTGGAGTCGACGGTGGTCTCGGGGACTACACCTAGTGGGTGCACTGGGCGTGCCCCCACTGGAGTAATCTCCACTCGGTATAGCCTAACCAGTCCGAGTGACGAACAACAAACAAACAAGTTCTACGGCTCCTGCCGACTACCGATTTTTTTCTCTATAAGGTGAGTTTAACGCTCCTCCGTGGACCTGTTTGAGCCTTCTTGTAGAACTCAATGCGTGAAACTCATAACTTTGGATCTAGAACCGACTCGTATTGACGTTCCTCTGGGATAAGAATGGCATCTCTCCGAGAGAGCAGTCCATGTGTCAATCTTATTGCCCAGATTTAATGACACACCCATACTCTGATCATGATTTAACCTCTTCCAAGAGATGAACGAATGTCACCAGGTTGCTCCTCGTGGGCACTTACCCCACATCAGTCGAGAATCGCAGTGCCGAAATCCATTGAGATTTTTGTCAAACCTTGGTTTTCTGAAAGCACAATGACGGGCACCGAGTATTTCCATAATCACTCGGGCCAAATTGTGTCTTTCACAAACTCATTCTGCAAAATCGCAATCGATTCGGGGGATAATGTTGGGGATACACATAACAGGTAGGCCCACAAAGGGTCGAAATATCATAAAGCATGGGGTCCACACAACATGTGGGTCCGGATAAATTTCATACAGACATACTATCCACTCGGACAAGCAGCATACTACCACTCGGATGACAGTTCACCACTCGACCGTACGACTCACTCGGGTATGCGAAGACCAGCAAGCAGCAAAGCAGTCAAAGCATAATTCTCATAGTGGAGGCTTAGTAGTGAGCTGGCATTATGGCATTCATGCCCCACTATGTAACATAGGAGGGGGTGGTGCACTCTATATAAGCCACCCCCACCACTAGGCTAAGGGGGTCTCTCATTCTTCCTCTATCTCGTTCTCGGCATTAGTCTTAGGACTTAGCTCAGGCATGAGGATCCGTTCCACTCTCTCTCACATATTGTAATCTCCGGATACATACTCAGATAAAACAAAGCCTCTCCGGAGCACGAGACATAAGGCTATTATCTCCACCGCGAGAGGCCCGAACTCGCTAAAACCACCGTGTCACCCATATGCATCTCTATAGATCATTCTCCTTTACCCTATCCCTTATTATTGTCGGAATCGTTCCCACGATACTGGAGACAGAAACGACAGCGGATCCACAGGTTCAGGCGAAGGGGAACGCTGGTCGGCATCCGGCCATTCACACACTCCTACCTTGCCTTGCCCGCTGGAGTTCTCGCCTCCGCCCTACCCCAGTCGATGATCTCGAACGGTGATGCAGTTGGTGGAGGCATCCCGGCTGTCTCCTCCGCATTGCTCTCGAAGTAGATTCTTTAGGCCAAATTGTGCAGCTCCCAGTCACAGTGCTGCTTGGCAACTTCAATGCACCCTTGCCGGCGAACGCGGGAGATAGTTGGATCTGCCTCCATCTCTGCCTTCATTTTCCTCCACACCTTCGCGCTCTCAGACCAACATTGGACATCATCGAGGATCCGCTCTGCCCTCTGCAGCCACCGCATTACCCTCGCTGCCTCTAGGACCTCGTCTGAGACACATCCCATCGGTCGCAGCAGTTCGGGGAAGGCCTCGTACACGAACAGAGCGGCATGGGATTCAGGATGTGCTCGAGAGGAGTGGGAGGAGCGGGCAGTGATGGAGTGGGTTGTGCCTGCGCCATGGTTCTGTACCTAAACATATAGATGCATCAAATAAATTTTCATCATCTTTAAAAAAATGTAACCTAGAAAATAAGAGCAACTTCACTTCAATAAGCATACTAAATATGGTTCATCATATCAACATGCATCATATCAAGAACAAACAATTCTTTCAAACAAAAATGAACTAGGGTTCATCTTCACACAACCATACCAACTATTGCCGAGAGTTTCATATCTAATACAATATAACATCTACTATCAACCATACCAACTAGGGTTCATCTTCAAACAACCCTAACAACTAGGGTTCATCTTCAAACAACCATACCAACTATTGCTAGAGTTCATATCTAATACAATATAACATCTTGAATCAACCAAAATCAATCATAGGGTTCAAAAAGTTTGAATCTAATTCATAAATGGGGTGATTTCAATCAAAACGTGTGACGAATCGAAAGACATTTAACTAAAGCTAATTGGAGGGATCGAAGGAGCTTACCTTTCTCTTTTCGGGGCCATCTCGATCCGCAAAAACGATGAAGAAACGAAGAAGATCAGAGGGGGGGGATGCAGGAGATGAGAGAGGGTCGAGAGGAAGAAGAAGAGTCGGCTAGGTGGGGGAGAAGGAGGTGGGGCAGGCGGGCCGGCCCTTATAACTGTCCACTACCTACCGCCAGGGTTCCCGGTGGTAGGGTCAGACATCCTACCGCCGTACCCTTTGGCGGTAGGGTTGGACGGAGGGGGGCGGCGTTGCTGACGTGGATTCATTGCCTACCGCCGGAGTCCACGGCGGTAGGCTGTCTAAGAGCATCTTCAATAGATGGTCCAAATTTTGGCGGTCCAAAACCGGAGATGTAAAATTTGGACCGCCAAAAAGTGCATTTTGGAGCTTCGAAAAACGCTCAACTCCAACAGATGGTCCAAATTGATGGTCCAAAAGAGCAACTCCAATAGATGGTCCAAAACAAAGATGTAAAAATCTGAAAACGGCCGCGCGGCTGCTGCCAGCCACTGTTCACTCGCGGTTTTGCATTGAAATAGCATCAAAATTTTGAAAATAAAGTGCATCATCATCATAGTTATAACCAAAAGTGCATCACCATCATAGTATCAAACCCCTTTACCAAAAGAGCATCGTCTCAATCAAAGTTTTTTGCCCTAGAAATTGAAATGCACATGAATATTACTCTTGCGGGTCATCAACACCACGGCGTTGTGAACCGTGGTACGATCATCATCTTCACCATCGTCTTTGTCCACGTTCTCAACACGCGGTGAACTCTCGTTGCCGTGAGCACCACCGGAATCATCTTCATTGCGTCCCATGTTGCCGCCATAGCCACCTCCAGCGCCACTCATGTTGCCGCCATAGCCACCTCCCAAGCCACCCATCATGTTGCTGCCAAAGCCACCTCCCAAGCCGCCAAAGCCACCTCCCATGCCGCCAAAGCCACCTTCCATATTGCCTACTTTTGGCATTCGACGTTGATGGTGGACCAGCGTTGGCGTAGAGAGTCGCTCGAATGGAAGTGACCACTTGTGTTGCGCTCATTGAAATACTCCTTGATGCGTTGCCAATAGGTGTTCACCGTTTGGTCGCTTCCAACGCTTGCATCTTGAGAGATTTTCTTCCAAGCGGTGCATATCAACACATCCTCCGCGGTGGTATAATTTCCACTTCTTCCCTTGACAATAAAAACCTCATCGTCCACATCAAGATTGTCATCATCATATTGGGTTTCATATTCTTGTGACGCATACATGTAATCATCATTTGCCACATTTGTTGCGTGCATGAAAGCTTCATCATCACAATTGGACGCACAAACAATCAAGAACACATACAATTTGAAACAACAAACGAGAGCACAACCGGGAAATTTATACCTTTGCGACATTTCATCGAACATGTTGGAGGCGGTGGCCGTCGGCGTGGCCACATCTTCCTCCACGGCCGGCGTTGGCGGCGGCGGAGGTTGAGGAATGGATGTGTGGCTGCTGGAGGAGGCCGCCGGCCGCACCATCTGCCAGTCGTCGCCCCGAGCCGCCGCGGCCGCCTTAGAGACCTTCACCGGGCGCGTAGAACTGTTGGTCGGGTTGCGGCTGCGGTTGGCCGGCCGTTTTCCTTCGCGTCCTCGTCCCTTCGCCACTGGCGCGGTGGCCACCGGCCGGGGCGGCGCCAATCCGGGCCGGCGGGCGGGGGGCGGCGGCATGGCAGCGGTGGCTGCCACGTTGGTCAGCCCACCAGCTGCGGCAGCGCCGGAGAAGGCAGCGGGGTCGTCACCTTCGGCCATGGCGGCGGGCGGGAGGGTCACGGGTGGGCGGGAAAGGAAATGAAGTGGCGGTTGAGCGTTCGCGGGCGGCGGCTGGTTTTGGACCAGATGCATCTCGCGATGTAAATTTGCACCGCAAGGTGTTGCATTTTACATCGCGAGGAGGCCGCGGTCCAATTTTTTTAACATATGAACCGTCTGTTGGAGCAGCGTTTTTTGCCCCATACGGTCCAAAAGTTACGTATTTTTACATTTGGATCGTCTATTGAAGATGCTCTAACCCTACCGTCAGAGCCCCTGACGATAGGAAAAAGAGTCAAATCTCAAAATATTTAGCAACACGAAATTTTGCCGTTCAGCTGCAAAACTGACAGTGGTAACCGGATTCCTAACTGTTGTGGCCTTGTGGGAACTGGGAATCAACACGAGCTCCTGTGGCAAGAGGAGAGCAGTTGGGCCAGCAGGCTTTTTATTTTACTTTTAGTTTGTCTAAAGCAGCTGTTGCGCCGGCGACAAAGAGCAAATACACGGCCGACGCGCTGATGCGATCGTTTTCCTTATCCCTTATATAACAAAAATAAATAAAATAAGCGACAACTACAGTACTCTGCGGCCCTGTTCGCCCAAAAAGGACAAAAAACGTACTGTGCATATAGCATATTTGTTACTGACAGGTAGGTCCCGACGGTGTACGGTATGATCGGGGATTGACTCTTCAACGCAAAATGAGAACCATGTATAAAAAATAATGTATCTACAACAAAAATGCATCTAGATACATCCTGTTTATTTATTTTAATGATAAGTATTTTTTGGACGGAGAGATTACTAATAGACTGTAATAGTTCCCGGTAATCTAGAAATATGAATACCTGTCTGCTGAATCAATTTCGCGTCTCGATCGGGCCTGCTCCCTCTCACCCATCCAGCCGAGCCGTCCATTGCAAGAAACCCGGCATCTAGTCGTCAGCTGGCGTCGACGACCAGCATGCCCGGCCACTTTGCATCCGCAGCAACAGACGATCCATGCCTGATCCGACCGACGTGCTCCGCTGGTTGGCAAAATTAACAAATTTGATCTGAACGCAAAAATATCTCACAAACTAAACCGTTTTTGAAAATATTTCACATTGCTGACCCTTCTGTGCAGCGCCCAACAGTAAGGCGCTGCACTCTACTGTGCAGCTCCTTACAGCTAAGCGCTGCACACTGTAGTGCAGCTCCTTACTGTTAGGTGCTGCACAATGTGGCGTCTAAGTTTTAGGCGTTCCACAGTAGAGTGCGGCGTTTTAATATCAGGCGCTGCACATTAAGATAATCGGAGTGAAATATTTTCAGACACAGTTTAGTTTGTGAAATAGTTTGGCTTCGAGATTAAATTTGTGCCTTTTGCCCCGCCGGTTCGACTCTAGCTCGATGCAAAAGGTGGCGGCGGCTGCCGGGCGATGAGGATCCGATCGACGCGCTTCGACCTTCTCATCGCCACGCCGACTCGCTATTTCTTTTTAAATAATACATTTTTTAATTAATTTTCATAAATATTACGCCGGATAAAAAAATTACAAAAATAATACACCATCGGCCCGCTGCAGGCCGACTGGGCCTAGTCGGCCCACAGCAGGCCAATTGGATTCCAGTCGGCCTATAGCTGGCCGACTGGCCCCTGTCGGCCCACTGTGGGCTGATTAGGTCCTGTCGGCCCACTATGGGCTGGCTGGAGCTAATTGGCTCGCTGTGGGCTAATTGTTTTTGCAAAAAAAAAAGGCATAAAAATATATATTTAAAAAATGTTAATCATGTAATTAAAAAATGTTAAACGTGTATAAAACAAATGTTCCTGATGTATACAAAAAATGTACAATATATATGAAAAAAGTTGACTAAAAATTCTATTTTGGTGTCAACTTTTTTTCATACACATTTTATATTTTTTGTATAGAGAAGGAACATTTTTTCAAATACATGATTAACATTTTTTTCAAATACATGATTAACATTTTTTTCAAACATATTTTTTTGGTGTCGACTTTTTTTCATACACATTCTATATTTTTTGTATAGATAAAGAACATTTTTTATACACACATTTAACAATTTTTAAATACATGATTAAACATATTTTTAGTCAATGTTTTTGCATATATATTGTACATTTTTTGTATACATCAGGAACATTTTTTATACACGTTTAACATTTTTTAATTACATGATTAACTTTTTTTAAACATATATTTTTATGCCTACTTTTTTTGCAAAAATAATTAGCCCACAGCAGGTCAATTAGAATCCGCCCACAGTGGGCCGACAGGGGCCAGTCGGCCAGCTGTAGGCCGACTGGAATCCAATCGGCCTGCTGTGGGCCGACTAGGCCCAGTCGGCCCGCAGACGATGTATTATTTTTGAAATTTTGTATTCAACGTAATATTTATGAAAATTAATAAAAAAAATTGTATTATTTAAAAAAAATTAGCCGCCGACTGGACGTCTACCTACCCCAACAGTCCTGCGTACGTACGCGGTACGCCGCGCGCTTCTTCACGATAAGGTTTGATCCTTGAATTGATCCATAGTACTCCTGCAGCTGTTTCAAGATAATTCACTCTTTGTCTAGTTCATCATCGTTTTGCCCTTTTTCTTTATATATCCACGGTACTACTGTCGACCCGGCCGCCATGGTGATGCATGGACAGTTGGACACAGAGACGGGCGAGTAGCAGAGGCCACAGGCTTTGAAGGCATGGGGCCACCTTGATTTGCTCCTGCCTAGCCGACATCCTACCTTTCGCACGGCGACTGGTTTGTGTCATTGTCTGCGTGTGCAGCGTGGCACATAGGATGGCCCGATGCATGGTACTGTACGTAGTAGTACGTACGTATTCCACGTACAATACGAGCTGTACATACTCATGTCATATTTTGGGGACTATTAATGGTCTTTTAATACGCCATGCATCTGTCCATCTACATGCATGAATACGACGTTAATGGTCTACTTCGTTGTGGACAATCTCCCAAATGAACTAGAAATAAATTACTAAGTCCTACTAAGTGCTTCCTCCGTAAACTAATATAAGAGCTTTTAAAACAATATGTAATTGAATATACTTTTGTTAATTTTTGTTTACGACCCCTTACATTTCATTTTTTGCGTATATTAATTCGTCACTTTTAGTTACTTCTTCGCCAACCATCAATAATTCTTTAGTTGCTGCAAATTCCTTGTAGACGTCATGGTAACATCCGTGTGGCATGCATGTGCTAGCCGGATTTATTTGCTACTAAGTTCATCTATGTATGTTTCTGTAATATAGTATTATTATTATTGTGAGTGTTGATGTATAAATGTATTGCCTAGTCTTTTTCATGACATCAGTTTTTTTGTTGCATTGGCTAGAGCGTCCAGTTTTACATGGTATTCAAGTCAAGATGTCTTGGATTGACGCAATTAAATTGCAACCCATTTTTGATCCACGTTTAGGCATGGAGGAGCCACACATGAGGGGGAGTGTTGACATATAGATGTATTGTCTAGTCTCTTCCATCAGATCTATGAGAGCGTGCAGTTGCAGTTCTACAGTGAGATGGAATGAAATACAAAAGCAAATAACCATTTTTTACCCTTTTTTTACATGGTCAAATTGAGGTATCATGGCATTGTTGTCCACAACTACGTAACGCTTGTACGACAGAGAGGCTCGGGAGATCGCCAAACCCAAGCCGCCTCCTGTTGCCTTCCCTTCTTACCGAAGCCAGGGGCGCACCATTGGGGATGTCCGGTTTAGGGGTGGCTTGCTTCGGAAGTTTTGGAGGTCTTGGAGGGCCGTTGCAGTTGGAGAAGGAGACGAGGGCTCGATTGGAGGTCTTCGTAACGTGGTGCTCGGCAGCGTGTATCCAGTGCCGGCCGGATGAATCCAGTGCTTTGAGCTTCTATGACGGCCTGACTGGGACACCGGAGAAGATGACATCGGCACATGGCTCTGGACGGTGGTGGTTTGATCTTAGATCTGGACTTGGCATACAGTAACGTCGCGACTTTGTCTCGGGCATTCTTTAGAGTGTCTTCGCGTCTGGTTAGGAACAGTATGGGAAGGTGACACTTTCTCAGTTTAGGAATAATGTTTTCCCCGTCCTATCCCCATTTTGTTGGTGTGCTTATGAGAGGGTGTGTAGTTTTCTGTCTCTGACAGGTCTTCCAGGATTCAGCCGGTTTAGGTTTTCGATGTATTCGGTCGACTTTCATTGTCTTCAGAGTTTTTACGGTCCCTTATCGACATTCTCTTCTCCTAGGCAGTGATTTTGCTTTGCAGATCGCGTCCATTGGCATCTCCTGGTCTACTTCTATGACTTCCTAGCCGCTGGCCGCTGCTTGTACACACTTATGGGTTTCAAAAAGTTTGCTCTGTCAAGGTGGGGCCCAAAGGCGGCATTGGGCTTTGCTCACGACGCACCGCCGGCGGATGCAGGAGGAAGAAACTTTGGCACCCCTAAGTCTTTGATTGTAATTTTACTTTTCTATAAGGGTGTGTTTGTAAGGTCATGTGATTCTTAATATATGACCTTATGCCTTTCGAGAAAAGGGGTCAAATTGAGGTGGTTGTATATGTCAAGTATATTGCTACATACAATGTAATTTGCCATCTTGTAAAAATATCATAAGTTTTCATCTTTGTTGTTTCTGTAGTAAGCAGTGCATATAATTTGTATTCTCATAACTCTTCCAACATTAATGTAATCTTGTAGACGCTTTCCGCAAAAAAAAAAAAAAAGTATTGTGGAACACGCTATGGTTGTGATGACAATACTTATATGCAAGCTCTTTCATTTTATTTTTTGACCTGCATCAAACACCTACTTATATGTTCACAAAAAACACCTACTTATATACAAGCTCTTTCATTTTCTTTTGCCATAGTTTAAGAAAGAACATCATACTCAGAGAAATGAAAATTCACAGAAGGGTAGCTACCTTTTTTCAGAGAAATGAAAATCTTTGGCCGTTTTTTTATTGTTCCTTGGCGGTCGCCTCCTGATCTGGTTGCCGCCGTCGCCGTTGTTCAGTGCCGGCTTCCCGATCTAACAGTTCGATGGTGATTGCCGGCCTCCCGATGTGGCAGTTTGCTGGTGGTCGCTGACCTTCTGATCTGGATCATGTCCATGGTTTGGTGCCTTCTGATCTGGTTGCTAGTCGGTGATTCCGGTCTTCCGATCTGGTTGGTGTCCATGGCTAGGAGTACGATCAAGACAAGCATGCGGGGATGGTGCATGGATGCTGCATACAGACGGCTGCCGAGATGTGCACATGTTTTTTTTAGAAAAGGAGCTTGAGCTCCGGTCTCTGCATCAAAATGATGCATACGGCCATCTTATTAGATGAAAAGCAAACCAACAAAGGTCTTACAAAATCTGCAAATACAAAAAGGTAGGACCGCCACAGCCGGCAGGCAAAAGATGGATAAGCTACTAAACACCTATCCTATTACATGACCGTCATCCAAACCGGTTGTACATATCCCGAGCTACCATCTCCCATCGGATAGACGCAGTAACCAAATGCTCCCTGTGTTGGGGAACGTTGCATGGAAAACAAAAAAATTTCTCTACGTTCACCAAGATCAATCTAGGAGATGCAACTACGAGGGGAGAGTAGGATCCACATACCCTTGTAGATCGCTAAGCGGAAGCGTTAAGAACGCGGTTGATGGAGTCGTACTCGCCGCGATTCAGATCGCCGAAGATCCTAGCACCGAAGCAACGGTGCCTCCGCGTTCTTCACACGTACGGCTCGGGGACGTCTCCTCCTTCTTGATCCAGCAAGGGGTGGAGGAGAGGTTGATGGAGAGACCGGCAGCACGACGGCGTGGTGGTGATGGTGGAGAAGGATTCCAGCAGGGCTTCGCCTAAGCACCGCGGGAGAAGAAGATGTTATGGGAGAGGGAGGGCAGCACCGAGGCACAAACGTGTGTTGGCTGCCCTCCCTCTACCTCTCTATATATAGGGGGAAGGAGGAGAGGGGGGCGCCCTAGGGTTTCCCCTAGGGGGGCCGGCGGCCAGGGCAGAGGGGGGGCGGCGGCCAAGGGCTGCGCCTGGCCCTAGGGTTTCCCCCCTAGGTGCCTTGCCCCCCACTCCAAGGGGTGCGGCTGCCCTAGGGGGTCCAGCCCCCTTAGCCGCATGAGGAGAGGGCCCAGGGGGGGCGCACAGCCCTATGAGGGCTGTGGTGTCCCCCCTTGTGGCCCATTAGGCCCAGAAACACTTCCGGGACCCCCGAAAACCTTTTCGGTAATCCGCCGATTTCCCGATGCTCCCCGGAACACTTCCGGACTCCGAAACCTTTCATCCTATATATCAATCTTCGTCTCCGGACCATTCCGGAGACCCTCGTCACGTCCGGGATCTCATCCGGGACTCCGAACAACCTTCGGTAACCATGCACTGTTCTCACTAACAACCCTAGCGTCACCGAACCTTAAGTGTGTAGACCCTGCGGGTTCGGAAACCATGTAGACATGACCGAGACACTCCCAGGTCAATAACCAATAGCGGGATCTGGATACCCATATTGGTTCCCACATGTTTTTCGATGATCTCATCGGATGAACCACGATGTCAAGGATTCAGGCAATCCCGTATACAGTTCCCTTTGTCTCGTCGGTATGTTACTTGCCCGAGATTCGATCGTCGGTATCTCTATACCTAGTTCAATCTCGTTACCGGCAAGTCTCTTTACTCTTTACCGTAATACATAATCCCGTGACCAACTACTTAGTCACTTTGAGCTCATTGAGATGACGTATTACCGAGTGGGCCCGGAGATACCTCTCCGTCACACGGAGTGACAAATCCCAGTCTCGATCCATGTCAACTCAACAGACACCATCGGAGATACCTGTAGAGTACCTTTATAGTCACCCAGTTACGTTGTGACGTTTGGCACACACAAAGCACTCCTACGGTGTCAGTGAGTTACATGATCTCATGGTCATAGGAACTTATACTTGACATGCAGAAAACTATAGCGATAACTGACACGATCAAAAGCTATGTTTAACGTTTGGGTCTCGTCCATCACATCATTCTCCTAATGATGTGATCCCGTTATCAAATGACAACTCATGTCTATGACCTGGAAACCGCGGTCATCTTTGATCAACAAGCTAGTCCTGTAGAGGCTCACTAGGGACACAAAGTCTGTCTATTCATCCACACATGTATTTGAGTTTCCAATCAATACAATTAAAGCATGGATAATAAACGATTATCATGAACAAGGAAATATAATAATAACTCTTTTATTATTGCCTCTAGGGCATATTTCCAACAGTCTCCCACTTGCACTAGAGTCAATAATCTAGCATTACAAGGTAATGAATCTAACACCCATAGAGTCTTGGTGTTGATCGTGATTAGCCCGTGGAAGAGGTTTAGTCAACGGATCTGCAACATTCAAATCCGTGTGTACTTTGCAAATGTTTATGTCCTCCTCCTTGACTGAATCGCGGATGGAATTGAAGCGTCGCTTTATGTGTCTGGTCCTCTTGTGAAACCTTGGTTCCTTGGCTAGAGCAATGGCACCAGTGTTGTCACAGAACAGAGTCATTGGGTTTAGTGCACTAGGCACAACTCCAAGATCTGTCATGAACTCCTTCATCCAGACACCTTCCTTTGCCGCCTCCGAGGCAGCTATATACTCCGCTTCACATGTAGAATCAGCTACCACGCTCTGCTTGGAACTGCACCAGCTTACCGCTCCCCCGTTGAGAATATATACGTATCCGGTTTGAGACTTAGAGTCATCCGGATCAGTGTCAAAGCTTGCATCGACGTAACCCTTTACGACGAGCTCTTGATCACCTCCATAAACGAGAAACATATCCTTAGTCCTTTTCAGGTACTTTAGGATATTTTTGACCGCTGTCCAGTGATCCATACCAGGATTACTTTGAAACCTTCCGGCCATACTTATGGCAAGGCTGACATCTGGTCTTGTGCACAGCATTGCATACATGATAGAGCCTATGGCTGAAGCATAGGGGACGACACTCATCTTTTCTCTATCTTCCGCAGTCACTGGGCATTGAGTCTTACTCAACTTCGTACCTTGCAATACCGGCAAGAACCCCTTCTTGGATTGATCCATTTTGAACTTCTTCAAAACTTTATCAAGGTATGTGCTTTGTGAAAGTCCTATCAAGCGTCTTGATCTATCTCTATAGATCTTGATGCCCAATATGAAAGCAGCTTCACCGAGATCTTTCAAATACCCCTTCACGCTATCCAAAAATTCTATATTGTTTCCAATCAGCAATATGTCATCCACATACAATATTAGAAACGCTATAGAGCTCCCACTCACTTTCTTGTAAATACAAGCTTCATTGTAAACTTGTATAAATCCAAACGCTTTGATCACCTCATCAAAGCGAAGATTCCAACTCCGAGATGCTTGCACCAGTCCATAAATGGAACGCTGGAGCTTGCATACTTTGTCAGCATTCTCTGGATCGACAAAACCTTCCGGTTGCATCATATACAACTCTTCCTTAAGAAAACCGTTAAGGAACGCCGTTTTGACATCCATCTGCCAAATTTCATAATCGAAATATGCAGCTATTGCTAACATGATTCGGACGGATTTAAGCATCGCTACGGGTGAGAAAGTCTCATCGTAGTCAATCCCTTGAACTTGTGAAAAACCCTTTGCCACAAGTCGAGCTTTATACACGGTGACATTACCGTCAGCGTCCGTCTTCCTCTTAAAAATCCATTTATTCTGAATGGCCTTCCGCCCTTCAGGTAATACTTCCAAAGTCCATACTTTGTTTTCATACATGGATCCCATCTCGGATTTCATGGCCTCTAACCATTTGTCGGAATCTGGGCCTACCATCGCTTCTCCATAGCTCGTAGGTTCACCGTTGTCTAACAACATGACCTCCAAGACAGGGTTACCATACCACTCAGGTGCAGTGCGTACCCTTGTCGACCTACGAGGTTCGGTAGTAACTTGATCGGAAGCTTCTTGATCATCATCATTGGCTTCCTCTTCAACCTCTGTAGGCTCCACAAAAACATCTTTCTGTGCTGCGCTACTTTCTGGTTGAAGCAGAGGTTCAATAACCTCATCAAGTTCTACCTTCCTCCCACTCAATTCTTTCGAGAGAAACTCTTTCTCGAGGAAGGACCCGTTCTTAGCGACAAACACTTTGCCCTCGGATCTGAGATAGAAGGTGTACCCAACTGTTTCTTTTGGGTATCCTATGAAGACACATTTGTCCGCTTTGGGTTCGAGCTTTTCTGGCTGAAGCCTTTTGACATAAGCATCGCAACCCCAAACCTTGAGAAAAGACAACTTAGGTTTCTTACCAAACCACAGTTCATACGGTGTTGTCTCAACGGACTTAGATGGAGCCGTATTTAAAGTGAATGCAGCTGTCTCTAACGCATATCCCCAAAACGATAGTGGCAAGTCGGCAAGAGACATCATAGAACGTACCATATCTAATAGGGTTCGATTACGACGTTCGGACACACCATTACGCTGTGGTGTTCCAGGTGGAGTCAACTGTGAAACAATTCCACATTTTCTTAAGTGATCACCAAACTCATAACTCAGATATTCTCCCCCTCGATCAGATCGTAGGAACTTGATCTTCTTGTTACGATGATTTTCAACTTCACTCTGAAATTGCTTGAACTTTTCAAAAGTTTCAGACTTATGCTTCATCAAGTAAATATACCCATATCTACTTAAGTCGTCAGTGAAGGTGAGAAAATAACGATATCCACCGCGCGCCGTTACACTCATCGGACCGCATACATCAGTATGTATGATTTCCAATAAGTCACTTGCCCGTTCCATTGTCCCTGAAAACGGGGTCCTTGTCATCTTGCCCATGAGGCACGGCTCGCACGTGTCAAGTGATTCAAAATCAAGAGACTCCAAAAGTCCATCAGCATGGAGCTTCCTCATGCGTTTCACGCCGATATGACCGAGACGGCAGTGCCACAAAAAAGTGGTATTATCATTATCTACTCTACATCTTTTGGCATCAATGTTATGAACATGTGTATCATCACTATCGAGATTCAATAAGAATAAACCCCTAACTTCGGGTGCATGACCATAAAAGATATTACTCATATAAATAGAACAACCTTTATTCTCCGATTTAAATGAGTAACCGTCTCGCAATAAACAAGATCCAGATATAATGTTCATGCTTAACGCAGGCACTAAATAACAATTATTCAGGTTCATAACTAATCCCGATGGTAATCGAAGAGCGAGCGTGCCGACGGCGATCACATCAACCTTGGAACCATTTCCCACGCGCATCGTCACTTCGTCCTTCGCCAGCCTCCGTTTATTCCGCAGTTCCTGTTTAGAGTTGCAAATGTGAGCAACCGAACCGGTATCAAATACCCAGGCACTACAACGAGAGTTGGTAAGGTACACATCAATAACATGTATATCACATATACCTTTGTTGTTGTTGGCCCCCTTCTTGTCCGCCAGATACTTGGGGCAGTTCCGCTTCCAGTGGCCGTTCCCCTTGCAATAGAAACACTCAGTCTCTGGCTTGGGCCCAGCCTTGGGTTTCTTCACTGGATTAGCAACTGCTTTGCCACCCTTCTTAGAGTTACCCTTCTTGTCCTTGCCATTCTTCTTGAAACTGGTGGTTTTATTGACCATCAACACTTGATACTCCTTCTGGATGTCTGCCTCAGCGACTTTCAGCATTGAAAACAGCTCGGCGATGGTTTTATTCATCCCTTGCATGTTGTACTGCTGCACGAAGCTCTTGTAGCTTGGCGGGAGTGATTGGAGAATTCTGTCAATGATAGCCTCATCCGGGAACACAAGTCCAGATCAGCTATGCGGGTATAGTACCCAGACATCTTCAGTAAGTGTTCACTGACAGACGAATTCTCCTCCATCTTGCAAGCAAAGAATTTATCGGTGGTCTCATACCTCTCGATCTTAGCATTCTTTTCAAAGATGAACTTCAACTCCTGGTACATCTCATATGCACCATGACGTTCAAAACGCCTTTGAAGTCCTCCTTCCAAGCCGTACAACATGGCACACTGCACTATCGAATAGTCATCCGAACGCGACTGCCAGGCGTTCAAAACGTCTGCAGTGGCTGTAGGAGCGGGGGGGTCACCTAGCGGTGCATTTAGGACATAAACCTTTTGGGCAGCTGTGAGGATGATCCTCAGATTGCGGAGCCAGTCCACAAAGTTGCTCCCATCATCTTTCAGTTTAGCTTTCTCTAGGAACGCATTAAAATTCAGGGGAGCTACTGCGCGAGCCATCTACAACAAAAGATTTGCAAAGACATTTTAGACTATTGTTCATGATAAGTGAGTTATTACCTAATCAAATTAATTATAACTCCCACTCAAATTGACATCCCTCTGGTCATTCGAGCGTGACATGATCCAAATTCACCAACCCAAGTCCGATCATCACGTGAGATGAGGTGGTGTCAATGGTGAGCATCAACATGTTGATCATATCTACTATATGACTCATGCTCGACCTTTCGGTCCTCCGTGTTCCGAGGCCATGTCTGTACATGCTAGGCTCGTCAAGTCTAACCCGAGTGTTCTGCATGTGCAAAACTGGCTTGCACCCGTTGTATGCGAACGTAGAGTCTATCACACCCGATCATCACGTGGTGCTTCGAAACGACGAACCTTCGCAACGGCGCACACTCGGGGGGAACACAATTTTATCTTGAAATTTTAGTGAAGGATCATCTTATAATGCTACCGTCGTCCTAAGCAAAATAAGATGCATAAAAGGATTAACATCACATGCAAATCATAAGTGACATGACATGGCCATCAACTCGTGCTTTTGATCTCCATCTCCAAAGCACCGGCATGATCTCCATCGTCACCGGCGCCACACCATGATCCCCATCATCATGATCTCCATCATCGTGTCGCCATCGGGGTTGTCGGCGCCCACCATGCTCTTACTACTATTGCTACCGTTTAGCGATAAAGTAAAGCATTACAAAGCGCTTAATGATTGACACGCAGGTCATACAAAAATTAAAGACAACCCTATGGCTCCTGCCGGTTGCCGTATGCATCGACATGCAAGTCGATATTAACTATTACAACATGATCATCTCATACATCAAATATATCTCATCATGTCATTGGCCATATCATATCACATACATACCCTGCAAAAACAAGTTAGACGTCCTCTAATTTGTTGTTGCATGTTTTACGTGGCTGCTATGGGTATCTAGCAAGAACGCTTCTTACCTACGCAAAACCACAACGGTGATATTCAAGTTGCTATTTAACCTTCTACAAGGACCGCCTTGTTCTATTCGATTCAACTAAGATAGGAGAGACAGACACCCGCCAGCCATCTTATGCAACAAAAGTCACATGTCTGTCGATGGAACCGGTCTCATGTACGTGGACATGTAAAGTTGGTCCGGGCCGCTTCATCCCATAATACCGCTGAATCAAGAAAGACTAAGGAGGGCAGCAATTTAAACATCAATGCCACAAACCCTTTTGTGTTCTACTCGAGAAAGCATCTACGCAAGAACCTAGCTCATGATGCCACTGTTGGGGAACGTTGCATGGAAAACAAAAATTTTTCTCTACGTTCACCAAGATCAATCTAGGAGATGCAACTACGAGGGGAGAGTAGGATCCACATACCCTTGTAGATCGCTAAGCGGAAGCGTTAAGAACGCGGTTGATGGAGTCGTACTCGCCGCGATTCAGATCGCCGAAGATCCTAGCACCGAAGCAACGGTGCCTCCGCGTTCTTCACACGTACGGCTCGGGGACGTCTCCTCCTTCTTGATCCAGCAAGGGGTGGAGGAGAGGTTGATGGAGAGACCGGCAGCACGACGGCGTGGTGGTGATGGTGGAGAAGGATTCCAGCAGGGCTTCGCCTAAGCACCGCGGGAGAAGAAGATGTTATGGGAGAGGGAGGGCAGCACCGAGGCACAAACGTGTGTTGGCTGCCCTCCCTCTACCTCTCTATATATAGGGGGAAGGAGGAGAGGGGGGCGCCCTAGGGTTTCCCCTAGGGGGGCCGGCGGCCAGGGCAGAGGGGGGGCGGCGGCCAAGGGCTGCGCCTGGCCCTAGGGTTTCCCCCCCTAGGTGCCTTGCCCCCCACTCCAAGGGGTGCGGCTACCCTAGGGGGTCCAGCCCCCTTAGCCGCATGAGGAGAGGGCCCAGGGGGGGCGCACAGCCCTATGAGGGCTGTGGTGTCCCCCCTTGTGGCCCATTAGGCCCAGAAACACTTCCGGGACCCCCGAAAACCTTTTCGGTAATCCGCCGATTTCCCGATGCTCCCCGGAACACTTCCGGACTCCGAAACCTTTCATCCTATATATCAATCTTCGTCTCCGGACCATTCCGGGGACCCTCGTCACGTCCGGGATCTCATCCGGGACTCCGAACAACCTTCGGTAACCATGCACTGTTCTCACTAACAACCCTAGCGTCACCGAACCTTAAGTGTGTAGACCCTGCGGGTTCGGAAACCATGTAGACATGACCGAGACACTCCCAGGTCAATAACCAATAGCGGGATCTGGATACCCATATTGGTTCCCACATGTTTCTCGATGATCTCATCGGATGAACCACGATGTCAAGGATTCAGGCAATCCCGTATACAGTTCCCTTTGTCTCGTCGGTATGTTACTTGCCCGAGATTCGATCGTCGGTATCTCTATACCTAGTTCAATCTCGTTACCGGCAAGTCTCTTTACTCGTTACCGTAATACATAATCCCGTGACCAACTACTTAGTCACTTTGAGCTCATTGAGATGACGTATTACCGAGTGGGCCCGGAGATACCTCTCCGTCATACGGAGTGACAAATCCCAGTCTCGATCCATGTCAACTCAACAAATACCCTCGGAGATACCTGTAGAGTACCTTTATAGTCACCCAGTTACGTTGCGACGTTTGGCACACACAAAGCACTCCTACGGTGTCAGTGAGTTACATGATCTCATGGTCATAGGAACTTATACTTGACATGCAGAAAACTATAGCGATAACTGACACGATCAAAAGCTATGTTAACGTTTGGGTCTCGTCCATCACATCATTCTCCTAATGATGTGATCCCGTTATCAAATGACAACTCATGTCTATGACCTGGAAACCGCGGTCATCTTTGATCAACGAGCTAGTCCTGTAGAGGCACACTAGGGACACAAAGTCTGTCTATTCATCCACACGTGTATCTGAGTTTCCAATCAATACAGTTATAGCATGGATAATAAACGATTATCATGAACAAGGAAATATAATAATAACTCTTTTATTATTGCCTCTAGGGCATATTTCCACTGTTGGGGAACGTTGCATGGGAAACAAAAATTTTTCCTACCGTTCACCAAGATCAATCTAGTAGATGCAACTACGAGGAAGGAGTGTGATCTACGTACCCTTGTAGATCGCTAAGCGGAAGCGTTATGAACGCGGATGATGGAGTCGTACTCGTCGCGATTCAGATCGCCGAAGACCTAGCACCGAAGCAACGGTGCCTCCGCGTTCTTCACACGTACGGCTCGGGGACGTCTCCTCCTTCTTGATCCAGCAAGGGGTGGAGGAGAGGTTGATGGAGAACCGGCAGCACGACGGCGTGGTGGTGATGGTGGAGAAGAACTCCAGCAGGGCTTCGCCTAAGCACCGCGGGAGAAGAAGATATGACGGGAGAGGGAGGGCAGCACCGAGGCACGAACTGTGTTGGCTGCCCTCCCTTTGCCCCACTATATATAGGGGGGGTGGAGAGGCTAGGGCGCCCTAGGGTTTCCCCCTAGGGGCCGGCGGCCAGGGCAAGGGGAGGAGGGGCGGCGGCCAGGGCAGGGGGAGGCGCCCAGGCCCTAGGGTTTCCCCCCTAGGTGCCTTGCCCCCCAAGCCCAAGGGGTGCGGCCAGCCCTAGGGGGTCCCACCCCCTTAGCCGCATGGGGAGAGGGCCCAGGGGGGGCGCACAGCCCCGTGAGGGCTGTGGTGTCCCCCCTTGTGGCCCAATAGGCCCAGAACACCTTCCGGACCCCCCGAAAACCTTCCCGGTACTCCGCCGATTTCCCGATGCTCCCCGGAACACTTCCGGTACTCCGAAACCTTTCATCCTATATATCAATCTTCGTCTCCGGACCATTCCGGAGACCCTCGTCATGTCCGGGATCTCATCCGGGACTCCGAACAACCTTCGGTAACCATGCACTCTTCTCACTAACAACCCTAGCGTCACCGAACGTTAAGTGTGTAGACCCTGCGGGTTCGGAAACCATGTAGACATGACCGAGACACTCCCAGGTCAATAACCAATAGCGGGATCTGGATACCCATATTGGCTCCTACATGTTTCTCGATGATCTCATCGGATGAACCACGATGTCAAGGATTCAGGCAATCCCGTATACAGTTCCCTTTGTCTCGTCGGTATGTTACTTGCCCGAGATTCGATCGTCGTTATCTCTATACCTAGTTCAATCTCGTTACCGGCAAGTCTCTTTACTCGTTACCGTAATACATAATCCCGTGACCAACTACTTAGTCACTTTGAGCTCATTGAGATGACGTATTACCGAGTGGGCCCGGAGATACCTCTCCGTCACACGGAGTGACAAATCCCAGTCTCGATCCATGTCAACTCAACAGACACCATCGGAGATACCTGTAGAGTACCTTTATAGTCACCCAGTTACGTTGTGACGTTTGGCACACACAAAGCACTCCTACGGTGTCAGTGAGTTACATGATCTCATGGTCATAGGAACTTATACTTGACATGCAGAAAACTATAGCGATAACTGACACGATCAAAAGCTATGTTTAACGTTTGGGTCTCGTCCATCACATCATTCTCCTAATGATGTGATCCCGTTATCAAATGACAACTCATGTCTATGACCTGGAAACCGCGGTCATCTTTGATCAACGAGCTAGTCCTGTAGAGGCTCACTAGGGACACAAAGTCTGTCTATTCATCCACACATGTATTTGAGTTTCCAATCAATACAATTAAAGCATGGATAATAAACGATTATCATGAACAAGGAAATATAATAATAACTCTTTTATTATTGCCTCTAGGGCATATTTCCAACACCCTGGCCTTCGTCTGAGTGAGTAGCGACCACATACGGATAAGAGTAGTGGTTTTGAAGATAACCTGCAAAAAAATGAATGTTTGTTGTTCTGTTAAAGACCAAATCATTTCTGCAATTCCAAATTGCCCATAGTAAAGCACATACTCCCACTCGGATATGTTTTGCTGTTACCGTATCAATCCCTTGTAGCCATGTCCCAAATAACATGTTAATCGAAACGGGGGGATTGATATTGAAGGCTATTTGAACCGACCTTCATAAGATTTTGGCCATAGGGCAATCAAGGAATATGTGTCTAATAGACTCATCGTGATCACAGAAACTACATCTTTTAGACCCTGACCAATTCCTTCTGGCCAAATTATCTTTTGTTAGAATGACTCGTTTATGAACAAACCACATAAACACTTTGATTTTTAGAGGTACCTTAACTTTCCAAACGTGCTTCGAGCTAGGAATCACACTAGTGTTAATAATATCCAGATACATGGATTTCACTGAGAAGACCCCATTTTTAGCTAGTCTCCATCTCAGCTGGTCTGGATATTGGGAAAGTTGGATATCCATCAACCGCCTCACTAAATGTAACCAAGCTTCCCACCGATTTCCCACCAAAGTCCTTCGGAACTGGATATTTAGCGGAGTGGTATTTAATATTGTAGCAACATAGGCATCTCTCCGTTGAACAATATTATAAAGTGATGGATATTGAAGTGCCAGAGGTGTCTCCCCTAGCCATGTATCTTCCCAAAATCTAATGGAAGTGCCATCTCCAATAATGAATTTTACTCTGTTGAAAAATGTTGATTTTACTCTCATCAGTCCCTTCCAAAAAGGTGAGTCAGTCGGTCTTACCGTCACCTGAAACAAAGTTTTTGATTGAAGATACTTATTGCGAAGAATCTGTGCCCAGGTTGCATCTGTCTCACCAGATAACTTGAACAACCACTTACTGAGTAAGCATCGATTCTTCACCTCTAAGTTTTCAATACCTAGACCCCCTTGGTCTTTCGGTCTGCAAATAATATCCCACTCAGCTAGCCTATATTTCCTTTTGGATTCATCGCTCTGCTAAAAGAACCGAGATCGGTAGAAGTTGAGCCTTTTCCGAACTCCAACCGGAACTTCGAAAAAGGACAAAAGAAACATAGGCATACTGGTTAGGACCGAATTAATAAGAATTAATCGTCCTCCGTATGACATAAGCTTACCCTTCCATCAGCTTAGCTTTTTTTCAAACCGATCTTCAATTATTTTCCATTCTTTGTTTGAGAGCTTTCGGTGATGAATTGGAATACCCAAATAGGTGAATGGCAAAGACCCCAAGTCACAGCCAAACAGCTCTTTATAAGCTTGTTTTTCTTCTTTAGCTCTCCCAAAGCAGAACACTTCACTCTTATGAAAATTAATTTTTAAGCCCGACAATTGTTCAAACAAGCATAACACTAGTTTCATGTTCCTAGCTTTCGCCAAATCATGCTCCATGAAAAGGATGGTATCATCTGCGTACTGCAAGATGGAAACACCCCCGTCCACTAAATGAGGAACCAGACCTCCTATCTGCCCCGCCTCCTTCGCCCTTCCAATGAGAATTGTCAACATGTCAATGACAATATTGAATAAGATTGCCGACATCGGATCTCCTTGTCGCAAACCTTTGTGAGTTTGAAAATAATGCCCTATATCATCATTGACTCGTATACCAACACTCCCTTTTTGTGTTAACGAAGCAATCTGCTCTCTCCACGATTGATCGAAACCTTTCATTCGCAGCGCCTGCTGCAAGAAAGGCCACTTCACCTTGTCATACGCCTTTTCGAAATCCACCTTAAAAACCACCCCGTCAAGTTTTTTTGTATGAAGTTCATGCAATGTTTCATGTAGTACCACTACGCCATCCAGAATATTTCTGTCGGGCATGAACGCAGATTGAGACGGATGCACCACTGAATGGGCAATTTTTGTAAGCCTGTTCGTCCCAACTTTTGTGAAAATCTTGAAGCTAACATTCAGCAGACAGATGGGCCTGAATTGCTCAATTCTAACAGCCTCAGTTTTCTTGGGAAGCAACGTAATCGTACCAAAATTCAGGTGGAACACTTGCAATTGCCCCAAGAAGAAGTCCTGGAACATCGGAAGCAAGTCACCCTTAATGATATGCCATCATTTTTTATAAAACTCCGCTGGGAAGCCATCTGGACCCGGAGCTTTACCCTTTTTCATTTGGGATATTGCATCAAAACCTCTTTTTCCGAGAAAGGGGCAGTCAATATCTCGTTCTCCTCGTTTACCAGCTGAGGCACATCATGAATCCGCGATTCATCCAAAGAAACAGAGTTATCTTCAGGAGGCCCGAACAATTGTTTATAGTAATTCGTGATGTAAGTCTTAAGATTCTCCTCACCCACTATCGTGCCTTCATCCTGTTCTAGTTGGAAGATTTTCTTCTTTCGATGTTTGCCATTCGCAATCATGTGAAAGAACTGGGTGTTATCATCTCCCTCGACGATCTTACACACTTTAGCCCGCAAAGCCCACTTTAATTCCTCCTCACGAGCAACTCTTTAAGTTTTAACTCTGCCACTCTCTTAGTTTCCAACTCATTGGCATCTAAGATAGAATGCTCCGCTTTGATGTCTAGATTTTTGGTCAGTAAAAGAAGCCTTTCCTTTTCTGCCTTATAGATCCCTTCATTATGCTTAGCCCACCCCCTGAGGAACCGTCTGAGGTGCCTAACTTTATTTTGCCAACGATCGATGTTGGATCGTCCTCCTACATCTTTCGCCCATTCTCTAGCTATCAGATCCACAAACCCTTCTCGATCGAACCACGCCGTTTTAAAAGAGAAAGGACGTCTATTACCAAAATTCGTGGCTTCCCCCGAATCAACTAGTAATGGGGTGTGATCCGAGATTTCGCGCGAGAGTGCTTGCACCGTCACTAAAGGGAACTTCTGTTCCCAATCGACACTCGCAAGAACCCGATCCAACTTCTCAAAGGTTGGATATGAAAAGTATATATGTATCCATTTTTGTGTTATACGAAAATGGAGATACTAGGACCTAGCAATATGAAAAGTATATATGTTGTTTGTTTTTTGTTGCCCATCCCACGAATGAAAATGAATCCATAAAAGTTACAAGTACACATGTCATGATGATCCAGATTTCTGTAAACATTATCTAACCTGTAAATGCTAAGACTAAAGAATTGCTCTTTATACACTTGGTATGCGTGCAATCTTTTTACACAACCCCGGCAAAAAGATAATGAAATGTCTCGTGAATAGTTAGAATGAAGCATCCGAAATTATCTTTTTTACACAACCCACAAAAAACGTCGTTTTTCACCGAAACCTTGTGCACGCACATAAAATATCCGGATATACACGTGGGATTTTTGTTTCGAATTTTTCAACTTTTTAAAATGTGTATTTCGACAATGGGTGCATATGCATCTAGGAGCCAAAGGCAATTACCGTAAAGAATTGCTCTTTTATACACTTGGTATGCGTACAATCGCTGCAATGTGGTACTCACTAGCACTAGGCAAAAAAAAATTAAAGGTTCCACCCTGACGGATGTGTTGGACATTTACTGTACTCACCAGCACTAGGCAAAAAGAGAAAAAAAAGGTTCTACCCTGATGGATTGGTGTAAGAGTTTTGGCAGCTAGCAACTCCCCGGAGAAAGCAGCAAGAGAAAACGGGGAACCGACTGAGGAACCTCGAACGGGGCGCCTAGCAACCCGAACGGGAAATGAAGAGACAAGAGCGAGAAACCAGAGCTCTCTCCCATTGAGAAAAAAATTGAAAACTAGTGCTCGCCCAGTTTGAGTTGAGGACAGCGGTGACGGCGGCGGCGGCCACCGCGACCGAGCAGAAACCCCGGAAAGGTTGCGATGGAGGTGGATAGCCCAAGCCAGCTCTCCGAGGAAGAAGGTGGCGGTGGTGCCTCCGACGCGGAAAGAAGCGCAGCCGGCCGCAGGCCCGTCGACGAGGCCCGAGGTGATGTGGGGCACGATCCTTCCTCCCCAGAAGATGGTGGAGGTGCTTCCGAAACGGAAGTAAGCTCCACGGCGTTCGGCGTCGAGGCCGGATGTGGTGTGACGGCGCCGCCTTTCTCCGGTTCATATGCAGGGGGTGACGCCAGTGTGGCCGGGGCTTCCGGTGGCAGCAGCTCCGCCGTGAGGGGTGGTGATCGACCTGGGTTGCTGCTCGATCCCGTGCTGCCCAATGCTCCTCGGGTAATGTACCATCGCAATTTCTTTTTGACGGGAACTCCGCACCATCACAAATCTCCCCACTTTTTTCCCTTTGATTTCAAGTTGACACTTAAAAGTACTCTGTTCTTGGTCTCCTATACGTGTAAGCTTTCTCTTTTATCACCACTTGTTGCGCTTACTGGCATGAATTTGTTTTAGGGAAACAAAGGCAAGAGCTTGGCTGGTGCTGAAGAGAGCCCCCATGGGGCGCTATCAACAATAGTTCAAGAAATTCTGTCTTGGAAACTAGGCGACGTAATGAATGAAGACCTGTACAGAAAGAAGGTACTTTTCTTCGTATCTAGTGGTCTTTCGATCATCCTTTCTGACACCTATTTCTGAAGGCTGCTACAATTGTATCCTAGTTTCAGATCAACAGCTTGCCTGACCTGGTATATAATGCACAAGTCTGTATTCACTTGTCATATTTGATGATGTATATGGCTGATACTAACAGCATGCTGTTCCATATTAATGACAGCTAGGATGTTTTACACTTGTTGTTGAGAATTCTTTCTAAATGTTGCTACAGTCGTATGGTGGTTGCAGATCAGCGGCTTGCTCTGTTAGATCGTGCATAAATTTGTATTCACTTGCATTGCTTGTTTTTGAGGATGTATATGGATAATGCTAACAGTAGGTCGTTCCATATTGCTGATCTCTAGGATGTTTTGCACTTGCTGAGAATGCTAGACGATACCTTTGAAAAGAGTTTCTAGGATGTTATTATCTTATTCCTGTTGAAATTTCAACTCTTTTCAAAGTTTGTATGCATGGTCGTAATGTAGGTTAAAAAGGTGCCGGAACATCTTGAATCAATGAAACCTGAAGAATACATCAGTTACTTTCCAGACCCTGTGATCGAAGACTGTCGAGCAAATTTAAGTGTATCGGTTAAAAGTATCAGTTCTGCTGAATGTCTAGAATATCATGTTACTGGTGTGCTAGAGACAGACTTAGATGACGAGTATTTCATCGATATCAATCTTGATGCTATTCTGGATGTGAAGAAGAAATACCATATTGCCAGAGATGGGGATTTGTTCTTGTTCAGTACACTGTCAGACCAGAATGCAAATTTTCGTTGTTCCTTTAAGGGTTTTGGGTTGGTAGTTGGCACAAGTGCGCACTCGCATTTTCATCAAGCTTTCAAGGTCAGGATGCTACAAAAACCAGAAAACATCAACTTTGGTTACTTCTTGATGAATGTTTCTGATGCTGTGAACGTTTGGAGCACACTGAAATTATATGACAAGATGATGGGAGCTTCTTCTGGAATAGGCTATATTATGGAGCTGCATAAAAAGGTAACTAATATCAGATTGTCAATGCAACTTAATTTGACATTATGCTTGACTCTTCTTGACATGCTGCACTTTTTAACTAATAAATATGTTTTGTGTTCTGTAGGCCAGCAGCTATTGCAGTCTCTGCCACAGTCAATCACGAAGGGTTGATTCCGTACCAAGTAAGCTCACACTCAGCAACAATCAGATTGGGATTACAAAGTCTTTATCTTTAGCAGTGCAATGCACTCATAAGAATGTTGTGAAAGTGGTGACTGGTCCTCCAGGGTCTGGAAAGACACGAATCGCTGTTTCTATGCTAAATGCTTTGCACCAGTACGAATATAGAGTTTTAATTTGTGTCCCCAAGGCTACTAGTACTTTTCAGTTTTGGAAGTCTCTTGAAGAGTCCGGCTATCCTATTGGTGATTGCATAGTGCTTGATGATTTAAAAGGGATCAAACTTCCTAAAAGATTCCATCAAACTTGCTTACACCGCAAATCATATGATTTCCGTACTTGTGCTGTTATGATTAGACAATGGATTGAAGAAATGCTGATGCTACTTCAACTGAAGATATATTGCTCTAAGAATTGTCGTCATCATGAGTCGAAACATAGTCGATGCACTGCCACCAGTCTTCCAATATTTACTCGGAGCTCGTATAGGAAGACTTTTCTACCTCTTGCTCTGGATATGAGAAAGGACCTGAAAGAACTAAGAGACAAATTTTCAAATATGTGTCTTACCAGTGAAAATATTGAAGATATTGCACTGCTACTCGATAAGTTAGAAACTTTTCAAAAGCTACTATTCAATGAAGCAGCATCTGAAGAACATGTGCAACGGGCCTTTGGGTATCTCCCCCCTCTTTCAGTTGTTGAAAATATGATACAGATCACTTCAGGATCTAGTGGGCCTTTCTTTGCTAAAGAATTGAATGATGCAAGATTGAAATTTGCTGCTTTTCTCAAAACTTTTCGAAAGTCAGTTGTGCTGCCAAGACTTGATAATAGACAAGCAGTTGATAGTTATTGCATTGAACACTCCAAAGTCGTCATTGGAACCCCTCAATCAATCTTCCAGTTACATGAAATTAAGAACTCTATTGATCTGCTAATTGTGGACGATGCAGCCCAAATTAGAGAGTGTGATTTGATTGCACCATTATGCCTTCCTGTGAAACATTTATTGTTTTTTAGTGATTCCTCCACTTCACCGCCTATGGTCAAAAGCAAGGTGTGTAAAGCACATTTTCAATTATTCTACCATTTTATTTATTGTCTATTTGGTCAACTAATTTGTGATTTATGAAACTATTAGGTGTGCGATGAAGCTGGATTTGGTCACAGTTTTTTCCAAAGACTAATGAAAATGAAAGTTTCTAATATTAAGCTTGATGAGCAGTTCGCAATTGAGCCTGCAATTTTCCAGTTTGTGAATAGTCAGATATATAATGGAAAAATCAAGAATGGGCCAAATGTGAGTTGTGCTGAATACAATAAGCATTTTGCTAATCTTAAAGTTTCTCAATATTGCATCTTTGATGTCACTGCCAAAGTTGAAAATTGTAACTCCATTGAGTTGGCCGGAGTTCTTGGTATGCTCGATTCTCTAAGGAAATGTAAGTCATTTCTGTGATGGTTTTGTTTTGTTTATTTCGTCTGGTTTGAATTTCTTACTCAATTTGGAATGTATTGAACATATTTTTTTCTGATGAAACTTTAGAATTTATATGCCCAGCTTTTCCTTAAACAAGTTTTCAGAAGCATGCGGCAATAAGGATATAATATGATGAAATACACTTTTGGCGTTCTATTTTGTAAATGTGATATGATACTACTTTTTTCGAAGACTCTCCAAGAAGTACAAAAAATACTACTAGCTCCAATCCATATACCTTGTCGCTCAAACGGATGTATCTAGCATTGAAATACGTCTAGATACATCCGTTTGAGCGACAAATAATATGGATCGGAGGTAGTACATAGTACATACTCCCTCCGTCCCAAAATACTTGTCATCAAAATGGACAAAAATGGATGTATCTAGAACCAAAATACATCTAGATACATCCCCTTTTATTCATTTTGATGACAAGTATTTCCGGACGGAGGGAGTACTTGTTAGTAATTCGTTACTGATTTTTTGGTTTCTATGAATCAGGCTGGAAAGATGTTGACCAAGGCCTTCATATTGCGATTGTGTGTACTCCTAGTAGTAATCTGTATGCAATGAAACATGGTCTGATCAGTAAATATGCTGCTGAAAGTAGAATCAAATTGTCTGTAGTTTATGCTGATTGTATGGGTGGAGAAATGTTTGATGTGGTAATACTGTCAGCTATTTCCAAAATCGAGGACCAATATGTCCTAAGGAATATAAATGCAGCCATAACCAGAGCAAGGTCCGTTGTTAGGATTGAGTTCAAAATTGATTTGGTTGTTAATTTCACTGTGCTACGAACTAAAATCGTGAGTTTGGCCACTTATTTTGTGCAGACATTGTTTTTGGTTGTTTATTGATCGGTCTGCATACCATGAACCTTTGAGAGAACTCATTAAGGATGCCTGCGATCGCAAATGCCTTGTGAAGTTAGATCCGATGACATTACTTGGTGATCTCCCCTCTTCAGAAAATGAAACTTTAATGGTATGTCAATCTGCACTTTTTACATGAGAAAGTTTTGATCTCAGCTACTCCCTCCGTTTCATAATTTTTGTCGTGGTTTTAGTTCAAATTTGAATAAAAACCACGACAAGAATTATGGAACGGATGGAGTACGTGCGATTTTATATGAGGCCCTTTCGGAATTTGTATTAATATGATGGCAGAAATGCCATTTACATGTCACCGACAATTTATTATTTATTTAATGATACTTCAAGATAATTGTTTGTTCTTTTTTCTGTGTGCTGATGCATGGATTGGCAACTTCCATCTGAAAGCACCTTATTTTTCATTATTATATGCTTGTTACAAATAAGATGTTCTGTTGCTCTGCCCCTATTGCTCTGCATCTTCCATCCTACCAACCTGGCGCCCTACGGCTGGATGCAAGCCTGACACTCGCTAAGCCATAGTTGTATGGATATAAAAAATTATAACAATATTAACAACATACTGAGATTCATATCATAGCTAATAGTATTTTGATTGGTTAGATTCCTGGACCAGACAGCTGAAAAGACAAAACTAGATGTTATATGTACTACTGGAAGATGGCATAAAACTTGGTTTGTTGATCATACATAACTCAGTTGTACAGCCCTATCTACATCAATATTTGTAGGTTGCCTTGGACTCTCCTGAAAATATTTTTAAAAGAAAGATGTGATGTGGCATTTGCACTTCAAATTGGTTCACCGACCTCTTGTTTTTGTTTTCTTATTCTGCCAAAGTTTCCTTTCTGATGAAGTATATTTATTCTTCTTTAAAGGATTGAACTCTTTGCATGTGGAAGGGATCCTAAATGTTAAGCTTGTTTTTGTTCTATAAGCTTTTGACATTGAAGTTAATCCCAGTTACACTTTGTGTTTAGAGTATATTCAGTACTCTCTAGATAAACCCAGAATGTCACTGTCATCAACCTTACAAATACTACTGACGCCCACATATTCTCATGTAGCAGTCATATGAATAGTAATTAAAGGTTATTTTTATACTAGAATATGCAGTTTCGTATTTAGGCTTTGAAAAATTAGTTTAATTCAACCTTTGTGTGCATTATTTATACCGACCTTCTTGATATTCTAGGTGGGTGTAGAATCCACATGGAATGGAAGGCCTTACAGGAGAAAATATGTTTTAGCTCCTATGCGGAATCAGGGAAATTCTGGTACATACGAATTGTTAACATTTAGTTTTGCTTGTTTCCTTTGTCCACATGCTAAAAATATTTTCTTGATTAATTTTCTTTGTTTTCAAACAGACACTTGTGCATTACACTCTTCATTGGCAACAGCAGAGTCTGAATACAAGTTTGAGTATGCGCGCCAGGAACCATCTAAATTTTTTGATTGGATATTATGCACCTGCGATTTGAAAAAAAAATACAAGGCTGCGGTAAAAAGTGAAATTGGAGATGAGGATATTGAGAATAGAGGATCAAAAAGACTTGAAACTGTTCATAAGATCTTAGAAAAGCCAGGCATCTTAGGCCGTAAGGGTCGCAAAGGACTTCAACCTGAGGTGATATATATTCATTGTTATCATTTACGTGCTTGATTTTATAAAATTGGACAATAGGTATTACTTCAAAAATTATTATCTAGTGAAAATTTTAAAACACAACAGTAGCCATCATGAATTGCTACATAAGTTTTGGCATTTAGAAATAGCCCAACGATAGCCATCTGGCAGTCTTTCTATATCTTGCAGATAAATACTGTAGTATATATCTTGTCATGTGTCATTTTAGCAAGTCTTGGCATTTAGAAATAACCCAGTGGTAGCGATCTGGCAAAGTCCTTCCATATCTCTCCCCAAAATACTGTAGTTAGATATCTTGTCACATGTCATATTTTAGCTGCCCCCTCTATGTTTTGTTCGCTAAAATGACACTCGACATGTAGCACAAGAGTTTTATTGCCAAATCCATCCTCTGCACCATCTTGCATCAGTGATGGATTTTTAGCGCACCGAGTCCCTTTTCCGCTACCAATTTAGAATAATCTTTATGCAAGACTAATTGAATGCTTTGAACCTGAATGTGGTCCAACCTTTAAGTTCTGTTTGCACTTTGAAATCCTAGGACATCTTTGGTGTATCTACTATTTAAAATTGACTGCCTAGTATTGCAATAGAGCAACGATGAAGGTTTTGCCTTTTGTCCATACAAAATTTGCATCAATCCCGACATTTGTAGTCTAGCCATTGCTGCTGTGAGCAGAGATCATTGTAGCTTCGAAGCTTCTAACATTATGTCAGTTACTACATTCTCAATTGACTTGAAAGCTTCGACCTTGTGTGGCTGGTAGGTTCAGTCCTTTGTCGATTGTCATTACTAGGTGAAAAACGGGAGAGGCAAGAGGAGACTAGATTAGAAGAAACATTGAGAAATGTGTATGATGGCTCGGGGCAATTTTTTTTCAAGAACAAAGTCTATTGAAAATAACATTTTTTTTACCTAAGTGGTTAGATGAAAGTAAAACAGCACTCCATAGCTGGCCATCTAATTACTTAAGTAGTGAGAACACACATACTAATGAACATATATCTAATTGCGTCGAGTACTGTTTCACTTCCATATTTTTATTGTGCAGTGGGAACTTTCTTGCGTACTGGTTTTTTAAGCTAATTCCTAGTTTATGATTCTTCATGTTCTTGAAATAGATATGACGGCGAGCAGCTATATGCTCATGAAATAGACTTCTCATGCCCCACACCTAATTATTCTGGGCAGCAAACGTGCACCAGGTGCAGCTAGCTCGAACTTTGACTAAATGACCACTCTGACCTTGTACATTAGTACCGGGAGGTGCCATTGTCTAAATTCTTGCTTGTATTATTTGCTTCCTTCTATAAAATCATTTCCTCTTATTGACTGGAAAACCTTGTCTATTGAAGAAGAGGAAGAATTGTGTTTGACAGGTAAGTGATGACAATGTGTTAACCAGCCCAGTCTGTAAAACTTGTGGCTTGGGTTCTGGACAGGGTGGCGCCGGATCAGATTATCCGAGCAGAAATGCTGTCTGGATTGTTGTGAAGGACTATATAGTCTGAGGAGAATATGTAGGAACATTGGAGTTTTAGGTCATGAGGCATGAGCTATGATATATTTGGAGTAAATTGTTTTCTAACTTTTTTTGCAGTAATTACCATGACAAACCTTAACAGTCTTAATCATTGATTTCCCTCCATATGAACTTGTATGATTTTACAGTATTCTTCCATAAGTTTGGTTTGTCACTGTATTTTTTTTCCTAGGCATGTATTTTTATTGTTTTATATACATTTTTTCAGGAAACAAAACTTTTCAATATCAAATCATGCACTAAACTTGATATCAAGGAGGAATTAATGTCTGCTGCTCTCTCTACTATGGCCGCTGGATGTGTATATACGGGGAACTACCGAATCTCACGGAACTACTTCCGCTTGAAGCCTGGGGAGGTGTACCACTACGACTCCACGGATCCATATCTGAATCCCAAAACTTCTCTGCCGTATGCTCATGCAGTCATGATGGTAGGATCAGGGTTAGAAGTCACAAAGCTGGTAAATGGAGGGATACTGAAGAAACAAGTGCACCTGAACTTCCAAAACAGTGCTGGCGACTTGTTTGGTGACAAGGGCTTTGGTAAGGTGGGATCGAACTCTGTGCGGAGTCTGTACAGAATGACAGTCTGAAACGTACTAGAGCATTGCATCACATACTACTTCCCTTGTACAACAACGGGCTGGTTGGCTTCAGATCTAAACACAGAAGAGAAGTGAGATTTGGAACGGAAGCATCTCCTGCTTCGACAAGCTATCGTCACCAGTTCTTAGACCCTTTCTTCATGCTCAGCATCTCCTGCATGGACAAGCTACAAACTTTACTGCATCGCCAAGAATCTGCTCTGCGGAACCATCATCTTTGATCTATGGGTGAAGAAGTCCATCCATTTTGCTCCTTTCTTGTACTATTGCTTGCAAGCTGTGACTAGTGAACCTGGAAGTGAGATAAAATGGTTAACCAGTCTTCTGTGAAAGAACTCCACATAACCCCCTGAGGTTCCAGAAACCGACTAATTTACCACCTGAGGTCCAAAGCAGGTTAATTTACCCCCCGAGCTGGTTTTTGCATACGTGGGGCGGGTTGGTTAAGAAAAAAACAATTTGCTTTCCACCTTATGAATGTGAATGTTACATGCTCTGCTCCATGCTGATTTGAGTGCCATGTTAAAATGCTACTGTGTTGTGTTGTGCTGTGAATTTCGAAAAAAGAATGGGTACAACATGCTAGAATCTGTGCATATGTGCCCTTGTTCATGCTACTGTGCTGTTCATTGCCAAAGAAAATGAGTATAATATGTGCATGTTCAAATTTAAAACCAGTATAAGCTACACTCTCCGCGTTTTCAGTTTTTGGTCAGCCAGCCAGCATTGAGAATGTATATAGCTACAATACAAAGAAGTGGTCAGCATCATATAGCCAAAATTCAGAAATAATTCGGCCATACATTAACTGTCTTAATTCTCTCGTACCGCTATAATGCCAAAATACATTTAGCTAGCTTAATTCACTCATATCCTAAGGGCATCTACAACGCCCGGTGCTAGTGCCGGGCGCTAGGATTAATAACCTGGTCAATTGGCAGTTAGACTAAAAGATCCCAGCGCCTTACCTGGCATCGGCGCAAAGGGTGGAGGCGGGCGCTTCGTCTTTCTTTTCCCAGGTGGACTTGAGCGATGCATGTAGGGATAGACCTTCCAGCTGGTTTAGCGTCCGTCTGCTAGCGTCCAGCGTTGGGGCAAATAGCGATCCGAAGATGTTTTGATTTTATGGTATTATTTTTATTCCTCTAAGCGCCTGCACAAGCGTCTTGCATTGAAAATGCCCTAAGCTGCCATAACCCTTCGAACATTTTCTTCTTGATTCACTCTCATATCCTAATGCCAAAACACTCCAGCTATCTTTTTTTGATACTCCAGCTTATATGCGCACGCTGAAGCTTGTTGTCGCAACAACATTGTGTGTGTCGCTCTCTCCCAAACTGCAGCAGCTGACTGACAAAGGGTTCCAGCAGACCGTCCAGCCGTTAGAAGAATTTACATCCCCTTTTCAAAAAAAGAAGAAGAAGAATTTACATCCCCTACTCTGCCAATTTTGCACAATAAGAAAGCGGATCAAATCTCATAGTGCAATAATTACCAACATTAGCAAGCTAATACTAACATTACCTCTGCCGGTTGCAACTGCAAGTGTGGTACCTTCGAGGTTTCGCATAGGCTTAGCCAGCTTGTCCTAAAGACAACCACAGGAAAACATACTTCATATTGGGATCGCTTGTTCATTTCAAATCCAAACTAGCCTATCTCTCTGAATCCCTCTTGTTCCCTTTTCTTTCGCAAAGGAATTTCAGCCTAGTATATCACTTAATGGAGGCTATTTGCTCTACTGCTACACCTTAGCTAGTTTTTTCAAAAGTGGCACAGTATTTTGAGCAAATTCGAAAACTGGCAGACTGAACGCGTATATTTCAAAAATAGCAGCCCGTCGGTCTGGCGTAGGCCGAAGAGGATCTTTTCGGCGTACCAAAGGCCGAAGAGGCCACTTCGGCTTCCACTACACCGAAGATAGGCGGTGCTGGGCCGAAGACCTGTCTTCGGTCAGCAGTAAACCGAAGAGGTCTTTTCGGCTTACTGTAGCCCGAAGAGTGGTAACTCTTTACGTTTAGCGTAAACCGAAGTTGCATGGAGCACTCTTCGGCTTACTGTAGACCGAAGACAACTTTTTTTTTTATTTTTTTCCAAAAAATGCATTATAATAGCTGCAGCCAGAAGAGGAGGAAGAAACGGCTCGGGTGGCCTTATCCCACCCTCTTCGGCCTATCGTATGCCGAAGACCTCTTCGGTCAGCCCAAGACCGAAGAGGTGTGCACGCCGCACCGACAGCCACTCTTCGGCCCACTACAGCAGTCTTTGGTTTTTGCCTGACCGAAAAGTCCACCCTTCGGTTTTTGCCAGGCCGAAAAGACCTCTTCGGTCAACTGCACACCGACGGGGTGCTACTTTTGAAATATACGCATTCAGTCTGCCAGTTTTCGAATTTGCTCAAAATACAGTACCACTTTTGAAAAAGTCAATTTAATGGAGGCTACTTGCTCTGCTGCTTCATCTACTTGCTCTCTGCCACTCACACTGCTTCCGCCGGCAGCGGCAGGATGGGCTGCCTTCCGTCCAAGGGACGACACAGCCGCGCAACTGCGTCCTTCGCCCTTGGAGCAGAGGCTGGAGTGGACGTCGCCGGCTGGGGTTCATGCGCATCCGGTGCTCGAGCCTCTGCTCCGGGAGCAGACGAGGCGGATCCGTGGCTTCGGAGTGAGGTCGACCGGGTCCAGGTAGTGGCGGGGTAGTCGTCGTGGTCGTGGGCGGCGACCCAGAGTTGAAGACGATCACCCGGACGAGCTTCAGCTGGCGGCCATGGCGACGACCTAGGTCTTGGGGAGGAGAGATGTTATGTTAGGATCCAAATTCAAGCATAAGATATAGGCGGCTGCTACAAATCATCTGACTGATTTCCCCAAATCAGTCGGGTCCTCGGCCACTCGATCGAAGCCCTCAATATGTTGGATTAGTCAACTTTGACCGTGTAACGCAATACAACGCCACGCATAGCCTCGTCTTCCTCACGTCGCGGTCAATGAAACAAAAAATCCCCACGCACACCGGATCGCTGAGAATAGGCGCTTTGAGCTCCGGCGAGCGGCCTGAACTAGCTTGCAGTCGCAACATCAGGCTCTGCCCAGCGTTGTTCCTCGCCTTGCAAACGCATCACCGTCGCCGGTGGTGGCAACAACATAGACTCCAGGCATGGCAGCAGTGCTCCATTGCAATGGGCTCCCCCCAAGAGCCGCCGGCGACGCTACATCGAGCCCCCGGCGACGCTGCATCGAGCCGCCCGCAAGCGTTGCGATGCAAGACCGGGATATGTCTCGCGAGTCCTGGGCATCGGAACACGGGGCTGCCGTCGACGAGCACTCAATTATAGCTCTCTAGTCGGCGACTTGCAACTCGGCCGCGGGCGCCGAGCGCTCCATTGCAGCTCTATAGCCAGCGACTTGCACCTTCGTCGTCGGCGCCGAACGCCCCATTGCAGCTCCGTAGCCGGTGACTTGCAGCTCCATTGCAGCTCCGCCGCCGGCGCCGAGCAGCTCCATTGCAGCCCCGTAGTCGGCGACTTGCAGCTCCGCCGCCGGCGCCGAGAACAGCTCCATTGCAGTTGCAGCTCTGTAGCCGGTGACTTGCAGCTCCGCCGCCGGCGCCGAGCAGCTCCATCGCAGCTCTGTAGACAACGACTTGCCGCTCCATTGCAGCTCCACCACCGGCGCCGAGCGCTTCATTGCAGCTCCACCGCCGTCGCTCGAGTACTGCATCGGCGCACGAGGTTGCAATGCACCGTGACGGTCGTGGACAAGTTGTTGCGTCGCATCCCGGCGGTCGTGGACGTGTTGGTGCGTTGCAGCACCGGCCTTCCTCGGCAGCACCTCCCGGTTCCCTTGCTGTTGTGGTGGTGCTCGCCATGGCTCCCCTCCATGGGCGCTCCTTTGCAGCTATGCCGCCTCCAGCGATGCAACGGAGGAGCTCTAGCTGCTAGTGCCGACGGCCGGCGTCAAAGTCTTGCGATTTCCTAGCTGTTGTGGGAGTGCTCGCCATGGCTAATCTCCCGGCGGTCAGATGTGAGAGGAAGAAAGACCCGAAGGTCTACGGTAAACTACTCACAACTCATTGGTGAGGCAATGACGTTGATGTAGAAGCACTCCGTGGTAGATCCCCCTCGGGCGGAGCTCCGGAACAGGCCCCAAGATGGGACCTCACGGGAACAAAAGGTTGCGGTGGTGGAATTAGGGTTTTCTCTGTTGCCTCGATGTTTTCAGGGTATATGGATATATATAGGAGGAAGGAGGGCATCGGGGGATCCAGAGGGGGCCCACGAGGGTGGGGGCGCGCCGAGGGGGAGGGGGCGTGCCCTGGACCCTCGTGGCCGCCTCCTTTGTTCCCTCGCGTGTACTCCTAGTATTCTGTGAAGATGCGGTTCCAAAAATAACTCTTCCGAAGGTTTCATTCCGTTTGGACTCCGTTTGATATCCCTTTTCCGCGAAACCCTGAAATAGGCAAAAAAACAACAATCTGCACTGGGCCTTGGGTTAGTAGGTTAGTCCCAAAAATAATATATAAGTGTATAATAAAGCCCATTAAACATCCAAAACAGAATATCTAATAGCATGGAACAATCAAAAATTATAGATACGTTGGAGATGTATCACCTACCGTCGATATGTCTTAAAATAACATGTTGCTTTCAAATTTGTGAGAGTACTAACGAATTTTATATATATAGTCACCTCATCCTCTATGCAAGTACTTCACATGAATAGATCATGAAGTGCCAGAAGATGTCAAAAAGAACCAATATCAAGACTGTCTTAGGCGCCAACGGCGGTTCGAGGAATCATTTCGAAGAGGTTTGGAGGAGGAGCGTCGTCAGAAGGAGAGGTTGGAGAGGAAGAAACGAGAGGAGGAGAGGGCACGCCAAAAGAAGCTTGCTCGTGAGGCGGAGAGGGCAAGAAAGCTTGCGAGGGCTCGCGCCTCGCAAGAGGAGGATGAGGCACGTGACAAAAAGGGGAAATGGCCTCGTATGACTCAGTAGGCACGATTCGGTGGACTCGTCATGTAACCGGATGAAGCCATGCCACATTTATCATGAACTAGTTGGTACTAAGGCAAAAAGCCTTGTGTCGTGAACCTAAATTTGTCATGGACCTAAATTTGTCATTTGTAATGAACTTGTCGTGAGAACTATCTGCTAGTAGTTTGTTTGGAATTTATTTGTCTATCTTTATGAAGAATTATACGTCAAAAACTATGGTTGAAATGGAAGAAAAATAGAGCGCCAGAGCCTCCGGCGGTAGGGGCGCTGTATATTACAGCATTTGGTACTGTGACAGACGAGGCGGTTTGTGGGACGGTAGGGTTGGCCGGCCTACCGCCAGAGGCCTCGGTGGTAGGGCCTATCGCCGGAGGGTGCGGCGGTAGGGCGGCCAAGCCTACCGTTCCACAAATCGCCCCATCCGTCACAGTACCGCGGACAGGAATTGTGCACCTGTGACGCCCCAAGACCGACGCTCCAGAAGATTTCCATATGTTCCGGGTATCACCGTGTGTTTTATTTGCTTGCTTCATTTTATTTTTGCATTGCATCATGTCTTTAATCTTTGCATCTCAACTAAGTAAATTGCATAGATCGCTTGATCTATTTAAATTGAGGTAAGGATGACTTCTCTTTATAACATATCCTCCTAATATTTATGAAGCTATTATAAAAATAATCCATTCTTGGAAGCAACCATAACACACTTGCATAATATTTCCCATGCCTTTTTCACTCCAAGTTTTGACTCCCACAACCTTGCGTGATAATCTTCTTCTCCTTCTTCGTTAGTCCATTTAAATTGTGGCATTTTATTTCCTGCACCAATTTAATGTTCATTCTTTTCCTATATATTCTCAACTGCCTTTAACATCTTTGCCAATTTTTAGTTTCTTTGGACTTGTTTTGGTTGGGTTCAAAAATGTCTCAAGTTTGAATTTAATTCAAACTTGAATTATTTTTATATCCTTAAAAATGTCCAAACTAGTTTATTCAAATTGTGCATAAATCTAGGAGATTAAGTATATTTTTACTTCCTTCACAATCTTCCTGTAACACCCTGTCCTTTTTCCTTTTCTTCATCGGGGTATTTGAATCTGCATGTTTTTTAATAAAAGGGAAAGTCCTTCCTGCATCCTGCTTAAGGCCGCCTGCGGTCTGGCCTAGCCGGCCCAAGAGGCCTCCCCGACCTCCTTCCTATTTGGCCCAAAGCCCAGCCGCTCCTCTTAACCCTAGGCCTCGCGCACCCGATCACCTCGTCCCTCTCGCTCCCGAGCCACCGCCAGCCTCCCTCTCCCTCTCGATCCCTCTCGTTCTCCAGCGCGCACCAGCTAGGTGCCCACAGCGCGACCCATCCCGCCGGCGGCCTCAGCCGCACCGCTCCTCCTATCCCCGCATGGCCAGGACCACCGGGCGTCGCCTCGTCGCCGGCCTGCAAGCCGTCTCCAGCCGCGCCCCTGCGACCCCGCCTCCTTCTCCTTCGTGCCTTCGCCTCGCCATGGCCGCGCCTCTCAGGGTGCCGCGCCGCCGGTCCTCCCCGTCGCCCTCGTTGGCGACCAGTGCCTCCTCTGCCCCGGCCTCCTCCTCGCGGTCTCTTCCTACCGCTCGCGCCCCGTCTCCTTCTCCCACCAGACGCCGCGCCTCCAAGTTCGACCGGCCTCCCCTCCGCGCGTCCAGGTCGCCGCCACGTTGCCTCGCCTGCACCTTCCCTTCATCCTCGCGCCTCGTCGCCTCGGCCTCACCGAGCTCGCCGACAGCCGCGAGCTCGCCTGTCCCACAGTTGTGTGCCCCATCCTCAACTACGTCCCCGCCGATCTTCCTCGCACCAGCCAAGGTTGTCGCACGCAGCTCCCCCGCATCGAGCACTGGTGCTCGCTATTTTCCCTGCACGAGTCCCTCTCGTTGATCAGTTCGGGAACGGCTCTTCGCCCTCCAACCATCATCCTGCTGTAGAAACTCTGCCAGGAACTTCTGCAGTGCTGGCATTTTGCCAAGTTCCACGACTACACCGCCGGTGACCTCGGTTTTGGACCGCAAGCGGCAAGTACACTAGCGACAAGACCCATGAACGACTACTACATGAACGAGTAGCATGACGACCCTCGAGTACGACTATACGGTGGCGCGTCAAGTACATCTACAGCGTCTCCGGAATTCGCCAAGTACCACGACGCTCGGAGCCATCGGTTACGTCAAGTTCAACTACCCCCGAACGACTTCTAAACCGTGACCCCAAGTTCCTATTCGGAAGTGTACGACGACTGTCGCCGAAAATCCGTGTGCCGCAAGCGTCAAGTTCGACTACCGCCAACGTGTACAACTACCGTCGCCCCGGAAACGATGGATTCGTCAAGTACCTCTCCGAAACGAAACGTGTACCTCTACGTCAATGACGACCCCGACGCCCCGTGTACGACTACGAACGGAACAACTACTTCCCACTACGGAACATGTACGACTCCGAAACGTGAACGACTACTTCCCACGATGCCCGGCGAACGACTTCTTCCACTACCATCGCCGTGTGCAACTACTTCCACTACGACCGACTCGTGAACGACTACTTCCACTACGAACTCGAACCGCTCCGAAAAATGCACGCTTCGAAGGTATAACCGCCAAGCCAATGACCCGTGAACGAATGTTGTGTGTTGTATGAGACGTTCCACTTGTTGCACCGTGCCCGTGTGCCCCGTGTCCGAATTGTCGCTTGCACGTTCCTCCTTGTTGCCATGTCGTCGTCACGTGGGAACCCGGTAACCGGGAGCACCCCACCGTCTTTGCATGACACGCTCATGCTCCCGTCGTCCATCTTTTGCACCGGTCTCTCAATGAGTTATCGGAACCGATATGTTGCCGTGGCATCATTTTCGGATTCGTCGCCGTGGCACTTTCTCTTTCCACCATGGTGACAAATGCTTCCTAACATGTTCATGTTAACTTTTAATAAAAATTGCTTAAAACTTGAAAATGTCATCCACATCATGATAACAACATTAAAATGTTTAAATTGTTGTTTGCTTAAAATTGCTAAACATGCACATGGGGGTTTTCCGGAATTGTTGTTTGTTGTTCCGGCCTCATTTAAACTTGTCTAAATAGTTAGTTTACTTTTGCTTCACCTCTTGCCATGTTTATTTGTGACGCTCGGATAATTACACTATAGTAATTCCACGCTAATGATGCCACATCATCACAATTACGGTTGTTAATCTCGCGTTGATTCAAAACCAACTCAAAATTCAAAATTTGGAATAAAGTCAAACATTAAAAGTTTTCAAATGTCAAAACAAAAATGTTCTCAATGTGAAAGATAAATCATAAGTAATAATGGTAGAGGAACTACACTTTTTATAAAGTGTTTAAATGCACTAAACAGATAAAATAGTGGCAGGAACAAATATTCAAATACCTTTTAAATGATAAAGTTGTATATAGTATTATGGTAACACCAAACTTTTTGTGGTACTGAACTAAATTGTAACATTAAATTAGGGGATAAATTATATTCTGTAAAATTAAATACACTAGAAAATAAAATAAGTAGAAAAGAAAAATAAAGAAAGGAAAAGAAAACACAAAAGGAAAAGATAGGACCGCCCTCCCCACTGGGCCAAACGGCCCAGCTGGCCAACCGGGCCCAACCGACCGACCCATGCCCTTGGCCTGGCCTATAAGCCTGCCCCGAACCCCCACCGACACCCCCACTCCCTCCCCGAAATATCTCCCCCCTCTCTCCCCCGATTGGATCGGGATCGGAGGAGGAGGCCGCCGCCCGGAGCCCCGTCACCTCGCCGCCGCTCGGACCCCGATGGAGCTCCCCCCCCGCCGTCGTCCTCGCCCTCCTCTCCCCCAGCTCGCTTCATCGAGCCTCGACGCCCCTGTGCCCTACAAACGCTGGTGAGGGCCGTGCCCTCCTTCTCTACTCTCTGCCTCGTCCGCCGCTCATCGTTGCCGCCCGACCCGCGTACCGATCGCGCACACCGCGGCCTCGCCCAGCTCGGCGTGCCTGTGCACGCGTCAACGTCACCGCGTCGCGCCCACAGCAGCCGTGCGCCCGCTGATAACCCTCAACCGTAAGGGATCGAGATAGTCTTCGCGGGTAAGAATAACCCAATTTATTGATTCGACACACGGGGAGCCAAAGAGTATTTATAAGCTTTGACAGTTGAGTTGTCAATTCAACCGCACCTGAAATATACTTACTTGCAACAAAAGATAAGTGGTAACGGTGATATGATAGTGATGGTGGTGATAGTAAAAGTAAACAGCGAAAGTAAATAGCAAAAGTAGCAACTAGTAACCAGCAGGATTTAAAACACTGTAGGCTAGGGAGATGGATGGTTGGGCGCTGCATGGATGAGATATATCATGAATCTAACTTGGGGCAAGGCACACGGAAAAGTAATGATCATCTAGGCAAATATCAAACATTAGGCATGTATTCCATAGGTAGTTGTACGTGCTTGCAATAAGAACTTGCACAACATCTTTTGTCCTACCATCCCACTACGAACAGGGCCAAAAGGAACTTATGGAGATTAAGGTGCTCCTGTCAAAGAGCACCGGAACAAAGCAATAAACTCAATGGATACATGTAATCCTCAAACTACGGACCATCCCCTTTGGTGTCCCAAGCTGTCACTTTTGGGATCGCCGGTTCCGGACCGTAATAGGTGCAAACAACTCATAGATAGGATCAAGAACACAAATATATTCATGCAAACACATATGGTTCAGATCTGAAATCATGGCACTCGGGCCCTAAGTGACAAGCATTAAGAGTAACAAGTTGAAGCAAAGATGATAAACACCATATTAGATGATAGGCAACATGCCCCCAACGATCTGATAAACTATTACATGATCTAACTCATCCAGTCCCTACCATCCCCTTTGCCTACAGCAGGGAATTACTCACACATGGAAGGAGAAGTCATGGAGGGAGGATGGAGTGGTGATGATGATGACGATGGCGACGATCTCCCCTCTCCGGAGGCCAAATCAGCCTCCAGATTAGCCCTCCCGAAGAAGAACAGAGGGTGGCGGCGGCTCCGCGACGAAAACTGGGAAAACAACTCCTGATCTCGGGTTTTCTCGTCACGGGCTAAATACAGGTCAAAGTAGGGCACCAGGGGAGGTGGGGCCCACCCAGGCGGCCTGTCGCGGCGGCCAGAGGTGGGGCCCACCCAGGCGGCCTGTCGCGGCGGCCCCACTTCTGGTTCCTGGTTCTTTCGGGTGCGTGGATTTTCTGTGATTTTTCGTGGATTTTTCTGAGATACTTAAAAATCCGTTTTCCTGCACACAATAAAACCATACAGGCAGCTCTGCTGAAAACAGCGTCAGTCCGGGTTAGTTTAGTTCAAATCATGCAAGAATGAGGTCAAAACAATATCAAAAGTGTTTGGAAAAGTAGATACGTTTGAGACGTATCAACTCCCCCAAGCTTAGCTTATTGCTTGTCCTCAAGTAATTCAGTTCAACGAACTGGACGCGACAAAGAAAACTTTGACAAACTCTTTTGCTTCATTAGATGTATATAAGCATGTACTACGAAAAGAGTCTAGCAAGTATTGAAACAATGCTATGAGGACAATGCAAGGAGCAATCCTTCTTTCAAGTGACTAGTCACAAATACTTAAAAGTAAACAACATACTATTGAAAATCAAGACAAGATTACATTGCACATAGCTTGAGCATACTAGGGTGGTATCTCGCTAGTCTCCATGAGTGAAGCAAAACATAAATGCAGAAACTCCTCCAGAGTTTTAAAGGAGACTAGAACTAAGAATTTCAGAATAAATCATATCACAAGTATGCAGAAGACAATGTAATACTTTGGGACAATGCACATTACACTCAGAATGACAATTATGCTCTCCTAGTTAGTGCTTTGAAGAAAGAAGGTGGAGACTCTCGAACCGTGGCTTTTATTGGCAAGGTTGAAAACCCGTGATCGGAAACAAAAACTAAACATGTACCAGAGTTCTTGGTTTTTAGAAACAGAGGTAAAAACGTTTTTGAGAGGTGCATATTTCGTCAACGAATGCTAGTAGATAACTCAATCACTTCTTGAGCTGGACAAGTTTCGAGGAACGGCTCCCGCATGAGGACGATCACATCCTCTTAATCTCCTTTGTTTATCACTGCCAAAGTTTTCTGATTTCTCATGAACAAAGCGTGAAGGAGGGTTTGTTTGTTATATTATCTTTTTGAGCCGGGCGCACTCGATGCCAGTTCCTTCTCGTATTAAGGGTTTGCACATTAGACATGCAATCCAGGGGTGAAACTTGTCCAACTTAAAAAGATCATGAATTAACTACTACTTCCTCATGAGCTAAAACATAGGCACAAAAAGAGAAATGCTTTTGATTAATTTCGAGATGGTACACGAAAGTCTTCGTTAGGAATGGTAGGTAAATACCATGTATAGGAAGGTATAGTGGACTCATATGGCATAACTGGTTTTAAGGATTTTGGATGCACAAGCAGTCAGTCCGCTTAGTACATGTGGAAGTTTAGCAAAAGACTGGGAAGCGACCAACTAGAGAGCAATAACGGTCATAATCATGCAGAGCGACAAAGCAACATTGAATCGGGCATGAAAGTGATATAACTATTCTAAAACTCAAAGATCATCAAGGCAGAGTAGACTTTTTAGTCTTAACATGTGTAAGCATGTGCCAAGTCAATCCAAAAATTCTCTAAAGGGAAATACCACCTTAGTATACCAGACTATGAACAGTGCAATGCATGTAGATCATTTCAATAACACATTATATACTCTAGTTATCCGAGACTAGCCACAAGGCAAGTATGAACCACTGAAAGAGCATTGTAAACATAGCACTATGTCGCTACAAGCTGGTCTCTAGATCATAAGTACAGGCATATGTACAAAAGTAGAAACAAAAAGAGTTCATACTGGTCTTCCTTGTTGCTTCCCTTCAGTCGATCTTCGTCATTACTGCTTGTCACTTGCACGATCGAACGTAGGAAATATAATTAAATGCCATCACAGACTCGAGCTGAACTCTGAAAACAAAGCAAGCTAAAAAGAGAAAGGAAATATTTTTGGATTTTTCAAAGGTTGAATAAAAGCAAAAGAAAGAGAAAATCTTGTTGTTGTTTTTGCAAAGAGAGAAATAAAGAAGAACGGGCAAAAACTTCGAAAAGATCAAAGTGAATAAAACGGATAATACAATGGAAAAGTAAGAGGGGCACGTACTCCCCCAAGCTTAGGCTTTTGGCCTAAGTTGGTAGCAGCTACTGCCCCCAGGAGCCTCCTGCTCCGGGGGTATGGTGGTGAGTCCAAGGGTCGTAGAAGGATGCTGGCGCGTACACCGAACTCCTCGGAGTCTCCCACGAGGAAGGTTCCGAGCGCCAAACAGAGGAAGAACCTTCACCAAACTCGGTGGCGGTCTCTTCCTGAAAATGTGGTAACTCACCGTGCTTCTCCTCGTCGGGCACAACCCCTTCCATGGGGTTATGAAACTGATGCTGGACCATGAACTCATCGAACTGGACAACATCAAAGGACCATCCGTTCCTGCGAGAAAAATCAAACAAAAGAGGTGCAGGTAGACGGATCTCGCGTTCCGCGGTAATTCCGAAACGCAAGATATAAACAAGATTATCAAGCTCAGAACCCATGGTGACAAACTTATGCCTTTTCATAGCAGCAAGATCAAAGCTTAAATAAGTAAAAGGATTATCATCAGGGTGTGGGGTGCCTCCAAGATGTTCTAAGATAAGTGTGGCATAAACGCCACCATATAAGTCTCCCTTGTTACCGTTCATAGCAAGGCGTCGAGCAATTAAGGCACCCAGATTATAATCAGACCTCCCTGAGAGGGCTGCCGCTAGGATAGCAATATCCGGAGCAGAAATGTTGCTCGTGTTGTCACGAGCTAACACCCCTCTGGCAATATAATATGCAAAATACCTGAGGTGAGGAAATAAGATGCTAGAGATCTTCGACCGATGAATATCCCTCGTACCCATGCTGTAGAGAGAGTTGATGACGGTTTTTAGCTCGGAGGGCTGAGTGGCCATCCTAGCCGTCCTCCCAACGTTCGGCACACCTATTATTTCACAAAAATTTCCCAAAGTCATGGTGATAAGATCAATGTAAATTTTAAACTCAATAGCACCTGAATCAGGATTATATCTAAAACTGTTAATGAAACTGGAGGTGAGTTTTTGATACTGGGTAACACGGCTCGTGACGAGTCGTGTCAAACCTGCATTAGCACAAAGATTATAAAACTCATCCTTGATTCCCGCAGCTTACATGAATTCATCACATGGAAATGTCATCGCACTTGCTGGACTTGTATCTTCCAACAACTCCAGGGGCACATGATCTTCATTATAGCTCACCCTAGCAGTCGATGGTGAAGCTGCGGCTCTAGTAACTCGATCGGAGTGTGCGGGCCTCCTCTTCTCAAGCCACCCTTTTGCCCTTCCTAACAAACTCATTTCTGATTTTTTTTATAATTTACAAAAACGAGGATTAAAACAAAGTGAGCTAAGGCAAACTACTCAACTCACTTGCCCAAGGCATAAACTTGCATCAAAACTTGAAAAATAACTTCCTACATATGCATGCAAGCTCATCTATACAGCTCCAAGAACTACTAAATACTCACAAATGAAGCCACCAATCAAAAATCTAATCGGAAGGGTGGAGGAGTCACATACCAGGGAGTATTTGCTCAAAATTTCAGCTCAAATGATGGGCTGTAGAGAGAGATCGAAGAATCGCCTCCAAGAACAGCAAGAACACAAGAACAAGTGCAGAACTCGGGTTTTTGGAGAAAAAGAGAGAGGGAGGAAGAAGACATACCTGGAGGGGGCCCTATGGGCCCCAGGCGTCCTGTGGGCCCCAGGCGTCCTGTGGGCGCGGCCAGGGGCTGGGCCGCGCCAGCTGGCCGCCTGGGCCACTGGTGGGTCCCCCTGGCTGGCCCCAGGTCCCTCTGGGTCTCTCCCGTCATGGAAATTTTTATTTAAATTTTTCTGGAATTTTTCTGAATACTTCACTGTTGAAATTTTTTCGAAGTTCAAAAAGCTGCGAAACTCTCTGAAAACTTGAAGCAGTTAGTAGTATTGTGAAGCTTCAAAAACATAAATACTTGGTACAGCAAGTAGGACAAAACTAAAAACAAATGAAAACATAACAAGCTCAACTTTTTATCCATATAAAACATGTTTACTAGTAAGGTTGATCAAGTCTTACCAACAAACAAGCGATATATAGAGCAAAAAGTCTCACCTCTTACGAAGTAATCACTGAACCTTTACTTTGATGGACATTGTCCCCACCATGATAGTTTTGTATTTGTGAGGCACATGTAGTGGACAGTCCCATTCTCCAATTTTCACGGTCTCGATATTCTCTATAGAGTTGAGGGCATGCCTCCTGTCGATCTTCTTCGGAAAATATACTGTGTGTTCTTTATCATTCACATGGAAGGTAACCTTCCCTTTATTGCAATCAATAATAGCACCTGCGGTGTTAAGGAAAGGTCTACCAAGAATAATGGACATGCTCCCATCCTCGGGCATGTCAAGCACAACAAAATCAGTAAGAATTAAACAATTAGCAACCTCTACGGGAACATCCTCACAAATACCTATCGGAACAGCGGTTGACTTGTCAGCCATCTGAAGGGAGCTATCTGTAGGAATTAGTTTCTCTAAACAAAGCCTCTCGTAAAGAGAGAGAGGCATAACACTCACTCCTGCTCCAAGATCACATAAAGCAGTTTTGACATAATTATTCATTATGGAGCAAGGAATGGTGGGTATACCTGGATCACCGAGCTTCTCAGGAATCTTGCCACTGAAAGAGTAGTTAGCAAGCATAGTAGATATTGCATCATTAGGAACTTTTCTTTTATTAGTGACAATATCTTTCATATATTTTGAATAAGGAAGTAACTTAATAGCATCAGTCAAAGGGATTTGAAGAAAAAGAGGTTTAATCCACTCACAAAACTTATTGTAATGCTCTTCTTCTTTAGATTTGATGGACTTACCTGGAAAGGGCATGGGTTTCTGTACCCATGGTTCTCTTTCTTTCCCATGCTTTCTTGCGATGAAGTCTTCTTTAGTGTACCTCTTACGTTTGTCAGGTGCGTCTTCCTCTCGAACTTCAGGCGCATCATTCTTCTCACTATCCTTACCTTTAGGTTCAGCACCGTCTTCAGTCTCAGCATCGGATATAGATACACTGTTGGGATCAACAGCTGGCTCTTCATCTGCAATAGGATCATTAGAATTGTCAGTCTCCTTATGTTTCTTCTTTTTCTTTGGAGAGCCAACAATTTTTTCTTCCTGCATTTGAGAATCCCGCTCGATTCTCTTCGGATGTCCCTCTGGATAGAGAGGATCTTGAGTGCTAGTTCCTCCTCGGGTCTTAATCCCGAAAGCCTGCAAATTATCTTGTTTGGCATTGTTAGCAAGCAGATCTCTTTGCACATTAGAAATTTGGTCAAGCTGAGTTTGAACCATATGAAAATGCTTCACAAGACATTGAACATCATTAGCTGTTCTATCTAAAACATCAAGCAGTTTTTTTATAGCAAGAGAATTATCATGCAATTGACTTTGTATCCTCTCATTAAAATGGTTTTGTTTCATAATAAAATTATCAAACTCATCTAAACATTGATCAGGAGGCTTACCATGAGGGATGTCACTTGCGTTGAAATATAAAAGAGAGTGTACCTCTACCATAGGAGGGTGAGTAGTAGGCTCACACAGCTTCTCAATAGGGGGGTAGATTCTTCACGTCTTCAGCTTTAATACCTTTCTCTTTAATAGACTTCTTTGCTTCTCGCATATCTTCGGGGCTTAGAACAAATATGCCCCTCTTCTTTGGTGGTGGAGGTGGTTCAGGGACGGACCAATCTTCATGGTTTTTGGCAATCCTGCCCATCAAATCCTCCGCATCGTCCGATGTTCTTTTCCTGAAAACACAACCAGCACAACTGTCCAAATAGGACCTGGATTCATCAGTTAGACCAGCATAGAATATATCGATTAATTCATTCTTAGGAATTTCATGTCCTGGTCTAGCCCGAATCAGACTGCATTACCTCCCCCAAGCTTTAGGGAGGGACTCATCCTGCAACTGTTTAAAGTTATAAATTCTTTGTAAAGCAGCATGTTGCATGTGAGCAGGAAAGTACTTATCAACAAAAGAGTGAGCTAAGTCTTGAGGACTCTTAGTGGAACCGCATGGAAGTGAATCATACCATGCTTTAGCACCTTCCTTCAAGGAGAAAGGAAGAAGCTTGGTGATATAAAAGTATCCTATCTTCTCATCTGTGGTAAACAGGCCACCTAACTCACCGAGTTTAGTCAGGTGTGCAATAGCATCATCATTTTCTCTGCCATAAAAGGGGTCAGCTTCAACCATAGGTATAAGTGAAAGATCAACAGAGAAATCATAATCAGGATCATCAATGCATATAGGAGATGTAGCAAATTTAGGATCAGGAACGGTTTTGTTCTTCAAAGAGTGGTTTTCAAATAGTTTCTTAATAACTTCAGGGTCACAGCCAGAAAACTCTGTCAGTTCCCTGCATAAATCTTCATCAAGCATATAGTAATCATCATCAAGGAGCCTCTCTTTGAGTTTACTCAAATCAGGATAATCATAAGTTTCACCAATAGGGTAGCGAGTAACAGGAAGTTCAATTCCAGACTTTTTAGCAGCAGCAGCAATTTGTTTCTCAAGAGCATAACCAAGCGAACTAATATCATCAAAAGTAGTAGAGGCATCATTAAGAGTATCGGACATAGTAACAGATTCAGTAGGAGCATCATCATTTTCTCTGCCACAAAAGGGGTCAGCTTCAACCATAGGTATAAGTGAAAGATCAACAGAGAAATCATAATCAGGATCATCAATGCATATAGGAGATGTAGCAAATTTAGGATCAGGAACGGTTTTGTTCTTCAAAGAGTGGTTTTCAAATAGTTTCTTAATAACTTCAGGGTCAGAGCCAGAAAACTCTGTCAGTTCCCTGCATAAATCTTCATCAAGCATATAGTAATCATCATCAAGGAGCCTCTCTTTGAGTTTACTCAAATCAGGATAATCATAAGTTTCACCAATAGGGTAGCGAGTAACAGGAAGTTCAATTCCAGACTTTTTAGCAGCAACAGCAATTTGTTTCTCAAGAGCATAACCAAGCGAACTAATATCATCAAAAGTAGTAGAGGCATCATCAAGAGTATCGGACATAGTAACAGATTCAGTAGGAGCATCATGTGGTGGTGGTGAGGCAAACTTACTCATAACAGAAGGTGAATCAAGTGTAGCACTAGTGCTTAGAGCAGTACCTCTTCTTGTAGTAGATAGTAAGATCGGAACCTTGGGGTCTCCTTTCTTACCCATAGTGGATGAAGTGCAGCAGGTAGGATACCTCAAGTAGACTTGTAAATATTGCTATGGTCCCCGGCAACGGCGCCAGAAAACGGTACTTGATAACCCTCAACCGTAAGGGATCGAGATAGTCTTCGCGGGTAAGAATAGCCCAATTTATTGATTCGACACACGGGGAGCCAAAGAGTATTTATAAGCTTTGACAGTTGAGTTGTCAATTCAACCGCACCTGAAATATACTTACTTGCAACAAAAGATAAGTGGTAACAGTGATATGATAGTGATAATAGTGATAGTAAAAGTAAACAGCAAAAGTAAATAGTGAAGGTAAATGGCAAAAGTAGCAACTAGTGACAAGCAGGGTTTAAAACACTGTAGGCTAGGGAGATGGATGGTTGGGCGTTGCATGGATGAGATAGCTTCTAACTTGGGGCACGGCAGACGGAAAAGTAATGATCATCTAGGCAAATATCAAACATTAGGCATGTATCCCGTAGGTAGTTGTACGTGCTTGCAATAAGAACTTGCACAACATCTTTTGTCCTACCATCCCGCTACGAACGGGGCCAAAAGGAACTTATGGAGATTAAGGTGCTCCTGTCAAAGAGCACCGGAACAAAGCAATGAACTCAATGGATACATGTAATCCTCAAACTACGGACCATCCCCTTTGGTGTCCCAAGCTGTCACTTTTGGGATCGCCGGTTCCGAACCGTAATAGGTGCAAACAACTCATAGATAGGATCACGAACACAAATATATTCATGCAAACACATATGGTTCAGATCTGAGATCATGGCACTCGGGCCCTAAGTGTCAAGCATTAAGAATAACAAGTTGAAGCAAAGATGATAAACACCATAGTAGATGATAGGCAACATGCCCCCAACGATCTGACAAACCATTACATGATCTAACTCATCCAATCCCTACCATCCCCTTCGCCTACAGCAGGGGAATTACTCACACATGGAGGGAGAAGTCATGGAGGGATGATGGAGTGGTGATGACGATGACGATGGCGACGATCTCCCCTCTCCGGAGGCCAATTCAGCCTCCAGATTAGCCCTCCCGAGGAAGAACAGAGGGTGGCGGCGGCTCCGCGATGGAAAACTGCGAAAAGAACTTCTGATCTGGGGTTTCCGCATCGTGAGTAAAAATACGAGGAAAAGTAGGGCACCAGGGGGTGTGGGCCCCACCCAGGCGACCCCCGGCGCGGCCCAGGGGGGGGGGGGGGCGCCCACAGGGCGCCTGGGCACCCCCTGGCCCCCCTCTGGCCCCACTTCTGGTTCCTGGTTCCTTCGGATGCGTGGATTTTCTGTGATTTTTCGTGGATTTTTCTGAGATACTTAAAAATCCGTTTTCCTGCACACAATAAAACCATACAGGTAGCTCTGCTGAAAACAGCGTCAGTCCGGGTTAGTTTAGTTTAAATCATGCAAGAATGAGGTCAAAACAATATTAAAAGTGTTTGGAAAAGTAGATACGTTTGAGACGTATCAGGATGTCACTTGCGTTGAAATCTAAAAGAGAGTGTACCTCTACCATAGGAGGGTGAGTGGTAGGCTCACACAACTTCTCAATAGGGGGTAGATTCTTCACGTCCTCAGTTTTAATACCCTTCTCTTTAATAGACTTCTTTGCTTCTCGCATATCTTCGGGGCTTAGAACAAACATGCCCCTCTTCTTTGGTGGTGGAGGTGGTTCAGGGACGGACCAATCTTCATGGTTTTTGGCAATCCTGCCCATCAAATCCTCTGCATCGTCCGGTGTTCTTTTCCTAAAAACACAACCAGCACAACTGTCCAAATAGGACCTGGATTCATCAGTTAGACCAGCATAAAATATATCGATTAATTCATTCTTAGGGACTCCATGTCCTGGTCTAGCCCGAATCAGACCACATTACCTCCCCCAAGCTTTAGGGAGGTGCTCATCCTACAACTGTTTAAAGTTATAAATTCTTTGTAAAGCAGAATGTTGCATATGAGCAGGAAAGTACTTATCAACAAAAGAATGAGCTAAGTCTTGAGGACTCTTAATGGAACCACATGGGAGTGAATCATACCATGTTTTAGCACCTTCCTTCAAAGATAAAGGAAGAAGCTTAGTCACATAAAAGTTTCGTTTCTTCTCATCCGTGGTAAACAAGCCACCCAACTCAGTGAGTTTGGTCAGGTGTGCAATAGCATCATCATTTTCTCTGCCATAAAAGGGGTCAGCTTCAACCATAGGTATAAGTGAAAGATCAACAGAGAAATCATAATCAGGATCATCGATGCATATAGGAGATGTAGCAAATTCAGGATCAGGAACAGTCTTGTTCTTTAAGGAGTGTTTTTCAAGCAGCTTCTTAATAGCTTCAGGGTCAGAGCCGGCAAACTTTGTCAGTTCCCTGCATAAATCATCATCACGCATAATGTAATCATCATCAAGGAGTCTCTCCTTGAGTTTACTCAAGTCAGGATAATCATAAGTTCCACCAATAGGGTAGCGAGTAACAGGAATTTCAATTCCAGACTTTTTTGCAGCAGCAGCGATCTATTTCTCAAGAGCATAACCAAGTGAACTAATATCATCAAGACTAGTAGAAGCATCATCAAGAGTATCGGACATAGTAACAGATTCAGTAGAAGCATCATGTGGTGGCGGTGAGGCAAACTTACTCATAACAGAAGGTGAATCAAGTGTAGCACAAGTGTTCAGAACAGTACCTCTTCTTGTAGTGGATAGTAAGATCGGAACCTTGGGGTCTCCTTTCTTACCCATAGCGGATGAAGTGCAGCAGGTAGGATACTCCAAGTAGACTTGTAAATATTGCTATGCTCCCCGGCAACGGCGCCAGAAAACGGTACTTGATAACCCTCAACCGTAAGGGATCGAGATAGTCTTCGCGGGTAAGAATAACCCAATTTATTGATTCGACACACGGGGAGCCAAAGAGTATTTATAAGCTTTGACAGTTGAGTTGTCAATTCAACCGCACCTGAAATATACTTACTTGCAACAAAAGATAAGTGGTAACGGTGATATGATAGTGATGGTGGTGATAGTAAAAGTAAACAGCGAAAGTAAATAGCAAAAGTAGCAACTAGTAACCAGCAGGATTTAAAACACTGTAGGCTAGGGAGATGGATGGTTGGGCGCTGCATGGATGAGATATATCATGAATCTAACTTGGGGCAAGGCACACAGAAAAGTAATGATCATCTAGGCAAATATCAAACATTAGGCATGTATTCCATAGGTAGTTGTACGTGCTTGCAATAAGAACTTGCACAACATCTTTTGTCCTACCATCCCGCTACGAACGGGGCCAAAAGGAACTTATGGAGATTAAGGTGCTCCTGTCAAAGAGCACCGGAACAAAGCAATAAACTCAATGGATACATGTAATCCTCAAACTACGGACCATCCCCTTTGGTGTCCCAAGCTGTCACTTTTGGGATCGCCGGTTCCGGACCGTAATAGGTGCAAACAACTCATAGATAGGATCAAGAACACAAATATATTCATGCAAACACATATGGTTCAGATCTGAAATCATGGCACTCGGGCCCTAAGTGACAAGCATTAAGAGTAACAAGTTGAAGCAAAGATGATAAACACCATAGTAGATGATAGGCAACATGCCCCCAACGATCTGATAAACTATTACATGATCTAACTCATCCAATCCCTACCATCCCCTTTGCCTACAGCAGGGAATTACTCACACATGGAAGGAGAAGTCATGGAGGGAGGATGGAGTGGTGATGATGATTACGATGGCGACGATCTCCCCTCTCCGGAGGCCAAATCAGCCTCCAGATTAGCCCTCCCGAAGAAGAACAGAGGGTGGCGGCGGCTCCGCGACGAAAACTGGGAAAACAACTCCTGATCTCGGGTTTTCTCGTCACGGGCTAAATACGGGTCAAAGTAGGGCACCAGGGGAGGTGGGGCCCACCCAGGCGGCCTGGCGTGGCGGCCAGGGGTGGGGCCGCGCCACCAGGGCGCCTGGGCCCCCCTGGTTGCCCTCTGGTCCATCTTCTGGCACAAGGTTCCTTCGGGTGCGTGGATTTTCTGTGATTTTTCGTGGAATTTTCTGAGACACCTAAAAATCCGTTTTCCTGCACACAATAAAACCATACAGGCAGCTCTGCTGAAAACAGCGTCAGTCCGGGTTAGTTTAGTTCAAATCATGCAAGAATGAGGTCAAAACAATAGCAAAAGTGTTTGGAAAAGTAGATACGTTTGAGACGTATCACCCGCTCGTTGCGCCGGCCTCGCCTCTGGTGCCGCCCCGCGCCCGTCGCTCCCCATCGTTGCCTCGTTGCTCCTCCCCTCTTTCTGCCTGCTTCTGCTACTGCAGCTCCAGCGCCGCCGCCGCGGCGCCGCGCCCCTGCCGCCGCGCGTCCGCCTCGCCGCCTAGCGCTCGCCGCTGCTAACAGCTGCCGCGGCCCTCACTGCTCGCCGCGCTGCCGCTCTGCTCGCCCCGCGGCGCCTGGCTACATCTGCCAAGGGCACCCCGCTCGGGACCCCCCCACACTGCCTGGCCTGCCGCTGGTCGCCTGCCGCACCCGCGCCCCGGCGCCGGCCCGCCGCGGCCAACAAACCCGCGCCCCGGCGCCGGTCTGGTCGCCGCCTCCGGCCAGGCGCTTGGCCGTCGGCTCCCTGAGCCGCCCGCACCTTCCCACTGGCGCCTGACCGCCGTTCCCCTCCCCTCCGGTGATCGCCGCACCACCGCGGCCTTGCCTCACCTAGGGCCAATGAGGGGGGGGGGGCACGGCCCCCAGAACATTAAAAAAGGAGTTAATAATAATAATAATAAATAATAATTAAAATATTATTAATTAATTAATTAAGTAAAGAATTAATTAAGTTAATTAATCATCATTAGCTTACTCTAAACACTAGTTAACCTAATTAATTATGTCTAGTTAAATCAGTCAATGACATTTGGACCCCACACGTCAACATGACCCAATCAACACATTTGTTGACTGCTGACGTCATGCTGACGTCATGCTGATGCAATAATATAATTTCGAATTTATTTAATAATTAATAAATTAGAAAATGTTTTAAACCTTTAAAATTTAATATAAAATAATCCGTAACTCGGATGAAATTAATTTATATATGAAAAATGATCAGAAAAACGAGACGAATCCGGATACGCAGCCCGTTTGTCCGCCACACATTCCTAGCATAGTGAACATGCAACTTTCCCCCTCTGGTTTATCTGTCCGAAAACGCTGAACACCGGGAATACTTTCTCGGATGTTTCCCCCCTTCGTCGGTATCACCTCCTACCGCGTTAGGTCACGCGTAGCACCGCGTTTTACCATGTTATGCTTTGTGGTGCGATGTTTGCTTTGTATTTACTGTTTCTTCCCCCTCTTCTCTCAGGTAGACTACGAGACGGACGTCGCTGCTGCCTCGATCGATTACGGTGTTGACGACCCCTCCTTGCCAGAGCAACCAGGCAAGCCCCCCCCCCTTGATCACTAGATATCGCCCATTCTCTTCTCTCTTATTCTTGCATTAGAATTGCTACTGTTGATGATTCGATAGCTCCTATTCTGTTGCATAGCCTGTCATTGTTGCTACCACTATTGATAACTTGCCTGCTATCCTAATGCTTAGTATAGGATGCTAGTACTCCATCAGTGGCCCTACATTCTTGTCCGTCTGCCATGCTATACTATCGGGTCGTGATCACTCGGGTGGTGATCACGGGTATATACTATACTATTACATATTCTAGATGATGATTCGGATATGGGGCTGAAGGGGCAGGTGGTTCCACCCAGGTAGTGGTGGGCCTGGGTTCCCAACAGCCCCCTGATGGTTACTTTGTGGCGGAGCGACAGGGTGGGTTGCGACCACCTAAGAGACAGGTGGGCCTGGCCCTGGTCGTTGTCCGCGGTTATTTCATAATAACACGCTTATCGAGATCTTGGTATTTGATCTGAGTCTGGCCATTGGCCTATACGCACTAACCAGCTGCGTGGGAACAGTTATGGGCACTCGACGTCATGGTATCAGCCGAAGCCTTCTTGACGTCAGCGACTTAGCGGTGCGCGCTGGGTTGGACCGCGTAACGCAACTTCCTTAGTAATGGAGGTTGCTAGGTCTGCTCACCGGCCATGTACGCAATATGCAGGTGTGCGTTGGGCGATGGGCCCGTGTAATGCCCAGGATGGAACTATACCTCCTACGTGTCGAGGCACGACTTAAAGGTATAAGTCCATCCTAGAATGATCTCAAGTTTGGTAATCTTTGCACATCTCATGTAAAAGAGGGGATTGTATACATAAATAGTTGGCTTACACTCGCCACGTCACACAAATACGATACATGTCTCAAACATCATACATTAAGAACATCACAACCCTCTAAGGGCAAAATTCCAAAAGTCAAGATACCAAACTTAAATAAAATCCACAGGTCGGATCGAATCCTAGTAGAAGTCTCCACTACTGATCATCAGGATAACGAACATAGTATCGACTACGCTCCTCGTCGTACTCCCAGTCAAGCTCGGTGCCATCACCTGGATATCTCACAACTGGACCTGCATCTGGTGTGGTGAAGTAACTGTGATCCACAGAGGACTCAGCAATCCCGTTCCCGGGTAACAAGACTATTTAAGCCTTGGGAGAGGATAAGGCTGAAGAAAAGAATAAGTATCTGCAGCAGCAACTAGCAACTAGCTTACGTGAGAGAGTGCGAGAAGAGAAAGCCTCGGTCGAGAGATGATCACGAAGTGATCCTAGCTAAGGCTCAACAAACATAACCCCACCGTGTTCAACTCCCGAATCCCTATTCGGAAATTGACGGTCACGGTACACACGCTGGTAGTGTATTGAAACATTGTGTCAAGTTATCTACAACCGGATATTAACAAGCTCCCATCTGCCACATAACCGCGGGCACGGCTTCCGAAAGTTCATAACCCTGCAGGGGTGTTCCAACTTGACCCATTACAAGCCCACGATCCGCGGAGTCGCAACTCCAAAGTGGGAAGACCCGAGTATTCTCGGAATCCCGTGCTCAAGATACTCCGAACTAAGGTAAGGCTAATCCAGCAAATCCTCCCGGCGTGTCGACACCCTGATAGTAGCCGCGCGTATCTAAGTCTCAGGACACGACCGGATGGGTGATGCTATGGGTTTATATCAATCCTCGAGTTTCCTCGTGGTGACCCCACAGGACCCCCGTTTCGGACCAACACTCATGTGGAGCACTGGCCCGGGGTTGTTGATTAAGAACTCGGGTTAATTACTCCCTATGCAAGTTATTTAGTTATTAGGCAAATAGTACCAATGTTGGGACTTGCTGGAAAAGACTTAGTACTTAGCGGTTTATCGAGGGGGTCCCATACACCCCAACCGTGTTAGGAACGCATAATCAAGGAACATAACACCGGTTTATACGGTTCCTAACGGCATGAGTGGAACAAATCACCAAGCAAAAGGCTTAGCCTTCCACCCTTGCCAATATATAGATGATTTCATTTTAAGCATTATATGTAGTGTGATATAACCCAACAAACTTCAACATGAAGCAAGCATCTTCAACTTCACCTGCAACTAGCAATGCTATAAGAAGGGCTGGGCGAAGCGTACTTAGCCAAGCAATGGTTTGCATAGGTAGGGTGGTTAAACATGGTAATGGTTACAAGTAGGAGGCTGACAGGAAAAACATGGGCATCGAGGCAAAACTATAGAGCGGAACTACTAGCAATAGGCAAAGATAGTAATGTTATCGAGGTTCGGTCATCTTGCCTGAAGAGAAGTCGTTCGGATCGTAAGAAGGGTCCTCGTGCTCAACCTCGCTGGTAACCTCGTGCTCGAACTCGTACTCGGTCTCAGCTTCCGGCTCTAAACAATACAATCACACAAGGCACGAATCAACAAGATGCAATGCACACTCAAAATGATGGATGCATGATGGATGCACTAAGGAGCAGGGAAAATAGCACTCAAGCAAATCACCTCAAAACATGATAACAATAGGAGATTATGAATCTACACGGAAAATCAATCAAGTTTCATATAAGACTTGCCGAAATCGGAGCTACGGGCTAAAAGTTATGCCCGAAACAAGAAATGAGCGAAAGCTGAAAATTACAGCAACATAGCAACTTCGGAGCACAAAATAATTAAGCTACATCACTCAAACAACATGGAAAAGAGCATGAACATAAACTAGACTTATCCTACAGCAATTAAGTCCAAAGGTGCACCCCCAAAGGAGCCACGGATCAATAGCAATAAGCTTGGACATATTGAACTTGACAATAAAATTCTGGCAGCAGAATTTTTATTGAAACTTTGGAGCAAAAGATAAACATGCTACAGCCACTTAAATAAGCATGTGAGAACATGAATGGAAAGCCAACAATATATACTACAAGGAACAATCAAGATCCACTCAAAATCTATCATGGTTTGTCCTAGAACATCACTCAAACATGGCATCGGAACATTACAGATTTCAGACTTAGTGAAATTTCAATAAGTCCTAAAACAGCAGTTTCATCATGGCATCTAAAAGAGCAAGTTTAAGTCACCTCGAAACTAAACATGGCAAGTGGTAAGCACCTCATCAAAGTACACATGATGGTGATTCCGAAACATACAAGCATGCATCATGGAGATAAACACAACGATAGCAACGAGCTCAACAAGATGGCATTTCATAACAAGTGAAATAACATCACAGCCACATGTCACTTTGCAACGAGGATATACATGGCAAGAATAAATCTATCATGCAACCTATCACATACAACATGTAGAGCATGGCAAGACGAACACGTGGACATGTCATTTGCATCAATCGGATAAACGAGCTAAAAGATATCACATAGCAAAGATGGCATAAAAACATCACATAGCAGCAATTTTATCACGATGCACTCTTGCCACAGAAAAATAAGCACCTAAATGATCTCTAACATGCATGACACAAAAAGATAAAACATAGTGCTAATCACCACGAACGTCTGGACATGCTATTTGCGCGAAACGGACATCCACACAAAAAGTTAGAGCAGTTCTAATAATGCATCAGACAATAAAAGATATGGGACTTAAGAGGAAAAAATCAACCTCTCTCAGGCAGATCTGAAAAAAAACAACAACGGGGCTTCGGGCCCGGCCTGGCGGAGGAGAAGCTTCGGCGCGCGGATGGGCCTCGGAGGCGGCCCGTGCGGCTTGGTGGGCGGCGGCCCTGCGGCTCGGTGGCGGAGCGGCCCAGCTGCGGCGACGGCTGCGGAGGGCGACGCCCGGTGGCGATGGGCCTCGCGGCTTGGAGCCGGCCTGGCGCGGGAGGCGGGGTGCGGGAGCGCCGCGGGAGGGAGGCCCTGCCTGGTGGGCTGGCGAGGCGGATATGAGGTGGCCTGCGGTGGCGCGGCGCCTGGGAGGCTGGAGGGGCGACTGGGCCGGAGGGAGGCGCGGGGCGGCCCAGCCACGGCGATGTGGTCCAGGGCGCCTCGGCTGCGGCCTGATGCGGTCGGAGGGGAGGCCAAAGGGAGTGGCGGCCCAGGGCGGTGCGGCTCGGGAGGCAGCCTGCGGAGCTGGCGATGCGGTGAAGTGGTCCACCTGGACCTGTCGAGAGAGGGAGGTCGAGGCCGGCCTGGAGCGGCGTTGACTTCACGAGGGGAGGCGGCTGGCTCGATCGGTTTGGCGGCGGGGAGCTCGAGGGGATCTGCCAAGTGGCTGTGAGGGGGAGGCCAGATCCAAAAATTAGGGGGAAGGAGGAGGAAGAAGCTAGAGATGCCTAAAAATAGACCTAGGGGGTCTATAAATAGCAGATTTTTAGGGTTTGAGGGATTTGGGGGTGTTAGGAGCCCTCCGATCGCGATCCGACGGATCCGATCGCGGGGAAAGTTTAGATGGGCCTAGGAGAGGGTAGTGGGCTGCTGTTGGGGTGTTTCGGGCCACAAAGTGAAGGCACTTTGGACCCACACAAATAACTGTTGGGATAGCAAACGGAGTCCAAACGCGACGAGATTTGAGAGGCGGGTTACACACAACAAAACAACAACACACGACAAGTCTCGCGGCACACCGGTAATGTTACACGGCCAAACACCAAAGTAGGCCTACGGGACGCCACGGACACGTGAGGGAGCTCCGGAACGCGAAACGGACAACGGGAAGGAACGCGTGGAACCGGATGCAACCGACAACACAAATGCAATGTGATGCACATGTCTACATGATATGAATGAATGCCACGCACGCACACAACAAAACGACGAACACCCGAAAGACAAAGAACCCGAAATGGAATAGATGAAGCCGGAGATATATTATATGCCCAAAAGGGAAAGTATTACATCCGGGGCATTACAAACTCTCCTCTACTACAAAAAGATCTCGTCCCGAGATCTAGGACTGGAAAAAGGAAGGGTACTCGGAACGAAGATGATCTTCTTGTTCCCAGGTAGCTTCTCGGTCGGTGTGATGTGACCACTTGACTTTCAGAAATTTGATGGACTTGTTGCGGGTCTTGCGTTCGGTTTCTTCGAGAATAGCAACTGGATGCTCTCGGTAGGACAAGTCTTGTTGAAGATCAATCTCTTCAAACGGAATCATGCGCTCAGGTGCCTTGAAGCATTTGCGGAGTTGAGACACATGGAACACATCATGAACATTGGCGAAGTTGGAAGGGAGATCAAGTTGATAGGCTAGATCGCCTCTTTTGCCAAGAATCTTGAAAGGCCCGACGTATCTAGGAGCAAGCTTTCCTTTGATACCGAATCTTTGGGTGCCTTTCATCGGAGACACACGGAGATAAACATGATCATCAATGTTGAAAGCCAAATCACGATGCTTGCCGTCATAGTAGCTCTTCTGACGCGACTGAGCGGCCTTGAGATTCTCACGTATGACTTTGCACATTTTTTCGGCTTCTGAGATCAAGTCATTGCCAAGAAGTTGACGTTCGCCTGTTTCAGACCAGTTGAGAGGGGTACGACACTTTCTGCCATAGAGGATTTCAAACGGAGCTTTGCCTGCACTTGCTTGAAAGCTGTTGTTGTAAGAGAACTCGGCAAATGGAAGGCAGTCTTCCCATTTCATGCCAAAGGATATGACACAGGCTCTGAGCATGTCTTCTAGAATCTGATTCACTCGCTCGACTTGACCACTAGTCTGAGGGTGAAAAGCAGTGCTGAACCTGATCTTAGTGCCCATGGCGGACTGAAAGGAGTCCCAGAACCTTGAAGTGAACAAACTTCCATGGTCTGAGGATATGACTTGAGGAATGCCATGTAAAGACACAATTCTGGAAGTGTACAGCTCTGGCAATTGAGCTGCATTGATTGATTCTTTGACTGGCAGGAAGTGAGCGACTTTGGTAAGCTTGTCAATCACCACGAAGATAGAATCATTCCCTCTCTTGGATTTAGGAAAACCAGTGACGAAGTCCATTTCAATGTGGTCGAACTTCCACTCGGGAATAGGAAGAGGTTGGAGAAGACCGGCTGGACGTTGATGTTCTGCTTTCACTCTTCTGCAAACATCACATTCATTCACGAATTGGGCAATCTCCCTTTTCATGCGTGTCCACCAGTAAGACTGCTTGAGGTCTTGGTACATCTTGGAGCTGCCATGATGAATGGAAAGGAGAGAATCATGTGCTTCTTCCATTATGAGCTTCCTGAGATCACCTTTGGGAACAACGAGTCTGTCCTCGAAGAACAAGGTATCTCTCTCATCAACACAAAAGCACTTGTATTTTGGAGTGCCCTTTGCAATAGCATGTTTCACCTTCTTCACCATGGTATCCTTGAGTTGGGCCTCACGGACCTGATCTTCCAAGGTAGGAGCAACTTGAAGATTTGCAAGAAAACCCTGCGGAACAACTTGGAGGTTGAGCTTCCTGAAAGCTTCACAAAGCTCAGGCTGGTACGGCTTGATAAGAAGGCTGTTGCAATATGCCTTTCTGCTCAAAGCATCTGCAATCACATTCGCCTTGCCAGGAGTGTATTCAATGCTGGGATCATACTCTTGGATCATTTCAACCCAACGAGTCTGACGGAGGTTCAGATGCGGCTGTGTGAAGATGTACTTCAAGCTCTTGTGATCAGTGAAGATGTCGACCTTTCTGCCCAACAACAGATGTCTCCACGTAATCAGAGCATGTACCACAGCTGCTAGCTCGAGATCATGTGTGGGATAGTTCTTCTCACTTGGCTTGAGCTGACGAGAAGTATATGCCACAATTCTCTTATCTTGCATAAGCACACCACCAAGACCTTGAAGAGAAGCGTCACAGAATACTTCATAGGGCTTGGATTCATCTGGAGGAGTCAGAACTGGAGCAGAGACGAGCTTTTCTTTGAGAGTTTTGAATGCCACTTCACACTCTGGAGACCAAAAGTATTTGACATTCTTCTGAAGCAAGTTCGAAAGAGACTTGGCAATCTTGGAGAAGTTCTCAACGAACCTTCTGCAATAGCTGACAAGACCCAGAAAACTTCGGAGTTGCTTGACGTTCTGAGGAGCTTCCCAGTTGACAATTGCTTCAACTTTCTCGGGATTAACCGTAATACCGTCAGCTGAGATGATGTGGCCCAGGTACAAAACCTTATCGAGCCAAAACTCGCACTTTGAGAACTTGGCATAGAACTTATGCTCACGGAGTCGATCAAGAACCAGACGTAAGTGCTTTTCGTGATCTTCTTCATTCTTGGAAAACACCAGAATATCATCCAGATACACAAGCACAAACTCGCCAGTGTAGGGGTTGAAGATGTAGTGCATCATCCTTGAAAAGGTAGGAGGAGCATTGGCGAGACCAAAAGACATGACGGTATACTCGTATGAACCGTAGCTCGTTCTGAAGGCCGTCTTGGGGATGTCTTCCTCGCGAATGCGAATTTGGTGATAGCCCATTCGGAGGTCAAGCTTAGAGAACACTTTAGCTCCCTTGAGCTGCTCGAAGAGTTCGTTGATGTTGGGGAGTGGATATTTGTTCTTTATTGTCTTCTTGTTCAATGGCCGGTAATCAACACAGAGACGCTCCGTGCCATCTTTCTTCTTGACAAATAAGACACCACAGCCCCAAGGTGACGTACTAGGCCTGATGAGACCCATACTCTCCTGTTTATCAAGCTGCTTCTTCAATTCCTTCAATTCGTCAGGAGAGAGTTTATATGGACGCCGGCATGCTGGCTCAGTACCCGGCTCGAGTTCAATGACAAACTCCACCTGACGGTGTGGAGGCATGCCTGGAAGTTCTTCAGGAAAGACGTCTTGATATTCGTTCACCACCGGAATTTGTGATATGGCATTAATTTCGCCCTTATCATTGAGAGAGAAAAGCCTGATAGTGTTATCCCTGGAGGCAAAGATAATCACATCTTCATCAGGATGAGTCATCTTGACTTCCTTCTGTGCACAATCAATGTGAGCATCGTGCTGAGAAAGCCAATCCATTCCGAGGATGAGGTCAATGTCGGAATTACCAAGAACCACCGGATTAGCCAGAAATCGATAATCACCCATGCGAATAGAAACATTCGGAGCATATATACTGGAATGCATACGTCTCCCCGGAGAAACAACTGATAATTCCCTTGGCAAACTTTTGATGTCAACATTATACTTGGATGCAAATGGTTGAGACATGAAAGAGCATGAAGCACCCGAATCAAATAACACTTTAGCTGGAAAAGAGTTAACTGGAAGGTTACCCAAAATGACATCAGAAGAATTCTCCGCTTGTGCTGCATTCATCAGATTGACCCTTGCTGCCTTTGGATCATGCTTGACCATAGCGGTACCGACAGGTGGAGGAGGTGGAAGACGCTTCGGGTTCGGACATCTGTTGGCATAGTGACCTTTCTGAGTGCATTTGTTGCAAGTCACTTCTGAGAGAGGACGGAAATGAGAACCACTTGACTTGGAGCCTTGAGACTGAAACTGCTTCTTCGACTGGTTGCTCGGGTTGGGTGGGTGGGAGAAACCACGGCCACCTGATTTCTTGTTGCTGTTGGAGTTGCTGGAGTTGTTGTAAGGAGCTCGAATCACTGGAGGAGGAGGAAGCCAAAATTTCTGCTGCTTTGCGACGACTTGAGAAGATGAGGAGGAGTGGACTGCATCTCGAATCCTCTTTTTAGAAGCCTCCATCTTGAGCTGAGCTGCTTCTTGTTTCAAAGCCATGTTATAGAACTTGTCGAATTCATCGGGCTCGAACAAGGTGAGAGCAAGTTGAAGTTCATCTTTGAGGCCTCCACGAAACTGGTAGATTTTGCTCTTAGCATCAGGAATGTCTTGCTTAGCATAGCGAGCGAGGTTTTGGAACTTGACATTATACTGATAGACTGTCATAGAGCACTGCTTCAGGTTGCGGAATTGCTCACGCATACCCTCGATGACACTTGTAGGAATGTGGTGAGAGCGAAAGTCCTTGCAGAAATTCTCCCAAGAGATCACCTGACCTGGCCTGGATTCTTTGTATTGCTGCCACCAATCAGCTGCTTGGTCTTTGAGTTGGAAGGCTGCAAACTTCACATAATCATCTTCCTTCACGTTACTGCACTCAAAATGCTTCTTTATGTCGGTTAACCAATCTTCAGCATCAAGAGGGTCGACACAGTAACTGAAAGCTTTTGGATTATTGGCCAAGAACTGGTTGAGAGTAGCATGGTGCTGCTGGTTGAAGAAGTTGCCTTGATTCCCTGGAACACCCTGATTAGCTTGATTAGCTTGCATCTGTTGCATCATCTGCATCAACATCTGGGTGTTCTGAGCTGTAGTCTGCATAATCGCTCTCCAAGCCTCAGACGGAGGAGGAGGGGAAGGAGGACGATCTGGGACCTCTTCACCCTCTGGGTTAGCGTTGGGAACCCTTTTCGGAGCCATCCTGAAAGAGATGACCACGAATCAGCAACTGATTGACAGAAGGTATAAGCTGAATCAATGGAATGAATTGCAACAAGTCTTCACAATAATCATTCGAACAATAGGAACGAATGAAATCATTCGAACAAGAGGAACGAATGAAATTCTCAGTTAAATGATAACATCAATCTTCACGAGAAGCCACATAGGGGACAAAAGGTAAAATAAGAAAAACAACAAGGTACAGACGGGAACAAACACAAGATAGGAGCTTCGTTCTAACATCTTTGTGCTGAAAGCATATGAACGCGTTACGAAAGGGTTTTGCAATCCCCGGATCAGCATAGCCAAGGACCCTTTAAGATGCAACTCCCGATCGGAACATCGGTCATAATACCACTTCACTCAATGTAGAACCCCGAACTCACTAACCTGCATTCGTTGGAAGAATGCCTACGATCTACTGGATAACCCACCTATTAATTTCCGAAAGATTCCAATTATGCAATCAGGTGTTGGGGATACACGGGAAGCACCGCGCAATCAACTCTAAACCTACATCCAGGTGTATCCATCCTTCAACACATAACCAGTCTTTCAAGGAAACTGTCTACCTCGGACCTTCGAAAAGCATCCACTATAACAAGCTATGGCAATACTCCCGAACTACCTCCCCAGTACTGGGTGATGTCGGGGTTATCTTGCCACTGGCAGTATAGGAGAGATTTTCGATGTCGGCCGTCTTAAGTATTTAGTACTGCCGTGATATGCTTGTGACGACAATACCCCGAAGCTCAACTCCCCGGGACACTGCCACAACCCCTAATGTCAGGAGGCATCGAGAACAATATTCTCGTCACAAGAACATCGAAACAATCCCAGAATACTCGCGAGATTCCTAAAAAAAAAATTTGGTGCAATTTTTTGAAGATAGAAGAGACAAGAGTAGTCGTCAGGAGTCCTCACCAGAGAGAAAGGGGATGAGAAGCAAAGAAATCCTACTCTCCGATATAATATAGGACTCAAAATATTTTCAGTGTGTGCCTAGACTCGACCGTCAACGATTCGATCAATCAGTGGGGGCTCCTAGGTCGGAGAAGGCTCTGAATACCAACTTGTAAAGCCCAGGATGGAACTATACCTCCTACATGTCGAGGCACGACTTAAAGGTATAAGTCCATCCTAGAATGATCTCAAGTTTGGTAATCTTTGCACATCTCATGTAAAAGAGGGGATTGTAAACATAAATAGTTGGCTTACACTCGCCACGTCACACAAATACGATACATGTCTCAAACATCATACATTAAGAACATCACAACCCTCTAAGGGCAAAATTCCAAAAGTCAAGATACCAAACTTAAATAAAATCCACAGGTCGGATCAAATCCTAGTAGAAGTCTCCACTACTGATCATCAGGATAACGAACATAGTATCGACTACGCTCCTCGTCGTACACCCAGTCAAGCTCGGTGCCATCACCTGGATAGCTCACAACTGGACCTGCATCTGGTGTGGTGAAGTAACTATGAGCCACAGAGGACTCAGCAATCCCATTCCCGGGTAACAAGACTATTTAAGCCTTGGGAGAGGATAAGGCTGAAGAAAAGAATAAGTATCTGCAGCAGCAACTAGCAACTAGCTTACGTGAGAGAGTGCGAGAAGAGAAAGCCTCGGTCGAGAGATGATCACGAAGTGATCCTAGCTAAGGCTCAACAAACATAACCCCACCGTGCTCAACTCCCGAATCCCTATTCGGAAATTGACAGTCACGGTACACACGCTGGTAGTGTATTGAAACATTGTGTCAAGTTATCTACAACCGGATATTAACAAGCTCCCATCTGCCACATAACCGCGGGCACGGCTTCCGAAAGTTCATAACCCTGCAGGGGTGTTCCAACTTGACCCATGACAAGCCCACGATCCGCGGAGTCGCAACTCCAAAGTGGGAAGACCCGAGTATTCTCGGAATCCCGTGCTCAAGATACTCCGAACTAAGGTAAGGCTAATCCAGCAAATCCTCCCGGCGTGTCGACACCCTGATAGTAGCCGCGCGTATCTAAGTCTCAGGACACGACCGGATGGGTGATGCTACGGGTTTATATCAATCCTCGAGTTTCCTCGTGGTGACCCCGCAGGACCCCCGTTTCGGACCAACACTCATGTGGAGCACTGGCCCGGGGTTGTTGATTTAGAACTCGGGTTAATTACTCCCTATGCAAGTTATTTAGTTATTAGGCAAATAGTACCAATGTTGGGACTTGCTGGAAAAGACTTAGTACTTAGCAGTTTATCGAGGGGGTCCCATACACCCCAACCGTGTTAGGAACGCATAATCAAGGAACATAACACCGGTTTATACGGTTCCTAACGGCATGAGCGGAACAAATCACCAAGCAAAAGGCTTAGCCTTCCACCCTTGCCAATATATAGATGATTTCATTTTAAGCATTATATGTAGTGTGATATAACCCAACAAACTTCAACATGAAGCAAGCATCTTCAACTTCACCTGCAACTAGCAATGCTATAAGAAGGGCTGGGCGAAGCGTACTTAGCCAAGCAACGGTTTGCATAGGTAGGGTGGTTAAACATGGTAATGGTTACAAGTAGGAGGCTGACAGGAAAAACATGGGCATCGAGGCAAAACTATAGAGCGGAACTACTAGCAATAGGCAAAGATAGTAATGTTATCGAGGTTCGGTCATCTTGCCTGAAGAGAAGTCGTTCGGATCGTAAGAAGGGTCCTCATGCTCAGCCTCGTTGGTAACCTCGTGCTCGAACTCATACTTGGTCTCAGCTTCCGGCTCTAAACAATACAATCACACAAGGCACGAATCAACAAGATGCAATGCACACTCAAAATGATGGATGCATGATGGATGCACTAAGGAGCAGGGAAAATAGCACTCAAGCAAATCACGTGAAAACATGATAACAATAGGAGATTATGAATCTACACGGAAAATCAATCAAGTTTCATATAAGACTCGCTGAAATCGGAGCTACGGGCTAAAAGTTATGCCCGAAACAAGAAATGAGCGAAAGCTGAAAATTACAGCAACATAGCAACTTCGGAGCACAAAATAATTAAGCTACATCACTCAAACAACATGGCAAAGAGCATGAACATAAACTAGACTTATCCTACAGCAATTAAGTCCAAAGGTGCACCCCAAAGGAGCCACGGATCAATAGCAATAAGCTTGGACATATTGGACTTGACAATAAAATTCTGGCAGCAGAATTTTTATTGAAACTTTGGAGCAAAAGATAAACATGCTACAGCCACTTAAATAAGCATGTGAGAACATGAATGGGAAGCCAACAATATATACTACTAGGAACAATCAAGATCCACTCAAAATCTATCATGGTTTGTCCTAGAACATCACTCAAACATGGCATCGGAACATTACAGATTTCAGACTTAGTGAAATTTCACTAAGTCCTAAAACAGCAGTTTCATCATGGCATCTAAAAGAGGAAGTTTAAGTCACCTCGAAACTAAATATGGCAAGTGGTAAGCACCTCATCAAAGTACACATGATGGTGATTCCGAAACATACAAGCATGCATCATTGAGATAAAAACAACGATAGCAACGAGCTCAACAAGATATCATTTCATAACAAGTGAAATAACATCACAGCCACATGGCACTTTGCAACGAGGATATACATGGCAAGAATAAATATATCATGCAACCTATCACATACAATATGTAGAGCATGGCAAGACGAACACGTGGACATGTCATTTGCATCAATCGGATAAACGAGCTAAAAGATATCACATAGCAAAGATGGCATAAAAACATCACATAGCAGCAATTTTATCACGATGCACTCTTGCATCAGAAAAATAAGCACCTAAATGATCTCTAACATGCATGACACAAAAAGATAAAACGTAGTGCTAATCACCACGAACGTCTGGACATGCTATTTGCGCGAAACGGACATCCACACAAAAAGTTAGAGCAGTTCCAATAATGCATCAGACAATAAAAGATCTGGGACTTAGGAGGAAAAAATCAACCTCTCTCAGGCAGATCTGAAAAAAAAAACAATGGGGCTTCGGGCCTGGCCTGGCGGAGGAGAAGCTTCGGCGCGCGGATGGGCCTCGGAGGCGGCCCGCGCGGCTTGGTGGGCGGCGGCCCTGCGGCTCGGTGGCGGAGCGGCCCAGCTGCGGCGATGGCTGCGGAGGGCGACGCCCGGTGGCGACGGGCCTCGCGGCTTGGAGCCGGCCTGGCGCGGGAGGCGGGGTGCGGGAGCGCCGCGGGAGGGAGGCCCTGCCTGGTGGGCTGGCGAGGCGGATGTGAGGTGGCCTGCGGTGGCGCGGCGCCTGGGAGGCTGGAGGGGCGACTGGGCCGGAGGGAGGCGCGGGGCGGCCCAGCCACGGCGATGTGGTCTAGGGCGCCTCGGCTGCGGCCTGATGCGGTCGGAGGGGAGGCCGAAGGGAGTGGCGGCCCAGGGCGGTGCGGCTCGGGAGGCAGCCTGCGGAGCTGGCGATGCGGTGAAGTGGTCCACCTGGACCTGTCAAGGGAGGGAGGTCGAGGCCGGCCTGGAGCGGCGTTGACTTCACGAGGGGAGGCGGCTGGCTCGATTGGTTCGGCGGCGGGGAGCTCGAGAGGATCTGCCAAGTGGCTGTGAGGGGGAGGCCAGATCCAAAAATTAGGGGGAAGGAGGAGGAAGAAGCTAGAGATGCCTAAAAATAGACCTAGGAGGTCTATAAATAGCAGATTTTTAGGGTTTGAGGGATTTGGGGGTGTTAGGAGCCCTCCGATCGCGATCCGATGGATCTGATCGCGGGGAAAGTTTAGATGGGCCTAGGAGAGGGTAGTGGGCTGCTGTAGGGGTGTTTCGGGCCACAAAGTGAAGGCACTTTGGACCCACACGAATAACTGTTGGGATAGCAAACAGAGTCCAAACGCGACGAGATTTGAGAGGCGGGTTATACACAATAAAACAACAACACACGACAAGTCTCGCGGCACACCGGTAACGTTACACGGCCAAACACCAAAGTAGGCCTACGGGACGCCACGGACACGTGAGGGAGCTCCGGAACGCGAAACGGACAACGGGAAGGAACGCGTGGAACCGGATGCAACTGACAACACAAATGCAATGCGATGCACATGTCTACATGATATGAATGAATGCCACGCACGCACACAACAAAACGACGAACACCTGAAAGACAAAGAACCCGAAATGGAATAGATGAAGCCGGAGATATATTATATGCCCAAAAGGGAAAGTATTACATCCGGGGCATTACAGCCCGGACCCCTGCGCGCCTAGGACTTAGACCGGCGTGCTGACCTCTCTGTTGTGCTTAGGTAGGGCTGCGACGTGTTGATCTTCCGAGGTCGGGCATTGACCCCGGAAAGTGTGTCCGGCCAACTGGGATCAAGCGTGCTGGGTTATGTGGTGCACCCCTGCAGGGAAGTTAATCTATTCGAATAGCCGTGTCCCTCGGTAAAAGGACGACCCGGAGTTGTACTCTGACCTCATGACAACTAGAACTGGATACTTAATAAAACACACCCCGACAAATTCTAGATATAACCCGGTGATCGCTTTCTCACAGGGCGATGAGGGGAGGATCACCGGGTAGGTTTATGCTATACGATGTTACTTGGTGAACTCTTCAGCTACTCAAGATGGAGGCTGCCAGAAGCTTTGACACTTGTTACTATTCCATCTACTCTCTTCTACTGCTGCAAGATGGAGGCTGACAGAAGCGTAGTCTTCGATTGGATTAGCTATCCCCCTCTTATTCTGGCATTCTGCAGTTTAACCCATAGATATTACCCCTTTACACGGATATCATTCCATATGTAGTGTAGATCCTTGCTTGCGAGTACTTTGGATGAGTACTCACGGTTGCTTTGTGATACGTCCCAAACGTATCCATAATTTTTGCTTGTGACATGCTTGTTTTGCATCATTGTCTCATGTTTATATCAAAGTTTTCTATCTTTTTAGGCATTTATTGTACTAACCTACTAATGGTTGCAAAAGTGCACAATGTTCTTGGTTTACACTTTATTGTGTAGGAATTACTTGGAAATTGACAAAAACGCAAAAGGAGTCGTATTGGAGTAGGACTCTGACTTTCCTGAAATCTGTCTGAGAACGTTTTTAGAAGATGGTCACGTTTCGGCCCGAAGACGGCGTCAAACGGAAAAAGCCTAGTTGCGAAAGTTGTGGGGAATTTCGAGGGGATGCTTCTGGATATAAAATTCGTCCAAATCGGAGTCCGGCCGGCCGAGAAAAGCCCGTTTTACTGAAGCCCAAAATCTGATGACGGGAATCCGAGAGTCTATATAAAGAGAGGAAACCTAGGTCACCAAGGGCCACGAATTTTCCTCCTCCCAAGCCGCCGTCTTGGAGGGGAGGACCAGCACCATTGCAGCACCATCCACAAGGAAGAAGGGGGGCCAAGGAGCCGCTGCCCCCTAGGGCCGCCGCCGCCCCGGAGGGCTGCCGCCGCCGCCACGGCTGCCGCCGGCCGCCTCCTCCTCTCCGGGCTGCACCTCTCCATAAACACCACCATAAATCTCTTGCTCACCATGGCCATGTGTGAGTAGTCTTCTCTGGGGCTGAGGGCTTGTACGTTTAGCTATGTGGTTATCTCTCTCCCATGATGTGATCTTCGTTGTGATCATAGGCTATGTTAATCTAGGGTGATCCCATGATATTTCCCCTTCCTCTATGTATTGAATTGATGTACTCACTTGTCTTTATCTAGTATAATCCCCGAGACCAAGGTGACAGCGGTCTATTGGACATGGATTAGAATAATATTTTCATGAGTGATTTCCTCTTTTGCGTGTTGATTGAAGATTGAGAGTCTCTTGGTGCTTGTCTTTGACTATCCTTGAGATATGTTGTGGTGATTGTGGTACTCTCTTTGGATGGCCGCGGTGACATTGGGAAATCCATAGATTGAGAACTACGAACTTTGAGGTGTGCTTTTGTATCTCTACATAATTCTCGTCCTCTCTTGACCACAAAGGAATGACCTCCGGGTGCGTCTCCATTGCATGTTTTATGGGAAATATCATGTGATTAGACTATGTCAATGTTGTTGGGAGTTGCCACTAGTGAAAGTATGAAGCCTAGGCCTTGTTTCCACCATTGCAATACCAATTGTGCTCACGTTTACCACTTGTTTGCTTGCTGCCATTTTTATTTCAGATTTACAAATACATCTTTTGCCATCCATATCACTTGCCATTTAACATCTCTTCGCCGAACTAGTGCACCTATACATCTGACAAGTGTATTAGGTGTGTTGGGGATACAAGAGACTTCTTGTATCTTGATTGCAGGGTTGCTTGAAAGGGGTACGTTCAACCTCCACTTCCCTGAGTTCGATAAATCTTGGGTTACTCACTTAAGAGAAATTTGCTGCTGTCCTACAAACCTCTGCTCTTGGAGGCCCAACACTGTCTACAGGAATAGAAGCGTGTAGTAGACATCAAGCTATTTCTGGCGCCGTTGCCGGGGAAGTAAGTGTTTGAAGGTATATCTTTAGATCTTGCAATTAAATCTTTTCGTTTCTTGTTTTTAGTTTCACTAGTTATGTTTATGGAAAACCGCACTCTTAGTTCGCTGCTTGGGGAAGGCCGCTTTACCACACCCGTGGTAGAGAAGTTTCCTCCACCTACTGAATGTATCCCGTTCCAAATACCACTTGGGATAATTGAAATAATTAGGAATGATTGTTATGATGGGACAGTCAATCCTAGTATTCATTTGTTGAAACTTACAGAACTTTGTGAGTTGTTTAAGATTTCAGGTTTGACAAGAGATGGAGTCATGAGGAAATTATTTGCCTTGTCACTGAAAGGAAAAGCATTGGAATGGTATAGGCTACTGGATGAATCTCACCTGCTGGATTCGGAAGAGATCCAGTCTCTCTTTTACTCCAAGTTTTATCCTCTTCATTAAGTCCATGAGAATAGGAATTATGTTTATAATTTCTATCCTCATGACGGAGAGAGCATAGCTCAAGCTTGGGGGAGACAGAAAACGTTAATGCTAAAATGTCCTAACCATGGGCTCCCCAAAGATATGATTATTACTAATTTCTATGCGAGGGTCTCTCGACAGGATAAAGACTTGCTCGATGCTTCCTCTATGGGTTCTTTCACAAACGAAAAGATTGATGCTAAATGGGAACTCCTTGAAAGAATTCAACACAACACTGAAGATTGGGAGATCGACAAAGGTAAAGAGTCAGGTATAATTTATGAGTATGATTGCATTAAGTCCTTTGTTGAAACTACAAGTTTTAATAAGTTTAGTGCTAAGTTTGGGCTTGATTCTCAACTCCTTGTTGATTTCCTCAAATCTTTTGCTTCACATCTTAATATGCCTAAGGAGGATTGGATCAAGCATCATGAACCTTTTAAAGAGATTTGCAAAGAAAATGAAATTGTTCATGATGATTGCAACATGCATGATCCAATTCCTAAAAATGAAGTTTTATATAAGCATGTTAATTTTTGTGGAGTGGATAGACCTTGTGAAAGGCCTATGATTGAAGAAGAGAAGTATTGTAAGCAACATAAGCATGAAAGAACAATCACTTGGGTCAAAGATTTAAATGAAATTGCTAGAGAATTGTGTGACCTTTATCCTTTTACTTGTGAACTTTGCTGTATAGAGGGTCACTTTAATTTTCAATGCATGCACTTTCAAAACATAACTGTTAACCAGTTGTGTGATAACATGATCACCCCTGATCTTTATGATGAGCTTATGTTATTTTTGATGTGTGAAGAGTTATCAGAAAAGACTTCTTGGCTAGATGTTAATGCCATAGGAATAAAAAAACACTTTATAAATTGCCATCTCTATTGTGTTGTTAATTGCCATAAAAATGATTACATAAGTAAGATTAGAAAGGAGGGAACTTTACCAAAGTATAAAAATGTCTCTTATATTTCTGCTAATAAAAAGGAGAGTTTCTCCCAAGTTTCCCCTATTGTTTCTAATGATAAACCAGGATATGTGGAGAAGCTTCATCTCCAACCACTCCCTCCTAAGGTGAAGAAGAAGAAAAAGAAGAGGAGGAGGAAGAGGAGCAAGAAGGAAGAAGAATGGGTATCAACCTGGCCTGAGCATATTCCTCCCATCAACTTTTATCCTAACGGTTGTAAGTTTAAAGAAGAAGGTGAAGTTTATTGCCTTAATTATCATCTTGATGATACGTCCGTAGGTACTATTGAAGATGATTTTGATTATGATATGCATGTTACTTATTGTGATTGGGAAAATGATGATAATGCTACTTATGATCTTGAAAATCTTTTTGGTACCAACTCTGAAAGTGATGATATGGAAAGCTCTAAGCTTGGGGATGATAGGATTGCAAATCCTTTAAAAAACTAGTGATGTGATAATTGATAATTCTTTTGCTAGTAAGAATAAAGACAACACGTTTACAAATATAGTTGCTAGCAATGATACTGCTCTTCTCTACTATGATGATGTTAGAACTCCAATCTATAGTGATTATAAAGGTACCTATGACATAAGGAGAAATTATCCTTATGAAACTTGTCATAATCATGGAGGGAAATACTCCCTTGTTGAACACCATCTTCCTAATACACAATTAATCTATAGTGTTCAAGTTGTTTATGATAGTCCTACTCCCACTATTACCAATGAGAAAGATTATGCTTATGTGGAGAGTAAGAGTACCTTTTTGCATGTGGATCATGGTAACAATGCTTTATGTGATGCTTATATTGTTTAGTTTATTCGTGATCCCACTGAAAATTATTATAAGAAGGGAACATATGCTTATAGATATTTCAATAATATCAAGTTCCCTCTCTTTATGTTGAAGGTTTTGAAGCTGCACTTGTTTTGTCTTCCTATGCTTATTGCTTTGTGCTTCAATGAATTATTCTATTGCAATATTCCTATGCATAGGAAGCATGTTAGGCTTAAATGTGTTTTGTATTTGCTTCTTGATGCTCTCTTTTGTTCTTCAACTCTTATTCCTACGAGAGCATCATTAAAGTCTTAAGCCTATCTTTATGGCTATAAAGAAAGAGCTCTAGGGAGACAACCCTTGTTATCTTTGCTTTCAGTTTGTTCTTTCAGTTTTTAGTGGTCTTGATGTTTGTTACTACTGTAGCAACATCATTGTATCTTTATTTTTCAGCTTTGTGCCAATTTTAGCCTCTGATTGCAAGAAAGTTCAAAAGTTGTGACGTGCTGTCCAGAAAACAGATTATGTCCTTGAACAGAAAAATTCGAATAAAATCACCAGATCATCTTTTTGATCTGAATTTTTTTGACAGCGTGCTCTATACAATTGGCTTTCGGGCGTCTGTTCTAAGTTTTTCGATTTGAGTTGCAGAAGTGCCCCGAAATAATTATTTACTACCTGCTGGACTGTTTTTCACAGATTCTGTCCTGTTTTGTCTTTTCTTCGTTTTGCAAACCTTGAGCTTGCTTTTTCTTTGCAAAAACCTTTTGGCGTTCTTGAGAAACAGTAGACCTTCAAGAATATCTTTGTTTCCAGTAGAGAAAAATTATTTTATTGTGGGTACTAACCTCTCTAATCAGATTATGATGAGTTATGTATGAAGGGAGTTTTCAAGTGTGCGAGGGAAGATGATAAAAGAAGATTCATGAGTGTCAAACGCTCAAGCTTGGGGATGCCCCCATGCACCCCCAAGTAATATTCAAGAAGACTCAAGCGTCTAAGCTTGGGGATGCCCCCATGCATCCCCTTCTCCATCAACAATTATCAGTTCGTCTTTCGTTCCACTATAATTATCACTTCATGTGTTATGTGCTATGCTTGGAGCGTCTTGCTCTTAGTTTCCTTTTTAGTTTTCTTTAGCTTTGCTTGCTGTTCATAACAAGTTAGAACCCATCTTTCTTTGTGTGGGAGAGAGACACGCTCCGCTTTTTCATGAAACACTCATGTTCTTCACTTATATCTTTTTGAGTGTTTTAGCTACCTTGTTATATGCTTCTAGCTCTTGTTTTTATTTCATATCATGTTCAGAGCTATTAGTTCTTTTATAGAAAGTACTCTCTTGTTTCACTTATATCTTTTTGGAGAGTTGAATTGGTTTGAATTGCTAAATAATATGTTGGTAAAGTAAATGCCAAGTGTGGCCGTGGTGCAAAGAATAAAAAGCTTGCATAGTTTTGAAGATCATTGAGTAACTTGATCCCTATTAATTGTTTTGAGAAATTAAGTAGTGATGCCTAAACATGGAGATCATTTAATAAAGTCTTATTAGTGAAGAAATACCTTTGAAGTTTGCAATTGTTTAGTTTTTCACCATTGGTAGTTTTAAAGTTCTTGTTTTCTTTTTAGAAGTAAGATGGTTGACAAGGAAGACAATGTAGAAGTCTTATAATTATGCTGAAAGGATGTTATAATTCTCTTGTACCGGTTAACATGTGCTTGCTAAAAACTTGCTAAACCAAAAACTCTGTACTGAGCGGGAATGCTGCTCGTGCATCCAAATTCCATAGCCAAAGTTTTGCCATATGTGTCCACCATACCTACCTATATGCATGGTATTTAATAGCCATTCCAAGTAAATTGCTCATGTGCTACCTTTAAAACCTTCAAAATTTATCCTTATTTGTGTCTCTGTTTTAGCTCATGAGGAAGTGGTAGACAGTTCATTATTACTTGTGTTGGACAGAACGACCCCTGACGTGCATGAATAATGTGCATGTCCTTAATTTTGCAAAAAAAGCTGGCAAAAGGGTATGCCCAGCCCACTTTACATGTCATCAATATCAATATCAAAAACCTCCTTCACACATCATACCTGAGAAATCAGACAAACTTTGGCTAGTGATAAACAAAGGAGAAAGGGGAGTGTTATCATTCCTCTATGGGAGCCGCTCTTAAGTTCTGTTTGGCATGAGTAGTAGTGCATTGTTTATTACCATTCGTTGACATAAGCATACATCTCTCAAAATTGCTTTTATATCTCTATGTTTTCAAAAATAAAAAGCTCTAGCACATGAGTAATCCCTGCTTCCCTCTGCGAAGGGCCTATCTTTTACTTTTAAATGTCGAGTCAGTTTTCCTATGTTCTAATCTTCTTCCTCCACCATAAGCAAGCATCTAGTGTTAACCCTGGGTTCAAGTTGATTATGTTCAAAATTTCTGCTTAGTTATATATAATTCTTGTGCATTGAACTTATCCATGAGATAAAATGTTGAAAAGTGGAAAGCATTGCTGAAACTTTATCTTCCTTTTGTGTTAACTAGAATGCTTTTGATGAGAGAACTCCTTTGGGGCTAACAGTTGTGCTTAACTTTATAGTTTCATGTCTTCAATTGTACTATTCATGAAAAGAATTTACTTAGATGATCACTTGGTTATTCATTGTTTACTTGCTTTCAACTATAGACAATTGTTTTGGTTCACTTTATTTCAGTTCATGTGCTTTACTATATTACTTGATCAAGATTGTGTTAGTAGCATGTCACCTCAAAAATTATCTATGTTATCATTCTACCTACTCGAGGACGAGTAGGAATTAAGCTTGGGGATGTTGATACGTCCCAAACGTATCCATAATTTTTGCTTGTGACATGCTTGTTTTGCATCATTGTCTCATGTTTATATCAAAGTTTTCTATCTGTTTAGGCATTTATTGGACTAACCTACTAATGGTTGCAAAAGTGCACAATGTTCTTGTTTTACACTTTATTGTGTAGGAATTACTTGGAAATTGACTAAAACGCAAAAGGAGTCGTATTGGAGTAAGACTCTGACTTTCCTGAAATCTGTCTGAGAACGTTTTTAGAAGATGGTCACGTTCCGGCCCGAAGACGACGTTAAACGGAAAAAGCCTAGTTGCGAAAGTTGTGGAGAATTTCGAGGGGATGCTTTTGGGTATAAAATTCATCCAAATCGGAGTCCGGACGGCCAAGAAAAGCCCGTTTTACTGAAGCCCAAAATCTGATGACGGGAATCCGAGAGTCTATATAAAGAGAGGAAACCTAGGTCACCAAGGGCCACGAATTTTCCTCCTCCCAAGCCGCCATCTTGGAGGGGAGGACCAGCACCATTGCAGCACCATCCACAAGGAAGAAGGGGGGCCAAGGAGCCGCTGCCCCCTAGGGCCGCCGCCGCCCCGAAGGGCTGCCGCCGCCGCCACGGCTGCCGCCGGCCGCCTCCTCCTCTCCGGGCTGCACCTCTCCATCAACACCACCATCAATCTCTTGCTCACCATGGCCATGTGTGAGTAGTCTTCTCCGGGGCTGAGGGCTTGTACGTGTAGCTATGTGGTTATCTCTCTCTCCCATGATGTGATCTTCGTTGTGATAATAGGCTATGTTAATCTAGGGTGATCCCATGATATTTCCCCTTCCTCTATGTATTGAATTGATGTACTCACTTGTCTTTATCTAGTATAATCACCGAGACCAAGGTGACAGCGGTCTATTGGACATTGATTAGAATAATATTTTCATGAGTGATTTCTTCTTTTGTGTGTTGATTGAAGATTGAGAGTCTCTTGGTGCTTGTCTTTGACTATCCTTGAGATATGTTGTGGTGATTGTGGTACTCTCTTTGGATGACCGCGGTGACATTGGGAAATCCATAGATTGAGAACTACGAACTTTGAGGTGTGCTTTTGTAGCCCTACATAATTCTCGTCCTCTCTTGACCACAAAGGAATGACCTCCGGGTGCGTCTCCATTGCATGTTTTATGGGAAATATAATGTGATTAGACTATGTCAATGTTGTTGGGAGTTGCCACTAGTGAAAGTATGAAGCCTAGGCCTTGTTTCCACCATTGCAATACCAATTGTGCTCACGTTTACCACTTGTTTGCTTGCTGCCATTTTTATTTCAGATTTACAAATACATCTTTTGCCATCCATATCACTTGCCATTTAACATCTCTTCGCCGAACTAGTGCACCTATACATCTGACAAGTGTATTAGGTGTGTTGGGGATACAAGAGACTTCTTGTATCTTGATTGCAGGGTTGCTTGAAAGGGGTACGTTCAACCTCCACTTCCCTGAGTTCGATAAACCTTGGGTTACTCACTTAAGGGAAATTTGCTGCTGTCCTACAAACCTCTGCTCTTGGAGGCCCAACACTGTCTACAGGAATAGAAGCGTGTAGTAGACATCACTTTGCTCCCCCTTTTCCCCCCTCTTTCTGTCTTCTCGGATGATGCAACCAGATTGATGTAGTCCAGGAGCCAGAAGATCCCGAGGATGTTTCTACTTGGAGTTCGACTTCGAGGAGTAGTTAGGAGGTCCCAGGAAGGAGGCCTTGCCTCTTTGATCGTTCCTACATTTGTGCTAGCCTCTTCGATCCTGGCGGCGCGCCCCCCCCTGGGCCGCGTCGGGGGGCGCCTGGGCCCCCCGAGGCTCCTCCGATGCCCCCCTTTGGCATATATTTAAAGCGTCTCCCGAAACCCTCAAGGGAGGAACTCTTTTCATGATCCCATCTCTGTTCCGCCGCCGCCGCCGCTTCCAAGATCGGGAGCACCAGGAGAACTCTTCCCGGCACCCTGCCGGAGGGGAGGATCACCACCGGGAGCTTCTCCACCACCATGGACGCCTCCCGGATGAGTTGTGAGTAGTCTCCCTTGGACCATGAGTCCATGAACAGTAGCTATGTGATGTTCTCCTCCCGTTCTTCTGCTTCACTAATTAGCCCTCGTGAGCTGCCCTACATGATCGAGGCACATATGTAATCCTTATGCTGTTGCTATGATGAGTTTGCCGGGATCCGATGGATTATGAGATTATGTTCAGATTGTGCTTGAGTAATATATTTGATCTACCTCTTTTATATTTATGTTCGTAAGTAATTCTTGCATGTTCTCCGTTGTTATTTATTGCTTTGGCCAAGTAATAGGTAGTGACTCCAAGAGGGAACGTTATGCTTGATTGTGGGTTCATGCCCCTCGATGACTAGCTTGAGTGACAGAAACATGAGTCTAGGGGATGTGCTGTTGCCACAAGGGGGAAAACAACGGTGCTTGTGCCCGCGGGTGCAAGGATTGTTTACTTTACGCAAAGTTCTTTTAATGCAGTTGTCTGTTGCATTGAGTTTACACTATGGGTGGGACTCGCAACTTAATACCAGCGAGATGTTCTGGATAGATATCTCAAGGTGGATGATTAGTAGTAGATATTGATGGATTTCGGTCTACTTACTTTGGCGTACCGCCCATGCTTTGAACCTCAACCTTTCTTGCAATGTAGCTAGCATTGGTTTGCGCACATGGTCCTGTCAATTGCCCAGCTGTAATTCGTTTACCTCACATAGCTGTTTTATCGTATTTTGGGAGAGAGACATCACTAGTGAACATCATGAGACTCCGGTCCATATTACCATCATTGATCACATCCGCTATTTACTTTTCGCTTTTATTTACTATTGCAATTATATCTATCACTACTATCACTTGCGTTTAATCCTTTGTGAACTACAAGGCCGGAGGGATTGACAACCTCTCTGTACTCGTTGGGAGCAAAGTTATTTGTATCTGTGTGCAGGTCCACGTTGATTGCTAATATCTGGCGCCGTAGCAGTTGACACCTTCTTGTTGAACCTAGGAGTCTCTGGGGATTCGATCCTTGGTATCTTTGCCAAGGGAAAAACTTCCACAACACTACATCTCACACCTTCCACTTGGGGTAACCAACGAGGGGCGAGAAGCCTAGCAAGAGTTTTTCTGGCGCCGTTGCCGGGGACTCCACTCTTCAAGATAGGGGAGTTGCATGCTATCTTTTACCTTTGCTTTTTAGTCTTGTTAGTTTACCTTTTAGTTTTCTTTATGTCTTTTCACTAGTTATGCTTATGGACAACCTTGCTATTGGATCGTTGCTTGTGGGAAGTCGCCCCACACCTGTGGTGGTTGCTCCTCCCCCTACTGAAATTATGCCCTATAAAATACCAGCTGGTATTATCAATTATGTTTTGGCTAATCGTTATGCAGGAGACAGACATCCCGGTGAACACTTGCTATATCTGTCAAAATTATGTTCATTATTTAAGCTTGCAGGTGTATCAAGGGAGTTTGTCATGAGGACATTGTTCGCCGTATCACTTATAGATAAAGCTTCAGATTGGTATAAGCTTCTCGATAACTCGCACTTGCTTGATTGGCAAGAGCTTATGTCTCTCTTTTATACTAAGTTTTATCCTCTTCATGATGCTTATGTGGAGAGTAAGAGTACCTTTTTGCATGTGGATCATGGTAACAATGCTTTATGTGATGCTTATATTGTTGAGTTTATTCGTGATCCCACTGAAAATTATTATGAGAAGGGAACATATGCTTATAGATATTTCAATAATATCAAGTTCCCTCTCTTTATGTTGAAGGTTTTGAAGCTGCACTTGTTTTGTCTTCCTATGCTTATTGCTTTGTGCTCCAATGAATTATTCTATTGCAATATTCCTATGCATAGGAAGCATGTTAGGCTTAAATGTATTTGGTATTTGCTTCTTGATGCTCTCTTTTGTTCTTCAACTCTTATTCCTACGAGAGCATCATTAAAGTCTTATGCTTAGCTTAAAGGCATAAAAGAAAGCGCTTTTGGGAGGCAGCCCAATGAATAAATTTATTTTGCTTTTGTTGTGTCTTGATGTTGTTTACTACTGTAGCATCATCATTGTATCTTTGCTTTTCAATTTTGTGCCAAGTATAGCCTCTGATTGCTAGAAAGTTCAAAAGTTGTGAGGTGCTGTCCAGGAAACATATTCTGTCCTTGGATAGAAAAATTCGTATAAAATCACCAGATCATCTTTTTGGTCTGAATGTTTTCGACAGCGTGCTCTATATAATTGTCTTTCGTGCGTCTGTTCTGAGTTTTTTGATTAGAGTTGCAGAAGTGCCCCGAACAAATCAATTACTACCTGCTGTTCTGTTTTTCACAGATTCCGTCCTGTTTTGCTTTTCCCTCATTTTGCAAACCAAGAGCTTGCTTTTTCTTTGCAAAAACCTTTTGGCAATCTTGAGAAACAGTAGACCTTCAAGAATATCTTTATTTCCAGCAAGGTATAATTATTTTATTATGGGTACTAACCTCGCTAATCAGATTATGATGAGTTATGTATGAAGGGAGTTTTCAAGTGTGCGAGGGAAGATGATAAAAAGATTCAGGAGTGTCAAGCGCTCAAGCTTGGGGATGCCCCCATGCACCCCCAAGAAATATTCAAGGAGACTCAAGCGTCTAAGCTTGGGGATGCCCCCTGTCAGGGATACGGTTAGTAAGTATAAACCGGATATTGTAAACCGGTTTAGTTATATTGTACTTGGTTCATTATTTTAGTAGAGATTACGGCCTATGAGATTTCAAGGCCCATGTATAGAAATACGGTTGTAAACCGCCAAGGAGATATAACTTGGGAGATAAGAAAGAAAGGACAGAGACCGAGGCGGACACGATTATGAGCCGGCCTCGGGACTCTGTAAACCGGACCAGGCGTCACCTCTATATAAAGGGACGACCCGGCACCGGTTCAAAGACAAGCAACAATCGATACGTCGAGACGCAGGCAAGCGATTCCGCTCCCTGTAAATCGACGCCCGAGCAATACCAAACCAACTAGACGTAGGCTTTTACCTTCTCAAAGGGGCCGAACTAGTATAAAATCCTTTGTGTCCTTTGTGTGCCATGAATCCTTTCAAGCTAACCCGTGCGATGGTTCCATCATCAAGTCCGTTAAACCGGACATCTGCCGTGTTAATTCCACGACAGTTGGCGCCCACCGTGGGGCTCGCGCACGATGGTTTCGAGTTCTTGAAAGGCGGCTTCGAAGGGTTAAAGGGTTACGCGGTCGGCCGGATGACCAAGAGTCGTCGCGGCCGGATCTACATCGACGACGCGGGTTGGGGACCGGAGGCCGATTCAATCGAATACGGGTACCGGGTCCCCTTCGGCAGCATCCAAGTCTTCATCGGAAAAATTGGCGAACCGGGACCTGAGCCGGACACCCTCCCCAGCATCGTCGAGCCGGCTCAGCGGGTGAGATCGCCCCGGATCCAGTCTGCCATGAGGCATGTGTTTGTGGGGGCAATTCACGGAGGTCGAACCGAGGACGGTTCGGAATCTGATGGGGCAACAGTCATCTACTCAGATGGCGAATCTTCATCCGGGGAAACTGAATCTCTGTATCAGTTGCGGGACGGCCTGTCTGAGGGCGAGTCCGATGGGAACAGTATTCCGGACCCCTTTGACCCGCCAAACCGGGTGGCGGTCTTCATGGCCGGTTCACAACCCCCGGTGAACGGAACAACAGCGGAAGCCGGCGCAGGGGGAAGTGGTTCAAATCCCCCCCTCACGGAAGTTCTATCCGCCTTGATCGAAGAGCTCGCAGCTAAAGCAATAGAGGTCGTGGCTCCAGCAGACAAGGTGCAGCATGATGCAGTGCTTCTTCAGTTAACGACCCGGATCAATCAATTGAAGGAGGATTTAAAGGCAGAAGGAGAGATGTTAGCTATCAGACAAGCAGAATTGGATGATCAAGCTTTTCACTTGAGGATGGAGCAAGCTTCGGTGGAGGCAGTCAGGGGGAGAAAGTATCGATCCCGCCTACCGCCGGGTTACGAATCTGCGAATTTGTTTAGAACCCCGGGGACGGGGGCTAGCAACAATCCGGCCTTAAACCGGAGGAGTCCGCCGGCTCAGGAGGAGCCGGTTCTGCAGCCCACTGCCGAACGAGAGCGGCAGGTTACGTCGGTGCCTTATGTGCCTGTCCCTCCGGGTCATTATTCAAACCCTGTGGATAACATTGCTGCTGCGGCCGCACGGTTAGCCGCCTTACCTGCGGAAGGAACATCTCCGGTGGCGATAGAAGCGCGCAGGGCCCAGAAGCTGCTTAATACGGCATTAATACAGCATCAAGCATATTCTCATAGCAGGGAGAGGTTGCATTCAACACCACGTCCCAATCGAAGTTACACCAGACATTGGGAAGAGCCTGAAGTTTCTAGCAGTGAACGGAGGAGGCATCAGCGTAGGCAGAATAATCCGGCGGGGGCAGAGATACCGGCCCCGGATCAAAACCGGCCTAGATCGGAGGCCCGAGAGGAGATCCGCCAGTCGACGCCGGTTTACGCCGGCGCTACGGGGGCAGGAGCCACAGCGAGCAGTTTTGGGATACAATGTCTTGTCCCTGCCCTGCGGAGCGTCAAGCTGCCCAAGGATTTCAAAGGACCTCGCAAGGTGCCTAATTACACCGCCGATTTACCACCCGAAGCTTGGGTGGAGAGTTACGAGATGGCCATGGAGATGCTGGATGTGGATGAGTCGGCTTGTGCTAAATATTTCACTATGATGCTGGAAGGCACGGCCCGGACTTGGTTAAAAGCATTACCACCGAATTCCATTGGATCATGGGCAGAGCTGCGCAGCCAGTTCATCAAAAATTTCAAGGATACATGCAAGCAACCTATGTCGATAATAGATTTAGCAGCATGTGTGCAAGGAGAACAGGAGTCTACAGCAGCGTGGGTACGCAGAGTGGCCGAGATCTTGCACTCCTCAAACGGCATTAACCCGAGCACAGCGATTGTAACTTTGGAGAACAATTGCCGGTTTGAATCCTTGAAATTAAAACTCGGACGGCTCAAACGGGAGTGCAATGATATGGGGACTTTGATGAGCGCCCTGGTGAAGTACGGGGACTCAGATAATACTAAGTACCCGGAGCCAGAAGGAGATAAAATAGGGAAGGCCAGTAAGCCTGGTAAGCCGGCGCCGGTTAATCCGGTTACTTCAAGCTTCTTGGGCAAGCGAAAGGCAGAGAATAGCTCCGATTTTGTGGCTAATACACAGGTTCAAGGTGGTTTCCGGGTCAACCAGCAAGGTCCCACTCGCCAAGCCGGGGGAGGAAACCCGGGTTGGGAGCAGGATCCGGATCAACCCTGTCTAAGGCATAGCGGAGCAAGGGGGCCTGCAAAGCACACTGGAAGGGAGTGCATGGGCCCAGGGTACAGCCGTTTTAATACCTTTAGCCGGCCCCCAAGTGGCGGTTCGGGGCCCGGGTTTCATGGTCCGGGTTACCAAGGGAACAACTCCGGTTCAGGATATAGGGGCAACAGCGGTTATCAAGGGAACAGCGGTGGTTATCAACCCCGGCCGGGTGGCCAGAGTACTCAAGGAAGCTACAATGGTCAAGGAAATCAGTATCAAGGTGGTTATCAGGGTCAGGGGAATCAATCGTATCATCAAGGTAGTTACAACAATCAGAATAATCAGCAGCAGGGCCAGGGGGGTCATAGTAACCAAGGAAATCAGCAGCAGCAGCGTCCGCAACAGCAACAGCAATCCGGATACCAGAGTAATCCGAAGGAGTTGAGCAGCGGTCAGTATCATGTCTTCACCACGAGTTTATGTAAGAGAGATCAGAAGGTTTTGAAGCGGGCCGTCCATGCGGTAGAACCGGCAACGCCACAGTTTCTACGATGGTCAGAGCAGCCCATTGTTTGGAGCAGAGAAGACCACCCATTACGGGTAGATAACCCGGGACATTTAGCCTTGGTAGTGGCACCTCAGGTGGGAGGATACCGGTTTACTAAAGTACTCATGGATGGAGGCAGCAGTATCAATATATTATATTACGAGACCTTTCGCCGTATGGGTCTGACAGATAAACAACTGAGGACATCAAACACAGTGTTTCACGGGGTGGTCCCAGGTAAGTCAGCCTATCCAGTTGGTAAGATTGACTTAGAGGTTACCTTTGGGGATGAGCATGATTCCAGGTCAGAGATGATCACTTTCGAAGTTGTTAAAATCACAAGCCCGTATCATGCTTTGTTTGGGAGGACGGTTTACGCTAAGTTTATGGCTAGGCCATGTTATGTTTACCTGCAGCTCAAGATGCCGGGTCATAAAGGCACAATTACAGTGCATGGCAGTCGTAAGATAGCAGTGGAGTGTGAAGAGGGTGATGCAGCCTATGCAGAAGCGGTATGTGCCACGGAAGAGTTAAAGTTCTATAAGGATAATGTTGATCCGGCGGATATGACTCCGCTGAAGAAGCCCACTACCGAGCATGATCCGGCTTTGAAATTTAAATCGGCAGAGGAGACCAAGCAAATTGATTTTGTGCCGGGGGATTCGTCCAAGCAGTTCACTATCAGCGCTAACCTTGACCCCAAATAGGAAAGCGCGCTCATCGAGTTCATCCGTGAGAACCGGGATATCTTTGCATGGAAACCTTCTGACATGCCAGGTATACCGAGGGAACTCGCTGAGCACAAATTGAATATCGATCCGAAGTTTAAACCGGTAAAACAATATCTGCGCCGCTTTAACGAAGAGAGGCGCAAGGCTATAGGAGAAGAAGTGGCCAGGCTTTTGGCAGCAGGATTCATAGTGGAAGTTTTTCATCCGGAATGGTTGGCCAATCCGGTGCTTGTTCTAAAGAAGAATGGGAAGTGGAGGATGTGTGTGGATTACACAGACCTCAATAAAGCTTGCCCAACTGATCCTTTTGCTCTTCCTCGCATTGATCAGATTATTGATGCTACAGCAGGGTGTGAGCGGCTGAGTTTTCTGGATGCGTACTCAGGTTATCACCAGATTAAAATGGCAGTTGAAGACCAGGAGAAGACGGCATTCATAACCCCTTTTGGTGCTTTTTGCTATGTGTCTATGCCTTTTGGGCTCAAGTGTGCGCAAGCAACCTATCAGCGTTGTGTTCAGAATTGTTTGAAAGGGCAGATAGGAAGGAACGTACATGCATATGTGGATGACATTGTGGTCAAGTCAAAGGAGGAAAGAACAATGATAGAGGACCTCAGGGAAACCTTTGATAATCTCCGGGCTTACAGGATGATGCTTAATCCGGAGAAGTGTGCTTTTGGTGTCCCGGCCGGTAAGCTTTTGGGGTTCCTGGTCTCGAACAGGGGAATAGAAGCCAGCCCGGAGAAGATCAAGGCCATCACATCTTTATCAAAACCGGCTTGCATAAATGATGTTCAGCGCATAGCCGGCCGGATCACGGCGTTAAGCCGGTTTATTAGTCGCTTAGGAGAAAAGGCAATCCCGCTTTATCAAATGTTGAAGAAAACGGACCGGTTTATTTGGAGCGATGAAGCAAATACAGCGTTTGAGAAGCTGAAACAGCAACTAGCGAAACCACCGGTTTTAGCTGCCCCGATAAACAAGGAGCCTTTGCTATTATATGTTGCTGCAAACACACGGGCGGTTAGCGTTGCAATTGTGGTTGAGCGCAAGGAAGCAGGGAAAGAACATCCGGTTCAGCGACCGGTTTACTATGTGAGTGAAGTACTCATCGAGTCCAAGCAAAGATACCCTCATTGGCAGAAATTGGTGTATGGGGTGTTTATGGCAAACCGGAAATTGAAGCATTATTTCCAAGGGCATCCAATAACTGTGGTTAGTTCAGCTCCATTGGGAGATATAATCCAGAATAGAGAAGCAACAGGCAGGATAGCTAAATGGGCCATTGAGCTCAGTCCACATGAGTTGAAGTATGTACCGCGAACTGCTATAAAATCTCAGGCACTGGTTGACTTCATCAACGACTGGACAGAATTGCAAACGCCTGAGGAGAAGCCGGATCTTACTTATTGGACGATCCACTTCGACGGTTCAAAGCAGTTGGAGGGATCGGGGGCCGGAGTTGTCTTAACTTCCCCCAGAGGTGATAAATTTTGTTATGTACTCCGGTTGTTATTTCCTTGTACTAACAACGCAGCAGAATATGAGGCATTACTTCACGGTTTGAGATTGGCAAAGGAGATGAATCTGAGCCGGGTTAAGTGCCTGGGTGATTCAGACCTAGTGGCACAGCAGGTTTTGGGCAAGTGGGATTCAAGGGATCCACTCATGGCGGCTTATCGACGAGAGGTTGAAGCGGTCGCAGGTTATTTTAAAGGATATCAGGTGGAGCATATAGACCGGCGGAAAAACGAAGCAGCTGACGCTTTAAGCCGGCTAGCCTCGCAACGTAAACCGGTACCACCAAACACCTTTTTAGATGAGTTGCACAATCCCTCGGTTCAAGTACCTTCAGAGGATAATTTAGCTATTCCAGATCCAGAGGCACAGTTGGTGGCAGCAACCCATGTTATTCCGGATTGGACGTTACCTTATTTGGTATATCTAAGCCGGGGGGAATTGCCAGAAGACGAAGATGAAGCACGGCAGATAATACGGCGTTCCAAGTCTATGACAATTGCCAACGGAGAGCTACATCATCGTAGCACCTCTGGAGTATTTCAACGGTGTGTTTCAGCTGAGGAAGGTTGTGAGATTTTAAGGGAGATTCATGAAGGGGATTGTGGTCATCACGCCGGGTCAAAATCATTGGTGGCTAAAGCTTTCCGGCATGGCTTTTATTGGTTAACGGCACATGCAGATGCGGCAGACTTGGTACGTAAGTGTGATGCTTGTCAGAAGTTCTCAAAACGTGCCCTTGTTCCAGCACAAGAACTCCGGATGATACCAATAACTTGGCCTTTTGCAACTTGGGGGCTTGATATGGTTGGTCCTTTCAAGAGATCTCAAGATCAGAAAACTCATCTACTAGTGGCAGTGGACAAGTTTACGAAGTGGGTTGAAGCGGAGCCTATAAGCAAGTGTGATGCGGCCACAGCGGTTAAGTTCATCAAAAAAGTAATATTCCGGTTTGGTTTTCCACACAGCATCATCACAGATAATGGCACCAATTTATCTCAGGGTGAGATGGAAGAGTTCTGTCAACGAGAGCATATCCGTTTGGACGTATCTTCTGTGGCTCACCCCCAGTCCAACGGACAGGCAGAAAGGGCAAATCAGGAGATTTTGCGAGGAATCAAACCCCGGCTTATGACACCTTTGCAGAGAACCCCAGGATGTTGGGTTGAAGAGTTACCATCTGTCCTTTGGAGTATTAA
>LR738712.1:580327384-580345787 GCA_902687465.1 Secale cereale
AGGATCAGTCGGTTTAAGTGGTTTTCTAATAAGGCCGGCCTTGGGATGAAGAAGTGTTGGAGAAAGTATCACCTCAGCACGGCGTTTCCGAGCCGGGGTTAAGGAGATTCCAGAAGATTCCACTGCTAAACCGGAATGGCGAGTGGTCCGGCGCAAGGCTTCGTGCTGTTGCTTCTTCAAATCAAAATTGGGATCCAACTTAGCATAAGGGTGAGAAAATTGATACTTTCTAACAGTCCGACGGATCTTTTGAGGAGGGGGTTCTGAATCGGAAGAAATAAGGGTTACCTCAATCTCCACCGGGTTATCACCTTCGAGTGGATCCTGTGAAAAGGGCATCATCAGAGATAAGGACAAATATATTAAAGCAAATGTAAACCGGAGTAAAGCATACCTCGGAGTCCGGATCATCATCTTCAGAAGGAGAACCGGCGTCAACGACTGCCTTCCTTTTCTTGTTTGCAGGAGTTTTCCGGCGAGTTTGTTTTATAGGTTTGTCCTGAAGTTTCCTTCTCCAGAAGGGGTTATCGGCCTGAATAAAAATCAACAGCAAGTAAAGGACGGTTCAAAGAAGGACGGTTTATGAAGCACGGGTCAAGGAAAACTTACATCAGGCTGTGTGTTCTTCTTAAAGTATGGAGCCAAGCCAACCTTGGAGCAGTCTGTTGAGGCAGGGTTGACGATCTTTTTGGCCGATTCTATCACCTCTGATTCAGAAAGTTCCTCTCTGGTAAATCTCTGAGGGTCTTCCGGTTCACCGGAATAATTGCACATTAAATCAGGGCGCCGACTTAAGGGGAGGATGCTCCATGACAACCAGCAGCGAAGGAAATCGGTTCCAAGAAGTCCATTAGCCATGAAAGCTCTCAGTTTGGAAAGTTGAGGTGAAAATTGAATCCGTTCAGTAGCACTTAACCGTTGCGGCAGAGGATGATTCGCCGGGATACGAGTCTCACGATAACCCGGCAGCGGATTTTCACCTTCAGGAGACGTGTCTATACAATAAAACCAAGACTTATTCCAGTCCTTGGGGTGAGTATGTAAAGAAGCGTGCGGGAAAACTGCATCCCTCCTTTTCTGAATACTGATACCGCCAAGTTCTTGGTGAGGCCCGCTAGTGAATTCAGTGCGCCGGTTCGCATGGAAGAAATCCCGGAATAGATCAACTGAAGGTTCTTCTTGCAGATACACTTCAGAAAAAACTTGAAAGTCACAAATATTGGAAACGGAATTTGGTCCGATGTCTTGTGGATGCAGTTGGAAGGTGGCAAGGACGTCCCGGAAAAATTTTGAACCGGGGGGAGAGAAACCCCTGGAGATATGATCCATAAATACTATGACCTCTCCGGACCTGGGAGTAGGAGGGCGTTCATTACCCGGAGCGCGCCATTTCAATTCGGCCCGAGGACCTAATGTACCGATACTCGACAGCTTGACTAAGTCTTCTTCAGTCACAGCTGAGCGAACCCAGTCACACGAAACGTATTGCTTGGCAGCCATTTAAACAAAATGCTGAAGAGAAGAAGGTACAGAACAAATTATGAACATACAAAAGATTTGGGACCTATATATGTGTATTGCGCAAGAGAGATAAGAACTATCTAGCAAAGTTAAACCGGCAATCATAAATACAAGATGTATCATTTCCGGTTTAAAAATGGCAGTTGAAGAGGAATAACTACGTCATGGCATCAGTCTACGTCATTTCCGGTTTATGGTATGGGGATCTAAACCGAAGCATACTTAGCAGATTTATTGAAGGGAAAAACAAGTTTTCGCTGCGTTGCTAAGAAAGAATAGATCTGAGCATAATGAGATAAAGAAACAAAAATTACACGGGAAATATACAGAGGACCAATCCAGAGCAGATAAGGTTACAGGATGTGCATAAAGAAGAGACTTAAAACAGGTAGCAACAGAAATACAAGCAGCAAGATCTAAAATATCAGACGCATTTACGGCAAGATCAGGAAGGTAAGAATATTACGAAGTTGCAGGTCTCAGAGAATGAACAGCGTAAAGCTTGTGAAGAACCCTAATGGCGGAACGGATAAACGCAGTAGAGGCATTACAGCAAGATTCAATCTGGTGTTAAGTGAGATCTACAGGTTAAGGCTTAAGGGAATACGAGGTTCCTATGATATGAGTATCTACAAAGAACGGAGCTTCATCGGGAGTTCTAATGGCGGAAGAACACGGGCAAGGCAATGGCGAATAGGATAAGATCTACAGTGAGGAGGAAGAACAAACCAGGGACGGTGAGGAATCGGCGGCACAGAAAATCTGGTCAAAGTTCAGGTTGATGCAGCGGCCGGTCGAAGACGGAAGATCCGGTGGTCGTCGGCGGTGTTCTCGGGCTCAGGCAACAATGGAGGTCTAGAGGATCAGGAGGAGAAAGGAGGAAGACGACGCGAGAGAGGATAATGAATGGAGCAGAGCGGTATTTATAGACGAAGAGGCGGATGTGAAACGACAGGTGCAGTAATCAAGGAAGAAAATCGGATAAAGATCCGTTGAAACGCCTCGATTCTCGGGATAACCATTAAAAATAAGCTACAGTACAGCTCGCGGTGGTAAATGCGGAGCTGATGTCATTGTCAGACTTTAATGATTTCGGAAGATGACGTCAGAGCCGGTTTACAGGAACAAATGAAGACAGAAGAAAAGTCGCGGAAGACAATGAAGACTGATATGAACAAGTTCAAATCATTCTGGGGCCTAATGTCAGGGATACGGTTAGTAAGTATAAACCGGATATTGTAAACCGGTTTAGTTATATTGTACTTGGTTCATTATTTTAGTAGAGATTACGGCCTATGAGATTTCAAGGCCCATGTATAGAAATACGGTTGTAAACCGCCAAGGAGATATAACTTGGGAGATAAGAAAGAAAGGACAGAGACCGAGGCGGACACGATTATGAGCCGGCCTCGGGACTCTGTAAACCGGACCAGGCGTCACCTCTATATAAAGGGACGACCCGGCACCGGTTCAAAGACAAGCAACAATCGATACGTCGAGACGCAGGCAAGCGATTCCGCTCCCTGTAAATCGACGCCCGAGCAATACCAAACCAACTAGACGTAGGCTTTTACCTTCTCAAAGGGGCCGAACTAGTATAAAATCCTTTGTGTCCTTTGTGTGCCATGAATCCTTTCAAGCTAACCCGTGCGATGGTTCCATCATCAAGTCCGTTAAACCGGACATCTGCCGTGTTAATTCCACGACACCCCCCGTGCATCCCCTTCTCCATCAACATTATCAGTTCGTCTTTCGTTCCACTATATTTTAATCACTTCATGTGTTATGTGCTATGCTTGGAGCGTCTTGCTTTTAGTTTCCTTTTTAGTTTTTCATAACGAGTAGGAACTCAGCTTTCTTTATGTGGGAGAGAAACACGCTCCACTTCTACCTAGAACATAACATAGAATTTTCATGTCTATCCTTGTTGTGTGTGTTCTTTGTCTTTTAATAGCTACTATCATGTTCAGCTCTTAGCTTTCATGCTTATCTTTTCAAGAGCTTTTTTTAGTTGGTTGCTTGAACTCTCTTTAATTACCATGCTCACCTTATTAAGAGAGTTTGCTTCCGTTGCATTGGTTGATATGTCTATGATAAAGATGCTACGTGCATGATGGCGCTTAGTAGTTCATGTTTTCCTATGGTTAGTCTCAAATAGCTGGAGGGTTCCCAATGTGTTATTGGAGTACCAACATGATTTGTTTGCCTATGATGTGGTATGGTTTAGTAATATCTTCCTTCGAGAATTTATTTTGATTGACTTGGCGTATGCTCACGCATATTTAAGACGGTAAAGAAAGTCTGTCAAGCCTTGATGATCTTTTGTTTCTGAGTAGCGATATAACTACCATGCCTGATTCAATGTTGCTTTGTCGCTCTGCATGATTATGACCGTCATTGCTCTCTTAGTTGGTCGCTCCCAGTCTTTTGCTAACCTCCACCTGTACTAAGCGGACTGACTGCTTGTGCATCCACATCCTTTTAAACTAGTTATGCCATATGAGTCCACCATACCTACCTATATGTGGTATTTCACCGCCACTCCAAGTAAATTTACATGTGCTACCTTTAAAACCTTCAGTTTTTGCAATACATAGCTCATGGGAAAGTAGCTTAAAAACTATTGTGGTAAAGAATATGTTGCTTATTTATCTTATTTCTTATAAGTTGCTTGCTGAGCGGTAACCATGTTTCTGGGGACGCCATCAACTGTTACACTTTTGTTGAATATCATGTGAGTTGCTATGCATGTTCGTCTTGTCTAAAGTAAGGGTGATTTGCCATGGGTTGAATGGTTTGAGTATGCATATTGTTAGAGAAGAACATTGGGCCGCCAACCAAAGCCATGTATCATGGTGGAAGTTTTAGCTTGGACATTAATCCTCAATCTCTTATGAGAATATGCTTAAGCATTAAAGAGGAGTCCATTATCTATTTTCTATGTTGTCCCGGTATGGATGTCCTCAAGTTGAGATCTATCAAAAACGAGAAATCAAATGCGATCTATCTCCTTGGACCTTTGTACAGGTGACATAGAGGTACCCCTTTGTGACACTTGGTTGAAACATATGTAATGCAATGACAATCCATGGAAATCCGAGCTAATTAGGACAAGGTGCGAGCACTATTGGTATTCGATGCATGAGGCTTGCAACTTATAGGATGTCTTATGCATAACACATATGAAGTACTACTACCGTTGACAAAATTGTTTCTATGTTTTCAAAATAAAAAGCTCTAGCACATGAGTAATCCCTGCTTCCCTCTGCGAAGGGCCATTCTTTTACTTTTATGTTGAGTCTCCACCTTCTTTCTTCAAGCACCAACTACTGAGAGCATGATTGTCATTCTGAGTGTAATGTGCATTGTCCCAAAGTAGCATTGTCTTTTGCATGATTGTGATATCGTTTATTTTGAAATCATCGTATCTAGTCATCACTTAAACCTTGAAGGTGCCCCTGCATTTATGTTTTGCTTCACTAAAGGGGGCAAGCTAGATATCACTTTATCATATTTGCACATCATGTTCATTGCAAATCTATTTGATGTTTCAGTATCATATTGTAAAACTTTCAACCCTTTGTGATTTTCTCATGAGGCAACTTAATTACTATAGATTCATTGTCTCAGTAAGCTTTTGTCATATGACTATGAAAAAGTCCTATATGATTAATAGCATGTCACCACAGAAATTATTCTTGTTATCATTTACCTACTCGAGGACGAGCAGGAATTAAGCTTGGGGATGTTGATACGTCCAAAACGTATCTATAATTTCTGCTTGCTCCATGCCTCTTTTGGGTGATATTGCTATGATATTTATACACTTCCATACACTTTTGATCATATTTGGACGAACATATTAACTCAGTGCACCCTAGTGCCAGTTTCTGTTTTCGGCTGTTTTTGTATTTCAGGTTTTCACGTTACGAGAACTGCCAGGAAAAATCCAGAAAAATTATATAAAAAATCAGTGTTCCAGAACCTACCGTGCGCCCGAAGGACAGCCGGGGGGGGGGGGCACCAGGGCTCCAGGCGCCCTGGCGGCGCGCCCCCCTGGGCCGCGCCGGGGGGGCGCCTAGGCCCCCCGAGGCTCCTCCGATGCCCCCCTTTGGCATATATTTAAAGCGTCTCCCGAAACCCTCGAGGTAGGAACTCTTTTCGCGATCCCATCTCTGTTCCGCCGCCGCCGCCGCTTCCAAGATCGGGAGCACCAGGAGAACTCTTCCCGGCACCCTGCCGGAGGGGAGGATCACCACCGGGAGCTTCTCCACCACCATGGACGCCTCCCGGATGAGTTGTGAGTAGTCTCCCTTGGACCATGAGTCCATGACCAGTAGCTATGTGATGTTCTCCTCCCGTTCTTGTGCTTCACTAATTAGCCCTCGTGAGCTGCCCTACATGATCGAGGCACATATGTAATCCTTATGCTGTTGCTATGATGAGTTTGCTGGGATCCGATGGATTATGAGATTATGTTCAGATTGTGCTTGAGTAATATATTTGATCTACCTCTTTTATATTTATGTTCGTAAGTAATTCTTGCATGTTCTTCGTTGTTATTTATTGCTTTGGCCAAGTAATAGGTAGTGACTCCAAGAGGGAACGTTATGCTTGATTGTGGGTTCATGCCCCTCGATGACTAGCTTGAGTGACAGAAACATGAGTCTAGGGGATGTGCTGTTGCCACAAGGGGGAAAACAACGGTGCTTGTGCCCGCGGGTGCAAGGATTGTTTACTTTACGCAAAGTTCTTTTAATGCAGTTGTCTGTTGCATTGAGTTTACACTATGGGTGGGACTCGCAACTTAATACCAGCGAGATGTTCTGGATAGATATCTCAAGGTGGATGATTAGTAGTAGATATTGATGGATTTCGGTCTACTTACTTTGGCGTACCGCCCATGCTTTGAACCTCAACCTTTCTTGCAATGTAGTCAGCATTGGTTTGCGCACATGGTCCTGTCAATTGCCCAGCTGTAATTCGTTTACCTCACATAGCTGTTTTATCGTCTTTTGGGAGAGAGACATCACTAGTGAACATCATGAGACTCCGGTCCATATTACCATCATTGATCACATCCGCTATTTACTTTTCGCTTTTATTTACTATTTCAATTATATCTATCACTACTATCACCTGCGTTTAATCCTTTGTGAACTACAAGGCCGAAGGGATTGACAACCTCTCTGTACTCGTTGGGAGCAAAGTTATTTGTATCTATGTGCAGGTCCACGTTGATTGCTAATATCTGGCGCCGTAGCAGTTGACACCTTCTTGTTGAACCTAGGAGTCTCTGGGGATTCGATCCTTGGTATCTTTGCCAAGGGAAAAACTTCCGCAACACTACATCTCACACCTTCCACTTGGGGTAACCAACGAGGGGCGAGAAGCCTAGCAGCATCCATTTGTCATTCTCATGATCATTCCTCGTCGCTCTTGTTGTTACAAGATGCCTTGAAATGTTCTCCGTTGTCCCGAGAATCCCTTGAGTTTACTGTCTTGCAGTTGTATTTCGCATGAAAACCCTTACGGTTATTTCTTCACATTTATCGAGAATCCGTTCTTCTCGATTGTTCGTGTGTCTCAAAAAATTCTTCGAAATACTTTTCGTTCTTTCGAAAATCCTCTGCAGCCTGTTACCCTTGAAATTCTTGCATGCTTACATTATGGTTATTTCCATATGACTAGTAATCTTCGATTAACATCCCTTGTCTTAGCCATTTTGAGCCTATTGGTTCGATGTGTGCGTATGCACGCAGTCATCTGGTTTTCCTTTAAAAAAATTATCTTTCCGGCTCAGACGTCATTCTGGACCTGAGTTGGTTCTTGACATTTCAAACCTTTTTGACTGTCCAACTAAGTGTTTTCAACTTATCCATCCTTGATCAGAGCGTCTGCTTCTGATCCTTCGTTTTGGAAACCATAATTTCTTTCTATTTAAGCATCAGACTAATCAGGTGATTTTTGAATTTGATGCATCTGCATTCTTTCTTCCTCTGAGTGAGTACCGATACTCACATCAGCTCCGTTGTGGATCGCCCGATCCATTGTTGGATTGTTATCCGACAGTGTCCTTCATATTCAATCACCTTGTGAGTTCTTCCCCTGATACATAATGCCTTTGGTAAATTGTACCCTCTGCTTTTGTCAACCATGCTCTCCTATCAAGCTTGTCTTAATAACTTTTGAAACTTGAGGTATATGTTACTAAGATGCCCGATGGGTTGAACGTATGCCTTCCCCTAATCCATGAGAACCCGATAGTTTTCACAAGTCATACTCTTCCGGTGTTCTGCCAGATAGAATTCCAACACTACAGTTTTATCAAAGTGAGAGATGAATGAAATGATATGCATTAAAGAAGTGGGAGTCGACCTTGAACTTTGTGTTCATGCCCATGAAAATGATGTAGACCGTCTTGGAAGCTTCTTGCAAAATGATTATCCACCTGTATGATTCTTTCAGTACTCCTGAATTGATTCCTTGCTGTTATGGTTCCGACCATGCTGTCCTGATCCGATACATCTGATGGGAATTCATTCCAGTGCCTCGTCTATTTTTGGCAAGGTTGAAGTATCTACTATCATAGGTCAATGACCCAGTTCTACTTCTATCATGTTCTACCTTCGAGTATTACCCCCTGGTATCTCGAAGATGTCTTGCCATATAATGTGGTGTTTTGTCAATATGCAACTCGTTGCATATTGAGCTCCACTTAAATTGTAGTGTTGTTTGTGCACTTTGCCATGCCATGCATATAGGAGCGTTTTTGTATTAAACGCTCTTATATTATGGGATGGAAGGAGTAGTTTTTTTACGGGCAGGCATTCTCCTAGTTTTTTTTAGGGAATGCCATTCGGCGCACTTTATTTCATCACATGACTGTCACATCGTTAACATAGTCTGGAAGTAAAATAGTAGGGGGATCATCGTCCCAGTACATTGCTACTTTTGATTCATACGTTAACTTAGCTAAATTGTGTGCCGCTTTGTTTGTATTCCGAGGACAATGACTAAAAGAGACCAGACCAATTGGGGCAGAGGGAGTAGGACAATGTTGTTGGAAAACATTGCATGAAAAACAAAAAAAATTCTACGCACACGCAATAATCTATCCATAGAGATGCATAGCAACAAGGGGGAGAGTGTGTCTACGTATCCGCGTAGACCGTAAGCAGAAGCGTTTCACAATGTGGTTGATGTAGTCGAACTTCTTCGTGCTTCAACCGATCAAGTACCGAACGCACCGCACCTCTGTGTTCTGCACACGTTCAGCTCGGTGACGTCCTCGCCTTCTTGATCCAGCAAGACGTCGAGGTAGTAGATGAGTTTCGGCAGCATGACGGCGTGGTGACAGTGATGGTGAAGTGATCTCCGCAGGGCTTCGCCTAAGCACTATGAAAATATGACCGGGGGAGTAAACAGTGGACGGGGACGCCGCACACGGCTAAGAAAATGTTGTGTGTTGTTGTGGCGCCCCCTTCCCACATATATATAGGTGGGAGGGAGGGGCAGCCATAGAAGGCGCCCAAGTAGGAGGAATCCTACTTGGAGTCCCTCCCAAGTTGCGCCCCCCTGCCATATATAACCGAGGGGGGAGGAAAGAGGGGGGAGAGGGAAGGAAGTGGGAATCCTAATCCACACTTTCATTTCCCTTCCCCTCTTTTCTTCTCCTCCTAGGCCGGCCTGCTATGGGGGGTGCACCAGCCCCTTGTGGCTTATGCGTTTCCTCTCTTGGCCCATAAGGTTCATAACTTTTGTCGGGTACCCGAAACATCTTCCGGTGACCCGATAAGTACCTGATACCCTCCTGAACACTTCCGGTGTCCGAACACTATCGTCCTATATATCAATATTTACCTCTCGACCATTTCGAGACTCCTCGTCATGTCTGTGATCTCATTCGGGACTCCGAACAACATTCGGTCACCAAATCACATAACTCATATAACACTATATTGTCAATGAACGTTAAGCGTGCGGACCCTACGGGTTCGAGAACTATGTAGACATGACCGAGACACCTCTCCAGTCAATAACCCATAGCGGAACCTGGATGTCCATATTGGCTCCTACATATTCTACGAAGATCTTTATCGATCGAACCGTTATGACAACATACACAATTCCCTTTGCTCGTCGGTATGTTACTTGCCCGAGACTCGATCGTCGGTATCTCTATACCTAGTTCAATCTCGTTACTGGCAAGTCCCTTTACTCGTTCCGTAATACATCATCCCATGACTAACTCATTATAGTCATTTGCTTGCAAGGCTTATTATGATGTGTATTACCGAAAGGGCCCAGAGATACCTCTCCGATACTCGGAGTGACAAATCCTAATCTCGATTCACGCCAACCCAACAAAACACCTTCGGAGATACCTGTAGAGCATCTTTATAATCACCCAGCTGTGTTGTGACGTTTGATAGCACACAAGGCATTCCTCCGATATCCGGGAGTGGCATGATCTCATAGTTAAAGAAATATGTATTTGACATACATGAAAGCAATAGCAATAAATTGCACGTTCAAATGCTAAGCTAATGGATGGAATTTGTCAATCACATCATTCTCATAATGATGTGATCCTGTTATCAAATGACAACTCATGTCCATGGTTATGAAACCTTAACCATCTTTGATTAACGAGCTAGTCTAGTAGAGGCTTACTAGCGACACGGTTTTTGTTCATGTATTCACACATGTATTTAGATTTCCGGTCAATACAATTCTAGCATGAATAATAAACATTTATCATGAATAAGGAAATATAAAATAATAATAACTTTATTATTGACTCCAGGGCATATTTCCATCAAATGCATGTGCGTTGCAACGAGATATAAATATTTTAGTATGTTAGTCTGTGATTTATCTGTTCATATTAATGTGATTGTGTAAATGTATGTTTATCAAATTATTCACATGATTTACCCTATATTTTGATGAGAAGTTTGATAAGTAAATTAAAATAGCAAAGATAGAGATAAATATTTTTACAAATTGTTATGAAACTATTTTGCCCGGTTATAACATCTTCATGAAAAAAATGTTGTGAAAATGGTTGCATAACCACCGAATTGTTGCATTACTATTTTGAGTTGTTGCGAAACTTATTTTGTATTTTTTGTAACATATTATGAAAATATATTGCCAGGACTTCTTGCAACAATATTTTCTTTTGGCTATGGAGGGGAGGTTTGTCACGAAACATGGACAATTAAGATCAGTCCAAATGGTTCAAACATGGAATATTTTGTTCGAGTTCAAACGGACAGCCTAATTCTTGTGGAGGCTCTACAACAAAAGTTGGGACATTTGATGATCGCAGCGCCAATCCTAAAAGATTGCAGGTTACTACTAGTTGATTTTGGGAAGGTTGTTTTAGAGCATTGTAATCGCGACTCTAATAAGGTAGCTCATGTGCTAGCGCAAAATGGCCGTGTGAAAGACCGTGGATGCCGCCTAGAGGGGGGGGGGGGGTTAATAGGCACTTTAAAATAATTACGATTTAGGCTTGAACAAATGCAGAATAAACCTAGCGGTTAATTTTTCAAGCACAAAACCTACAACAACTAGGCTCACCTATGTGCACCAACAACTTATGCTAGGCAAGATAAATAACTAGGTGATAGCAAGATATATGACAAGAAACAATATGGCTATCACAAAGTAAAGTGCATAAGTAAAGGGCTCGGGTAAGAGATAACCGAGGCACGTGGAGACAATGATGTATCCTGAAGTTCACACCCTTGCGGATGCTAATCTCCGTTTGGAGCGGTGTGGAGGCACAATGCTCCCCAAGAAGCCACTAGGGCAATCGTAATCTGTTGGGGAACGTAGTATTTTCAAAATTTTCCTACGATCACGCAAGATCTATCTACTAGATGCATAGCAACGAGGGGGAGAGTGTGTCTACGTACCCTCGTAGACCGGGAGCGGAAGCGTCTAGTGACGCGGTTGATGTAGTCGAACTTCTTCGTGATCCAACCGATCAAGTACCGAACGTACGACACCTCCGCGTTCAGCGCACGTTCAGCTTGATGACGTCCCAAGAGCTCTTGATACAGTTGAGCTTCACGGGAGAGTTTCGTCAGCACGACGGCGTGGTGACGGATATGATGAAGTTACCGTCGCAGGGCTTCGCCTAAGCGCTGCAACAATATGACCGAGGTGTGTTACTGTGGAGGGGGGACCGCACATGGTTGTAGAGATCAACTGATCAACTTGTGTGTCTATGGGGTGCCTCTACCCCCGTATATAAAGGAGTGGAGGAGGGGGAGGGCCGGCCCTCTCTATGGCGCGCCCTAGGGGAGTCCTACTCCCACCGGGAGTAGGATTCCTCCTTTCCTAGTAGAACTAGGAGCCCTTCCAAGTAGTAGGAGTAGGAGAGAAGGAAGGGAAAAGAGAAGAGAATGAAGGAGGGGGCGCAGCCCCTCCCCCTAGTCCAATTCGGACTAGCCTTGGGGGGGGGGGGTGCGTTGCCTCCTCTCTTTCCCCTAAAGCCCAATTAGGCCATTTACTCCCCTGCGAATTCCAGTAACTCTCTGGTACTCCGAAAAATACCCGAATCACTCGAAACCTTTCCGATGTCCGAATATAGTCGTCCAATATATCGATCTTTACGTCTCAACCATTTCGAGACTCCTCGTCATGTCCCCGATCTCATCCGGGACTCCGAACTACCTTCGGTAGATCAAAACTCATAAACTCATAATACCGATCGTCTTCAAACGTTAAGCGTGCGGACCCTATGGGTTCGAGAACTATGTAGACATGACCGAGACTCATCTCCGGTCAATAAACAATAGCGGAACCTGGATGCTCATATTGGCTCCTACATATTCTACGAAGATCTTTATCGGTCAAACCGCATAACAACATACGTTGTTCCCTTTGTCATCGGTATGTTACTTGCCCGAGATTCGATCGTCGGTATCTCAATACCTAGTTCAATCTCGTTACCGGCAAGTCTCTTTACTCGTTCCGTAATACATCATCCCGTGAATAACTCATTAGTCATTTGCTTGCAAGGCTTATTATGATGTGTATTACCGAGAGGGCCCAGAGATACCTCTCCGACACTCGGAGTGACAAATCCTATTCTTGATCTATGCCAACACCACGAACACCTTTGGAGACACCTGTAGAGCATCTTTATAATCACCCAGTTACGCTGTGACGTTTGATAGCACACAAGGTGTTCCTCCGGTATACGGGAGTTGCATAATCTCATAGTCATAGGAACATGTATAAGTCATGAAGGAAGCAATAGCAGCAAAACTAAACGATCATAGTGCTAAGCTAACGGATGGGTCTTGTCCATCACATCATTCTCCTAATGATGTGATCCCGTTGATCAAATGACAACTAATGTCTATGGTTAGGAAACATAACCATCTTTGATCAATGAGCTAGTCTAGTAGAGGCATACTAGGGACACTCTGTTTTGTTTATGTATTCACACATGTACTAAGTTTCCGGTTAATACAATTCTAGCATGAATAATAAACATTTATCATGATATAAGGAAATAAATAATAACTTTATTATTGCCTCTAGGGCATATTTCCTTCAGTCTCCCACTTGCACTAGAGTCAATAATCTAGTTCACATCTCCATGTGATTTAATACCGATAGTTCACATCGTTATGTGAATAACACCCATTGTTCACATTGCCATGTGACTAACACCCAAAGGGTTTACTAGAGTCAATAATCTAGTTCACATCGCTATGTGATTAACACCCAAGAGTAGTAAGGTGTGATTATGTTTTGCTTGTGAGAGAAGTTTAGTCAATGGGTCTGACACATTCAGATCCGTATGTATTTCGCACATTTCTATGTCTACAATGCTCTGCATGGAGCTACTCTAGCTAATTGCTCCCACTTCCAATATGCATCCATATTGATACTTAGAGTCATCTGGATTAGTATAAAGCTTGCATCGGTGCAACTCTTTACGACGAACTCTTTATCACCTCCATAATCGAGAAACATTTCCTTAGCCATCCAGTAACTACGGATAATTTTGACTGCTGTCCAGTGATCTACTCCTGGATCACTTTTGTACCTCCTTGCCAAACTCATGGTAAGGTACACAACAGGTTTGGTACACAGCATGGCATACTTTATAGAACCTATGGCTGAGGCATAGGGAATGACCTTCATTCTTTCTCTATCATCTGCCGAGGTCGGGCTTTGAGTCTTACTCAACTTCATACCTTAGAACTCAGGCAAGAACTCCTTCTCTGACTGATCCATTTTGAACTACTTCAAAAACTTGTCAAGGTATGTACTCATTGAAAAAACTTATCAAGCGTCTCGATCTATCTCTATAGATCTTGAGGCTCAATATGTAAGCAGCTTTACCGAGGTTTTTCTTTGAAAAAAAATCCTTTCAAACACTCCTTTATGCTTTCCAGAAAATTCTACATCATTTCTGATCGACAATATGCCATTCACATATACTTATCAGAAAGGCTATAGTGCTCCCACTCACTTTCTTGTAAATACAGACTTCACCGCAAGTCTGTATAAAACTATATGCATTGATCAACTTATTAAAGCGTATATTCCAACTCTGAGATGCTTGCACCAGTCCATAGATGGATCGCTGGAGCTTGCATACTTTGTTAGCACCTTTTGGATCCATAAAACCTTTTGGTTGCATCATATACAACTCTTCTTTGAGATATCCATTCAGGAATGCAGTTTTGACATCCATTTGCCAGATTTCATAATCATAAAATGCGGCAATTGCTAACATGATTCAGGCAGACTTAAGCATCGCTACAGGTGAGAAAGTCTCATCGTAGTCAACTCCTTGAACTTTTCGAAACCCTTTCGCAACAAGTCGAGCTTTGTAAACAGTAACATTACTGTCTGCGTCGGTCTTCCTCTTGAAGATCCATTTATTTTTGATGGCTTGTCGATCATCGGGCAAGTCAACCAAAGTCCACACTTTGTTCTCATACATGGATCCCATCTCAGATTTCATGGCCTCAAGCCATTTTGCGGAATCTGGGCTCATCATCACTTCCTCATAGTTCGTAGGCTCATCATGGTCTAGTAACATGACTTCCAGAACTGGGTTGCCGTACCACTTTGGTGCGGAACGTACTCTGGTTGATCTACGACGTTCAGTAGAAACTTGATCTGAAGTTTCATGATCATCATCATTGGCTTCCTCACTAATTGGTGTAGGAATCACCGGAACTAGTTTCTGTGATGTTCCACTTTCCAATTCGGGAGAAGGTACAATTACCTCATCAAGTTCTACTTTCCTCCCACTCACTTCTTTCGAGAGAAACTCCTTCTCTAGAAAGGATCCATTCTTAGCAACGAATATTTTGCCTTCGGATCTGTGATAGAAGGTGTACCCAACAGTCTCTTTTGGGTATCCTATGAAGACACATTTCTCCGACTTGGGTTCGAGCTTATCAGGTTGAAGTTTTTTCACATAAGCATCGCAGCCCCAAACTTTAAGAAACGACAACTTTGGTTTCTTGCCAAACCACAGTTCATAAGGCGTCGTCTTCAACGGATTTAGATGGTGCCCTATTTAACGTGAATGCAACTGTCTTTAATGCATAACCCAAAACGATAGTGGTAAATCGGTAAGAGACATCATAGATCGCACCATATCTAATAAAGTACGGTTACGATGTTCGGACACACCATTACGCCGTGGTGTTCCGGGTGGCGTGAGCTGTGAAACTATTACACATTGTTTTAAATGAAGACTGATACGTCCAAAATGCATCACTATTTTGTATCATAATTTATCCTTATTCATTGATATATTTCACATTACGGTGATTTTCTTATGTTGTTTTGGTCTATTTTACACAGTTTGCAAACTTTCCGATGCCGAAGCAGCAGACGCAGGATTCAGCAGTAAAAAGTGGACGCTGAGTTGCTGAAGAAGAATACCTCCAAATTACCTGAAAATTGACGGGAGATATTTTTCAGACGGATCACGAAGGCACGCGAAAGGGCAACCAGAGGGGGGCCACAGGGTGCCCAGGCGCCCTGGGGGCGCGCCCCCCCCCCCGGCCGCGCCGGGGGGGCGCCTGGAGCCCCTGGCCCACCTCTGGCTGCCCCCTTTTGCATATATGCTCTCCGTTATCCAAAAACCCTAAGGACGGGAATTTTTACGGAGTTCCGCCGCCGCTCCATGGCGGAAATCTACAGAGAAGAAAAAGCCATCTCCGGCGGGCAGATTCCGCCGGGGAGATCACCTCCCGGAAGGGGTGATCGTCGCCATCGTCATCACCATCGTCACGGGCATCATCGAGATCATCATCAACATCATCCCCAACACCAGCACCATCTCCATCTTCATCCAAATCTCATCTTACAATCGCAACTTGTGTTGTAACTCGTACTACCTATCCTCTCTACTCCATCGGTGTTGATTACTACTTTGTGGTGAATGCTATTGAGTTTTGTTGGAGAAATATTATTATGTCCAGATTGTTTATCACCTATTTATCCCCACTGATCATGATCTCCTTTATGTCTCGTGAGTAGTTATCTTAGTTCTTGAGGACATGGGGAAAGTCTTCTTGTTAGTAGTCATATGCTGTTGAAGTAATATGTGTTGTTTGATACTTAAGTTGCGTTGTCATTCTACTAGTGGTGTTCTACTAGGAGAATACATTGTGTATAAAGAATGCTTATGGTGGGTTGCCGGAGTGACAGAAACCTGAACCCCAGTTCGCACGCTTTTGCATAAGGGAATAATGGATCCTCGATCGTATTGCTATGGTTAGGCTTTTGCCTTAAATCCTATCTTGTATTTGCGGATGCTTGCAAGGTGTTTAATCATAAGAGTGCACTCATCTTAGTCTAGAGAGTGTACTAGCATAGATCCACCCACTCAACACTTATCAACACATAACATAGTATCGATACGGAATATGGTGAAAGCACATGACTACCTCTCCCGTGTGTCCTCATGAACACTTTAGTCTTTATAAATTCAGCTGCTAGGCCTCTCCTTTGCTAAGAAAGGATTGGGCCACTTGCTACTCTCAGTGCCTTTTACATTGCTTGCTTTTAGTTTCCTGTTACTTATATCGAGAAACCCCTAAAAAGTTATCTTTCAGTGCTTACAGTGATTTCTTGCTCAGAATCGCTTATCAATACCTTCTGCTCCTCGTTGGGTTCGACACTCTTACTTATCGAAAATGCTGCAATAGATCCCTTACGGTTGAGGGTCATCAAGTACTGTTTTCTGGCGCCGTTGCCGGGGGGCGTAGCGCTATTGGTAAAGTGAAACTGGTAAGGAAGTTTTTATAATTCTATTTTTGTTTTTGCTATTGCTGCTCTTTGTCCTTATGGATAACCCTGTTATTGGAGCGTTGCTTGCGGGAAGACGCCCCACACCTGTGGTGGTTGATCCTCCCCCTACTGAAATTGTGCCTTATAAAATACCAGCTGGCATTATCGATTATGTTTTGGCTAATCGTTATGCAGGAGACAGACATCCCGGTGAACACTTGCTATATCTGTCACAACTAAGTTCATTATTTAAGCTTGCAGGTGTATCAAGGGAGTTTGTCATGAGAAATTTTTTTGCCGTATCACTTATAGATAAAGCTTCGGATTGGTATAGGCTTCTCGATAACTCACACTTGCTTGACTGGCAGGAGCTTATGTCTCTCTTTTATACTAAGTTTTATCCTCTTCATGAAATTCATCGAGACAGGAACTATATCTATAACTTTAGGTCTCGTGACGGAGAAAGCATTGCTCAAGCTTGGGGGAGATTGAAGTCCCTAATGCTCAAATGCCCTATTCATAAGCTTCCCAAGGAAATTATACTTACAAATTTTTATGCCAGGCTTTCTCGTCAGGATAAGGAGATGCTAGATGCCTCCTCTAGTGGGGTATTTCAGAAGAAGAGTGTTGAAGAAAGGTGGGATCTCATTGAAAGGATCCAGAGGAATACCTAAGATTGGGAAATTGATAAAGGTATTGAACCCGCTATAAATTATGAACATGATTATATTGAGAGCTATGTGAACACTGATTACTTCAATACTTTTTGCTCTAAGATTGGTCTTGATTCCCATCTAGTGATTGATTTCTGTAAGAATTTTGCCTCTCACGTTGATTCTTGTAAAAAGAAGAGAGACCAGCACCATGAACCTTTTAAAGAGCCACCTATTGATATTTATGTTGCTGACCCTATTTTGCCTGCAGTTATATATGAACAGCCTCCTTTTCCCATGAGGATAAGGGGGCACTCTCTTGTGACAGACATAATAAATAAAAGTGAGAGAAGAGTTGATGAGCCTGAGGACCAGATCAGGGTCGATCCTCAAGTTGAATTGATTAAAGACCTTGCTACTAATGATGTTTTGGATTCCAATATAAATTTTTGTGCTGTTTCCGCTAACCTTGTCACAACCAAGAATAAAGGCCCAATTTCAGGTACTCCAGTGGTATCTGTTAAAATAGGAGATCACAATTATTATGGGCTATGCGATTTGGGATCGAGTGCAAGCGCTATCCCCTATTCACTTTATGAAGAAATCATCGGTGAGATTTCCCCTTGTGAACTTGAAGAAGTTGATGTTACCATTCATCTTGCAAACAGAACAACTATCTCTCCTATCGGGATTGTGAGGGACGTTGAAGTCCTATGTGGAAAGGTAAAATACCCTACCGACTTTCTAGTACTTGGTTCAGAGAGGGACAATTTTTGTCCAATTATTTTTGGTAGACCTTTTCTTAGAACTTGTGGAGCTATAATAGATTGCAAGAAAGGTAAAGTTTCTGTTGAATTCGATGGTGAGCCATATGAATTTAATTTTTCTAAGTTCTCTAAGCAGCCTCGTGGTACTGATTTACCTAGTGATGATAA
>LR738712.1:580345797-580373838 GCA_902687465.1 Secale cereale
AGTGATGATAAAATTATTGAAAGTATTGCCTCTATTGCTATTCCCCCTAATGATCCTTTGCAGCAATACATGGAGGACCACGAGAATGATTTGCATATGCAGGAAAGAAATGAACTAGATGAAATATTCTTGAGGCAGCCTGCTATCCTGAAGCACAACCTTCCGGTTGAACCTTTGGGAATTTTATCAAAACCGAAGGAAGACCCGGTGTTCGATCTTAAACCTCTTCCCGATACGCTCAAGTATGCTTATTTAGATGAAAAGAAAGTATATCCTGTTATTATCAATTCTAACCTTTCAGGATATGAAGAAGAGCGATTATTGGAAGTACTTCGTAAACACCGAGGCGCAATTGGCTATACCCTTGATGACCTTAAGGGGATTAGTCCATCTATCTGTCAACATACTATCAACCTTGAGCCTGATGCTAAACTAGTTGTTGATCATCAACGACGGTTGAACCCGAAGATGATGGATGTTGTGAGAACTGAGATTCTCAAGCTTCTGGCCGCAGGTATTATCTACCCTATAGCTGATAGTAAGTGGGTAAGTCCGGTACATTGTGTTCCTAAGAAAGGAGGTACAACTGTGGTTCCTAATGATAAAAATGAATTAATACCTCAGAGAATTATTATTGGATATAGAATGTGTATTGATTACAGGAAGTTGAACAAGGCAACCAGGAAGGATCACTACCCGTTGCCGTTCATCGACCAAATGCTTGAAAGGTTATCCAAAAATACCCACTTTTGTTATCTCGATGGTTATTCTGGCTTCTCTCAAATTCATGTTAACACTGCCGATCAAGAGAAGACCACTTTTACTTCTCCCTTTGGTACTTATGCTTACAGGCGTATGCCTTTTGGTTTATGTAATACCCCTGCTACTTTTCAAAGGTGTATGTCTGCTATCTTTCATGGTTTCTGCGGGGATATTATGGAAGTCTTCATGGACGATTTCTCCGTCTATGGAACTTCTTTTGACCATTGTCTTCACATCCTTAATAAAGTTTTGCAGAGATGCGAGGAGACAAATTTGGTACTCAACTGGGAAAAGTGCCACTTCATGGTTAATGAAGGAATTTTTCTTGGTCACAAGATTTCCGAAAGGGGAATTGAAGTGGACAAAGCCAAGATCGAAGCTATTGAGAGGATGCCCTATCCAAGGGACATCAAAGGTATTCGTAGTTTCCTCGGTCATGCAGGTTTTTATAGAAGATTTATTAAAGACTTTTCTAAAACCTCAAGACCCCTCACTAATCTTCTCCAGAAGGACGTTCCTTTTGTATTTGATGAAAATTGTAAGGAAGCTTTTGAAGTCCTTAAGAAAGCTTTAATAACCGCTCCTATAGTACAACCACCTGACTGGAATTTACCTTTTGAGATTATGTGTGATGCAAGTGATTTTGCTGTTGGAGCTGTTTTAGGACAAAGAGTTGATAAGAAATTGAATGTTATACATTATGCTAGCAAAACTCTTGATAGTGCTCAAAGGAATTATGCTACTACTGAGAAGGAATTCTTAGCTGTAGTTTTTGCTTGTGATAAATTTAGACATTATATTGTTGATTCCAAAGTTATTATTCATACTGATCATGCTGCCATTAAGTACCTTATGACAAAGAAGGATGTGATGTCTACACACGCTTCTACTCTTGTAGACTATGTTGGGCCTCCAAGCGCAGAGGTTTGTAGGACAGCAGCAATTTCCCTCAAGTGGATGACCTAAGGTTTATCGAACTCAGCGAAGTAGAGGCTGAAGATGGTCTCTCTCAAGCAACCCTGCAACTAAGATACAAGAAGTCTCTTGTGTCCCCAACACACCTAATACACTTGTTAGATGTATAGGTGCACTAGTTCGGCGAAGAGATGTTAAATGGCAAGTGATATGGATGGCAAAACAAAGTAATATAAATCTATAATAAAAAGTGCAGCGAGCAAACAAGTGGTAAACGTGAGCACAAATGGTATTGCAATGGTGGAAACAAGGCCTAGGGATCATACTTTCACTAGTGGCAACTCCCAACAACATTAACATAATCGAATCACATGATATTTCCCATAAAACATGCAAAGGGGACACACTCGGAGGTCATTCCTTCGTGGTCAAGAGAGGACGAGAATTATGTAGGGCTACAAAAGCACACCTCAAAGTTCGTAGTTCTCAATCTAAGGATTTCCCAATGTCACCGCGGCCATCCAAAGAGAGTCCCACAATCACCACAACATATCTAAAGGATAGTCAAAGACAAGCACCAAGAGACTCTCAATCTTCAATCAACACACAAGAGAGGAAATCACTCATGAAAATACTTTTCTAATCCATGTCCAATAGACCGCTGTCACCTTGGTCTCGGGGATTATACTAGATAAAGACAAGTGAGTACATCAATCCAATACATAGAGGAAGGGGAAATATCATGGGATCACCCTAGATTAACATAGCCTATGATCACAACGAAGATCACATCATGGGAGAGAGAATTGACCACATAGCTACTGGTAAGAACCTCAGCCCCGAGGAGGAACTACTCCCGCATCATGGAGGGAGGAAGCAACGTCGATGGAGATGAATCCGGGGGCACTTCCCCGTCCCGGCAGGGTGCCGGCGCAGGAATTCTGGTCCCCCGAAGCTTGATGGCGATGGCGGAGATCGGAATCGCGTCTGGAGAAAAGGGGTCCGAGATCAGGGTTTCCGCGACACGGTGTAAATATATGCCAGAGGGGGGCATCAGAGGGGGTCAGGGGTGCCCAGGCGCACCCCCGGCGCGGCCAGGGGGGCCGCGTGGGCAGGCCGCCTGGAGCCCCTGTGGGTCCCCTCCGGCCCTACTTTGGCCGCATGGAAGCTTCCGGAACGCTGATTTTTTATATACTTTTTTGGATTTTTTTCTGGCAGTTCTCGTAATGTGAAAACCTGAAATACAAAAATAGCCGAAAACAGAAACTGGCACTGGGGTGCACTGAGTTAATAGGTTAGTCCAAATATGATCAAAAGTGTATGGAAGTGTATAAATAACATAGCAATATCACCCAAAAGAGGCATGGAGCAAGCAAAAATTATAGATACGTTTTGGACGTATCAGGATGCCAAGCCAAGGCTTATCAGATGGGTACTCCTTCTTCAAGAATTTGATTTGCAGATTGTTGATAGGAAAGGAGAAGACAATCCGGTAGCGGACAATCTTTCAAGGATGGAAGATATACCGCATGATCCCATCCCAGTCAACGATAGTTTTCCAGACGAGCAACTTGCCGTTGTAAAAGTACAATCTCTTTCCGACCCTTGGTATGCAGATTATGCTAATTTTATTGTTGCAAAGTATTTGCCTCCAGGTTTAACACTTCAGCAAAGGAAGAAGTTCTTTCATGATTTGAGGCACTACTTCTGGGATGACCCACATCTTTTCAAAGAAGGTCCCGACGGGATCGTGAGAAGATGCATTCCGGAACATGAGCAGAAGGACATTCTTAGACGGTGTCATGATAGTCCCTATGGAGGACATCATGCCGGTGAGAGGACTGCACATAAGGTTCTTCAATCAGGTTTTTATTGGCCTACTCTCTTTAAAGATGCTAGAAATTATGTTTTATCCTGTGGTAAATGTCAGAGAGTTGGTAACATTAGTAGAGGGAATGAGATGTGTCGGGGATATACCCCGCGGTATGAACCGGCCGGAATTGTAACCCGGCCGGACTTGGTGGTTTACTTGAGAGACGTTTTACACTTGATGATTCACTAGCAACCTGCCTAAATAATACCACTCACTGGTAACCCGGCAGGCGGATCACGGATGAGAAGGCCCAAGGCCCGGAAGGCCGGTTCATATTAATAGTGGGCCGGTTTATGAAGAAAGCATAAGGAATATTCTCTTACAAAGGAAGCAAGACTAGGACTCCTTGTAATAGATCAATCCTAGTCCTACTAGGACTAGTCATGTAACCCGCCCCTTCAACATATATAAGGAGGGGCAGGGCTCCCCAAAGAGGACAAGTTTTAGAGTTACAAGTTAGAGGAGAAGTTTAGACAAGTTTCTATGGTTAGACACCAAGAGCCGGTTTACCAGCGACACCATCATAATGAGACCTAGCCTCAAACAGCACGTAGGGTTATTACCGGATGATGTTTCCCGGGGCCCGAAGCTGTCCAAATCCGTGTCTTGCATCGCGTCTCTCGATTCCGCTCAACCCCTTCAAGCTACTACATAGATGCGCGGCCTCACCACTAAGTCCGTAAACCGGACATCTGACGTGTTAATTCCACGACAGTTGGCGCCCACCGTGGGGCCTGCGCACAGTGGTGTTGAGTTCTTGGAGGGATCTTTCCGGAGATTGAGGAATTCACAATTTTTTCGGATGAAGAAAGAATCTGTTTTGATGGAAGAAAAATTACGATTGTGCAAGCCTGCCAAGGTCGGACGAACCGTCAGATCTAGATCAATTTTCAAGAGCTCTCAAGACCAACAACAATTATTTCCTATGATCCGTTGAGTTGCTGCCGCCGCGTATATATACCACATCAAGACGAAGTTGACTTTTTCTACAATATCATCTGAAACCAAATCGATTGTCTTTGGTTAATTCTGGTCGGTACACGCACACAAGGAAATCATCACGAGGCCGATTCAAGCGACGGAAAGAAGACTACTATATGAATCCGGCCCGTTTAAAAAAAGGGGAGTGGACGAGGCCACGGACTCGGTCTCGCCTAGTCGCCGTCACCGGGCGCGCTTCAGACGGCCGCACGGCTACAGCCCCGCCGTACGAGCCTCTCCAAACCCGCCAAAGATCCTGCCGTTCCCCGCCATCTGCCACCACAATACGCCGTGATCCGCCTGCTGTCAAGCTGACCTTGCCTCTGCTACAAATCGCCGGATAGGCCAGCTCGCCGCGTCGCACTTCACCTCACCTTGGCCTACAACCCGGAAACGGAAACAACAGCGACCCGGAATCGCCGCCGCGCGGCTTCATCCGTCGCGGTCCCGGACTCACCATGCCAGCGGGCCGACTCCGCCTCGCCGCCTGGCACATCGCTCCTCCGCGCGGCCCGCTCTAGCCGCCGGTCTTATTCCCCCTCCCCCGCCTGATGAGCTGCGCCAGTGCGTCAAGCCGGCCTTGCCGGAGCTACCTCCGATGCCAATTTTCTAAAACGTCGTTGCCTCCTCTGCACTAAGTTACCTTCACGACCGTCTCCGAGCCGCCGTCGTGGCTGACATCGACCCTGCGCTGCATCGGGCCGGCCTTGCAAATTTGGCCGTTGTCCCGTCCGCTTCGCCTGGCGGGTGCCTCTCGAGCCGCACCCCTGTGCCTGTATCGCTATCGAGCTCGCCTCCAGAGTGCCTTCGCCCCTGCGGCCAACCAAGCAGCTGCTGTGGCGTCGCCTCAGCCGCCTCCTCTGCCAAGAGCAGTCGCTTCCGACGCCACGGTCCCATATCAAGACGGTTGTCCAGCGACCATGGTGCGGGCACTGCCTGGTTCGTCCTGGACTCCTGGTGTTGAACATACGGCGTTCTGTGGTGGTGACATCTCAAAAACGACTGTTGAGAACGAACAAAGAACAAAAGAAAAAACTGCATTACTACTATGGTAGTCGAGCCAGTCACTGTTTGTATTGAGCATTTACTAGGCACTCCCATCTCCACTTTCTCGGGAGAAGTCAGAGGCAAGAGCAACTAGTATTAAAATACTAGTAGAGCACAGGATCGCATGATCAAAGGATCAATTGATAGTACTGGCAATATTCCATGAAGACTAAAATACTGACGCGTCTACACTGCTATGCGGGCTGATTAAACTCTAGCCTGTACACGAATCATCTATCGTCCGGATGAATCAGGTGATATTCATCTAAGTTTATTTTTCTGAGCATATATTATTTCTATCAAAAAACAATTGCTTGGTCTATGATATTTCTTCGCAGGACCAAAAAAGGTGGTATAAAAGAGGGCATGGGCATATATGCACTAGCACTCATCCTGAGCAGGTTGCCAGCCCTACTACATCAACACACGCGAATCGACTTATTGTCCGCCCCCGCGTCCGATTCTCCCGCATGCGCCGGTTTACAGTACCACGGCCAACTCATCTATTCTCCAGGCAAATCAGGTGTTATCCTTCCTATATACTTTGTCAGGATCTTTTAATTCTTCTGAGCACCATCACGCTGCCCAATTGGAATTTGTTATATACAGTTCACGCGTTCGCACCGGTTTACAACGCGGGGGACAACTTGCTCATCTGCACCGGTTTACAACCCCACGGCTGGTTCATCTGTTTGAGACGCCTCTGATACTGCGTTCGTTTTAATGTCTACCCTGTGATCCGGTCTATTCAACATACCGGTTCAAATTTACTCAGGTGATATCCATCTACAATATTATTTCTATTATTATATATCATTTTTCATTAAGAAAATAAGATGCTTTGATCAGTCTATCTGATTTTGCAGAATATACTCAAAAGCCATCTGAAGAACATGAGATCATATCCGGTTCGAAGAGAGGACACTTCACGATTTACCCACCGGTTCAGGAGGAACCATGGAGACCCTCTGAAAAGATGGATAATCCACATTCAGTGATTGGTTTATATTTACCCACCGGTTCAGGAGGAACCATGGAGGCCCCCTGGGAAGAGATGGATAAACCACGTCCCATTGATTGGCTCAGTTTTTATTTACGATTCTATCGACCCTCTGGAAAGAATGGTTCGCCCACGTTCAGTGATTGGCTAGGCCCCCTGGGAAGAGATGGATAAACCACGTCCCATTGATTGGATCAGTTTTTATTTACGATTCTATCGGCCCTCTGAAAAGAATGGTTCACCCACGTTCAGTGATTGGCTAGGCCCCCTGGGAAGAGATGGATAAACCACGTCCCATTGATTGGCTCAGTTTTTATTTGCGGTTCTATCGGCCCTCTGAAAAGAATGGTTTCGCCCACGTTCAGTGATTGGCTAGGCCCCCTGGGAAGAGATGGATAAACCACGTCCCATTGATTGGCTGAACCTTGCTTTGAGCCTGGCAGCTCTTAAAAAGCCTCGACTACATGGTCTTATTTGCAAAATTTGCATCTTTTTGTGTTTGTGTTTTAAACCCTTTAAACTGGAGTGGAACAGCTACAGAAGCTGACCACATATCTATAAAGTGAAAAGTCTGGATCATGAATACCAGCATGAGTAAACCGGTGTTCATTATAACCCGGATCATCTATCAGGCAACAAGCCACAAATTTCTGAACAAAGTTTTTCAGAGCAAGATGAACCGGTGTCTGTTATCAAGCCCGGAATTATTATTGGATCTATCAAAGACTCCCTCAGAAAATTGCAAGTTTCGCCGGATTAAGAATATCAAGCATATTTTGATCGCAGGTATGAAGTATTTTATTTTCAAATATATATCAGGTAGTATATGATCAGGTATAATGACCGATGTTCCTTAAACCGGCCTGGTTTTGACTATAAGTCACCAGTATGAGATAAAAAAATGACCGGTGTTTATTAAACCCGGCCCGATTGTGATCAAACATCATTGGAACCGGTCTTCAAACCGGATTATATTCTTCAATAGCCAAACATGGCTAGATTCCTATTATGGTTATCAATATTATGATTGAGATCTTCAAAGTCGCTTTAAGACGCAATGGATATTATTTCATCAATGGAAATGATTTATTTTACAAAGGAATAGTCCCGAGTTGCTGCAGGCTTACAACCTGGCACTTGGGGGCTACATTATTCAGATTGAGATTACATCAAATAATAAGTCTCAAGCACATAAGCAAGTTGTCTACTTGACACTTGGGGGCTAATGGAAAGATCATTTGCTTCATCTGGAAGTACCGGTTCACCTTCTAAATATAGCTAAACCGGAACTTGGGGGCTACCATTCGCTCCTGTCAACAATTCAAGGTATACAAGTATTCATTCATTATATTGAAGGGTCCACTGCTCAGTTGGTAAAGCACAAAAGCTATTAACCTTGTGGACGTGGGTTCAAACCCCACGATGGAAGTTACATCATATAATGTTGTGTTCAATGATTATATTTCCAAAGTCCCTGCTCATTATTGCATAATGACCCGGCACTTGGGGGCTACATAATATGGAATATTCAGTTTCATAGTGATTGGGATGAACAATCCGGATTTCTTCAAGATTATACAAGGCTATGTTCAATGAAGTATATACAAAGTCCCTGCTCATTATTACATAATGACCCGGCACTTGGGGGCTATAGGTAATATGCATATAAAGGAGGAACATCTTCAAATTTTCAGTTCTGGCAAATCAGATTAATTGTGTGACCCGGCAATTTTGGCAATCATAAACCGACAAGTTCTACATCTTCAAGCCGGCTGGATATCAGTTGAATATTTCAAAGACCAATATATTTGTCAAGTCAGAGCATTAAAGGCCGATTCAAATAGATTCTTTATTTACAATATTTCTTATGCAAGCAAGTTGATTATGAAGTTGGTCTGTTGACCCGGATTTTCTAGAAGAGGGAAGGACAAGGACTTAAAGATGATCAGGTGCCGGTTTACAAGAATTCTTAACTCGGAGCACAACCTCTCAAATTTGTTCTTGTGTTTGTTTTGGAGCATAAGTTTACCATGGACACATCCAAGCTAAACTTGGGGGCTAATGTCGGGGATATACCCCGCGGTATGAACCGGCCGGAATTGTAACCCGGCCGGACTTGGTGGTTTACTTGAGAGACGTTTTACACTTGATGATTCACTAGCAACCTGCCTAAATAATACCACTCACTGGTAACCCGGCAGGCGGATCATGGATGACAAGGCCCAAGGCCCGGAAGGCCGGTTCATATTAATAGTGGGCCGGTTTATGAAGAAAGCATAAGGAATATTCTCTTACAAAGGAAGCAAGACTAGGACTCCTTGTAATAGATCAATCCTAGTCCTACTAGGACTAGTCATGTAACCCGCCCCTTCAACATATATAAGGAGGGGCAGGGCTCCCCAAAGAGGACAAGTTTTAGAGTTACAAGTTAGAGGAGAAGTTTAGACAAGTTTCTAGGGTTAGACACCAAGAGCCGGTTTACCGGCGACACCATCATAATGAGACCTAGCCTCAAACAGCACGTAGGGTTATTACCGGATGATGTTTCCCGGGGCCCGAAGCTGTCTAAATCCGTGTCTTGCATCGCGTCTCTCGATTCCGCTCAACCCCTTCAAGCTACTACATAGATGCGCGGCCTCACCACTAAGTCCGTAAACCGGACATCTGACGTGTTAATTCCACGACAAGATGCCTATGAATTACTCACTAGTGATTGAACCTTTCGATTGTGGGGGTTTTGATTTTATGGGTCCTTTTCCTTCTTCGCACAAGTACACTCACATTTTAGTAGCTGTTGATTATGTGACCAAGTGGGTTGAAGCAATCCCCACTGAAAGTGCTGATCACAAGACATCTTTGAAAATGCTTAAAGATGTAATTTTTCCTAGGTTTGGTGTACCAAGGTATCTCATGACCGATGGAGAATCACACTTCACGCACTGAGCTTTTAGAAAAGCTTTGGCCCAATACGATGTTAATCATAGAATTGCTTCACCATATCATCCTCAAACTAGTGGGCAAGTTGAGCTCACCAATAGAGAGATTAAGTTGATCTTGCAGAAGACAGTAAACAGAAATAGAAAGGACTGGTCAAATAAGTTAGGAGATGCTTTGTGGGCATATAGAACTGCTTACAAAAACCCCATGGGCATGTCCCCCTATAAGATGGTGTATGGCAAGGCTTGCCATTTGCCATTAGAGTTAGAGCACAAAGCTTTCTCGGCTGTTAGAGAGCTTAATGCTGACCCAAAATTAGCTGGTGAGAAGCGTCTCATGAACTTGACTTCTCTAGATGAATGGAGAAGTGAAGCTTACGAGAGCGCTAAAATGTTCAAGGAAAAGGTAAAAAAGTAGCATGATAGGAAGATTCTGAAACGTGAATTTAATGTTGGTGATAAAGTTTTGTTGTTTAGATCCCGTTTCAGGTTTTCTCCAGGTAAACTACTTTCCATGTGGGAAGGACCATTTCATATTGAAGAAGTTTATCGGTCTGGTGCAATTAAGATTAATAATTTTGAAGGCACCAAACCTCAAGTTGTGAATGGGAAAAGACTTAAACATTACATAGCAGGAGACTCTGTCAATGTTGATGTGAATATAATATACACAACAACTCACGAAGAACATGTTGCAGCCCTGTTTCAGACGTCAGCAGAAGCAGAATAAAGAAAAGGTATGTAGTACGGTAAGGAAACATCGCGAACCGCCATAAAAGTTCCGTATTACGAGTTTTTGCAAAATTAGTAAAATTCTGAGCCTAAGTGGAGCCGGAGACGACCTCCAGGGGGTCCAGGCGCCCCCCTGGCGCGCCCCACCTCCTGGCCGCGCCGGGAGGCCGCCTGGACACCCGGGAGTCCATCTCCGACCCCGCTTTGGTCCGTTACCTTCCTTTCTGTGCATAAATTTTTCCTATATATTTTCCCGGATTGTTCCGGCAACGTATCTTGCGATTTCGCATGTTTTCTCTTCGATCTATTTCTGCCAGGGAATCTTTCAGCTGAATTTAGGTGCCATGGCTTCTCCAAGCTCCCCCAAGGACGAGTTCATCGTCAACGTCATCAACCCTTACCTCACTGAGGTGAAGAAGCACCCTTAGGTTGTTCGGATGGAGGACGGTGTCCTTCATCAAGAAGATCTGAAGGGACCTATCAAGGAGGGGAGCGTCCAGGCCAGGCTGGAAGAAGTGGAGCAAGAAGTCTTCGAGTACAAGAAGATGATCGAGCGTGGTGTTGAAGCTAACTTTGACATCATCAACGAGCTGAAGAACTACTTCCTGAAGGAGATGAAGGAGATGTGGAAAAGCATCACCGCGTCTGAAGAAAGAATTATAGAGCTCCAAGGGCAAATTAATGATCTACATAACCAGAACTGTGAGTATGAACTAAGGTTTATGCGCATGAGTATGGGTGCTGAATGCAGGATTCAGGAGACGAGCTTCTCATATGAGACTGGAGAACCCCTTCCATGGAAGCGTTTCGCCAAGGACTACGTGATCAACGCCAACAAGGATGATGAGTGAAATCTCCTGGGGTAATGGCATTCCCTTGGCTTGTTCCAAGCTTGGGGGAGTGCCCGGTATCATTATCTTTACCTTTTGTCTTTTAGAGTCAAGTAGAGTCGTATCATGTCTAGGGAGGTTGTTATATGAGATAGGTGTGTGCATTGAGGTCTATCACTCCTTCGGTGAAGAATTGTATCCGTGAGTGTGGAGTCGTCTATGATGGAATATTAATGAGAAGTTTATTGGTTCCTTTTGCTGCACTCGGTATTCTCTTCACGCAATCGACCTTATATGATGACTCTTATGTGGAGTATTGACCTTATGTCAGGTATGGCTGTGAAAACTTTATTTAATCTTGGCAAACATAGCTTTGGTCATAACAACAAGCATGATTTTCTTAAAGTATCAACATAGCCAAAACCTTTATGTTATTATGTTTGAAGTGTTATGCTGACAAGGAAGACAACTTGATGTGTTATGCTTATTCCAATGTTCATGCTTTATATTGCTTTGCATTTTAGTCATCATCAATTGTCTGTTCTTTCAAAACCTTTGCTAGCCTAACTCTGTACTAAGAGGAATTCTGCTTGTGCATCCATACCATTAAGCCAATACCTTCCATATGAGTCCACCATACCTTCCTACTCGTGGTATTCCACTACCACCTCCTAAAGTACAGAATTTATGTGTTATCCTCAGATGTTCAAAATCTTTTATTTTGTGCCTCTGTTTTAGCTCATGAGGAAGTAATAGCTAATCCATGATCTTTTTGAGTTGGACAAGCTTCACCCCGGGATTGCATGTCTAATGTGCAAACCCATAATACGAGAAGGAACTGGCAAAGAGTGCGCCCAGCTCGAAAATAATATAACAAACAAACCCTCCTTCACGCTTTGTTCATGAGAAATCAGAAAACTTTGGCAGTGATTAACAAAGGAGAATAAGAGGATGTGATCGTCCTCGTGCGGGAGCCGTTCCTCGAAACTTGTCTAGCTCAAGAAGTAGTTGAGTTATCTATTAGCATTCGTTGACAAATCATGCACCTCTCAAAATTTGTTTTCATTCTGTTTGATTTAAGGATAGCACATGAGTTTTCCCTACTACCCTAGAGCAGGGCCCATCTTTTAATTTTAAGTTGAGTCAGTTATTCCTACTCCCTTCTATTCTTAAAGAGAGCAGACATTTGATGTTGATAAGGATTCATTCATATAAAGTTGCATTAAGATTTGTCATATCATATCTTTGTTGACATTATCATTTGATAAGTAAGTTGTTTGTCAAGCCCAGCTAAGGCAAATATCTTCCTTTGTGTTAACACTTTCACTTCTTGCCTGATGACATGTTCTTTCAAAAGCTTCAATTAGTCTCATCAAAACATAAAGAAAGAGCAAAAGTAAAAGATATTAGTTGTTCTTTGACCAAAGGACATGTTTGCCATGATTCAATAAGTTTCCTTAGCCCTACTTTCGAATATTAAGTGCTACCACTCTTTTATAAAGGCCTTATGAGTTGAAGATTGCTGTTGAGGATATTTGAGTTGGTGAGGAAACTGTGATGCTTCTTGTTCGTATTCTATTTATCGACACTTCACTCTCTAAACTTGTGGACAGGTTTACCGAGCTCAGTATTCGCTTGGGGACAAGCGAGGTCTAAGCTTGGGGGTGTTGATACGTCCAAAATGCATCACTATTTTGTATCATAATTTATCCTTATTCATTGATATATTTCATGTTACGGTGATGTTCTTATGTTGTTTTGGTCTATTTTACACAGTTTGCAAACTTTCCGATGCCGAAGCAGCAGACGCAGGATTCAGCAGTAAAAAGTGGATGCTGAGTTGCTGAAGAAGAATACCTTCAAATTACCTGAAAATTGACGGGAGATATTTTTCAGACGGATCACGAAGGCACGCGAAAGGGCAACCAGAGGGGGGCCACAGGGTGCCCAGGCGCCCTGGGGGCGCGCCCCCCGCCCTGGCCGCGCCGGGGGGGCGCCTGGAGCCCCTGGCCCACCTCTGGTCGCCCCCTTTTGCATATATGCTCTCCGTTATCCAAAAACCCTAAGGACGGGAATTTTTACGGAGTTCCGCCGCCGCTCCGTGGCGGAAACCTACAGAGAAGAAAACGCCATCTCCGGCGGGCAGATTCCGCCGGGGAGATCACCTCCCGAAGGGGAGATCGTCGCCATCGTCATCACCATCGTCACGGGCATCATCGAGATCATCATCAACATCATCCCCAACACCAGCACCATCTCCATCTTCATCCAAATCTCATCTTACAATCGCAACTTGTGTTGTAACTCGTACTACCTATCCTCTCTACTCCATCGGTGTTGATTACTACTTTGTGGTGAATGCTATTGAGTTTTGTTGGAGAAATATTATTATGTCCAGATTGTTTATCACCTATTTATCCCCACTGATCATGATCTCCTTTATGTCTCGTGAGTAGTTACCTTAGTTCTTGAGGACATGGGGAAAGTCTTGTTGTTAGTAGTCATATGCTGTTGAAGTAATATGTGTTGTTTGATACTTAAGTTGCGTTGTCATTCTACTAGTGGTGTTGTGTGAGTCGAACACCCAACATTTCGCTTTATTAAGGACCTAGGAGAATACATTGTGTATAAAGAATGCTTATGGTGGGTTGCCGGAGTGACAGAAACCTGAACCCCAGTTCGCACGCTTTTGCATAAGGGAATAATGGATCCTCGATCGTATTGCTATGGTTAGTCTTTGCCTTAAATTCTATCTTGTATTTGCGGATGCTTGCAAGGTGTTTAATCATAAGAGTGCACTCATCTTAGTCTAGAGAGTGTACTAGCATAGATCCACCCACTCAACACTTATCAACACATAACATAGTATCGATACGGAATATGGTGAAAGCACATGACTACCTCTCCCGTGTGTCCTCCGGAACGCTTTAGTCTTTATAAATTCAGCTGCTAGGCCTCTCCTTTGCTAAGAAAGGATTGAGCCACTTGCTACTCTCAGTGCCTTTTACATTGCTTGCTTTTAGTTTCCTGTTACTTATATCGAGAAACCCCTAAAAAGTTATCTTTCAGTGCTTGCAGTGATTTCTTGCTCAGAATCGCTTATCAATACCTTCTGCTCCTCGTTGGGTTCGACACTCTTACTTATCGAAAACGCTGCAATAGATTCCTTACGGTTGAGGGTCATCAAAGACCAAACTCGTAACTCCAATATTCGCCTCCGCGATTAGATCGTAGAAACTTAATTTTCTTGTTACGATGATTCTCTACTTCACTCTGAAATTCTTTGAACTTTTCAAATGTTTCAAACTTGTGCTTCATCAAGTAGATATACCCATATCTGCTCAAATCACCAGTGAAGGTCAGAAAATAACGATACCCGCCGGGAGCTTCAACACTCATCGGTCCACATACATCAGTATGTATGATTTCCAACAAATCTGTTGCTCGCTCCATTGTTCCGAAGAACGGAGTTTTAGTCATCTTGCCCATGAGGTATGGTTCGCAAGCACCAAGTGATTCATAATCAAGTGATTCCAAAAATCCATCACTATGGAGTTTCTTCATGCGCTTTACACCAATATGACCTAAACGGCAGTGCCACAAATAAGTTTCACTATCATTATTAACCTTGCATCTTTTGGCTTCAATATTATGAATATGTGTATCACTACAATCGAGATCCAACAAACTATTTTTCATTGGGTGTATGACCATCGAAGGCTTTATTCATGTAAACAGAATAACAATCATTCTATGACTTTAAATGAATAACCGTATTGCAACAAACATGATCAAATCATATTCATGCTCAACGCAAATGCCAAATAACATTTATTTAGGTTATACACTAATTCCGAAAGTATAGGGAGTGTGCGATGATGATCAATCTTGGAACCACTTCCAACACACATCATCACTTCACCTTTAACTAGTCTCTGTTCATTCTGCAACTCCCGTTTCGAGTTACTAATTTTAGCAACTGAACCGGTATCAAATACCCAGGGGTTGCTATGAACACTAGTAAAGTACACATCAATAATCTGTATATCAAATATACCTTTGCTCACTTTGCCATCCTTCTTATCCACCAAGTATCTAGGGCAGTTCCACTTCTAGTGACCATTTCCTTTGTAGTAGAAGCACTTAGTTTCAGGCTTGAGTTTAGCTTTGGGTTTCTTCGTGGGAGTAGCAACTGTCTTGCTATTCTTCTTGAAGTTCCCCTTCTTTCCCTTGCCCTTTTTCTTGAAACTAGTGGTCTTGTTAACCATCAACACTTGATGCTCCTTTTTGACTTCTACCTCCGCCGATTTCAGCATCGCGAAGAGCTCGGGAATTACTTTCGTCATCCCTTGCATATTATAGTTCATCACGAAGTTCTACTAACTTGGTGATAGTGTCTAGAGAACTTTGTCAATTACTATCTTATCTGGAAGATTAACTCCCACTTGATTCAAGCAATTGTAGTACCCACACAATCTGAGCATATGCTCACTGGTTGAGCTATTCTCCTCCATCTTGTAGGCAAAGTACTGTGAGAGGTCTCATACCTCTCGACACGGGCATGAGTATGAAATACTAATTTCAACTCTTGGAACATCTTATATGCTCCGTGGTGTTCAAAACAATTTTGAAGTCCCGGTTCTAAGCCGTAAAGCATGGTGCACTAAACTATCAAGTAGTCATCATACCGAGCTTTTGTCAAAACATTCATAACGTCTGCATCTGCTCCTGCAATAGGTCTGTCACCTAGCGGTGCATCAAGCACATAATTCTTCTGTGCAGCAATGAGGATAATCCTAAGATCATGGACCTAGTCCGCATCATTGCTACTAACATCTTTCAACTTAATTTTCTCTAGGAACATATCAAAAACATAGGGGAGCTATAACGCGAGCTATTGATCTACAACATAATTTGCAAATACTATCAGGACTAAGTTCATGATAAATTAAAGTTCAATTAATCATATTACTTAAAGAACTCCCACTTAGATAGACATCCCTCTGGTCATCTAAATGATCACGTGATCCAAATAAACTAAACCATGTCCGATCATCACATGAGATGGAGTAGTTTCAATGGTGAACATCTTATGTTGATCATATCTACTATATGATTCACGCTCGACCTTTCGGTCTCCAGTGTTCCGAGGCCATATCTGCATATGCTAGACTCGTCAAGTTTAACCCGAGTATTCTGCTTGTGCAAAACTGGCTTACACCCGTTGTATTTGAACGTAGAGCTTATCACACCCGATCATCACGTGGTGTCTCGGCACGATGAACTTTCGCAACGGTGCATACTCAGGGAGAACACTTATACCTTGAAATTTTGTAAGGGATCATCTTATAATGCTACCGTCGTTCTAAGCAAAATAAGAAGCATAATAAGATAAACATCACATGCAATCAAAATATGTGACATGATATGGCCATCATCATCTTGTGCTTTTGATCTCCATCTCCAAAGCACCGTCATGTTCACCTTCGTCACCGGCACGACACCTTGATCTCCATCGTAGCATCGTTGTCGTCTCGCCAACTATTGCTTCTACGACTATCGCTACCGCTTATTGATAAAGTAAAGCAATTACATGGCGATTGTATTTCATACAATAAAGTGACAACCATATGGCTCCTGCCAGTTGCCGATAACTTTACAAAACATGATCATCTCATACAAAACCGTATAACTCATCATGTCTTGACCATATCACATCACAACATGCCCTGCAAAAACAAGTTAGACGTCCTCTACTTTGTTGTTGCAAGTTTTACGTGGCTGCTACGGGCTTAGCAAGAACCGTTCTTACCTACGCATATAAAACCACAACGATATTTCGTCAAGTATGTGCTGTTTTAACCTTCACAAGGACCGGGCGTAGCCACACTTGATTCAACTAAAGTTGGAGAAACTGACACCCGCTAGCCACCTGTGTGCGAAGCACGTCGGTAGAACCAGTGTCGCGTAAGCGTACGCGTAATGTCGGTCCGGGCCGCTTCATCCAACAATACCACCGAATCAAAGAATGACATGCTGGTAAGCAGTATGACTAGTATCGTCCACAGCTCACTTGTGTTCTACTCGTGCATATCATCTATGCATAGACCTGGCTCATGATGCCACTGTTGGGGAACGTAGTATTTTGAAAATTTTCCTACGATCACGCAAGATCTATCTACTAGATGCATAGCAACGAGGGGGAGAGTGTGTCTACGTACCCTCGTAGACCGAGAGCGGAAGCGTCTAGTGACGCGGTTGATGTAGTCAAACTTCTTCGCGATCCAACCGATCAAGTACCGAACGTATGACACCTCCGCGTTCAGCACACGTTCAGCTTGATGATGTCCCACGAGCTCTTGATCCAGTTGAGCTTCACGGGAGAGTTTCGTCAGCACGATGGCGTGGTGACGGATATGATGAAGTTACTGTCGCAGGGCTTCGCCTAAGCGCTGCAACGATATGACCGAGGTGTGTTACTGTGGAGGGGGGCACCGCACACGGTTGGGAGAGATCAACTGATCAACTTATGTGTCTATGGGGTGCCTCTACCCCCGTATATAAAGGAGTGGAGGAGGGGGAGGGCCGGCCCTCTTTATGGCGCGTCCTAGGGGAGTCCTACTCCCAGCAGGAGTAGGATTCCTCCTTTCCTAGTAGAACTAGGAGCCCTTCCAAGTAGTAGGAGTAGGAGAGAAGGAAGGGAAAAGAGAAGAGAAGGAAGGAGGGGGCGCAACCCCTCCCCCTAGTCCAATTCGGACTAGCCTTGGGGGGGGGTGTGCTGCCTCCTCTCTTTCTTTCCCCTAAAGCCCAATAAGGCCCATATACTCCCCGACGAATTCCCGTAACTCTCCGGTACTCCGAAAAATACCCGAATCACTCGGAACCTTTCCGATGTCCGAATATAGTCGTCCAATATATCGATCTTTACGTCTCGACCATTTCGAGACTCCTCGTCATGTCCCCGATCTCATCCGGGACTCCGAACTACCTTCGGTACATCAAAACTCATAAACTCATAATACCGATCGTCATCAAACGTTAAGCGTGCGGACCCTACGGGTTCGAGAACTATGTAGACATGACCGAGACTCATCTCCGTTGAATAACCAATAGCGGAACTTGGATACTCATATTGGCTCCTACATATTCTACGAAGATCTTTATTGGTCAAACCGCATAACAACATACGTTGTTCCCTTTGTCATCGGTATGTTACTTGCCCGAGATTCGATCGTCGGTATCTCAATACCTAGTTCAATCTCGTTACCGGCAAGTCTCTTTACTCGTTCCGTAATACATCATCCCGTGACTAACTCATTAGTCATTTGCTTGCAAGGCTTATTATGATGTGTATTACCGAGAGGGCCCAGAGATACCTCTCCGACACTCGGAGTGACAAATCCTATTCTTGATCTATGCCAACACCATGAACACCTTTGGAGACACCTGTAGAGCATCTTTATAATCACCCAGTTACGTTGTGACATTTGATTGCACACAAGGTGTTCCTCCAGTATACGGGAGTTGCATAATCTCATAGTCATAGGAACATGTATAAGTCATGAAGGAAGCAATAGCAGCAAAACTAAACGATCATAGTGCTAAGCTAACGGATGGGTCTTGTCCATAACATCATTCTCCTAATGATGTGATACCATTGATCAAATGACAACTAATGTCTATGGTTAGGAAACATAACCATCTTTGATCAATGAGCTAGTCTAGTAGAGACATACTAGGGACACTCTGTTTTGTCTATGTATTCACACATGTACTAAGTTTCCAGTTAATACAATTCTAGCATGAATAATAAACATTTATCATGATATAAGGAAATAAATAATAACTTTATTATTGCCTCTAGGGCATATTTCCTTCGTAATCTCCTCATGCCCTCGCACAATGCAAGATGCCGTGATTCCACTAAGGGACCCTTGAGGGCGGTCACCAAACCCGTACAAATTGCTCAGGGAGATCTCCACAACCTAATTGGAGACCCCCACGCTTTCCTGGAGCTTTACACCATAATGATTGAGCTCTGAACACCACAAAGGTTGGGGCTATCTCCCCAACGACACCACAAACCTTCACCACAATATAATATGGCTCCGAGGTGACCACAACCGTCTAGGGCGCCCAAGCACCCTAGAGGAACAAGCTCAAGGGTACCAAGCACCCAAGAGTAATAAGCTTCTCAACTTGTAACTTCCACGTATCATCGTGGATAACTCAAACCGATGCACCAAATGCAATGGCAAGGGCACACGGAGTGCCCAAGTCCTTCTCTCTCAAATCCCACCAAAGCAACTAATGCTAGGGAGGGAAAAGAGAGGAAGAACAAGAAGGAGAACACCAAGAACTCCAAGATCTAGATCCAAGGGGTTCTCCTCACCTAGAGGAGAAAGTGATTGGTGGAAATGTGGATCTAGATCTCCTCTCACCCCCCCCCCCCAAAACTAGCAAGAATCCATGGAGGGATTGAGAGATAGGAAGCTCGAAGAAGGTCAACAATGGGGGAAGAACATGAGCTCAAAGGATAAGGTTCATTGGGGAAGAAGACCGCCTTTTATAGGGCCTCCCGAATCCAACTGTTATGTGCTCAGCGTGCACACGAGCGGTACTACCGCTTAGCATGGTCAAAACAGCCCAACGAGAGAGAAAAACACGAGCTGAAGTTCTGCCAGAGAGGTAGTACCGCTCTGAGGAGAGGTAGTACCGCTTATAAGAGGTAGAACCGCTCGAGGGGAGAGGTAGTACCGCTTATAAGAGGTGCTACCGCTCGAGGGGAGAGGTAGTACCGCTTACCTTGAAACCCGACACAAAAAACGCATCCCCAAAAGCAGCGGTACTACGCGTGGCACATGGCCGCGATACTGCCGCTTACAAGCGGTACTACCACTCGAGAGAGCAGTACTACCGCTTGAGGCTTTCAAGAACACAACAGAGAAAACAGAGGATGCAATAAAGCCTAAACTGCCACAACTTCTGCAAATGAACTCTGAATTGAGCAAATTCAAGCTTGTTGGACAGATGACAATGAGTAGCATTCAAACAGAAAAAGGTTATAATGAGAAGAGGCACGGGGGTATGCCTAATATATATAGGAGAGAAACCACCAACCAAGAAGAACCGGCATAACCTCCAACATCGAAAACATCATAGAATATGCATGTTAACTCCGTTTTTGATGACTCGAGCTTGTAATGAAGATGACCAACAGCTCCAAATCTCACAAGGAGAAAAACCAAACAAGAACCAATATAGATGATGCAAGGATGCAATGGTTTGAGCTCTCCACGAACGATAAGATCAAGCTACTCATCGATAGCCCCCCTTGATAGTACGACAATCGATCATATAACCCAGTCTCCCACAACTACCATGAGACCGGTAAAATAGAAAACCTATCAAGGGCAAACCTTTGCCTTGCACATAGCCCACTTGAGCTGGATGATGACGATCTTGACTCCCTCAAGCTGGACCAACTTTCTTGATTGCGTTGGCTCGATGAAGACTAGTAGATTGCTCCCCCATACTCCACTATGGGTGAGCCACTCTTCGGCACATCTTCACAAGTCCATTGCCACCACAATGGACGGCAAGCTTCAAGCATATGATCTCTTTGTGATGATCCTACTTGAACTTGCACACCACAACCTAACCCCACAAAGAACTCTCACGAAGACCACGGGTTAGTACACAAAGCGTAAATAACAATGCTTACCAGACCATGCGATCGCTTGATCCCTCTCGGTACATCTTCTATGCTTTGTGTGTTGATCAACTTGATTCACTCTTTGACTTAGTCTTGATCAAACTTGAATCTTTCCAACTCTCTTAATTTGGATGATGTCTTGAACGTAAACATGAATGATCACACACTCTTCTTCTTCAAGACATGCTTGCAATAAGTTCAACCCTCACAAGACCAATCTTTGGATAATTCCTTAATAGCACCTTGGTCATCACAAACTCTCCTTGAAACCAACAAATGGACTCCAAGAAAAGCCTATGGACAAACCCTTCAAATATAACTCAAGGCAACCATTAGTCCATAGAGATTGCCATCAATTACCAAAACCAAACATGGGGGCATCGCATGTTCTTTCACCGTGTTGATCCACCGAACTTGTGGTTGGACTCACCACTCTCTTTTTATTTTTGAACTATTAGCACACAATGTAAGCGTTATTTAATTTAATAAAACTAGCCATGATGGCCTTTCCCTACAAAAAGATCAGTCCAAATGGTTGATCACATGGTGGGGGAAACTTAAAACCGATTTTTTTTCCGCCGTTGGGCGACGGAAAGTTTTTTAGGGAAGGCCATCATGATTAGCTTTATTAAGATGAAAAAATGGAAACATCGTCTACGAGCAAATTCACCAGACAATTTTGTGGCTCGTCAAACCAACTTCTAGAAGTCTTATTACAAAAACTAAAACTAGCTGGCACATGTGTGAAGGAAATATGCCCTAGAGGCAATAATAAAGTTGTTATTTATATTTCCTTATACATCATGATAAATGTCTTTTATTCATGCTAGAATTGTATTAACTGGAAACTTGATACATGTGTGAATACATAGACAAAACAGTGTCCCTAGTATGCCTCCATCAATTGTGCATTTCTCAAAAGGTGTGGAATGCAATACGCATATCCAACGATAAATATTTGGAGGAAGACAAACTATATTGAGGCCCAAAGATTGCAAAAGAATGATATGCCACAAAGACATAACAAAGAGAGAAACAAGCAATCAAAGGATACCAATTGAAGCAAGCTATCAAAAGATATCAATTGAACCAACTAGACCAATGACCCTACATGCCACATGAATAAACGATTTTATGATATGAGCAAAGAAGTGTCCTAGAGAAACTATAGAAGCTCCCCATGTTTTGTGAACAATTAGTTTTATATTTGGATACAACGAGCACAAAATAGGATCGTCACTTCCCCAAAATCAATAGAACCTCACGACAAGTGTAAGAGAGCAACGGAGTGTTCGAAAGACACTAGTGAAGCTCTCTATGATTTGTGCACTCCTTAGAATATTTGCATTAGGATACCAAGTGCACAAAATAGAATCATCACTCCCCCAAAATCAATAGAAACTCACAGCAAGCACAAGCGGGCAAGTAGGAAACAAAGCCTAGCACAAGTAACAAACATATGGTTGAGAAACATATAAAGGAGGCAACTTAAGAGTAGGCTCAACCAAAATGATGTGTGCGAGTCATGGAAAAGCACTTGAGAAGACTAATGTAAGGGTGAGCATTAAGCATCAACATAGTCTTGAAAAGAGGAGATAGAAGGTGTGTGACATGTCCTTCCTACACACACCAAGCAAAGGGTTTCACAAGCACACCCACTATGCAAAATGAATAACCAACGCTTGTGACAACCCATGGTGAAGAAAGAAAGCGAAAGCTTTGTCAAGAGGAGGGATACCAATCGAGATGGCTAAAGCCTCATCAAGACAAGCAAGAGACAAAATATCTTCACCAACCAAGAGTGCATCAAGATGCAACGAGATAAGACCCGCACTCAAGGTGTCGTGGTGGACGCACAGCAGATGCCAAGGGATGGCTAAAGATAGGAGGTGGCTCGAGGGCACTGGTGGACTCCAGAAGCGGGGTTGGTATGAGCGAGCGCGGGAAGCAAGAAATACCCAGGTTTGGGGCTCTCCGGGGAGATAATACCCTTAATCCTGCCGAAGGTGGTTGATGTTTTACCAGTACAGAGTTGCTCCTTGAGCTGTGTGGTGGAAGGAGGAAGATAGGCCAAGGCTTAGGCTGCTTCTCCTGAGGTGTGTCTATCATGTTCTCTAGTTCTCGTCGCCCGTGCATGAGGGCTCTGGGGGGGTTTATATAGGCCAACCCCCCAGGGATACAATGGTAAAGTTACACGTCTGTGGGGCCGGCTTGTCACTGTCCGAGAAGCCGGCGCTGGGACCCGCCGGGTATGGGGCTCGCCGGGTTCTCCGGGCGCGGGGCCCGCCGGGTATGGGGGGCACTATGTGCCGTCTCGTCGGTCGCCAAGGATTGGTCGGGCTGAGTCGGGTACGACATGCTCCGTCACGTCACCGTCTGCCGGCGTCATGGGCTGTGATGATTGCACTGTAGCCACGCCCCGGCTAACTAGGGGCATGGGCGGGGCACTGTTGCCTATGTCATCAGTAGGTGCATCTCGTCCCATCGTACGGTTGGGATGGGATGGGAGCTGACCTGTGGCCGGATTGGGGAACACGCCACGGGTCGATCTGGCTTGTTGAGGGAGTCTTGGCGTGCCGGGTCCGGATCCCTCGTGCGGGCCGTTGGGGCCAGATAGCGGGAGCCGGCCGGACTGGAGAGTCTTGCTGGATCGTGGGTCCTGGCCGGGTCGAGCAACCCGGCCAAGTCAGAGGCAGATTGCGGGGTGATGCTGGCCCCGTTGTCAAAGAAAAGGATCCGCCTTCCGTTGCCTGCCTGGGGTTCTTCCCCCCGATAGTGGTCCCCGAAGCTGTGAAGGTCCGCCGTCTTCGGGCGTTCGGGCCTTCGCAGTTTCCTTCCCTCGAAGGCGGGCCCGAGGCCGAGCTTGGGAACACCCGTTGTGTGCCGGCTTCTGGAAGCCGGATCGCGGCGTTTCGGCGACGGCGGGGATCGAGGAGTCCGTCGAATCTTGGATGATCTTTCGGGTTCCGCGCGGGCGCCACGTGGTGCCCGGAAGCCGGGGAGGCCTGACAGGCCATGCGCGCGACGGGACGGGTCGACGGGCCGGGGCCCGCGACGGCGTAACCTTGGCCCGAGCGCGCGGATTTATTGTGGCGTCTGCGAACCGGTTGCCCTTCCAGGGGCAGTTATTGTGCACGTACATGTGCATTTATTGCGGGAAGTGGGAGAGGCGGGCACAGTCGATCCCACTTTTCCACGTTCGAACCGCGGCTAATAAATTGGGTCGAAGGGCCGACGGAGATCGTTCTCGCCTGCGCCCTCCTGTCTTTCCCTGCATCCTCTGCCTCTCGCGACCGCCGTACTCCACACCGCCAGTCGTTCTTGAGCAGAGTCCATCCTCTCCTTCTTTCTCTTCTGTGCTTCTTGTTGATGGCGCTGCCATCGGTCTCATGGATGGGCTCAACCGTCTCCGAGGACGACATCAACTACCTCCGCACCACCAGGCACCTGCCGCCGGAGACGGAGGTCGCCGTACGCTTGCCCGGAGATGAGCGAGACCCGTGCCCAGAGGGCTCGGAGCGCGTGGTCTTATTTACGCACTTCATGCGTGGGTTTGGGCTACCCGCGAGTGACTTCTTCCACGAATTCCTAGAGTTCTACGGTCTCCAGCCCCACCATCTCGGAGCTAGGGCCATCGTGCAGCTCTTCGGCTTCGTCACGCTCTGCGAGGCGTACCTCAGAGTCGAGCCCTCCATCGACCTCTTCGCACGCCTCTTCTCCCTGAAGCAGCAGGGGCCTAAGGCCGGGGAGATGTCGGAGTGTGGAGCCGCCGTCATCTGCAGGCGGCCGGGGGACGAGCGCCCCAAGGTGCCACTGGAGGATTCAGCCAAGAAGTGGCAGCATTCCTTCTTCTACGTCCGCAACTTGGACGCGGACCGCATCAATCTGCCGCCGTTCGCCGACGTGCTGCCGCGGGAGAAGCGGAACTGGTCCTACTACTCCAAGCGGCTGTCGTAGGCGATGCTCGACTTGTGCAAGCGGGTGGTGGTGATGAAGGAGCGGGAAGGCCTCGAAGGCAGCGACCTCATCACCGCCTTCATCGCGCGACGGGTGCTACCGCTGCAGCAGCGCGTTCATCTGCGAGATGAAGGGCCTCGACGACCCCGACTGCATGTCCAAGCTGCGGCTGAGGGCGGAGCAGGTCGCGCGCTGGGTCAACGACATCTCCAAGGCCAACCTGCTGGATAACTGGTAATACGGAAAGGTTCCGTATAACCACGCGAACCAGGCACCGATGGTGAGTCCCTTCTCTCCAAATTTTTTCCGACGCTCATCTACTTATCCGCCCGGACGCAACGCGGGAGGTGCTTCTGAACGCTATCTGGCATCCTTACGACCGGACGGGGACACAGGTGGTGCGCGCCGCCTCGGAGGAGCCCAAGGCCCACGGCGGAGGGGAGGGAGCGGTCGCCGAGGTGGGCACGGAATGCCGAGTAGGTGCGCCTATCTTATCTCCTTTGTGTTTCGATTTCGGGGAGGCGTCGGAGGCTCTCACACGAGTTGCTGAAGTAGCGGCGTCGGGTCGTCCCGAGCGGTGATGACGGCGGTGGGAGGCCGAGGTGGCGGCGCGGCTGGAGCCGGGTTGTCTCGGGTGGTGCCGGCGGCGGGCCGGCCTCACGGGAAGGGCAGCGCCGCTCCGCTGGCTCCACCCGCGAAGCACGCCGCGGGCGTGGTTGGGGGCGCGAAATCGGCCGCCAAGAGGAGGCACGTTACCCAGCCGTCGAGGTGCCATGTGCTGGTGCTGTTGGGGTAAGTTTTTCTTTTTTGGCTCCGAGCCGGGCGGCTCCATTGAGCCCCCTTTGTGTTAATTTGTCCTGATTTTTCAAATCGCCAATCTCGCTGGCATTGGCGGCGGCGGAGGCCGCGTCCCCCGATGGTGCTAGGTTCCGGATGAGCCGGTCTAGCACCGTCGATCCGGGCGAGGAGGAGCGGGCGGATCCCGGCCTTGGTCGGGATCCGTCCGACGCGGAGGGCCGGGCCTGGCGAGACCGGGATCGGGCCGAGGCCGCGCTGAAGGCGGCGTCGACCCGGGCTTGGACCACGGCCGCGGAGGCGTGGGCGCGAGCTGGTGAGGAGCCGGCGTGGCCGGAGATGCCATCCGAAACGACGGTGGCGATGACGGTTTCCGTCCCACCGTTGGAGGAGGGGCACGGCCCGGGCGGCCATGCCGACGCGATGGACGTCGACCAGGAGGTCGTGGTCATTGAGGACGGGACCCCGCCGCGGGCTAGTGCGGCCGAGGAGGCGGGGGCCGGTGGAGGCAGCGGTGACACCGTCTCGGGGACGCCGACGATGGCGCCGCCGGAGAGAACGCCGGCCATGGGCGAGGCGGCCAGCAGTGAGCACGCCTTGATGCTTCAGCCCGAGGGCCGCCGGGCCATTGAGCCGCCACCGCTGTGACGCGGAGCCCGCGAGGTCTTCTTTGGGCCGCCAACCCAGGAGGATGCAGGCATGGCCGCTATGACTCGGCGCCTGCAGGGGCGGAAAGATGTGGCACCCCGGCTCAGAGCAACCGGTTTACCATGCATTGCCAGCCCAGAGAGCATGTCTTCTGGCAACACACAACATCTTGGTACAGAAAACAACCGCTTTATTGATGCTAGTGGATCAAAGTTTATATTACAACAGGCAGCGAGGCCAAGCGGCACACACGGTGCAACTGAACAATATGTACATTATTTAGTGAACATAAAGGGGTCTCGATCATAACAACTACGCGGCAGCGGAACAATGTCGTAGCAGAACTCCATAGCACAGGGACACCGATGTGGACACGATCTAGACTTGAACAACACTCCTTTCCAACGAGACTTTCCTAAAATCTAGCATGACACGCCAGGTCAGTACATTGAATGTACTTGCAAGCTCACAACAAGTATAAACGTAATGGCAAACAATATCATGGTAATTAACCAATTATTAATAATGCAACAATATATCCAACATGCTGTGATCATGCTCTTGTGAGAAAAGTCCCTCGGACTGGCTTGCCAACAATGATCTCTCTTGGATCACAAACGTACCAACCTCGTGGTCTTAATTCGGGTTACCTCATGATATTTTTGGCGATCATAACGACAACCAACCCTTGGTCTCAGACATCAAGATGGCCTTCCCACCATCATCAACAGTGCAAAGTTCAAGACTTAGTGTGCAAAATTTATTAAACATTGACCCATGGTGTGACCAACTTTCGAGCGTGTCCGTAACCGTGGACTCGACTATCGATAGATTCATTACACTCTACAGAGGTAGCGCACTGTACCCACACCACGGAACCCATGGCCTCGCACTCCCATTCGGGTGGACCAACGGCATTCCAACGAAACCCCTCCATTGCCATCAGACTCTCTCGGCCACTCCGACTCACTCCCCACCGGGCTAGTCCTGGGTGGCCCCGTGTCTACCAAAGACACCAACGACCACCGCCGTGGCCAAAACATAAACTGTCCCACACGGGGACATGGTACCATAATCTCAAAAACGGCCACACAAGGTTATGTCTACTTACCGGGCCAGGGTACCGCATGCCCATAACCTTCCCTCGTTGGAGGCACCGACCAGAGGCATGACAACGGACCGAATAAAGGCCTTCCCATAAAGGCAAATGTGGTTGCACTGGGAAAAACTCGATTCAGTGGCACCATGACCCGGTCAACGATATATTCAAGTTGAGTTATTTGTAGCTTCAACTTAAAATTGAAAATTACCGGTGTCATAGTATGCCATGCAAATGCAACACGAACATATTGTAGTAGCACCATGAAAATGTTGTTGTGGCACCAACTTAATTAACTTCAAACTTAATTAACTTCAAACTTTCTATAAACTAAGCATGACAACTTAAACAAGCAACCAATAGAATATAAATAATAATAGTGATTTAAATGCATGTATTAAATCATTCATTCAAGTTGAAAAATCACAAATATTGTAGTGGCACCATGAAAATGTTGTTGTGGTTTGCCTTAGTGCATATGAGGTTCACAAACCTCCTGGTGATCCTCAAGACAAGCTTCACCTTCTGAAAATATTTATAAACACAAAAAGAAAACATCAAGAACCTTTCTGAAATTCACCAGAAAATCTAGGCAGTAGAGAAAAATCTCATTTTTGGTGAGCTGCTAGATTTCTTCACAAAGAACACAATGCAAAAATAATCAATTCATTTGGACTTATGGTTAAAGAGTTTTGGCTGTTTGAAGCTCTCTGGAAAAATGAAATTTTAATTTAAATAAAAACAGAACTTG
>LR738712.1:580373956-580397292 GCA_902687465.1 Secale cereale
GGGGTGACGTCGAAGGGGTAAAGCCTCGCAGGCGCCACCACTCGTACCGCTTCGCGCACGTACTGAGTGGCAGACTAGCGGGTCCCGCTAGTCAGGTGATAGGAAGGGGGAGAGGGAAACAGAGGACGACATGGCGTCACCGGAGCTCACGCCGGCGAGGAGAGCTTCTTGGCCAGAACGAGAGGGAGGGATCGAAAGAGGAGACGGATGCGCACCTGCCCGTACCCGTAGAGTAGCTAGGGGTGGTCTGACGGCGTCGGAAATAGCCTCTCTAGCGGAGACAGAGAGTGGAGGTCGCCAGAGATGAAGACGACGGCGACCAGAGGCGACACCAGGGGCTCCAACCGGGAGAAACGACACCACCGAGGCACGACGGAGGCCCTGGAAGGGTGGCCCGAGAATGTGAGGGGCTGGAGCTGCGGAGATGTCCCGAGAGGATCGCCCGCGAGCTCGAGCTCGGGGACGGCGGCCCGCGGCCTGCCCGGCCGGGCTACTGCTTTCTACGAGATCGTGGAGTTTGTGGGAGGAAAGGATGGTGCTCGAGGAGCCTGGGGAGGGCTCTATTTATAGCCGAGCATCGAGGGGGGATCGGGCTCCGCCGGTGGACACCTGGACACGGCGCCCGACGATGAACAACGTCAGTGGGTGAGGGAGAAGGCGACGCAGCTCACGCGGGAACTGTGGGCGAGCGGGGACGAGCACATGAATGAGAGGGTGGCGACCAGCATAGTGCGCAACGCACTGTTGCGTTGGCCGGACCGCTCCCGTGCTTGCTGCGGTGAGCTCCGGCATCGGTGAGCGCCAGGAGGGAGTTAAGAGGGTTTGGACGAAGATTGTGGCGAAGTTTGGCAAGCTTAGGCAGTCGGGGAAGCAATGTAATGCCCAGTATGCGACTATGTCTCCTACGTGTCGAGGCACGACTTAGAGACATAAACGCATACTAGAATGATCTCAAGTATGGTATCTTTGCACATCTCATGTAAAAGTTTAGGGATGAAATAGCAAAAGATAGTTCGCTTACACTCGCCATGTCACACAATGAATACAATAACATACATCATCCAAATAACACAGGGTCTGACTACAGACGAAAATCCAAATGCGGAAGATACCATAAACACATGCCCGGATCGCCCCTAGTAGGAACCACTACTGATCGTCGGGAAACGAAACATAGTAACGACCACGCTCTTCATCGAACTCCCACTGAAGTTCTGATCCATCTCCTGCATCGTACTCAGTTGTACCTGCAACTGGTGTTGTAGTATCTGTGAGCCACGAGGACTCAGCAATCCCATAACCATGGGTATCAAGACTAGCAAAGCTTTATGGGTATGGAAAAGGGTAGTGGTGAGGTTGCAGCAGCGGCTAAGCATATGTATGGTGGCTAACTTACGAGTACAAGAATAAGATGAGCATCTACGCAAACGGTCGCAAACTAGTAATGATCGCTAAAGATCCTGAACTACCTACGAGTCAAACATGACCCCATCGTGTTCTCTTTTCAAAGTGAAAAGAGACAGTCACGGTTACTCACGCGGTTGTGTGTTTTATCTCGGATCCTCTGACAAGTTTTCTACAACCGGACATTAACAAATTCCAATCTGCCACATAACCATGGGCATGGCTTTCGAAAGATCATAACCCTGCAGGGGTGTCCCAACTTAGCCCATCACAAGCTCTCAGGATCAGTAGAGATAATAATAATATTACCCCTTATCTTAGGGACAATCCGATCAGGCTCGGAATCCCGGTGCACAAGACATTTCGACAATGGTAAAACAAGTCCAGCAAGACCTCCTGGCGTGCCGACACCCTGATAGTAGCCGCGCGTATCTCGTCTCAGGCCACGACCGGATGGGCGATGCTACAGGATGCCAGATACCTCGAGTTTCCCCGTGGCGGCCCCGCAGGACCCCCGTTTGGGACCAAGACCATCAGCACTGGCCCCCCTGTTATGTAGTAAAGAATCCTCGGGGATGCGACCCCCTATGCAATTTAATTAATTAATTAAGTTTTTATTATATTGCAAATTAAAACCAATGTTGGGCCTTGCTGGAGGAGTTTTATTCAAAGACGAACTGTCAAGGGGTCCCCATATACCCAACCGTGTTAGGAACACGAAATCAAGGAACATAACACCGGTTTATCGGCTCCTAAGGTGGCATGACTGGAACAAAACACCGAGCAAAAGGCCAAGCCTTCCACCCATTGCCAATTATATAGGTGTGTTAATAATAATAGTAGATATTGTGATATTCCAACAAGATCCGACATGGATCAATCTTCATCTTCACCTGCAACTAACAACGCTATAAGAGGGGCTGAGCAAGCGGGTAACATAGCCAAACAACGGTTCTGCTGGGAAGGTGTCAAAAGGTTAGAGGTTTCATGGCAACAAGGAGAGGGGCTGACAATAAAGATGGGTAGAGCGGCATATAACGGTAGCATCGAGACAACTAGCATGGCAATGATAGTAAAGGTATCCAAGGTGATGGTCATCTTGCCTGGTATTCCGCAAGGAAGCAGAATGAGTCCATGCAGTAGTCGAACAAATCCTCACAACTCCGGAACGGAACCGAAGCTAACGAGAGAAGCAAACCGAAAGAAGCAAACAACATGGTAAACACACAAGCATAAACATGGCAAAGTGCACAAACAATACTACAAGTTAAGTGGAGCTCAATATGCAATGAGTTGCATATTGATAAAACACCACATTTTATTTATTTAGTTGACTCTCGTTTATGAACCCAACAAGTTTAATTGTTTTAAGCATGGCAAGAGGTGAAGCATAAGTAAACTAGCTATCTAGGCATTTTAAATGAGGCTGGAAATAACATAACAATTCCGGAAAATCCCCATGTGCATATATAGCAATTATTAAAGCAAACAACAATTTAAACATTTAAAGGTTGTTATCATGATGCGGATGACATTTGCAAGTTTATGCAAATTTTAGTAAAAGTTAACAAGAGCAAGATATGAAGCATTTGTCACCGTGGTGGAAAGAAAGGGGCCACAGCGGCGATAACCGAAAATGATGCCGCAACAAGATTTCAGTACCGGTAACTCGTTGAGAGACCGGTGCAAAAGAAAGGGTCGACGCGAGCGTGTCAAGCAAGATGGTGGGGTGAACCCGGTTACCCGGTTCCCACGTGACAACGCCAGGGCATACAAGGCGGAACATGCAACGATAAGTCGGTCACGGCTCGACACATGGTTCAACTCAAACATCGCAAGCATTCATCCGTTCACGGGCGTCGTCTCGGCGGTATACCTTTGAAGCATGCATTTCGGAGGGGTTCGGGTTCGTCGAGGGAAGTAGTCGTACACGTTTTGAAGAGGAAGTAGTCGTTCACGTTGCGGCGGTAGTAATCGTTCACGGGGTCTTCGAGGGTCGACGGTAGTGGTACATACATCGTAGAGGGACTTGTCGTTTCGGTCCGTAGTCGTTTGGGCGTAGCGGTACTCATTTTGTAGATGTACATGTCATCGTGTCGTGGTACTTGGCGATTCCGAAGACCGCGGTAGAGGTACTCGGTCGGCGTGGTACTTGAACTTGGCATAGCCATGCGGTCTTCGAACTTGAGGGTTTGGGACTTAGCGATCCTGGTGGTCTGAAGAAACCACTGCACACAAGGCAGCAGGACGGAGTGGCGGCGTCGTCCATGGCACTGAGCAAGGGAGGCGGAGCTCCTGGAGGCTGGAAGCGAGGAGCTCGAGGAGGATTTTCGAGGGAGGTTGGAGCTGCTCCTATTCGGGATCGAGCCCATCTCGATCTGGAGCTCGGGGTGACATGGGGCTGCAGGAGCTCGGGGACGGGGTTGCGAGGCCGAGGCAGGGGCTCGGCAGTGGCGAATTGGCGAAGAAGGGGAGGTTCGGGGCACCGGGGAACCACGACGGCAGACCCGTTCCTGCCGGAAACGAGGTCAGTGACGGTGAGGCTGGATGAGGCCCACGCGACGGAGATGGAGGTCGGCGGCGAGCATCCACGCGGGGCGACGAGGAGGAGGCCGCGGCAGAGGCGTCGAGGAGGCGATGGATTGGCGACAGCGGCAGCAGCGGCTCGCCAACCAACGGGGCGCCATGGCTGCAGGAGAAGGGCGCGACAAGGGGTCGGAGCAGAGGCGGTCGGCGCGCGCGGCGAAGGCGCAGAGGTCGACGACGCGGCGGCGGGTTGACCTTCGGTCGGTCACGGGCGCGCGGCGACCACGAGGAGCACGGTGAGGCGAAGCAGGGCCGTCGGGGAAGGGAAGAGGGGCTCGGCGCGGCGAGCCAGAGGAGGAAGGAGCGGCGGCGCGGACGACGGGAGGAGCTTGGGAGGCGCGGGCGAGGTAGAAGGACGAGGGGATTGGGGGTCGGGCGAGGGGAACGAGAGGAGGGAGACGAGGGAGGGACGAGCGGGCGCTGTGCGGGTGGCGGCGGGCACGCACGAGAGGGGAGATCGAGAGGAGGAGCGGGTCGGGGGCTCGGGGCCTCGGGGCTAGGGTTAGTGCTGGAGTTGGGCCTAGAGGTGCGGTCGGCCTGGCTGTGGCTGGCCTCATGGCTTGGGCCAGAAGGGCCAGAAGGGCTGGTTCCTCTCCTTTTAAAAAACAGATAAAGAAATAAAACAAAGAAGAGAAAAAAAAGGAGAAGACAAGAGGAGCTAGGGATGGTGTTTAGGCATGGGGTATATTTTCCTTGGACTCACAAAAATGCGATGGTTCCAAGAAAAATAGAAAAGGGCAAGATTGAAGAATTGAATTCAAATTCATTTGAATATAAGTCAAATGGATTTGGAATAGGAATTGGGTGCTTGATAAGTCCAAAAATGTTGAGATTTTTGGTTGAGCTCGGGAAAGTGAAGAAATAAATTAGGGCAAAGTTTGGAGACCAAACTTGAAGCGGAAAGGCACGGAATTATTTTGCAAGTGTGTTTAAGGGTGATTCCGAAAATGGAATATTTTATAATAGCTCCATAAAATATTAGGAAGATATGTTATAAAGAGAAGTCATCCTTCCCTCGATTTAAATGGATCGAACATCCACACAATTTCTTTAGTTGATATGCAAAGATTAATGACATGATGGCATGATGACATGATGCAATGCAAATATAAAATAGAACAAGCAAATAAAACATACGGCAAAACCCGGAATAGGTGGAAGTCTTCTGGAGCGTCGATCTTGGGGCGTCACAAGCGAGCACACACGCAACAGAACGCTCGGCCGCACTCAGAGCGCGGCGACATGCATGTTGGCATCGTGCACAAGCATGGTCACCGCGTGAACTCTGAACTCAGGCCGACCTAAGCCCAAACTTCATGTCTGGCATGTTGTTCCTGGTATTTTTAGAGTTTACCACACTTGGGTTATATCGCAGGCGCAGTAGAATAGATTTCAACTGCCTGGTAAGTTTCTGGACAGTAACTTTCAGAGCTTACTGTGGTCAAACTACTGGGAGTTGGGAGCTGGGCTTTGGAGGTTAGCAATCATCTACTAAGGTGATGATGCACACAAAAAATCAGCCGCAATGGAGCAAGTAAAATGGTAGTTGCTGTTGAAACTACCATTTCTGTCTAGAACAGAAAATATTTTATGTAACAAAAATATTCCAAAAAGTGATGACATATTTTTGCTCAGGAAGGTGCCCTAGGGTTCAAAGAATATTTGTGAATTTTCTCAGATTTTTGTGGGCAAGAAAAATTGGGGTTGCTTTGGAGCACATTGAGCTAGCTAGGGTTCAAGAGAGGGAAATGAATATTTTTCATTTGAGAAAAATATTCAAAATATTATTTTGAGGTGAACCAGATAGGAAGTGATAGTTAGAGAGGGAAATGAGGCACTTGGGTGAAAGTCAAGGGGTACCCAAGTGTTTGAGTCCATTTGAAAAGATTCAAAACTCCAAATTTCAAATTCAAACCAACTGAAAATCAGGCAAAGAGAGGAGGGGAAAAACCAGGCTGTCACAAACCTCCCCCACTTAAAATGAATCTCGTCCTCGAGATTCGGTTGCTTGGGAAAACCATTCTGGATAATGTGACTTTAAAAATTCTTCCCGTTCCCAAGTTGATTCTGACTCTGTGATGCTCCCACTGAACCCTGTAGAACCTCCTTACTTTACTACGAGTGACCCTTTCCATCTGATCCAAAATTCTAACCGACCTCTCTTCATATGTTAAATCCTTTGCCAACTCTATTTCAGTCATATCAGTATTTTTCTCAGGCGGTGATTTGCATCGCCTCAACTGTGAAACATGAAACACGTTGTGCACTTCCGACAGTTCAGGGGGTAGCACCAACTGGTATGCAACAGTACCCACTCCGGACATAACTGGAAATGGACCAATAAATCTAGGTGCCAACTTCCCCCGAGCCTGGAATCTCTTGACTCTTTTCATAGGAGTGACTCGGAGGTATACGTGTTCTCCGTGTTCAAAACTAATATGTCGGTGCTTTGCATCATAATAACTCTTCTGTCGAGATTTGGACAATTGCAATCTGTCTCTAATTTCCTTAACTTGTTTCTTAGCTTCCATCATGAGATTTGTTCTGAAAATACGACTATCTCCAGTTTGAGACCAATCTAAAGGAGTGCGGCACTTACGGCCATACACAGCCTCATACGTTGACATCTTTAAGCTGGTCTGGAAGCTGTTGTTATAAGAGAACTCGGCATACGGCAAGCAGTCTTCCCATTTAGGTCCTTGGGCCAAAGCACAGGCTCGTAACATATCTTCGAGTATTTGATTTACTCGCTCTGGTTGTCCATCAGTCTGATGATGATAAGCTGTACTATATTTCAGTGATGTCCCCAAGGCTTGATGGAGACGTGACCAAAAAGCGGAGGTAAAAAGTGAACCTCAGTCAGAAGTGATGGTCCGGGGCACTCCATCCAGACTGACTATTCTAGATACATACAACTGTGCAAGTTGATCTTCTTGATATGTGGTTCTGATCGGGATAAAGTGAGCTACCTTGGTTAAGGTGTCCACTATGACCCAGACTGCATCATTGCCTCGCTATGTCTTAGGTAGCCCTATGATGAAATCCATGCAGACGTCATCCAATTTCCATTGTGAGACTGGCAGCGGTTGGAGAAGTCCGGCTGGCTTCTGATGCTCTGCCTTCACCTTGTTGCATATGTCGCAACAGGCCACAAAATAGGCAATGTCTTTCTTCATTCCATCCCACCAGAATATTTTTCGAAGGTCTTCACACATATTTGTACCTCCGGGGCGAATGGAATACGAAGATTTGTGTGCATTTGACATGATTTTCTCCTTTAAATCCGCCTGATTGGGTACACAAATCCTTCCACGAAATCGGAGGGTACCAAATTGATCCTTTCAGAAATCTGAGGTATGTGCTGCTACCATATTTTTGGCACATTTCTGCAGGATGGTGTCCGCTGGCTGGGCCTTGTGGATCTCTTCCTCAAGTCCGGGGGCAACTTCCAAAATATTAGCAAGGCCAGCATTAACTATGACCAGGTTGAGCTGAGCAATCTCCTCTTGAAGTTCAGGGGGCAAGGATTTCAATATGACATTTAGGCTGACCGGCTTTCGACTGACTGCATCGTCAACCACGTTGGCCTTACCCGGGTGGTAATTTATTCCAAGATCATAATCCTTGACTAACTCAAGCCATCTTCATTGATGGAAATTTAAATCTGGCTGAGTAAATATATATTTAAGACTTTTGTGATCGGTAAAAATTTGGAACCTCTTCCCTATGAGGTAGTGTCTCCATATTTTTAGAGCATGAACCGCCGCGGCCAATTCCAGACCATGAGTAGGATAATTTCCCTCGTGAGGTCGTAGTTGTCCCGATGCATACGCTACTACCTTGCCGTCTTGCATAAGTACGCATCCAAGTCCTTGTCTGGAGGCGTCACAATACACATCAAAACTGCGGTAGATATCTGGAAGAGTTAACACAGGTGCGGTCGTCAGCCGTATCTTTAGCTCATTGAAACTTTTCTCACAGTCCTCAGTCCATTCAAACTTCTTATCCTTTTTGAGCAGCTCCGTCATGGGTTCAACAATCTTGGAAAACCCTTCAATGAAACAACGGTAATATCCGGCTAGTCCAAGAAAACTCCGGATCTGTGATACGGTTGTGGGTGGCAACCAATCGAGCACATCCTTTACTTTGCTCGGGTCCACGGCTATACCTTCGGCGGATAACACATGTCCAAGAAATCCAACTTGCTTGAGCCAAAACTCACATTTACTGAATTTGGCGTATAGCTGATGGTCACAGAGTCATTGTAGCACTGCTCGTAGGTGTTCTTTGTGATCTTCTTTACTTTTTGAGTATATAAGTATGTCATCGATAAAGACTACCACGAACTTATCGAGGAAGTCCATGAATACTTTGTTCATCATATGCATGAAGAGAGCAGGGGCATTGGTGAGACCAAAGGACATAACTGTATATTCATAAAGACCGTATCGAGTGGTGAAAGCGGTCTTAGGAATATCTTCCTTTTTAATCTTGAGCTGATGATATCATGTCCGTAAATCAATCTTGGAGAGTACATTGGCCCTACTAAGCCGATCAAACAAGTCATCAATCCTTGGCAGCGGATATTTATTTTTGATGGTGACATCATTCAGCTGACGCTAATCCACACACATGCGGAGGCTGCCATCCTTCTTGTCCATGAAGATAGCAGGTGATCCCCATGGTGAAGAGCTGGGACGGATATATCCTTTCTGGAGCATTTCATCAAGCTGTTTCTTTAGCTCCACTAATTCTGACGAGGGCATCTGGTAATACTTCTTGTATAACGGTGCGGTTCCGGGCACAAGATCTATTGCAAACTCAAGATACCGATCTGATGGCATGGCTGGCAGTTTTTCTGAAAATACATCAGGAAACTCACTGACCACAAGAATTAATTCCAACTCAGCCACAACGGTGAAGACCATTTCTTTCTTGGGTATGCTTCTGCGAGCATAGAATTTTGTAGTCTGCCCCTTCTGACTGGTCAAAGTGACTTCTCGGGTCGCACAATTTATGCATACTTGATATTGGGTCAACCAATTCATACCCAAGATAACATCCAACTTTACAGACTCAATGATTATCAAGGAAGTTGGAAAACAGACTCTGTTGATATTGATTTCCAGATTACGGCAGAGTAGATTGCTCTTGATTAAGGACCCCGGGGTTTGTACCAGCATATTCTTGCCCAAAAGCGAACAAGGAAATTTGTTTTGGGCAACAAAACTCCGAGAAAAAAAAGAGTGGGAAGCCCGAGAGTCAAATAAAATTACGGCAGATATGTTATTAACAGAAAACATACCAGTGACGACTTCGGGGTTCTCTTGGGCTTCATCCGTGGAGAGGTGATGAACATGCCCAGTGATGTTTTGCCGGTTCGGGCATGATTCCATAAAGTTGACTTGTGGCCTTATTAGTGCACTTGCCTTGCCGTTCTTGGGACATTGTCTGGCATAATGTCCGTTTTGCCCACAACTTAAGCAAGAATTGTTGCAATGGCGCTCCTCGTGCACTGGGTTGGTCACGACATTCTTGACCTGGGTGGTGGTCTTGTTAACATTCTGTTGCCAATTGGGCTTGTATTCCACCTGAGTCTGTGATGTCTACCACGCACCCTTCTTCTTGTAGACATTGTTGGGCCTCCAAGTGCAGAGGTTTGTAGAACAGTAGCAAATTTCCCTCAAGTGGATGACCTAAGGTTTATCAATCCGTGGGAGGCGTGGGATGAAGATGGTCTCTCTAAAGCAACCCTGCAACCAAATAACAAAGAGTCTCTTGTGTCCCCAACACACCCAATACAATGGTAAATTGTATAGGTGCACTAGTTTGGCGAAGAGATGGTGATACAAGTGCAATATGGATGGTAGATATAGGTTTTTGTAATAAGAAAATATAAAAACAGCAAGGTAGCAAGTGGTAAACGTGAGCATAAATGGTGTTGCAATGATAGTAGAGAAGGCCTAGGGTTCATACTTTCACTAGTGCAAGTTCTCTCAACAGGATAACATAATTGGATCATATTACTAGCCCTCAACATGCAACAAATAGTCACTCCAAAGTCACTAATAGCGGAGAACAAACGAAGAGATTATGGTAGAGTACGAAACAACCTCAAAGCTATTCTTTCTGATCGATCTATTCAAGAGTCCGTCGTAACGTTCAATATATCATAGAGTTCGTACTAGAATAACACCTTAAGACACAAATCAACCAAAACCCTAATGTCACCTGGATACTCCATTGTCACCTCAAGTATCCGTGGGCATGGTTATACGATATGCATCACACAATCTCAGAAACATCTATTCAACCAACACATAGAACTTCAAAGAGTGCCCCAAAGTTTCAACCGGAGAGTCAAGACGAAAACGTGTGCCAACCCCTATGCATAGGTTCCCAAGGTCACGGAACCCACAAGTTGATCACCAAAACATACATCAAGTGGATCACATGATATCCCATTGTCACCACAGATAAGCACGTGCAAGACATACATCAAGTGTTCTCAAATCCTTAAAGACTCAATCCGATAAGATAACTTCAAAGGGAAAACTCAATCCACTACAAGAGAGTAGAGGGGGAGAAGCATCATAAGATCCAACTAGAATAGCAAAGCTCGCGATACATCAAGATCGTGCCATCTCAAGAACACGAGAGAGAGATCAAACACATAGCAACTGATACATACCCTCAGCCCCGAGGGTGGATTACTCCCTCCTCGTCATGGAGAGCGCCGGTATGATGAAGATAGCCACCGGAGAGAGATTCCCCCCTCCGGCAGGGTGCCATAATGGGTGTAGATTGGTTTTCGGTGGCTACAGAGTCTTTCGGCGGCGGAACTCCTGATCTAGGTTAATTTCCGAAGGTTTCAGTATTTATAGGAATTTTTGGAGTCGGGGCCAAGCAAAGGGGGGCTACGGGCCGTCCTCGAGATAGGGGGGCGCGCCCCCTGCCCAGGGCGTGCCCCCCACCCTCGAGGGCAGCCCGTGGCTCTCCTGGCCCAACTCTTTTGCTTCGGGGGCTTCTTTTGGTCCAGAAAAAATCATAAAAAATTGGCTCGTCAATTGGACTCCGTTTGATATTCCTTTTCTGTAAAACCCTAAAACAGGAGAAAAACAGAAACTGGCACTAGGCTCTGGGTTAATAGGTTAGTCCCAAAAATCATATAAAAGTGAATGATAAAGCCCATTAAACATCCAAGACTTGATAAATAATAGCATGGAACAATCAAAAATTATAGATACGTTGGAGACGTATCAGTCTGCTGCCAGGTACGAGCCTTTTGCTGGTTGCCCTTCCTTCCTTGGCTCAAACTTGCGCTTGTGATTGTTGTTAGCAGGCCTATTGTCCGATACGAGCTTCTGCTCCCTTTCAGCAATGAAAGCTTTGTTCACTAGAGTTTGGAAGTCCGTGAAATCAAACATACCGAGGGTACACCAGAGTTGCAAGTTTAATCCCCCAAGAAATCTGTCAATCTTTCTTTCTTCGGTGGCTACGTCATATAGGGAGTAATGGGCCAGATGATTGAATTTTTGCAAATATTCCCCCACAGACTGATTTACTTGGAGGAGTGCAAGAAATTCATGCTGCTTAGCCTTCATAATTCCAGTAGGGATATGATATTCCCGGAACTGATCCTTGAATTTTGACCAGGTGATTTCTTCATTAGCAGGCCACATGGCTTTTGCATTTTCCCACCAGATGGCAATAGCGCCTTCAAGATAATGAGTTGCAAATGGAACTTTATCATCTTCTTCAGTACGAGCAATATCAAGCTTCCTTTCAATGGTTCGCAACCAATCGTCTACATCCAAGGGGTCAATAACCTGACTGAAACTAGGAGGCTTGGTCCTCTAAAAATCTGACAGCTTGGATTGATGACCGTTCTGATTTCCATTCTGTCCAACCATAGCTTGAACACTTCTTAATATTTCAATCAGATCATTACTCCTCCTTTCCTCAAACATACGCAGAATTTGCTCGGTGGTAGGCGGATTTGGCGGTGGAGGTGGTGGTGGTATGTACGGCTCGGGAGAGTGTCCTGCCTATCGTGCAGAACGACAAACACGAACATCCTCATGAGCGCTGCTACTGCTGCCTCCCCGCGGCATCCTATTGTGGATTTTTTCCAAGACAACGCAACCGAGATGAGAAACATCCAAAAGTAAATTGGGGAAAAGCTAGCAACAAATCCCGAGAGAAAAGGAAATAACAAAGAAAATATGGCGAATAAAAGAAATAGAGTTCCAACATAATTATACATAGACTCATACATGAAAGTTAAACAACATGCCAGGTTCAACTACTCTCATACAGGAAACGAAACATCATGACTCATATGACTACATCCGTACACCATCCTGATGACTACGATTACTTAGAAGCTCTACTACTCTGCTGGTGCTGCGGTGTCCTCTCCTGAAGCGGACTCGGATCCTATACTTACGAGGTTAACTGAAACCTCCGGGTTAAAGGTAACACGACGGCGCTGCCTCAGGGGATCTCCCTCTGGGGCAGGTGTAGGGTGAAGTATCGGGGCTACAGGAGTAGTGAGAAGTGAAACTCACTCAACAGGAGCACTGAGAGGATTCACGGTCGAGGCACCCGAGCTACTCGGAGGAGTAACCGGTGAAATAGGGGAACTAGAACTGGCTGGAATATAAGGAGCAAATTACAGGGAGGATGGAGCAGTGACAGATCTAGTAGAGGCTAAAGCAGTACGAGCACGAATCAGCTCTCGAGCCAGCTCGTGGATCATAAGATAGCCAGCAATATAACGGGAAAGGTGGCTAGCAACACTATCAGACTCCGGATCAATGATAGGGAAACGGACACGACCGTTGTCGTCCAGAGAAGGATAGTAGTAGAAACCTGGGTGGTTCTGCATCTGGACCTCGTTGTATCGAAGCTCGACAAGGACCTCGAATGTAGCAAATTGCACAGCCTGAGAAGCGGTAGAAGCGTAACCGCTCTGAGAGGTACGAGTGTAAGTGCTGGAAGTGGAACTGGTGTGCAGAGTAACCACTGCGTGATACTCATACACTGAGTCTGCTAGACGCTCCCGGTACACATGATAGACTCGGTTGTCTCCGAGAGGGTACATCCGATGCCACACGTTACGAAGGAGGTGCGGCGACGTGTACGGCATCAGCTGCAACTCGCATGGATACGTCACCGGAGCCATCTACACTCACAACCATTAGTAGGTTAGCATAAAAATAAAACAAGTGCATGCAATGCAACAACCAGCTACAAATGCTACGGGCACTCAACTTAAACTCGTATCTAACGTCCAGTTAACACGTCGTATTCTAGCGTGGCCTACAGTCAGCGCGGCTCTGATACTAAGCATTGTGGCACCCGACTCAGAGCAACCGGTTTACCATGCATTGCCAGCCCAGAGACCATGTCTTCTGGCAACACACAACATCTTGGTACAGAAAACAACCGCTTTATTGATGCTAGCGGATCAAAGTTTATACTACAACAGGTAGCGAGGCCAAGCGGCACACACGGTGTGGCTGATCAATATGTACATTATTTAGTTAACATAAAGGGGCCTCGATCATAACAACTACGCGGCAGCGAAACAACATCGTAGCGGAACTCCATAGCATAGGGACACCGATGTGGACACGATCTAGACTTGAACAACACTCCTTTCTAATGGGACTTTCCTGAAATCTGGCATGACACACCAGGTCAGTACATTGAATGTACTTGCAAGCTCACAACAAGCATAAACATAATGGCACAAAATATCATGATAATTAACCAATTATTAATAATGCAACAATATATCCAAAATGCTGTGATCAAGCTCTTGTGAGAAAAGTGCCTCGGACTGGCTTACCAACGGTGATCTCTCTTGGATCACAAACGTACCAACCTCGTGGTCTTAATTCGGGTTACCTCGTGATCTTTCCGGCGATCACAACCACAACCAACCCTTGGTCTCAAAAATCAAGATGGCCTTCCCACCATCATCCACAGTGGAAAGTGTCGGATTCAGGGCTCCGCAAAACCCGTTAACTTCGAACACAGGGGCGTGAACGAATATCTCTCCCACTCACGTCTACCTAGCGCCTCGCTCTCGCCTCGGTGGAAGGATTCAAGCAAACAACGAACAAGCACACAAGAGTTTATCCAGGTTTGAGCCACCGTGTGGTGTAAGACCCTACTTCCTGCTTTGGTGGATTGGCTCCGGGCGAGCTAGAATATGAGCTAGTACAATGGTTCCTGGGCTCAGGAGGGTCAAGAGGCTAGTGTTCTTGCTCCTTGTGCGGTGGCCAAGTGTGTTCGTCCATCCCCTTTGCAGTGGGGGTTCTAGCTACTTATATAGGTGGCCACGGTCCTCTTCCCCCGAAATGTTTAGGCGGGAAGGGATCCCACAACGGCCATTTTTGAGCGGGAACACAAGGACGTTCTTGCCATAACAAAAGCAGTCCTCGCCTGCAAAAAGATCAGGCGATGACGCGGTTGTGGGCTCGATGATGACATCCTCCTTGCCGTCCTTGCGGTCTTCGGTCTCGTTGCACCAATAAGGAAACGTTTACCCTGCTCCTTGGGAACCAACGGCTGCGCTGTCTCCTTTGCACCAAAATGGTAACTGCGCCGCTGGCGCGCGCTGGCACCCGCGGGCGCGATGCGTCACTGCTGATATCACTGCCTCCTCCTGAGGCAGGCTTGGCCTTGGGTTCTCCACCCCTCCGGAGCACCTGCCTGAGGCCGCTCCCGAGGGGGTCTTGGCGTTGTTCTCCTCGTGAGACTCAATCCCCTCGCGAGGGTCTTGGGCAGCTGGTCGATCAGCTGGGCCGTACCGGGCCGTAGTAGGAGCGTGTCGCGGCCCGCAGACAGGCAAGTCTGGGTACCCCGGTTCCTAGTACGCCGACAGTAGCCCCCGAGCCCAAGGCGCGCGCGGAGTTGGCTTCGGGGTGAAGCCTTGGTCGAGGACGAAGCACCGCGGGTCCCAAAGGCTGCGGGCCAGGCTGGCGTGCGACGGTTGGGTGGGACGTGGGCAGCCCCGCCTCCCACGCAGTCTTGGTAGTCGTGTGCCTTGCTAATCGCACGATTGGTAGGGCTTCTTGCTGCCGCCTCTGCTTCTTGCCTCCCAATCGCCCCTCTTCTCTGCTTGCCTTCTCTGCTTCCTCCCCCTTGCCATTGTGCCGTGCAAGGCGAAGAAGAGGGGGGAAGGCGAGCCTGCCGTGTCGCCGCCGGTGCTCGAACCGGCGCTTGGTCGCTCCGCCATAGTGAACCAAGAGGGTCTGGACAAGGTGTGTCGCGCCTTGGCCGATGCAACTAATGAGTGGGGACCGACCCGGGTCTGGCTTGCTTCCCGGACGGTGAGAGAGCTTGGTGCTAACGACATCTAGCTTCATCTCCATGCTATCTTCGGGGGTCTTCTTCCCCCTTTCTCCGCCTTCTTCTACGCAGTGCTCACGCATTACCAGATTCGGGCGTTACATCTGGACCCTGGGTCCATCGTCCTTCTTTCCGGCTTCGCGTTCCTGTGTGAGGCTTTCGTTGGTGTTTCCCCCTTCGTGGCCTTGCTCCGCCACTTCTTCGCTCTCTCCTTGGTTGACAGGGGATAGCGCTTGGGATGCATGTCGCTGCGCGCGGTGGAAGCGACTATTGCCACTGGAATTGACTTCTCGCTTCATCCCACCACATAAGGGTTTCGCCGACAATGGGTGTTCGTTGACGCCATCGCGTACAGCCCCCAATTTCATCTCCCTGATGCACCAGCGGTGCCGAACTCTGGCCGGAGGCATGAGGCCCTTTCAGATCCACGGGCGGAGCCTGTGATGCGCCGACTGACAAACTTGAGGAAGAGCGGGTTGACCCTAGCGATGGTGGTGAGGGACTTCCTTGTCCTGTGTGTCGCCCCACTCCAGTGCCATTCCAACCCGATGTGGGTTCTTGATGATCGCGCGCGTCTTCATCAGAAGCAACTCCCTCCTGATACGCTCTAGGGGCTGATGCGGCTGCTCGTTGGTGGAGTGCCTGAAGCTCACCCTGGTTCCGCGGTTCCCTTGTACTTGGCTCCAATGGCCGGAAGGGCCCTTACTGAAAGGATGCCCCGCTTCGATGCGTGGGGGCTGATCCGGGGGGGGGGGTACCCCCAATCTTCGCGATGATTCCCCGGTGGTATCTGGGCTCGCGAGCCCGTCCTTCCTTTCTGGGGCGGATGCACCTGGCGGAGCCCCTGGCCTAGGGTCGACCGTATCCCTGGAGCGAGTGGATGAAGCTCCGGCCCCGGTGTTGGTGGAGGTGGAGGAAAGTACTGAGGCGCCGCTGGCTCCTGAAGCAGCCGAGGCGGAGGCGCAGCGGCCTCCGGTCGAGGCGAGTCCGGGAAGCGCCACCTCAGGAAGTGAGGCACCGGCCGCGGGCGCCCACCGCGGCCTTGCTCCGGGACTAGGCATATCTATCTCAAGCAGCCTCGAGTCGTTCTTCGCGACGCTAGGCAAGAGGCGGAGGTTGAGGAGCGTCTTTGGCCCTGCTCCGAGGGCCCTGAAGAGGATGAAGCTAACCGTGCCAACCAGGTGCGTGTTCTTCGGCTCTCCCCATCCTTCTCAATGTGATTCTGCTGACCTCTTGCTCCGCAGGGTCTCCCCCGCTTCGACCTCGAGTCACCCGACGAGGCCTACAGGAGCTACCGCTTGCATTCCTTCTCCGGACCATGCCGGGCCTTCGGGAGGCCTCGCGCGGGCTCTTGAAATCGCGCCCGGGTCCTATCGCACATGTTGCGCCCCCAGCCCCCAAGTGTCCTTGGGCAAGGCAGCTCTTGCTACATCGGGAGCCTGCTCCGTGTCCCGAGTCTTGCCTTCACCATGGGTCAGCAAGCTCTTGAGGCAGCTCGAGCAACTGTCCGCCCGTCAGGACCGCGCCTGCTCCCAGCTCCAGAAGTGCCGCTTGCCCCTGGGGCTAGCACCGAGGCACATGCTAAACACAAGGAAGAAGGGGAGCCCCCTTTGGGCGACGCGGGTGCCGGGGACGAGCCCGGTCGTCTTCTGGACTTGCAATGCGCAGGAGCGTGGTCCGCCATGACCTTGTGCGGGAGGCGTCGGACGCCCTAAAGCGTCTCGAGGTCGAGGTTGCTGAAGTAGATGAGCGTGTTGATGCCGAGGGTCTGCTTCTGGCGAGGGGTTGGTGCCAGCTGAGGACCGCCGTCAACCTGAGCCAGTTGCAGCACGAAACCGCCGTAAGGAAGGTAGAAGCGTCAGCCGCCGCGGCTCAGGAGGCTTGCGACCATGCCCTGAAGGAGGCCCGAGACGCCGAGCGCCGCTGCGCGGCCGCGGAGGAGCGTGAGCGTGAGCTCGAAACCTCAAACGCCACGCTCGAGCGCCAGGTTTGTACTCGAAGGGTTGCCCTTGCTGCACCTGTGGCTGATGATGATAATCCAGCTGGCCTCTCAGCACGGGAGGAGGCGCTGGCACTTGAGGCGATGGAGCTAAGCATGGAGCGCGAGCGCCTAGAGATGATGGAGCGTCAACTAGCCAAGGCCGATGGAAACCTTGATGACCGCGAGGTCGTGGCGAAGGAGGCCGCCAGGGAGGCGGAGCGTCTTCGGAAGGATTACCGCGAGAAGCTGGGGCTTCACGAGACTCGCTTTGCTGACAAGCGCAAGGAGCTCCAGAAGGAGATCACGACACTTAAGAGCAAACTGTCGGATGCCGAGCGTCGCCTGCAGGTGTTGGAGAAGGCTCGCGTTGCGGCCGAGCATCGCGAACGGGCATCGAAGAAGGCTTGTGCTGAGGCAGAACGCCACAAGCGAGCGTCGGAGAAGGCTCGCGCCGCCATCAGGGCGGAACCGTCCTGCCTTCACCAGCAAGTGGAGGACGTTTACACCCTCGCGGCTCGAACTTCTGAGGAGGCCACACGCGCCCGTGGAATGCAGCACACCCGCTCGGAGATGTTTGAGGCCCTGCGGCACCAAGCCGGCCGGGCCCTAGGAGAACTTCTTGGCTCGGGGGTCGTCGGCCCCCTGGTTAATGATGACGTCGGGTATCTTGGGTTCTTTACCAGGGTGGTGGAGTGTCTTGAAGGTGGGGTCAGGAAGGCTCGGCAGCTCGTCGAGGAGCAGAGCCGCGACGCTCTAAGGAGCGCGGTTTCCCGCATCTTCGGCAACTTGCACCGTCTTGACCCTCATGTGGACTTTGAGGCCCTGCTGGAGCCTGTGCCTGAGGCGGTCGTTGGCCCCTCGTTGAATTGGGTGAGCGACCATGTGGACGCGTTGGTGACGTAGCTCGTTCCAGCTATCGAGGACGCGCCGGTGCCTGAGGGGAGCGACACCGATAGTTCCGGCGAAGGCGTCGATGCTTAATCCAATTCCTGCTCTAGATTTGCTTTTTGGTTGTGGCTCCAAAGCTGGGTGAGATGGGTGTCACAAGGTTTAAACTTTTGATGATGTAATTGAACACTATAAGGATGGGTTTTAAAGCACTCCCTTGCTTGTTCCTGAGGCTGTGGCTTTAAGCCATTGTCGCATGTCAGGACGGAGCGCCCGCCGACCTCGCCCGGGTGCGCCTCGAGAGTACCTGTTGTGAGCGCAAGAGTGGTTGGCGGTCCAACTGCGGACCAGAAAGAACATGTGCCCATGCCTCGGCCCCTGCTCGCGAGGAGTGACATGGCGGGATTGCGGACATGGCCTGGCTCGGCCGAGCAAGACGAAAAGATGGACTGACGAGGAAACACGGCAGAAATCGCAAAACACAGACCAAAATTCTCCCTTTTATTCAAGAAACAAGTCGCGCAGCGGCGAGATCGGCTTGAGAAAGTAGATACAAAGGGAGCAAATGCGAATAGCAAAAGGAAGGGCTGCGTCCGGCCCCTGAGCAGGTCTTCAGTCTTCTCCCCTGCACGGAGCGTAGGGCTACCACTGGCGGATGTGGGCATAGCCATTGGGGGGTAGTGTCGACGGCCAGCGCGGAGCATGGTGCTTCCACTCGGCGTGGGAGGGAGCCCTCGAGGTCCTATGGCGATGCTCCGGAGACTCCGGGGCGTGTACAGCCCCACTCATTATTATGTGAGAGTGTCACGAGCGGGGATCTCCTGACATGCCCGCCCCTTTGCTTTGAGGGCCCCGCCCCGCACTAGTCCGCTCCCTCATGAACTCACCTGAAGGCAGCATCCATGAAGTGGGACACTACGCATGATGGGGGGATGGGACCTTGGCCATAGGCCCCACTCCGCGCACTAGGCGTGCCGCTTACGCGATCTCCGATCGCGCTTCGCCCCTGAGGGCTAACATCGCTATGAGACGCGGCGTCCTGAGGTGCGAGGGGGACCCCGCCCTACCCACGCTCCTAATGGCCCCTGAGCCCTTCCTGATCAGGGTCGGGCCCAGCGGGTACGGGATTTCATGAGCAGGGGGACGGAGCCGCGGTCTTGGGCCCTCCTAGTGCGCGTATGACGGGCTGCCATACCGCCTCCAGGCGCACCCTCCGCAGCCCGAGGGATGGTAAGCCATGAGGCGCGGCGTCTTGAGGTTGAATCGGAGGGGGGAGAAGGCCCCTCCCCGCGCGCATTGTACCCGCCGCCGGTGAGCCCCTGGTGAAATCCAGGGCGGGCTCATGCGCGACGGGTCACGCGCGGGGGGGGGGGGGGGCAAGGGCCTGACCCAGGCCTTCTCCTCCCTTTCTGTCTTGATGTGGCGACCAGAGTAGCCCCCTGGCCTGTCAAGGCCCGAGCCAAAGACACTGTTGGCCTGAGGCCTACGGCTGGTGCCGTAGGGCCGGCCCCCGCACGCACCTGCGCGCGTCTCATTCGCGCTCCATGGCCGTGGGCGATGATGGTGAACGATTGAGGGCCATGAGCGGGGGATCCGCTTCCTGACCTCCCGCTCCTGATCCCCCTTGTGCTGGTGCCTGGTTGCATCTGGCGTTCGGCGTAGCCCTGAGGTTGCTCTCTGGTGGCTCTTCGACGTGGGCGGTTCCTGAATACAAAGGGCTTCGAGGCAGAGGGACGGCATCATATGCAGGGTTAAGCGGATCGTACCCCATGTCACCTTCGTAGGTCACCGTGGGTCTTGATCATACGAGCGACCGGGTGTGTCTGGGGCGGCACCCGGTCCCCGACATCATCATGTGGACGCATAATGGCTCGGCTCCGGTGCTGGCGGCGTCGAGGAGCTCGGCCACCCTAAGGAGTAGCGCGTCGTGGCCGCTGTCGAGCAGCCGACACCTTAGCAGTTCCCTTGCCACCAGTATCATGGCCCTCATGTTCGCCATTTCGCGCCGGTCCTGCGAGCTTACCGCCGCGTGCTCGGCGGCCCGTGTTGCCACACGGCCTTGGCGTCGAGTGGGCAGAGGATGTTGCCGGTCATCTGGCGGCGGGTTGGTGATGCTCATCATGCCGTCGGCCCCAATCAAGGACGGGTGGCGACGAGTCCCGCGGCCGAAGAGCGATGCCTGAGCGGCGCGGATGCCATGGGCTTCCGCACGCGTCTGGTGCGCGTCCGCCATCGTGGTCGCGGTTCGTTGGAGCTGGGCGACGCGGAGTTGGTGGACGAGACCGGGGCGAGGTCGTTGGAGAGGCGAGATTTTGACACGCCCCCTACCTGGCGTGCCAAATGTCGGATTCAGGGCTCCGCAAAACCCGTTAAGTTCGAACACAGGGGCGTAAACGAAGATCTCTCCCACTCACGTCTACCTAGCGCCTCGCTCTCGCCTCGGTGGAAGGATTCAAGAAAACAACGAACAAGCACACAAGAGTTTATCCAGGTTCGGGCCACCGTGTGGTGTAATACCCTACTTCCTGCTTTGGTGGATTGGCTCCGGGCGAGCTAGAATATGAGCTAGTACAATGGTTCCTGGACTCAGGAGGGGAGCTCAGGAGGGTCAGGAGGCTAGTGTTCTTGCTCCTTGTGCGGTGGCCAAGTGTGTTCGTCCGTCCCCTTTGCAGCGGGGGTTCTAGCTACTTATATAGGCAGCCACGGTCCTCTTCCCCCGAAATGTTTAGGCGGGAAGGGATCCCACAATGACCATTTTTGAGCGGGAACACAAGGACGTTCCTGCCCTGACAAAAGCAGTCCTCGCCTACAAAAGGATCAGGCGATGACGCGGTGGTGGGCTCGACGATGACATCCTCCTTGACGTCCTTGCGGTCTTTGGTCTCGTTGCACCAATGAGGAAACCTTTGCCCCGCTCCTTGGGAACCAACGGCTGCGCTGTCTCCTTTGCACCGAAATGGTAACTACGCCACTGACGCGCGCTGGCACCCGCTGGCGCGATGCATCACCGCCACTGCCTCCTCCTGAGGCAGGCTTGGCCTTGGGTTCTCCGCCCCTCCGGAGCACCTGCCTGAGGCCGCTCCTGAGGGGGTCTTGGCATTGTTCTCCTCGCGAGGCTCAATCCCCTCACGAGGGTCTTGGGCAGCTGGTCGATCAGCTGGGCCATACCAGGCCATAGTAGGAGCGCGTCGCGGCCCACATACAAGCAAGTCTGGGTACCCCGGTTCCCAGTACGCCGACAGAAAGTTCATGACTTAGTGTGCAAAATTTATTAAACGTTGACCCATGGTGTGACCTACTTTCGAGCTTGTCCGTAACCGTGGACTCGGCTATAAACAATAGATTTATTACACTCTCCAGAGGTAGCGCACTGTATCCACACCACGGAACCCATGGCCTCGCACTCCCATTCGGGTGGACCAACGGCATTCTGACGAAACCCCTCCATTGCCATCACACTCTCTCGACCACTCCGACTCACTCCCCATCGGGCTAGTCCTGGGTGGCCCCGTGTCTACCAAAGACATCAACGACCACCGTCGTGGCCAAAACATAAACTGTCCCACACGGGGACACGATACCATAATCTCAACAATGGGCACACAAGGTTATGTCTGCTTACCGGGCTAGGGTTCCGCACACCCATAACCTTCCCTCGTTGGAGGCATCAACCAGAGGCATGACAACATACCGAATAAAGGCCTTCCCATAAAGGCAAATGTGGTTGCACTTGGAAAAACTCAATTCTGTGGCACCATGACCCGATCAATGATATATTCAAGTTGAGTTATTAGCAGGTTGAACTTAAAATTGAAAATAACCGGTGTCAAAGTATGCCATGCAAATGCAACACGAACATATGCATCATATATCATCGGAAATAACTGGGTCAACTATATCCACACTAAGCATAAACATCAACAACTCATAACACTTCTCTGGTTAGGATTAAACCTCAATTTAAACAGAATATTTTCTAGCAAATTTATCATATTTCTCATGCAAGAAGAATAACTCCAAATAATTACTTATATGCATAACAATATTAGTTCTTCGTAACAAATGTTACTTCTAGTTACTTTACCAACTTAATTAACTTCAAACTTTCTCTAAACTAAGCATGACAACTTAAACAAGCAACCAATATAATACAAATAATAATAGTGATTTAAATGCATGGATTAAATCATTCATTCAAGTAGAAAAATCACAAATATTGTAGTGGCACCATGAAAATGTTGCTGTGGCTTGCCTTAGTGCATATGAGGTTCACAAACCTCCTGGTGATCCTCAAGAAAAGCTTCACTTTTTGAAAATATTTATAAACACAAAAAAAACATCAAGAACCCTTCTGAAATTCACCAGGAAATCTATACAGCAGAGAAAAATCTCATTTTTGGTGAGCTGCTAGATTTCTTCACAAAGAACACAATGCAAAAAGAATCAATTCATTTGGACTTATGGTTAAAGAGTTTTGTCTGTTTGAAGCTCTCCGGAAAAATGAAATTTGAATTTAAATAAAAATAGAACTTTGGGGGGGGGTGACGTCGAAGGCGTAAAGCCTCACGGGCGCCACCACTCATACTGCTTCGCGCGCATACTGAGTGGCTGACTAGCGGGCCCCACTAGTCAGGTGAGAGGAAGGGGGAGGGAAATAGAGGACGGCGCGGCGTCGTCGGAGCTCACGTCGGCGAGGAGAGCTTCTTGGCCAGAACGAGAGGGAGGGATCGAAAGAGGAGACGGAGGCGCACCTGCCCGTACCCGTAGAGTAGCTTGGGGTGGTCGGACAGCGTCGGAAACAGCCTCTCTAGCGGAGACAGAGATCGGAGGTCGCCGGAGATGAAGACGACAACAACCTGAGGTGACACAAGGGGCTCCAACCGGGCGGAACGACACCACCGAGGCACGACGGAGGCCCTGGAAGGGTGGCCCGAGCCTGGGAGGGGCTGGAGCTACGGAGACAACCTGAGGGATTTGCCAGCGAGCTCGAGCTCGGGGACGGTGGCTCGCGGCCTGCCCGGCCAGGCTACGGCTTTCTACGAGATCGTGGAGTGTGTGGGAGGAAAGGATGGTGCTCGAGGAGGCTGGGGAGGGCTCTATTTATAGCCAAGCG
>LR738712.1:580400551-580469342 GCA_902687465.1 Secale cereale
CTGATGGCCGAGGCTCCGGTCCGTGACAATGGGTTTGGCCTTTGGGAGAGAACGCGCAGTTAGTTAGGTGTTCGAAACATTGAGCGTGAGCGAAACAGCCACTGGGTCGGCTCACGGTGATCCGGCGTGGCCAGATGACCAGCAGCCGGCCGTGCGGTGACTTGACTGTTTCTGGCGTGGCCGGGTTAGGTGACTCGACGGTCCATGGCTTAGTTCTCGTGGCGTGTTGGTGCTCTGGCCTTTGCGTGCTCGCCGACCAACAGCCAAAGTCGGATCTATGGCTTAGGACGGAGCTGGACACTGTGGCGATCTCAACGCGCCAAGAGGCGCTAAGCGAGGTGACGGGTCGGGACCGAACCGGCCAGCCCCCGAGTCCCCAGGTTGAGCGAGTTGAACCGGTGGCCGGGTTTGCACGAAGAGGTAGGTGAAAAACGCTAGAGACACAAATAACTTCGTCGAAAAAGGGTGGCCCCGAGCATCGATTGGGGACCCCATAGTTTTTAATTGAGCACAAAAGGCAGCGATACATACCCATACATGGCTAACTATAAAACAGATGGAGGAGTTCCGCGTTCCAAGGCTGAGTTGTTTCTTCTCTGGCCATGTCCCTCTTGCGCTTGTTTGACTTGCGCGCGTCCATGAGGTAGTAGGCGTTGCGGTCGCACAGAGCCTTGCTGATGATGAACGGGCCCTCCCATGGGGAGGACAACTTGTGCTGGCCGACTTGCTGTTGGACGAGTCAGAGGACGAGGCCTCCCTCGTGGAAAGCGAGGGGCTTGATCTTCTTGCTGTGGTAGTGCCTGAGGCCTTGCTGGTAGATGGTTGAGCGGCTGAGCACTAGGAGACGTGCCTCTTCGAGTAGGTCGACGCCGTCCTCGTGGGCTTCTCTGACTTCGGTCTCAGTGTACATCGTGACGCGCGGTAAGTCGAACTCGACGTTGGTCGGGATGATGGCTTCAGCTCCGTAGATGAGGAAGAACGGGGTAAACCCGGTCAACCTGTTTGGCGTTGTTTGGAGGCTCCAGAGGACGGCTGATAGCTTGTTGAGCCAGCTTCCGGGTGAGCGGACGAGTGGTTCGACGAGCCGCGGCTTGATGTCGGATAGGATGAGGCCGTTTGCCCGCTCGACCTGGACGTTGGACTGTGGTTGCATAACAGACGCCAGGTCGAGGCGAACGCCGAAGACAGAGCAATATTGCGTGAGCGCGCCCTTGGTGAAGTTGGTGCCGTTGTCCGTGATGATGTTGTTCGGCATGCCGTAGCGCACCACTATGTCCTTGATGAATCGGACGGCTGTTGGCCCATCCAACTTCTTGATCGGCCTTGCCTCGACCCATTTGGTGAATTTGTCAATTGCTACCAGTAAATGCGTCATGCCACCTCGGGCTGTTTTGAAAGGTCCCACCATGTCGAGCCCCCAGACCGCGAAAGGCCAGGCGATCGGTATTGTCCGGAGCGCCGATGTTGGTTGTTGGAGAGGACGCTGAGTGATGGTCGTCGCCGGCTCCAGCGATGCGGGCGGAGCCGGACCCGGCTGGTTTGGCAAGCCGGTTGAGGCGGTCCTGCTGCGTGTTGGCCACCGTGAGGAGGTCGCTCACCCTCTTGAGGCACTCCGACAGTTCTTCGCCTGCGAGTTGCTCCATGCCGACCGCGGCTGCCTGAGAAGCGCACATATTCTTCACTGGAGTTTCGTAGATGGGAGGGAGGGCGCGTCCGATCGCACCGCCCCGGGTCCGCACGTCCGCGACCCGACTTGGCTCGGCGGCACCAGGCGTGAAACCGTAGGCGACGTCACGCTCCATCTGAGCGGATGCGAGGTGGCGCTCCGTTGCGGGGAGCGACTGTGTGAGGTCCAGCAGGTGCTGGCGGTCTGCATTGAGGTGGGTCCGTGCCTCGGCGATGTTGGAGGCGTCGATGTCGGTGCCGATGGGCACGTGGTGGCGCTGGATAGTGGCGCGCAGCGGGTCGGGCGGGGCGGCCCGTTCCGCCGCGGCCTCAGCCTCGGCGGCCTTCCTCGCCGCGCTTGACGAAGAGGTGGCGCTGGTGTCGGTAACGAAAACCTCTACGCAGAGGTCCATCGCTCCGTCAGTGGTGCTGCCGTCGGGAGTGATGGGGGAGTCGGAGAAGTCAAGTACCTCGCTGGGGTACTCATCGGCCGCTGGCGCATTGGAGATGCGAAGTGCGGCGAAGGAGGTGGTGAGGGCGTCGATGACGTCATCCGTCAGCACGACGGGCTCGTCGGAGTAGGAGCGGGGCCTCGTCTAAAGCATGCTCCCGGCCAGGACCTCGAGCTGCCCCACGGTAGGCGCCAACCGTCGTGGTGGGCGCACGGCAGATGCCAAGGGATGGCTAAAGATAGGAGGCGGCTCGAGGGCACTGGTGGACTCCAGAAGCGGGGTTGGTATGAGCGAGCGCGGGACGCAAGACATACCCAGGTTTGGGGCTCTCCGGGGAGATAATACCCTTAATCCTGCCGAAGGTGGTTGATGTTTTACCAGTACATAGTTGCTCCTTGAGCTATGTGGTGGAAGGAGGAAGACATGCCAAGGCTTAGGCTGCTTCTCTTTAGGTGTGTCTATCCTGTTCTCTAGTTCTCGTCGCCCGTGCATGAGGGCTCCGGGGGGTTTTTATATAGGCCAACCCCCCAGGGATACAATGGTAAATTTACACGTCCGTGGGGCCGGATTGTCATTGTCTGGAAAGCCGGCGCTGGGACCCGCCGGGTACAGGGCTCGCCGGGTTCTCCGGGCGCAGGGCCCGCCAGGTATGGGGGGCACTGTGTGCCGTCTCGTCGGTCGCCAAGGATTGGCCGGGCTGAGTCGGGTACGGTGTGCTCCGTCACGTCACCGTCTGCCGACGTCATGGCTTTGATGATTGCACTGTAGCCACGCCCCGGCTGACTAGGGGCATGGGCGGGGCACTATTGCCTAGGTCATCAGTAGGTGCGTCTCGTCCCATCGTACGGTTGGGATGGGACGGGAGCTGACCGGTGGCTGGATTGGGGAACACGCCACGGGTCGATCTGGCTTGTTGAGGGAGTCTTTGTGTGCCAGGTCCGGATCCCTCGTGCGGTCCGTTGGGGCCGGATCGCGGGAGCCGGCCGGACTGGAGAGTCTTGCTGGATCGTGGGTCCTGGCCGGGTCCAGCGACCCGGCCAAGTCAGAGGCGGATTGCGGGGCGATGCTGGCCCCGTTGTCAAAGAAAAGGATCCAGCTTCCGTTGCTTGCCTGGGGTTTACCCCCCCCCCCGACACAAGGCAAAAGCTTTCACAGAGCCACCAAAGAAATAATACAAGAAGGACAAGGTGGACGTGAAAGAAAAGGATATCTACAAGATATGTAATTTCTCTCAAGTGTATAAGATTCTAGGTAGATGAAAATCATGATGATATCAATCCACAAGAAGGATGTCGACACGAAATAGTTACAAAAAGGAAAGAAAAAGGATATCCACAAGGAAGTCATAAATATACCAATAAGATATTTGCTTGAAAGCATAGCACATGGCTAGATATGGTCTTATTGTATACAAATGAATTCCGACCACACGAACATCAAAGACATCACAACTAGCAACAAGAGATCATTGTTAGGATGCTTTGAGAAAGGAAACAAGTATCACAAGAAAGAAAGAATTGCATACCATGATACAACCTACACATGGTTACCGCAAGAAATGTGTGCATGAAGTAGATGATGATACTTGTTGCCAAGATAGTATTGGAAGGATGTAGTAGATACCAATAGAAGGTAGAAAGTAGTTCATTGATCATCCTAGCTTGATTCCGATAAGCACATGGTGACAACACCTTCCTTGTGAGTGAGCCGAGCATCCAATGCATCTCCAATTGTTCCTAGAATAAAAACACAAACAATATGGTACCCAAACTCATTGGGACCAAAGAGTTAGAAACACCAATACATAGGACAAACTCCACAAACATATGTGCACTTATATATGAAAATGAATTTCATGCACATCTCATCCAAATTGAGACTAGGTGGAGTTTCCCCTATATATTGGGTTAAAGAAGGAAAGCTGGCCAAAGAAAATACATGAGGTAAACATGCATGCTCAAGACTTTCAAGAAACGATACCAAATGAAAAATAAATACCAAGTGAGAAAAGGATACCAAAAGGAGAAATCATCAGTTGTAAGATATCTATTTAAAAGATAAATCAAGAAATGAGATATCCATTGATACACGCAAAAGGAAAGATATAAAACTCCCAAAATAGAGGATGGTTCCAAAAAAACCAACCCATCTACAAAGTTTCATGATGGCACAAAGTACCAAAAAGAAACGGCTTGCCTTCCATCAACACACACTTGATACGGATCACAAGATGAGTGTTCTATCGAAAATAGGATAGCTCCCCCAAGAATTGTGCATTAAAGAGAATTCGCATTTGAATACAAAATGCACAAGGTGGAATCACCACTTTCACTATATCTAGAAAACACTCGACAAAATCAATAAAACAACAAGATCCACAAGTGACATGGAAGGCAATGGGAGTTGACACAAACTTGGTTAGAGATAAGACAAATAAAACCAAAATACAATGTAAAGATGGTCAATAATTTCCACCACATAAATGATTACCAATTGTCAAAGACAAGAGGTATTTGGAAATAATTCCCAGTGATAGATTGCAAAAATATCCAACATCATCTTCACACCAAACACAAAAGCAAATTTGCAAATTCCCGGTGATAGATTGCAAAAATATCCAACATCATCTTCACACCAAACACAAAAGCAAATTTGCAACTTGTAGAGCTAACATGTGAAAGGATCGAGAAGAGGTGTCGAGAGGGGGTAAATAGACTCCTAGCAAGAAAAGTGGCAGCTTTTGAAATACTTCAAGTTGATGTGGAGATTTAACACATGTTTAACATTCACAATGCACATCAAACAAGCATGACAAGAGTATAAGGGCAGTGGAATGTAACTCGTGCAACTTTGACTACTTGACCAAATAAAAACCTAGCCTTTTCCCAAATTTTATTCTTGGCAGATTTTAGCATTTAGGCACAAGTCAAGTAATCAACCTACACATGCAATTCTAAGATTATAGCAGGAGAATGTAAAACAATTGCATATGAAGGTAAAGGGAGGAGTTTGGAGAATGCAAACACAAGTGAAGACACAAATGTTTTTGTCGTGGTTCCGATAGGTGGTGCTATCGTACATCCACGTTGATGGAGACTTCAACCCACAAAGGATAACGGCTCCGCGAGTCCACGGAGGGCTCCACCCTCGAAGGGTTCACGAAGAAGCAACCTTGTCTATCCCACCATGGCCATCGCCCACGAAGGACTTGCCTCACCAGGGTAGATCTTCACGAAGTAGGCGATGTACTTGCCCGTACAAACTCCTTGGTACAACTCGACAATCTTGTCGGAGGCTCCCAAGTGACACCCAACCAATCTAGGAGACACCACTCTCCAAAAGGTAATAGACGGTGTGTCGATGATTAACTCCTTGCTCAAATGCTTCAAATGATAGTCTCCCCAACACTCAACTCTCTCTCACAGATTTGTATTTGGTAGAAAGATGATTTGAGTGGAAAGCAACTTGGGGAAGGCTAGAGAACAAGATTCATATGGTAGGAATGAAATATCTTGGTCTCAACACATGAGTAGGTGGTTCTCTCTCAGAAAAGTGAGTAATGGAAGTGTAGGTATGTTCTGATAGCTCTCTCCACGAATGAAGAGTGGGTGGAGGGGTATATATAGCCTCCACACAAAATCCAACCATTACACAGAATTTACCAAACTCGGTGGGACCAATTCAGAGAACTTAGTCAGACCAATTTAGTTCATAATGTGACCGTTAGGCACTTCGGTGGGACCGATACGATCAACTCGGTGGGACCGATTTCATTAGGGTTAGGGCATAATGTAATCTCGGTGAGACCGATTACACAAACCCAGTGGGACCGATTTTGGTAAGGAGCACACAGAGGGTTGGTCAGTAAAACTCGGTGGGACCGATTCGCTCATTTCGGTTGGACCGAAACGTTACGAAGAGGCAACAAAGAGTTTGCAATGTTAACTCGGTGAGACCGATTTTCACAACTCGGTTAGACCGAAATGTTACGAACGGAAACAGGGAGTTTACATTCCCATCTCGGTGAGACCGAGATCCCTATCGGTGAGACCGAGATGATTAGGGTTTTGGCAGTGGCTCTGTCAGATGAACTCGGTGGCTCTGGATAGAACTTTTTGGTGGGGCCGAGTTTGACTTTGGTTTGGGACATATGTGGATGTGAGAAAGTGGTTGAGGGCTTTTGGAGCATATCACTAAGCACTTTGAGCAAGCAAGCCATTAAGCAACCCCTCATCCCCTTTTAGTAGCATTTGCTTTCCTATGGACTCGATGTGATCTTGGATCACTGAAATAGAAAATGTAGAGTTAGGAGATTTGAGCTTGAGCCAATCCCTTGTCGTTATCATCTTGAAGGGGTTCCACATCCTTTAGTCTATGCCACTCCATTTGTTGAACTTGTCTGAAATATACTAGATGAAAACATTAGTCAAACAAGAGATATGTTGACATTAATTACCAAAATCACCTAGGGAGCACTTGTGCTTTCAATCTCCCCCTTTTTGGTAATTGATGACAACATACATCAAAGCTTTAGATAAGGATATGAAGAATAATAAGTAAAGCTTTGGAAGGACATGTAACATGCATAGGCTCCCCTACATGTATGCAATCATGTAAATATGGAATATAAGAGCATGTGAGAGCATAGGCATGACAGAGCAAGCAATGAGTTACATGTATCTTGGCTATATGCATCAGAGCAAATGATATGAATATATGAAGTGTATCCTCATGTTCATGATTCCTTCTTGCAAACAATATGTACATTAGCAAGAAATCTTCATGCACATGAGTGTGATGCATATACTTACCTTGTGACCTTGAGCTGGCTTATCAAGGGATGAACCCGAGTAAACAAGGTTAGATAACATAGGTACATCTACTAGACAGAACAACAAAAGAGTCACAAGAGTACCAAGATTAGGATAACATGTTGAGAGTGAGTACTAGGTACTCTAGAATACAGACATGTTCCCAAAAGTAAGGATATGCAATGAATTCAAAGACTTTCTTCCCTAGCAGTCTTTCTCCTTCTGAATCTTATATTGGATAATGGAAGAAATTAGGGAAACATAATCAGAGCAAAACAGATCAGATCAAAAACATAGACATGTCTTTCCCCTCTTAAAGACATGTGACTTCTTTCCTCTTGAACACCAAGCATCTGGGGCATGTGAACTCTCTCTCCCCCTTAAGCTTTGATGTGAACTCTCTCTCCCCCTTTGACATCAATTTCCAAGAAGGGGTCTTCTAGAGTGTGAGTCAAAATAGGTTTGGTCCTTGAGTCACAGAGCAGAGCAGTATATATAAAATGTGATGCTGGTAGAGGACAAGAATCATTGAGTGGAGCTGGAACAAATATGCAAGATGCAAATGACAAATTGTCTCCTCAGTATTGAAATCGGTAGCACCGAGTTGCTCTCTTCAGTGGCACCGAGATGGTGCGGTTTAACTGAAAGAGGCAAATCGGTGGGTCCGAGTTCAACACAGATAGAACCGTTTTTCATCTCAGCTCACTAGGCAAATAAGATCTCACAAAGATTTGCAAGGAATTAACTGAAGGATTTGCAAAGAATTGGGTGCAGAAAATGCAGAACAAAGCAGAGAAAAGAAACTCTAGATGAAGTTTTTTTGTTTTAAAAGAAGGGAAACAAAATGCAAGGAACAAATGCACAAACTTAGAGAAACACTAGAGAACTTCATCTAGAAATGGTCGGCGACAAAGTCACCTATGTTAGAGTATATTAACTTAGGAGTCAAGTGAAGACACTTGATCATAGGTCATACTCATCGTTTGAGCTCAAAATGGGGTTACCATTTTTCGTTTAAGCACTTGATGTATTCACATCTTGTTGAGCTGCTTTGACCCATGACTTCGGGTAAAACTTCTCTAAGATGGAATGACATACCTTGGGTGGTGGTGTTGATCTTGATCATGTAGTTGAACTTGTCTGGGTTGCTCAAGCTTGATGTAGCTCATCAAGAATTGGGAGCACCACTTGTAGTTTGAGTTCATCTACCTACATGGGTTAGATTTGCAAGGAAGAGCTCTTGTGTATCCAAACATGACAAACATGAAAGCTTGATACCAAATGAAATTTGATAAACAGAAATTGTCAAAGGATATATTGAAGGGTTTCATGCTTCCTTGTCTTTTCAACCACCACGGTGTAGGGACTTGGTGATGTAGAGATTGCTCAAGATGTGAGTGAGTTGCAATCCCATGGATTTAGATTCATCCAAGTGCCTATATGGGTTACATAACATGCAAGGGTACAAATATATACAAGACATATGATCAATATCATAAGAGAAAAAGTCAAGGATTAGTCAAAGACTTATGCCTTGCATGTATCCGAATGGAGTTCCTACTCCAAGTTTGAGGCATCAATAATGTTCAATTCACCTCTCAACCTGCAAAACACTTTCTCATCAAGTGGTTTAGTAAATATATCCGCTAATTGCTTATCGGTGTGAACATGTTTAAGATTGATATCACCCTTAGCAACATGATCTCGAATGAAATGATGACGAACTTCAATATGCTTAGTTCAAGAGTGTTGCACAGGATTCTGAGCAATCTTAATAGTACTTTCATTGTCACAAAGCAATGGAACATGTTTCACATAGATCCCATAATCTTTAAGAGTTTGGGTCATCCAAAGTAATTGAGCACAACATGAACCAGCGGCAATGTATTCCGCTTCGGCGATGGATAAGGATGCCGAGTTTTGTTTCTTGGAGGACCATGACACAAGAGATCTACCAAGAAATTGACAAGTACCTGAAGTGGACCTTCTATCAACCTTGTCTCCGGCATAGTCCGAATCGGAGTAGCCAACAAGATCAAAAGAGGACCTCTTAGGATACCAAATGCCAAAATTTAGTGTATGAATTAAGTATCTCACTATCCTTTTCACAACCTTAAGATGACATTCTTTGGGAGCCGCTTGATATCGTGCACACATGCACACACTTAGCATAATATCGGGACGGGAGGCACATAGATATAACAATGAACCAATCATAGAGCGGTAAACTTTTTGATCAACTGGTTCGCCATCCTTAGTCAAGTCAAGATGTCCACTAGTAGGCATGGGTGTAGTCATACCTTTGCATTCTTGCATGTTGAACTTCTTGAACAAGTCCTTGGTATACTTTGTTTGAGAAACAAAGGTACCCTCCTTAGTTTGCTTGATTTGCAAACCAAGAAAGAACTTGAGTTCACTCATCATAGACATCTCAAACTTTTCCGACATTAGCTTTCCAAACCTTTCACTAAAATGGGGGTTCGTAGAACCAAATATGATATCATCAACATAAATTTGGCACACAAATAATTGACCATTAACCCTTTTAGTAAAAAGAGTGGAATCTATTTTTCCAATCTCAAAGCCTTTTTCAATAAGGAACTTGGTCAAGCATTTATACCACGCTCTACGAGCTTGTTTAAGACCATAAAGAGCTTTGTGAAGCTTGTAAACATGATCGGGTTTCCTAGGATTGACAAAGCCGGGAGGTTGTTTAACATAAACTTCCTCCCCAATTTCACCGTTGAGAAAAGCACTTTTAATGTCGATTTGGTACAAGGTGATATCATGGTGATTAGCATAGGCAAGTAAGATGCGGATGGACTCAAGTCTAGCAACGGGGGCATATGTCTCACCGTAGTCCATACCGTCGACTTGAGTGTAGCCTTGGGCGACAAGATGTGCTTTGTTGCGGACGACTTGACCATCTTCGTCTTTCTTGTTGCGAAACACCCATTTGGTACCGATGATGTTGTGGTTGTTGTCGGGCTTCTCGACCAATGTCCACACTTGATTTCTCTCAAAGTTGTGTAGCTCTTCGTGCATAGCGTTCACACAATACGGATCATCAAGAGCATCTTCAACCTTCATAGGTTAAAGGTTAGATATGAAAGAGTAATGTTCACAAAAGTTAGCTAAGCGAGTTTTAGAGCGAGTGATTCTCCCGGTTTGGATATCATTGTAGACCTGCTCTACGGGATGATCTCTAGAAATTCTTGCTCTAACTCGTGAAAGATTTTGCTTGGGTCGGGGTGGAACATCCTATTCATCATCATCTTCTTCTTCTTCATTGTTGTTGGTGTTGTTGTCCCCTTGTGGAGGTGGAGAAGGAGGTTGATGAGGTTCATCTTGATGCATCTCCTCGTTTCCTTCATCATGGTGTGTTCCACTTGTGGATGCCTCCAAGTCAACTTGTGATTCACCTTGTCGTGAGGTAGAAGCTTCCGCATTGACGGTTATGTTTTGAAAGTTCATGCATTGAAAATTAAAGTGACCCTCTATACGGCAAAGTTCACAAGTAAAAGGATAAAGGTCACACAAATCTCTAGCAATTTCATTTAAATCTCTGACCCAAGTGATTGTTCTTTCATGCTTATGTTGCTTACAATACTTCTCTTCTTCAATCATAGGCCTTTCACAAGGTCTATCCACTCCACAAAAATTAACATGCTTATATAAAACTTCATTTTTAGGAATTGGATCATGCATGTTGCAATCATCATGAACAATTTCATTTTCTTTGCAAGTCTCTTTAAAAGGTTTATGATACTTGATCCAATCCTCCTTAGGCATATTAAGATGTGAAGCAAAAGATTTGAGGAAATCAACAAGGAGTTGAGAATCAAGCTCAAACTTAGCACTAAACTTATTAAAACTTGTAGTTTCAACAAAGGACTTAATGCAATCATACTCATAAATCATACCTGACTCTTTACCTTTGTCGATCTCCCAATCTTCAGTGTTGCGTTGAATTCTTTCAAGGAGTTCCCATTTAGCATCAATCTTTTTGTTTGTGAAAGAACCCATAGAGGAAGCGTCGAGCAAATCTTTATCCTGTCGAGAAAGCCTCGCATAGAAATTAGTAATAATCATATCTTTGGGGAGCCCATGGTTAGGACATTTTAGCATTAACGTTTTCAGTCTCCCCCAAGCTTGAGCTATGCTCTCTCCGTCATGATGATAAAAATTATAAACATAATTCCTATTCTCATGGACTTCATGAAGAGGATAAAACTTGGAGTAAAAGAGAGACTGGATCTCTTCCCACTCCAGCAGGTGAGAGTCATTTAGTAGCCTATACCATTCCAATGCTTTTCCTTTCAGTGACAAGGCAAATAATTTCCTCATGACAAACTCCCTTGATACACCTGCAAGCTTAAATAATGAACATAGTTGTGACAGATATAGCAAGTGTTCACCGGGATGTCTGTCTCCTGCATAACGATCAGCCAAAACATAATCGATAATACCAGCTGGTATTTTATAGGGCACAATTTCAGTAGGGGGAGGAGCAACCACCACAGGTGTGGGGCGTCTTCCCGCAAGCAACGATCCAATAGCAAGGTTGTCCATAAGCATAACTAGTGAAATAAAAACAAGAAACAAAAAGATTTAATTCCAAGATCTAAAGATATACCTTCAAGCGCTCACCTCCCCGGCAACGGCGCCAGAAATAGCTTGATGTCTACACACGCTTCTACTCTTGTAGACTATGTTGGGCCTCCTAGCGCAGAGGTTTGTAGGACAGCAGCAATTTCCCTCAAGTGGATGACCTAAGGTTTATCGAACTCAGGGAAGTAGAGGTTGAAGATGGTCTCTCTCAAGCAACCCTGCAACTAAGATACAAGAAGTCTCTTGTGTCCCCAACACACCTAATACACTTGTTAGATGTATAGGTGCACTAGTTCGGCGAAGAGATGTTAAATGGCAAGTGATATGGATGGCAAAACAAAGTAATATAAATCTGTAATAAAAAGTGCAGCAAGCAAACAAGTGGTAAACGTGAGCACAAATGGTATTGCAATGGTGGAAACAAGGCCTAGGCTTCATACTTTCACTAGTGGCAACTCCCAACAACATTAACATAATAGAATCACATGATATTTCCCATAAAACATGCAAAGGGGACGCACTCGGAGGTCATTCCTTCGTGGTCAAGAGAGGACGGGAATTATGTAGGGCTACAAAAGCACACCTCAAAGTTCGTAGTTCTCAATCTAAGGATTTCCCAATGTCACCGCGGCCATCCAAAGAGAGTCCCACAATCACCACAACATATCTAAAGGATAGTCAAAGACAAGCACCAAGAGACTCTCAATCTTCAATCAACACACAAGAGAGGAAATCACTCATGAAAATATTGTTCTAATCCATGTCCAATAGACCGCTGTCACCTTGGTCTCGGGGATTATACTAGATAAATACAAGTGAGTACATCAATCCAATACATAGAGGAAGGGGAAATATCATGGGATCACCCTAGATTAACATAGCCTATGATCACAACGAAGATCACATCATGGGAGAGAGAATTGACCACATAGCTACTGGTAAGAACCTCAGCCCCGAGGAGGAACTACTCCCGCATCATGGAGGGAGGAAGCAACGTCGATGGAGATGAATCCGGGGGCACTTCCCCGTCCCGGCAGGGTGCCGGCGCAGGAATTCTAGTCCCCCGAAGCATGATGGTGATGGCGGCGGAGATCGGAATCGCGTCTGGAGAAAAAGGGTCTGGAATCAGGGTTTCCGCGACACGGTGTAAATATATGCCAAAGGGGGGTATCAGAGGGGGTCAGGGGTGCCCAGGCGCCCCCCCGGCACGGCCAGGGGGGGGGCGCGTGGGCAGGCCGCCTGGAGCCCCTGTGTGTCCCCTCTGGCCCTACTTTGGCCGCATGGAAGCTTCCGGAACGCTGATTTTTTATATAATTTTTCTGGATTTTTTCTGGCAGTTCTCGTAATGTGAAAACCCGAAATACAATAACAGCCGAAAACAGAAACTGGCACTGGGGTGCACTGAGTTAATAGGTTAGTCCAAATATGATCAAAAGTGTATGGAAGTGTATAAATAACATAGCAATATCACCTAAAAGAGGCATGGAGCAAGCAGAAATTATAGATACGTTTTGGACGTATCAACATCCCCAAGCTTAATTCCTGCTCGTCCTCGAGTAGGTAAATGATAACAAGAATAATTTCTGTGGTGACATGCTATTAACCATATAGGACTTTTTCATAGTCACATGACAAAAGCTTACTGAGACAATGAATCTATAGTAATTAAGTTGCCTCATGAGAAAATCACAAAGAACTGAAAGTTTTACAATATGATATTGAAACATCAAATAGATTTGTAATGAACATGATGTGCAAATATGATAAAGTGATATCTAGCTTGCCCCCTTTAGTGAAGCAAAACATAAATGCAGGGGCACCTCCAAGGTTTAAGTGATGACAAGATACAATGATTTCAAAATAAACGATATCACAATCATGCAAAAGACAATGCTACTTTGGGACAATGCACATTACACTCAGAATGACAATCATGCTCTCAGTAGTTGGCGCTTTTAAAAGAAGGTGGAGACTCTCGAACCGTGGCTTTTGTTGGCAAGGTTGAAAACCCGTAGTCGGAAACAAAGACAAAACATGTACCAGAGCTCTTGGTTTTAAAACAGAGGTAATAATTTTTTTAGATCATGCATGTTTCGTCAACGAATGCTAGCAGACAACTCAATCACTTCTTGAGATGGACAAGTTTCGAGGAACGGCTCCCGAATGAGGACGATCACATCCTCTTAATCTCCTTTGTTTATCACTGCCAAAGTTTTCTGATTTCTCATGAACAAAGCGTCAAGGAGGGTTTGTTTGTTATATTATCTTTTTGAGCCGGGCGCACTCAATGCCAGTTCCTTCTCGTATTATGGGTTTGCACATTATACATGCAATCCCGGGGTGAAGCTTGTCCAACTTAAAAAGATCATGAATTAACTACTACTTCCTCATGAACTTAAAATAGAGGCACAAAATAGGAATGCTTTTTCTTTGAATAATTTCGAGATGGTACATGCAAGTCTCCGTTAGGAATGGCAGGTAAATACCATGTAGGAAGATATGGTGGACTCATATGGCATAACTGGATTAAAAGGATGTGGATGCACAAGCAGTCAGTCCGCTTAGTACAGGCGAAGGTTAGCAAAAGACGGGGAGCGACCAACTAAGAGAGCAATGACGGTCATAATCATGCAGAGCGACAAAGCAACATTGAATCATGCATGGAAGTTATATCGCTACTCAGAAACAAAAGATCATCAAGGCTTGACAGACTTTCTTTACAGTCTTAAATATGCGTGAGCATACGCCAAGTCAATCAAAATAAATTCTTTGAAGGAAGATATTACTAAACCATACCACATCATAGGCAAACAAATCATGTTGGTACTTCAATAACACATTGGGAACCCCCCAGCTATTTGAGACTAACCATAAGAAAACATGAACTACTAAGCGGCATTATGCACGTAGCATCTTTATCATAGACATATTAACCAATGCAACGGAAGCAAACTCTCTTAATAAGATAAACATGATAACTAAAGAGAGTTCAAGCAACCAACTAAACAAAAGCTCTTTAAAAAGATAAGCATGAAAGTTAAGAGCTAAGCATGATAGTAGCTATTAAAAGACAAAGAACACACACAGCAAAGATAGACATGCAAATTCTATGTTATGTTCTAGGTAGAAGTGGAGCGTGTTTCTCTCCCACATAAAGAAAGCTGAGTTCCAACTCGTTATGAAAAGCTAAAGAAAACTAAAAGGAAAACTAAAACAAGACGCTCCAAGCATAGCACATAACACATGAAGTGATTAAAATATAGTGGAACGAAGGACGAACTGATAATGTTGACGGAGAAGGGGATGCACGGGGGCATCCCCAAGCTTAGACGCTTGAGTCTCCTTGAATATTTCTTGGGGGTGCATGGGGGCATCCCCAAGCTTGAGCGTTTGACACTCCTGAATCTTTTTATCATCTTCCCTCGCACACTTAAAAACTCCCTTCATACATAACTCATCATAATCTGATTAGCGAGGTTAGTACCCATAATAAAATAATTGTTCCTTGCTGGAAATAAAGATATTCTTGAAGTTCTACTGTTTCTCAAGATTGCCAAAAGGTTTTTGCAAAGAAAAAGCAAGCTCTAGGTTTGCAAAATGAAGGAAAGGCAAAACAGGACAGAATCTCTGAAAAACAGAACAACAGGTAGTAAATTATTTTTCCGGGGAACTTCTGCAACTCTAATAAAAAAACTCAAAACAGATGCACGAAAGACAATTATATAGAGCACGCTGTCGAAAAAATTCAGACCAAAAAGATGATCTGGTGATTTTATACGAATTTTTCTATCCAAGGACAGAATCTGTTTCCTGGACAGCACGTCACAACTTTTGAACTTTCTTGCAATCAGAGGCTAAACTTGGCACAAAGCTGAAAAATAAAGATACAATGATGTTGCTACAGTAGTAACAAACATCAAGACCACTAAAACTGAAAGTAAACATAACAAGGGTTGTCTCCCTAGAGCTCTTTCTTTATAGCCATAAAGATAGGCTTAAGACTTTAATGATGCTCTCGTAGGAATAAGAGCTGAAGAACAAAAGAGAGCATCAAGAAGCAAATACCAAACACATTTAAGCCTAACATGCTTCCTATGCATAGGAATATTGCAATAGAATAATTCATTGAAGCACAAAGCAACTAGCATAGGAAGGCAAAACAAGCATAACTTCAAAATATTCACCATAAAGAGAGAAACTTCTTATTATTAAGATATTTAGAACCAAGTCTCCCTCTCTCATTATAAATTTCAGTGGCATCATGGATGAACTCAACAATATAAGCATCACGTAAAGCATTGTTACCATGATCCACATGCAAAAAGGTACTCTTACTCTCCACATAAGCATAATCTTTCTCATTGGTAATAGTGGGAGTAGGACTATCATAAACAACTTGAACACTATAGATTACTTGTGTATTAGGAGGGTGGTGTTCAACAAGGGAGTAATTCCCTCCATGATTATGACAAGTTTCATAAGGATAATTTCTCCTTATGTCATAGGTACCTTTATAATCACTATAGGTTGGAGTTATGACATCATCATAGTAGAGAAGAGCATTATCATTGCTAGCAACTATATTTGTAATCATGTTGTCTTTATTCTTACTAGCAAAAGAATTATCAATTGTCACATCACTAGTGGGTAAAGGGTTTGCAATCCTATCATCCCCAAGCTTAGAGCTTCCCATATCATCACTTTCAGAGTTGGTACCAAAAAGATTTTCAAGATCATAAGTAGCATTATCATCATTTTCCCAATCACAATAAGTAACATGCATATCATAATCAAAATCATCTTCAATAGTACCTACGGACGTATCATCAAGATGATAATTAAGGCAATAAACTTCACCTTCTTCTTTAAACTTACAATCGTTAGGATAAAAGTTGATGGGAGGAATATGCTCAGGCCAGGTTGATACCCATTCTTCTTCTTTCTTGCTCCTCTTCCTCCTCCTCTTCTTTCTCTTCTTCTTAACCTTAGGAGGGAGTGGTTGGAGATGAAGCTTCTCCACATATCCTGGTTTATCATTAGAAACAATAGGGGAAACTTGGGAGAAACTCTCCTTTTTATTAGCAGAAATATAAGAGACATTTTTATACTTTGGTAAAGTTCCCTCCTTTATAATCTTACCTATGTAATCATTTTCATGGCAATTAACAACACAATAGAGATGGCAATTTTGCAAAGTGTTTTTTATTCCTATGGCATTAACATCTAGCCATGAAGTCTTTTCTGATAACTCTTCACACATAAAAAATAACATAAGCTCATCATAAAGATCAGAGGTGATCATGTTATCACAGAACTGGTTAACAGTTATGTTTTGAAAGTTCATGCATTGAAAATTAAAGTGACCCTCTATACGGCAAAGTTCACAACTAAAAGGATAAAGGTCACACAATTCTCTAGCAATTTCATTTAAATCTCTGACCCAAGTGATTGTTCTTTCATGCTTATGTTGCTTACAATACTTCTCTTCTTCAATCATAGGCCTTTCACAAGGTCTATCCACTCCACAAAAATTAACATGCTTATATAAAACTTCATTTTTAGGAATTGGATCATGCATGTTGCAATCATCATGAACAATTTCATTTTCTTTGCAAGTCTCTTTAAAAGGTTTATGATACTTGATCCAATCCTCCTTAGGCATATTAAGATGTGAAGCAAAAGATTTGAGGAAATCAACAAGGAGTTGAGAATCAAGCCCAAACTTAGCACTAAACTTATTAAAACTTGTAGTTTCAACAAAGGACTTAATGCAATCATACTCATAAATCATACCTGACTCTTTACCTTTGTCGATCTCCTAATCTTCAATGTTGCGTTGAATTCATTCAAGTAGTTCCCATTTAGCATCAATCTTTTTGTTTGTGAAAGAACCCATAGTGGAAGCGTCGAGCAAATCTTTATCCTGTCGAGAAAGCCTCGCATAGAAATTAGTAATAATCATATCTTTGGGGAGCCCATGGTTAGGACATTTTAGCATTAACGTTTTCAGTCTCCCCCAAGCTTGAGCTATGCTTTCTCCGTCATGAGGATAAAAATTATAAACATAATTCCTCTTCTCATGGACTTCATGAAGAGGATAAAACTTGGAGTAAAAGAGAGACTGGATCTCTTCCCACTCCAGCAGGTGAGAGTCATTTAGTAGCCTATTCCATTCCAATGCTTTTCCTTTCAGTGACAAGGCAAATAATTTCCTCATGACAAACTCCCTTGATACACCTGCAAGCTTAAATAATGAACATAGTTGTGACAGATATAGCAAGTGTTCACCGGGATGTCTGTCTCCTGCATAACGATCAGCCAAAACATAATCGATAATACCAGCTGGTATTTTATAGGGCACAATTTCAGTAGGGGGAGGAGCAACCACCACAGGTGTGGGGCGTCTTCCCGCAAGCAACGATCCAATAGCAAGGTTGTCCATAAGCATAACTAGTGAAATAAAAACAAGAAACAAAAAGATTTAATTCCAAGATCTAAAGATATACCTTCAAGCGCTCACCTCCCCGACAACGGCGCCAGAAATAGCTTGATGTCTACACACGCTTCTACTCTTGTAGACTATGTTGGGCCGCCAAGCGCTGAGGTTTGTAGGACAGCAGCAATTTCCCTCAAGTGGATGGCCTAAGGTTTATCGAACTCAGGGAAGTAGAGGTTGAAGATGGTCTCTCTCAAGCAACCCTGCAACTAAGATACAAGAAGTCTCTTGTGTCCCCAACACACCTAATACACTTGTTAGATGTATAGGTGCACTAGTTCGGCGAAGAGATGTTAAATGGCAAGTGATATGGATGGCAAAACAAAGTAATATAAATCTGTAATAAAAAGTGCAGCAAGCAAACAAGTGGTAAACGTGAGCACAAATGGTATTGCAATGGTGGAAACAAGGCCTAGGCTTCATACTTTCACTAGTGGCAACTCCCAACAACATTAACATAATCGAATCACATGATATTTCCCATAAAACATGCAAAGGGGACGCACTCGGAGGTCATTCCTTCGTGGTCAAGAGAAGACGAGAATTATGTAGGGCTACAAAAGCACACCTCAAAGTTCGTAGTTCTCAATCTAAGGATTTCCCAATGTCACCGCGGCCATCCAAAGAGAGTCCCACAATCACCACAACATATCTAAAGGATAGTCAAAGACAAGCACCAAGAGACTCTCAATCTTCAATCAACACACAAGAGAGGAAATCACTCATGAAAATATTGTTCTAATCCATGTCCAATAGACCGTTGTCACCTTGGTCTCGGGGATTATACTAGATAAAGACAAGTGAGTACATCAATCCAATACATAGAGGAAGGGGAAATATCATGGGATCACCCTAGATTAACATAGCCTATGATCACAATGAAGATCACATCATGGGAGAGAGAATTGACCACATAGCTACTGGTAAGAACCTCAGCCCCGAGGAGGAACTACTCCCGCATCATGGAGGGAGGAAGCAACTTCGATGGAGATGAATCCGGGGGCACTTCCCTGTCCCGGCAGGGTGCCGGCGCAGGAATTCTGGCCCCCCGAAGCTTGATGGCGATGGCGGTGGAGATCGGAATCGCGTCTGGAGAAAAAGGGTCTGGAATCAGGGTTTCCGCGACACGGTGTAAATATATGCCAAAGGCGGGCATCAGAGGGGGTCAGGGGTGCCCAGGCGCCCCCCCGGCGCGGCCAGGGGGGCCGCGTGGTCAGGCCGCCTGGAGCCCCTGTGGGTCCCCTCCGGCCCTACTTTGGTCGCATGGAAGCTTCCGGAACGTTGATTTTTTATATATTTTTTCTGGATTTTTTCTGGCAGTTCTCGTAATGTGAAAACCTGAAATACAAAAACAGCCGAAAACAGAAACTGGCACTGGGGTGCACTGAGTTAATAGGTTAGTCCAAATATGATCAAAAGTGTATGGAAGTGTATAAATAACATAGCAATATCACCTAAAAGAGGCATGGAGCAAGCAGAAATTATAGATACGTTTTGGACGTATCACTAGATAATATGTACATTATTTAATGAATATAAAAGGGCCTCGTGCATAAACTACGCAACAGCGGAACGATGTCGTAGCGGAACTCCATCTCACAGGGACACCGATGTGGATACGGACTAGACTCAGACGGCACTCCTTCTCAGCGGAACTTTCCTGAAATCTGGCATGACACGCCAGGTCAGTACTTTGAATGTACTTGCAAGCTTACAGCAAAACAAAATCATAATGACAAACAATATCATGATGATTAATCAATATTAAATATGCAGCAACAGACTTAAATGGAAATTTACTAACATGCTATGCTCATGACTTTGCATAAATAAAACCACAGTCTATCTTACTCATGATAATTTATTATAACCACCAACTTAGTCATTTCAACAAGATATAAATCGTGACCTTTCCGGTGATCACAAACCTGCCCATACTAGGTCTCAAAACATCTTGGAGGCTCTTCCATCAATTTATCATAGCACCAGAAATTTAGAACATAGTGAATTTTTTATTATTATTGTTGACCCATGGTGTGACCTACTTTCGAGCGTGTCCGTGACCGTGGACACTCTGCTGAGGTAGTGTACTGTACCCACACCACGGAACCCATGGCCTCTTTATCCCATTCGGGTGGACCAACGGCATTCCGACGAAACCCGTCCATTGCCATGACACTCCTCCGGCCACTCCGACTCGTTCCCCACTGGAACAGTCCTGGGTGGCCCTGTGTCTACCAAAGACACACCTACCACCGTCGTGGCCAAACAAAAATTGTCCCAAACGGGAACTCGGTACCATAAAATTTACTACGGGCACACAAGGTTATGTCTGCTTACTGGGCCAGGGTACTGCATGCCCATAATCTTCCCTATCTGGAGGTACCGACAGGAGGCATGTCAATGGACAGAATCAAGACCTTCCCATAAAGGTAAATGTGGCTGCACTGGGAAAGACTCGATTCAGTGGCACCATGACCCGGTCAACAATTTATTCAAGTTGAGTTATTAACAGTTTCAACTTAGAAAGAAATAAAATAACCGGTGTCATACAATGCCATGCAATATACCAAAGTGCAGTACATAAACAAGTAAAATGCCATGCAACAATAAAGCTGAGTCAACTTTCATTTTAACTTCAATATTATTCTGGTTATGCTTGACTTTCAACAAAATTTGACTTAGCAAAATTTATCATAATTACTCAATGCAAAAGGAAATAATTTCACATATGTGTGTCCATAATCATTCTCAATATCCCAACTTTAGTTTAACTATCTTAATGACTTAAACCAAACTCCAACTTTCTGTAAAGTGAAATGAAACCAATAACTACAGCAACCAAAAGAACTATTTAATAAAATATTTAACATGCATAATATAAATCATTTGTTCAAGTTGGAAAAATCACAAATATTGAAATGGCACTATGAAAATGTTGTTGTGGCTTGCCTTAGTTCAAATGAGGCTCACAAGCCTCCTGGTGATCCTCAAGACAAGTTTCTTCTCCTGAAAATAAATAAAATTTCAAAAAGAAATTATCAAGATTCATTCAAAAATTCACCAGAAAATCTACACAGCACCAAATGGTTTCATTTTTGGTGCGCTGCAAGACTTGTTCACCGGGAACACAATGCAAAAAGAATCAATTCATTTGGACTTATGGTTAAAAAGTTACAGCATTTTGAAGTTCTTTGGAATTTATTTAAGTTCAGAAGTTTAAATAAAAAGAATAGGGGGGGGGGTGACGTCGAAGGCGTAAACGCCCGGAGCGCCACCACTCATACCGCTTCGCGCGGGAGTGGAGAGACTGACTAGCGAGCCCCGCTTGTCAGGTGAGAGGGAGAGAGAGAGATGAGCAGAGGCGACTGTCGCTTCGCCGGAGCGTACGCCGACGACGTTGCCCCTTGGCTCAAACGGAAAGGATAGATCGACGGAGAAGGTTGAGTCACACCTGCCTGTACCCATAGGGTGGATGGAGGTGGACGGACGGCAACAAAATGGAGCTCGGAGGCGGAAGCAGAATAGGGGACTCGCCAGAGTTGGGGAAGACGACGAGCTACGGCACCTCCAGCAGCTCCAGCTAGGTGAAGAAGCTTCACCAGAGAGTGGCGGAGGCCCTGGAGCGGTCGCCTTGGACGGAGAGGGCTTGGAGCTACCTCGACGACCCGAGGGGGATCGCCGGTGAGCTCGGCACGGGAATGGTGGCCTGAGGCCTACGCGGCCGGGCCACGGGGTTCTACTCTATCTGGGGTCGTGTGGGAGTGGAGTGGTGTGTTCGAAGCGGCTGGGGAAGGGCCTATTTATAGGCGAGCGAGAGGGGGGAATCGGTGCTCCGCCCGAGACACCTGGCCGCGCCCGGCAACGAAATGGCGTCAGTGAGAGGGGGAAGAAGAAGATGGAGTCACGCGGGAGTTGTGGCCGTGCGGAGACGAGCACAGGGGCGCTGGAGATGGCGACGAGCACAGTGCGCACCGCATTGTGCATTGGCCGGACCGCGCCCGTGCTCGCTGCGGCGAGCTCCGGCGTCGGCGAGCGCCAGGGGTGGACTATGGAGATGAGGACAACGATGGGGGCAAGGTTTGGCGCAGTTGGGCAGGCTCAGAAGCGAGCACGCGCTCTACAGAGCGCTGGCGGCATCCAGAGCGCGCCGGCTGCATGCCATGGCACGGTGTACACGCGTGGTCATCGTGTGAATCCATGTCTGCGGGCTGACTTGGTGCCAAAAACCTTGTCTGGCGTGTTGTTCGTGGTAGATAGGTGAGTTACCCAGGGTTGGTTTAATTTCAGATGCAGTAGAATGAGATTAACTAGCCTGGTAAGTTTCTGGAGAGAAACTTTGAGAGCTTACTGTGGTAAAATGGTGAATAGTTGGAGGCTGTGCTTTGGTGGCTAGTCATGAGTTACCAAGGTGAATATGCACAAGAAGTTTCAGGAGGATTGGAGCAAGTAAAATGGTAGTTGTTGTAGAAACTACCATTTCTGTCCAGAATGAAAAAGATTTCTGTAGCAAAAATATTAGAAAAAGTAGTGCAATATTTTTGTTCAGGAATATGCCTTAGGGTCCAAAGAATATTTAGGAATTTCCACAGAATTTTTGGAGCCAAAAAAATAGGGGTTGCTTTGGAGCACAAAGAATTTAGCTAGGGTTTTAGGGAATAAAATGAATATTTTTCAAATAAGAAAAATATTCCATGGAGTATATTGGGGTGGTCCAGAGATATATAATAGTTTGAGATGGATGGGAGGCACTTGGGTGAAAGCCAAGGGTACCCAAGTGGTTTAAGTCCATATGAAATGATTCAAAAACCCCAAGGTTTGAAATAAATTCAAATAAATCTTTGGCAAATAAAATAGGGCAAAAAATCAGGCTGTCACAAACCTCCCCCACTTAGAATGAATCTCGTCCTCGAGATTTGGTTGCTTGGGAAAACCATTCCGGATAATACGTCTGTAGGAACTCTTCTCGTTCCCAGGTTGATTCTGACTCGGTGTGATGCTCCCACTAAACTTTATAAAACTTTCGTACTTTACTACGGGTGACTCTTTCCATCTAGTCTATAATTTTGAACGACCTTTCTGCATACGTTAAATCCTCTACCAATTCTATGTCGGTTACGGCAGTCTTTTTCTCAGGCGGGGATATGCATCACCTCAACTGTGAGACATGGAACATGTCGTGCACATCTGACAATTCCGGGGGTAATTCCAACTGGTAAGCAACAGTGCCCACTCGAGAAATAACTGGGAAGGGGCCAATAAATCCGGGTGCCAACTTCCCGCGTGTTTGGAATCTCTTGACTCCTTTCATAGGAGGTATACGTGCTCTCCAGGTTCAAAATTGATCTGTCGGTGCCTCGCATCGTAATAACTCTTTTGTCGAGACTTGGCCAACTATAATATGTCTATGATTTCCTTGACTTGTTTCTCAGCTTCCATCATGAGGTCCCTTCCGAAAATACGGCTATCTCCCGTCTGGGACCAGTTTAGCGGGGTACGACATTTGCGGCCATATAAAGCCTCGTATGGTGACATCTTTAGACTGGTTTGGAAGCTGTTGTTGTAGGAGAACTCGGCGTAAGGTAGACAATATTCCCATTTAGATCCTTGGGCCAAGATGCAAGCTCGCAGCATATCTTCCAATATTTGGTTCACTCGCTCTGTCTGTCCATCTGTTTGATGATGATAGGCTATATTATATTTTAGGGCTGTTCCCAAAGCTTGATGGAGACGTGTCCAGAAAGCGGAGGTAAAGAGTGAACCTCGGTCAGAAGTGATGGTTTGAGGTACTCCATGCAGACTGACTATTCTGGACACATACAGTTGTGCGAGTTGGTCTGCTCGATAGGTGGTCCTGACCGGAATAAAATGGGCTATCTTAGTTAGAGTGTCCACGATGACCCATATTGCATTATTGCCCCGCTGAGTCTTGGGTAATCCCGTGATGAAATCCATGCAAACATCATCCCATTTCCACTGTGAAACTGGCAACGGTTGAAGAAGTCCGGCTGGCTTCTGATTTTCTGCCTTTACTTTGTTGCATATGTCGCAACAAGCCACAAAATAGGCAATATCCTTTTTCATGCCATCCCACCAGAATATTTGGCGAAGGTCTTCATACATTTTCGTCCCCCCAGGGTGAATAGAATATGAGGACTCATGGGCTTCTGACAGGATTTTCCTTTTCAGGTCCGACTGATTCGGTACACAAATCCTTCCGCGGAATCGGAGAGTCCCAAGATGATCTCTTGAGAAGTCCGATGCACGTTTTGCCTGCATGTTCTGGGCATGCTTTTGCAGGACAGGATCATAAAGCTGGGCCTTGTGGATTTCTTCTTCAAGTGTGGGGGTAACTTCCAGTGTGTTAGCGAGACCAGCCTCAACGATGTTCAGATGGAGTTGAGCAATCTCCTCTTGAAGTTCAACGGGCAAGGAATTTAATATGGTATTTAAACTGACCGGCTTTCGACTGAGTGCATCAGCTACCACGTTGGCTTTACCCGGGTGGTGTTTATTCCCAAATCATAATCTTTGACCAGTTCAAGCCACCTTCGCTGACGGAGATTCAAATTAGGTTGAGTGAAGATATACTTGAGGCTTTTGTGATCGGTAAAAATTTGACACTTCTTCTCAATGAGATAATGTCTCCATATTTTGAGAGCATGCACTACTGCGGCCAATTCCAGATCATGCATAGGGTAATTCCCCTCGTGTGGTCGTAACTGTTGTGATGCATAAGCCGCCACCTTGCCGTCTTGCATGAGTACGCAGCCAATTCCTTGTCTGGATGCGTCACAGTAGACATCAAAACTGCGGTATATGTCTGGAAGAGTTAATACGGGAGCGGTGGTCAGACGTTTCTTTAACTCACTGAAGCTTTGCTCACAGTCTTGTGTCCATTCAAACTTCTTGTCCTTTTTGAGTAGCTCGGTAATGGGCTTGGCGATCTTGGAGAATCCTTCAATGAAACGGCGGTAATATCCCGCCAGTCCAAGGAAGCTTCGGATCTGAGATATGGTTGTGGGTGGCAACCAGTTGAGCACATCTTTTACCTTCCTGGGGTCTACGGCTATACCTTCGGTGGATAGCACGTGTCCAAGAAATCCGACTTGTTTAAGAAAAAACTCACATTTGCTGAACTTGGCGTAAAGCTGATGGTCTCTGAGTCGCTGCAATATTGCTCGGAGATGTCCCTTGTGACCCTCTTCACTTTTTGAATATATGAGTATGTCATCGATAAAGACTACCACGAACTTATCGAGGAAGTCCATGAACACTTTATTCATCATGTGCATGAAGAAGGCAGGGGAATTGGTGAGACCAAAGGACATGACTATATATTCGTAAAGACCGTATCGAGTGGTGAATGCGGTCTTAGGAATATCTTCCTTTTTAATCTTGAGCTGATGGTATCCGGTCCTTAAGTCAATTTTGGAGAACACCTTGGCACCACTGAGCTGATCGAACAAATCATCAATCCTTGGCAGCGGGTATTTATTTTTGATGGTGACATCATTCAGCTGCCGATAATCTACACACATGCGGAGGCTGCCATCCTTTTTGTTTACAAAGAGTGCAGGCGATCCCCATGGCGAGGAACTGGGACGGATGTACCCTTTCTGGAGCATTTCATCGAGCTGCTTCTTTAATTCCACTAACTCTGATGAGGGCATCCTATAATATTTCTTGAATAATGGTGCGGTTCCAGGTGCCAGATCTATTGCAAACTCAAGTTCTCGGTCTGGCGGCATGCCTGGTAGCTCTTCCAGAAATACATCAGGAAATTCACTGACCATAGGAATTAATTCTAACTCAGCCACGGCGGTAAACATCATCCCCTTCTTTGGTATGCTTTTGCGCAAGTAGAACTTTGTAACCTGCCCTTCTTGATTGATCAAAGTGACTTCTCGGGTTGCACAGTTTATGCATACTAGGTATTGAGTTAGCCAATTCATTCCCAAAATAACATCCAACTGTGCTGATTCGATGAGTATCAAGGATGTTGGAAAGCTTATTCCGTTGATATTGATTTCCAAGTTACGGCAGACCAGACTGCTCTTGATTAAAGATCCTGGGGTTTGTACCAGCATATTTTTGCCCAAGAGAGAACAAGAAAATTTGTTTTGGGCAACAAAACTTCGAGAAATAAAAGAGTGGGAAGCTCCCGAGTCAAATAAAATTACTGCAGGTATGCTATTAATAGAAAACATACTGATGACTACTTCGGGGTTTTCTTAGGCTTCATCTGCGGAGAGGTGATTGACGTGCCCGGTGATGTTTTGCTGGTCCGGGTATGTGGGGACCCCGACTTAGAAGTCGAGATCACCGAATGCACGTGTACAGTGATCCCAGAGATCAATGCTCACTGAACACATAGAAGCTGAATAACAAGAGTCTTACATCCATACATACCGTCTTACACAAATTAAGGCCATTATGGCCAAGTCTTAAATAGATAAAGCCTCAAGGGCTGAATAGCAAATAACTCAAATAGCGGAAGTCTTCGATGATAGGTAGAACCCATGCCATCTGCCTTAACCCTACAGGCATTCTGACTGGGATAGCGTCCTAGTTCACATGTTCGTCTCCAAAGAACTTTTCTTCATATTCCTGTTCCTCCATGCCTGGCCAATTAAATAACCAGTGGCAAGCCAATGAGTACTTTGAATGTACTCGCAAGCAACCCATGATTTGGTTCGAAGTAACAATGCAATTGAACAACAATGAACAATCTAGCAATGGGCTAGAATAAATATTCTACCATCAAGTATATGCATCAATAACTTCACGTAACCTCGAAGACAGGTTACCGATATCAACATGAATATGATTCATCTCATCGAGTCAAGTCACCACCTTGACTCATCATACACACACACAAGGTTTCGCAAACATTGGACGTAGCCCAAGAGCGGTTACCCAACTGTCCTTGACCATGGACACGTCTATTCGAATAGTTTTACACTCTGCAGAGGTTGCGCACTTTACCCACAAGATCCGGGAAGCTTTCATGTCATCCACGATCCCGCAGTACCTCAAGTACTCGGGGGAAGCACCCGGTCATTATCTTTCCTTAGACGACACTAACATAGAGTCCACTCGTTGGTACACGGCCCTCGAGTACAAACAATAGATCACGGGACTTGCCCTAATTTCAATGTCACGCGTACCCGAAGGGACCAACGGTGTGTCCGGTGCCCTGTGAAAACAGTCATGGTCGTCTATCCAAGCACGACCCCGTCCCGGGAAAGACCTCAAGTCTTCCCGTCACTAGTAATGCGGGCACCATGCTAGTATCAGCCTAAGTAATCAATAAAGCCCTGTCCCATAAGGGGTAGAGTGGTTGCACATGTATGGTTGGAATAACGGTCGCAACTTAAACCAATCCATTTGAAAAACATCTCACATACTTGTCTCGGTACACTACTTCGTCATCAAGTGGTTACCCATCTCACCATCTCCCTCGGGCATGAATGGCACCCGACGTTTTTTTGAAAGAATGCAACCACGAAGGTATCATGGCACACATGCATCTCTAAGCATCACTACTAGTCATTTGCAATGCATCTAGCACATAGCAAGATCATGAGCAAGCATGCATCATGAGGTGGTTCAACTAGGTCACCACCGTAACTCTATCATCATGCATCGGAAACAAACGGATTCCGAAGAACAAGTGTATCATGGTCAAAGGGTTGCTTGCCTGGATTGGCTTGGTCTTCAAAGTCTTCAAATCCTTCTCCTTCTCCTTCTTCAGCAACTTCGTCAAATACGGGATCTAATCGTCGCAAAATAACAACGGGAAAATAAGACCACAATGAAAACAGAAAAATCAAAGTGCTCAGAAAAATGTCAACTTATTTTTGTTAAATACTAGAGGGAAAACTAAGATGGCAAAAATTCTTAGTTGGAGTTTTGGAGTGACAGAATGGAATCTAAGGATTTTTGAACAGGAGTTTTAATGCCCAAATTTGAATTTAAATTTGAACAGAACAGAAAAGTTTCATGGATATGTGTGAAAGTGACACCATTAAATAGGTTGGAATATTACAAGATTTTAGGAGTTGGAATTAATTTATTTGGACAAATATGCATTTCTGTAAAATTATTTGAAGTTTTACAGAAAAGAAAAAGAAGAAAAGGCCCTGTGCAACTGGGCCAGAGTGGCCACAGTGCACGGCCCAGGGCATCTAGCCCAGCCGCTCGGGCGCCAGTGCGCGCACGTCAGGATTTCAAACCTGACGGGCGGGACCTGGCTGTCAGCGACTACGAGGGGAGAGAGGGAGCGGTGAGGATGACAGGCGGGGCCCGCCTGTCATCTTCAACCTCTCGGCCACGGCGACGGCGAGCTCACCGGCGACGAATCCGGGCACGGCGGGGCATATGGATGGCAGGGATGGACTCAGCAGCGAGTCGCGGATGCAGTGGTGGTGGTGCGACTCGCCGGGGAGGCCTGGTTCACCGGCGGCGAGGTGGCACGGCGGAGGGTTGTCGGGAGGTCGCTGGCCAGCTCGAATCCGGCAGCTGCAGAAGGGGAAACGGGAGGGGAATGCATCAGTGGTGCACGATGGTTCGAAATCGAGCAAAAGGAGGAGCTGAGAGGGCTCGTACTGCGAGATCGCCGGTTGCCCGACGCGGCGGAGCTCCGGTCGACCCCGAGCACTGGGGCTCTCTGGGGATGATTGAGTGGTACTGGCGTGTTGCTGGGGGTGAGAGGAGGTTGTTGGTGCAGAGTGGAGGGCTCGGGGGCGCCCTATTTATAGGGGTGCGGCGAGGTCCCGTGGACTTGTGCGCCGGCGAGCTTCTGCTCGACGCCACAGTGCATGGGAGGCGACGGGAGTGAGTCTGTGGCGTTGCTGGACGATCTCCAGGGCGGAGGGAAGAGAGAGGAGGAGCGGAGGACGCTCCAGACAGCATGCGCGTGTGAAGCCGAGGAGTGGAGGCTCCGGGCGGCCAGCGCGCGTGTGAAGACGGCCACTGGAGGACGGAGGAGGAGGGGGGATAGCGCCGGGGAGGTCGCGGACGTCGAGGGCATCGACTGGCGCGAGGGGAGAGCTCGAGGCTGTCGGGGGCAGGCGATTGGGCGAAGCTACAGTGCAGGGGCGCACTGTAGCGTGCTCTGGAGCGGCCTTATCGCATGCCATGGCATGCCATTGGCCCTCTGGGCGCGTCCATCGTGTCTGGGGGGTCCTGGGTGATGCAAGCAACACGGGTGAGGCTTTGGATGCTCTGGAGATGCTGTGAGAGAGAAGAGAAGCTGGTAACTTGGTGAGTTTTGGCTGTCCAGCAAGGTGAACTAGGGTTTTCACCCCTCAATCATGGAGCTGGGGACATGGGGGAGTTACTGGAGGTAGATAGTAACTAGGTGAAGCTGTGGTAGAAAGTTGAGGCCAAGGTAAATAGTAAAAGTGATCAAGAAGATGGTTTTGGTAATTTGGCAGAAGGTGTTTGCTCAAGGTTTGGTCAAGCAAATGATTTCTACTTGCCATGACACTTATCAGGATTGAATGTTATAAGAAAATAGGGTGTTTCACCAAATTTGGGCTCATTTGAAGAAACTAGCCAATGTAACTTTGGTGAACCCTAGAAATCAACAGAAATGGTTTCATCTTGTTTAAGTCATGCTAATCATCTCCCCTTGATGCACCACTTGGTGTAGTTTCATCATTTGGGGTATTGATCATGCCCACAAAGTTTGAAGCTCCAGGTAAAAAGTTGGTAATGTAAAGTTGTTCAAATTTGCATTTGAACAGAAAGGGTTTTGGGGTATTCTGATCAAGTTGCTCTACTCCAAATCTTGTGCCATTTGGTCTAGATGCCTTATTAGGCCATTCTAGCATGTGCACCAAGTTTGAGAGCATTTGGACAAGTTTGGCAATGTAAAGTTGCTCAAACTTCAAATATGGACAGAATGGTTTTGAAGGGTTTTGAGGATGTTATCTTGCTTCCGAAGCCATGGGACTTGGCAAGATCATCAAATATGTCATATATGACATGATAGAATTTCCCTGGAATTTTTGGAGAATATTTCCTTTGTAAATATTTCAAAAGCTTGAAATATCCAGAAAGGGTTTTGGAGGGATTAGCCCATTATTTTGAACATGACCAAGTGTTGAAACTCTTATATATGGACAATATATGTCCTATGAGTCTCCCTGAATTTTGGCAATTATTTTTGAAATACTTAAATAATTTTTCTCTATTAAAAGACCATTTCTGGCCTTAAGAAAAAGCTTTTAAATAAAATAGAAAAATAACTTTTAAAATTATACTTTAGTGGTTTCTGGGAGTCCTATGACTACTAGGTCTCAAATATGCTTTTTGAAATAATTTTCTCACCCTAAATCAAGCACTTGCAGTGCAAATCCTCAATTCAGGGGTTTTAGGAATATTAAATTTATAAAATACATTTTGGCCAAATTAATTTTGTAAGAAAATAATATACTGTTATATAACACTTGTCATGATCATTGGGCAGAAGTTTTGGGTATGGAGATGAATTCTACAAGAGGTAATAGTTGTCTTTAATGAGCACATGAAGAACACATGAAGGAAAACTCAAATCCAAATAAAAGCCAAATGATGCCAAAAAAAATTGCTGGTCCAAATTTTCATGCTTCATTGATGAAAATAACATGTTACAAAATGCAGGTTGTGACAGACCTACCCCCCTTATAAGAATCTCATCCCCGAGATTCCTAAACTAGGTCATAAAAGAGATCGGGAAACTCGGATCTAAGATAGTCTTCACGTTCCCAGGTTGCTTCTGCTTCGGTGTGGTTGCTCCACTGGACTTTGAAGTACTTGATGGTACGGCTTCGCGTTCGTCGTTCTGCTTCATCCAGAATGCGAATGGGCTTCTCGCGGTAGGTCAAATCAGGCTGCAGATCAATGGCCTGGTGATCAACATCCTTGTAGAGATCAGGCTTGTTCGGAACTTGGAGACATTTCCGGAGTTGTGACACATGGAACACGTTGTGCACATCGGATAGCTCAGGTGGTAGTTCCAACTGGTAAGCCACTTCTCCTCGTCGGTCGGTGATCTTGAAAGGGCCAATGAATCTTGGTGCAAGTTTCCCTTTAACGTGGAAACGCTTGGTTCCCTTTAGAGGGGTTACCCGCAGGTACACATGATCTCCGACACGGAAACTCATGTCTCGGCGTCGTGTGTCAGCATAACTCTTCTGCCTTGACTTGGCTGCCTTCAAACGTTCTCTGACTAGTTGGACTTGGTCTTCTGCTTCACGGAGAATATCCGGTCCAAAGACTAGCCCTTCTCCAGTCTCTGACAAGTTGAGGGGTGTGCGACATCTGCGTTCGTACAACACCTCAAATGGTGCCATCTGAAGGCTCGACTGATAACTGTTGTTATAGGAGAACTCGGCAAAAGGGAGACAATCTTCCCACTTGGCTCCATATGCCAAGACACATGCTCGGAGCATGTCTTCAAGAATTTGATTTACTCGTTCCGTCTAACCTCCGGTCTGTGGGTGGAAAGCTGCGCTGAAAGACAATTTGGTTCCCAAGGCTTCTTGGAATCTTTTCCAGAACCTTGAAGTAAACTGGGTGCCTCGATCTGACACAATTTCTTGTGGAACACCATGGAGGCTCACGATTCGGTTGATATAGAGAGTTGCCAACTGGTTGCCGGAATAGGTAGTCTTGACAGGAATGAAATGGGCCACCTTGGTCAAATGGTCGACTATGACCCAGATGGAGTCATGTCCTCTATTTGACCTTGGTAATCCAGTGATGAAGTCCATTCCGTCTTTATCCCACTTCCACTCAGGAACCTTGAGTGGTTGAAGCAATCCAGCAGGTCGCTGATATTCAGCCTTGACCCTTTGGCACACATCACATTTTGCGACATAGGTTGCAATCTCTCTTTTCATCCCGTGCCACCAGAATCTTGCCTTCAAGTCTTGATACATCTTGGTTCCTCCGGGGTGGATGGAATACGGAGTGTCATGGGCTTCTTGCAGGATCAGGTTCTTCAGCTCCATCTTGTTTGGTACGCAGATGCGGCCTTTGTACCAAACCATCCCGTGCTCGTCTTCAGAGAATCCTGGGGCCTTGCCTAGCTTCATCTTCTTCTTGATGCCTTCGATGCTTGCGTGTCCACCTTGTGCCTTCTTGACTTCATCCATCAGGGTCGGTCTGACTTCCAAATGATCCAGAAATCCAGGGGTGACCAATTCCAAACTGAATTGTTCGAGTTCCTTAAACAAGGCTGGTTGCCTTTCTTGAATAATGGCATTCAAGGAGCAAGCCCTCCTGCTTAAGGCATCGGCCACCACGTTAGCCTTCCCGGGGTGATATCGAACACTGAGGTCATAGTCTTTGATGAGTTCCAACCATCTTCGCTGCCTCATGTTCAATTCCTTTTGGGTGAAAATGTACTTCATACTTTTGTGGTCTATGTATATCTCACGCCGTTTCCCTAGGAGGTAATGCCGCCATGTCTTCAAGGCATGAACTACTGCCGCTAACTCAAGATCGTGAGTAGCGTAGTTCTCCTCATGAGGTCGTAGCTGCCTGGAGAGGTATGCTATGACTCGGCCTTCTTGCATCAGAACGCTTCCCAATCCGGTTCGAGAGGCATCACAATATATCACGAACTCCTTGTGAATATCAGGTGTTGCCAGAACTGGGGCGGTGGTCAATCTCTTCTTGAGCTCTTGGAAGCTCTCTTTGCATTTTGGCGTCCACTCAAACTTCTTGTCCTTCTTGAGGAGCTGAGTCATTGGCCGGGCAATGCTAGAGAATCCTTCCACGAATTTGCGGTAATAGCCCGCAAGTCCGAGGAAGCTTCTGACTTCCTTGACGGTCGTTGGAGATTGCCATTGGGTCACAGCTTCGATCTTCGCGGGATCAACTGATAGTCCTTCTTCGATCAAGACATGACCTAAGAATCCAACTTTATGCAGCCAGAACTCACACTTGCTGAATTTGGCATATAGTTGGTGCTCCCGAAGCTTGTCTAGGACCATCCTCAAATGTTGCTCGTGTTCTTCCTCCGTCTTCGAGAAGACAAGAATGTCATCGATGAAGACAACAACGAACTTGTCCAAATATTCCATGAAGACTTTATTCATGAGATACATGAAGTAAGATGGGGCATTGGTTAACCCAAAGGACATGACCGTGCGCTCGTACAGGCCATATCTGGTTACGAATGCCATCTTCGCAATATCTTAGGGTCTGATCTTCAGCTGGTAGTACCCAGATCTGAGGTCGATCTTGGAGAACACCTTGGCTCCGCTGAGCTGATCAAACAGATCTTCGATCTTGGGAAGTGGGTATTTGTTCTTGATTGAAACTTCATTGAGGGAACGATAGCCAATGCATAAGCGGATGGTACCGTCCCTCTTTGCCACAAACAGAACGGGAGATCCCCAAGGGGAGGCACTTGGGCGGATAAATCCCTTCCTCAGCTGCTCTTCCAGTTGCTTCTTCAACTCGGCTAATTCTTCCGTCCCCATTCTATAAGGCTTCTTATAGATGGGTCCTGCTCCGGGCACGATCTCGATGATGAACTCAATGTCACGGTCAGGGGGCATTCCCGGTAGTTCATCCGGAAAGACATCGGGATACTCGCATACCACCGGTACTTGCTCTAGCCCAACTTCAGATAGACAGTTGACTTGAGCGGCTTGAGCGGAAGAGGAGCTGGGAGCAAACTTGACTTCGACTCCTTGGTCATTGGTCACAGTGACTGTCCGATTGGCACAGTCTAACAAGCCTTGGTGCTTGCTGAGCCAATCCATCCCTACGATCACATCCGAGCCTTGTGATCTCAGGATGATAAGGTCTGCTAGGAAGTCTACACCGTTAATGGTAATACTGACTCCTTTACAGCCTATCTTGGCTCTCATCTCTGCTCCGGGGGTTTGTACCACCATAGGGTTATTCAGGGGTGTAGGGGTCATGCCACTTTTTAATGCAAATCTTTGAGTGACAAATGAATGCTTGCTCCAGAATCAAACAAGACAGTTGCAGGTGCTGAGTTGACAAGGAACGTACCCAGCACGACGTCCGGGTTTTCCTGGGCTTCTTCAGCAGTGACGTGATTCACACGCCCCTTCCCATGGCTGGGCGGATTGCGAGGAGCTGGGTTCCGTGGTGGCATCCCGCGGCCTTGTCCTGGGTTCTGCGCATTGGGGCGCGGGGCATCAGGCTTCTTGTTGGGGCACACCCTTGAGATGTGTCCTGACTGATCACATCCAAAGCAAGTGACTTGGTTTGGATTGTTGATCTTGTTGCCACCACTGGTATTGGGGTTGAAAGCTAGCCTTGGGTTGGCATACTTCTGAGGCTGATAGTTGGTGCGAGGTGCAGGAGCTCTTGGTTGCTGATGGTTGGCTTGGCCGGGGCTGACTGCCACGGCCGAGGCTTCTGGTTGCTGGAACTTCCCTTGCTGACCATCTTGCGCTTGCGAGTGTCTTCCAAAGCACGCCGCTTGTCTTCAAGCATAAGTGCTTTGTTCACCAGGTCAGGGAAGGTTGGGCAGTCGCACACGACAAGCGAGTATTCCAGAGTCTGATTGAGGCCTTCCATGAAGCGCTCCCTTTTCGCAGCATCAGTGCTAACATCTTCAGGGGCATACCTTGACAGAACACTGAACTTCTGCATGTACTCCTTGACAGTGCCACTTCCTTGCTTCAGGGCTCGGAACTCACGCTTTTTGATAGCCATGATTCCGAAAGGAATTTGGGCTTTGCGGAATTCTGCCTTGAGGTTGACCCAAGTGATGTCTTGTTCAGCATGCATGACCTTGAATCCATCCCACCAAGCTCTTGTAGTCCCCCCGAGGCAGTGGGCTGCATAAGCCACCTTCTCGCGGTCTTCGGTGCATCCGACTAGTTCCAGCAAGTCCTCAATGGTGCGGACCCAGTCGTCTGCATCCAGGGGTTCAGCAGTCTCAATGAAAGTTGGCGGTGCATGCTTCTTGAACTCTGCCAACGTGGAACGTCCATTGCCATTCCCCGCCGGCTGGCGGTTGTTGGTGACAGCTGGAGCAATCAACGGAAGGGCTGCGGTGTTGGCTTGGCGTTCGTCTCGGAAAGCTTGGAGAAGCTGAGCCATGTCCATGTTCGGAGGAGCTGGTGGTGGTCGAGCTTGGTCGTTGGTTTGGTCGTGGCCTGCCTCTGACTGAGCGGATGCTCCGGCTTTAGGCTGCTGGGTAGAGGTACCAGTACGAGTTACAACAGGCATCCTGTTGGAGCGGTAAAAGGTCTCATGACTCGGAAGAGGGAAAGCAAGATAGATGGGTGCTTAGTAAGGGGGTGGGTGTGACACTAATCAAATCATGCAAGGGCCGAAAGGCCAAACACATTCATTAAAAATCCAAATGGGTGATGCAGTCGTTTACACATTCCCGAAGGAAGAATACGACATACATCCAAACACAACAAAAGCAAACACTAGATGGTTTCATATGAACCATACAAGGACTCGACTGCGCATAGGGGTTACACGACCTATCCTACCGTAGAGGTCACAACGGCATATCCGAGTAGCGAATAATGCCTAAGCGGCGGAATGCTCGGTCGCGTATTCCGGCTCTTCTGGGTCTTCCTCCTTGTCTTCATCTGTCTGGGCCCCCTTGTCACTTGAGGGTGTGGGGGAGTGGAGGAGTTGGATACGACGATGCTTCGTCGGTGGTGCAGGGAAAAGCTTGCGATATTCCCTTGCCGTCATCCGGCGTCGCCGAGGTGGTTCTTCATTCTTGGAAGATACATCTTCGGAGGGCCTTCCGCCTCGGTATGCGATAGCGGACTATCCGGAAGGTGCTCCTTCCTTCTTGATCCTATTTGTCTTCTCTTGAGCTCGGCGAAGAAGTGCCTTGGTCTTGTGAAGTTCTTCTCGAAGCTTCATTGATTCCGAGGCCAAGTCTTGTGCCAAGCTGTCGGCACATAGACTGAAGTAGGTCTGGAACCGAAGCGAGAGTCCTTCCTTCAGTGGAGGGGCTAGTGCGCTGCTTTCATCTTCACCTTCCTTCCGGTAAGGCAAGAAGCGAGTTGTCATCTTGGCTGCCATCTCCGGAAGAAGCTCGCGGAGACGGGTTAGTGCCTTGAGTGCAGCAGCCTCAACAACGAGAGGTAGTGTTGCCATCTGGGGTCCCTCGAAGAACCAACTTGTGGGAGGATCGTTTGCCTTCACGATCACTTCCACATGGTATTCCACCTCAGTGTCGCTAACCCAATGCTCAAGGTAGGTGAGGATGGGCGCTCGGTGGTACTGGCACTCCTGGAGGCTATCCTCGAGAAGCAAGGGAAACCCAGTGGTCAGGTGCTCTTCGGGTACAGCGGCCATCTACAAAGGTTGAATAGGAGGGGTTAATAAGCTGATGAAATCTCAGGTTTAGAAAAGAAGAGAGGTTCAGAAGGGTTTTGGAAAGGGGTCTCATCTAACTAATGCCCATGCTAACTAAGGCTTCCTACAGTCAGGATGGCTCTGATACCAGCTCTGTGGGGACCCCGACTTAGAAGTCGAGATCACCGAATGCACGTGTACAGTGATCCCAGAGATCAATGCTCACTGAACACACAGAAGCTGAATAACAAGAGTCTTACATCCATACATACCGTCGTACACAAATTAAGGCCATTATGGCCAAGTCTTACATAGATAAAGCCTCAAGGGCTGAATAGCAAATAACTCAAATAGCGGAAGTCTTCGATGATAGGTAGAACACATGCCATCTGCCTTAACCCTACAGGTATTCTGGCTGGGATAGCGTCCTAGTTCGCATGTTCGTCTCCAAAGAACTCTTCTTCATATTCCTGTTCCTCCATGCCTGGCCAATTAAATAACCAGTGGCAAGCCAATGAGTACTTTGAATGTACTCGCAAGCAACCCATGATTTGGTTCGAAGTAACAATGCAATTGAACAACAATGAACAATCTAGCAATGGGCTAGAATAAATATTCTACCATCAAGTATATGCATCAATAACTTCACGTAACCTCGAAGACAGGTTACCGATATCAACATGAATATGATTCATCTCATCGAGTCAAGTCACCACCTTGACTCATCATACACATACACAAGGTTTCGCAAACATTGGACGTAGCCCAAGAGCGGTTACCCAACTGTCCTTGACCGTGGACACGGCTATTCGAATAGTTTTACCCACAAGATCCGGGAAGCTTTCGTGTCATCCACGATCCCGCAGTACCTCAAGTACTCGGGGGAAGCACCCGGTCATTATCTTTCCTTAGACGACACTAACATAGAGTCCACTCGTTGGTACACAGCCCTCGAGTACAAACAATAGATCACGGGACTTGCCCTAATTTCAAAGTCACGCGTACCCGAAGGGACCAACGGTGTGTCCGGTGCCCTATGAAAATAGTCATGGTCGTCTATCCAAGCACGACCCCGTCCCGGGAAAGACCTCAAGTCTTCCCGTCACTAGTAATGCGGGCACCATGCTAGTATCAGCCTAAGTAATCAATAAAGCCCCATCCCATAAGGGGTAGAGTGGTTGCACATGTATGGTTGGAATAACGGTTGCAACTTAAACCAATCCGTTTGAAAAACATCTCACATACTTGTCTCGGTACACCACTTCGTCATCAAGTGGTTACCCATCTCACCATCTCCCTCGGGCATGAATGGCACCCGACGGTTTTTTTGAAAGAATGCAACCACGAAGGTATCATGGCACACATGCATCTCTAAGCATCACTACTAGTCATTTGCAATGCATCTAGCACATAGCAAGATCATGAGCAAGCATGCATCATGAGGTGGTTCAACTAGGTCACCACCGTAACTCTATCATCATGCATCGGAAACAAACGGATTCCGAAGAACAAGTGTATCATGGTCAAAGGGCTGCTTGCCTGGATTGGCTTGGTCTTCAAAGTCTTCAAATCCTTCTCCTTCTCCTTCTTCAGCAACGTCATCAAATACGGGATCTAATCGTCGCAAAATAACAACGGGAAAATAAGACCACACTGAAAACAGAAAAATCAAAGTGCTCAGAAAAATGTCAACTTATTTTTGTTAAATACTAGAGGGAAAACTAAGATGGCAAAAATTTTTAGTTGGAGTTTTGGAGTGACAGAATGGAATCTAAGGATTTTTGAACAGGAGTTTTAATGCTCAAATTTGAATTTAAATTTGAACAGAACAGAAAAGTTTCATGCATATTTGTGAAAGTGACACCATTAAATAGGTTGGAATATTACAAGATTTTAGGAGTTGGAATTAATTTATTTGGACAAATATTCATTTCTGTAAAATTATTTGAAGTTTACAGAAAAGAAAAAGAAGAAAAAGCCCTGTGCAACTGGGCCAGAGTGGCCACAGTGCACGGCCCAGGGCATCTAGCCCAGCCGCTCGGGCGCCAGCGCGCGCATGTCAGGATTTCAAACCTGACGGGCGGGGCCTGGCTGTCAGCGACTGCGAGGGGAGAGAGGGAGCGGTGAGGATGACAGGCGGGGCCCGCTTGTCATCTTCAACCTCTCGGCCACGGCGACGGTGAGCTCACCGGCGACGAATCCGGGCACGGCGGGGCAAATGGATGGCAGGGATGGACTCAGCAGCGAGGCGCGGATGCAGTGGTGGTGGTGCGACTTGCCGGGGAGGCCTGGTTCGCCGGCGGCGAGGTGGGACGGCGGAGGGTTTTCGGGAGGTCGCTAGCCAGCTCGAATCCGGCAGCTGCAGAAGGGGAAAAGGGAGGGGAATGCATCAGTGGTGCACGGTGGTTCCAAATCGAGCAAAAGGAGGAGCTGAGAGGGCTCGTACTGCGAGATCGCCGGTTGCCCGACGCGGCGGAGCTCCGGTCGATCCCGAGCACTGGGGCTCTCTGGGGATGATTGAGTGGTACTGGCGTGTTGCTGGGGGTGAGAGGAGGTTGTTGGTGTAGAGTGGAGGGCTCGGGGGGGCCCTATTTATAGGGGTGCGGCGAGGTCCCGTGGACCTGTGCGCCGGCGAGCTTCTGCTCGACGCCACAGTGCATGGGAGGCGACGGGAGTGAGTCTGTGGCGTTGCTGGACGATCTCCAGGGCGGAGGGAAGAGAGAGGAGGAGCGGGGGACGCACCAGACAGCGTGCGCGTGTGAAGCCGAGGAGTGGAGGATGCGGGCAGCCAGCGCGCGTGTGAAGACGGCCACTGGAGGGCGGAGGAGGAGGGGGGACAGCGCCGGGGAGGTCGCGAACATCGAGGGGCATCGACTGACGCGAGGGGAGAGCTCGAGGCTGTCGGGGGCAGGCGATTGGGCGAAGCTACAGTGCAGGGGCGCACTGTAGCGCGCTCTGGAGCGGCCTTATCGCATGCCATAGCATGCCATTGGCCCTCTGGGCGCGTCCACCGTGTCTGGGGGGTCCAGGGTGATGCAAGCAACACGGGTGAGGCTTTGGATGCTCTGGAGATGCTGTGAGAGAGAAGAGAAGCTGGTAACTTGGTGAGTTTTGGCTGTCCAGCAAGGTGAACTAGGGTTTTCACCCCTCAATCATGGAGCTGGGGACATGGGGGAGTTACTGGAGGTAGATAGTAACTAGGTGAAGCTGTGGTAGAAAGTTGAGGCCAAGGTAAATAGTAAAAGTGATCAAGAAGATGGTTTTGGTAATTTGGCAGAAGGTGTTTGATCAAGGTTTGGTCAAGCAAATGATTTCTACTTTCCATGACACTTAACATGATTGAATGTTATAAGAAAATAGGGTGTTTCACCAAATTTGGGCTCATTTGAAGAAACTAGCCAATGTAACTTTGGTGAACCCTAGAAATCAACAGAAATTGCTTCATCTTGTTTAAGTCAAGCTAATCATCTCCCCTTGATGCACCACTGGGTGTAGTTTCATCATTTGGGGTATTGATCATGCCCACAAAGTTTGAAGCTCCAGGTAAAAAGTTGGTAATGTAAAGTTGTTCAAATTTGCATTTGAACAGAAAGGGTTTTGGGGTATTCTGATCAAGTTGCTCTACTCCAAATCTTGTGCCATTTGGTCTAGATGCCTTATTAGGCCATTCTAGCATGTGCACCAAGTTTGAGAGCATTTGGACAAGTTTGGCAATGTAAAGTTGCTCAAACTTCAAATATGGACAAAATGGTTTTGAAGGGTTTTTAGGATGTTATCTTGCTTCCCAAGCCATGGGACTTGGCAAGATCATCAAATATGTCATATATGACATGATAGAATTTCCCTGGAATTTTTGGAGAATATTTCCTTTGTAAATATTTCAAAAGCTTGAAATATCCAGAAAGGGTTTTAGAGGGATTAGCCCATCATTTTGAACATGACCAAGTGTTGAAACTCTTATATATGGACAATATATGTCCTATGAGTCTCCCTGAATTTTGGCAAATATTTTTGAAATACTTAAATAATTTTTCTTTATTAAAAGACCATTTCTGGCCTTAAAAAAAGCTTTTAAATAAAATAGAAAAATAACTTTTAAAATTATACTTTAGTGGTTTCTGGGAGTCCTATGACTACTAGGTCTCAAATATGCTTTTTGAAATAATTTTCTCACCCTAAATCAAGCACTTGCAGTGCAAATCCTCAATTCAGCGGTTTTAGGAATACTAAATTTATAAAATACATTTTGGCCAAATTAATTTTGTAAGAAAATACTATACTGTTATATAACACTTGGCATGATCATTGGGCAGAAGTTTTGGGTATGGAGATGAATTCTACAAGAGGTAATAGTTGACTTTAATGAGCACATGAAGAACACATGAAGGAAAACTCAAATCCAAATAAAAGCCAAATGATGCCAAAAAAAATTTGCTGGTCCAAATTTTCATGCTTCATTGATGCAAATAACATGTTACAAAATGCAGGGTGTGACAGGGTATGACCCCATGAAGTTGACTTGTGTCGGGGAAACTGATTCACCCAGGAACACCTATGGGGACGGAGCCCCTTTTCGGTACGGCAAGGGGGCGGAGATTGCACAAAGAGCGGATCGAGGCGAGGCACACGAGCAGTTTACCCAGGTTCGGGCCGCATGGATGCGTAAAACCCTACTCCTTCTTTGGTTTGTATTGAGTTCTTGGCTCGAGAGCGATGGGAGCTACAGTACTCTTCGAGACCGAGCGTGTGAGTGTTCGAGTGTCTAACCCCCTTCTACGTGCGCATGGGCCTCCTTTTATAAGCTCAAGGGGTCACCGACAGGTGGCAACGCAGTTGAGGGTAAAATTGTAAAAAGGGTGGTAGTTGGAACAATGTTTGTACAGTGCTCCATACCTAACCCTGACGGCAGGGGACAAGGGCATTAAATGCCCGTCGCCGTCGCCCAAACAGTGCAAAAAGTGGCCGTCAGGGGCACCATCGTCCGCCACGACGGTAGCCTTGTCATCGCCGCTTGCCACCGTGTACCCCTAGTTGCACAGCCTTCCGCCACGTGTGCCTGGAATGGTCTCAGAGCGACACGTGGGTGGATGTGCTGGAGCGTGGGTACTGAGCGGAAGCCTGCCGCGGCAAGCACCTTGCCGCGGTCGCTATCTTGTCGTTCCCGGGAGCTTGTCGCTCACCGAGCCTTGCCGGGACGCGTGGCGCGTCGCGGCAAGTTTTCTTGAGATGCCTTGGTTGGCCTTCCCGGCAAGCTCCTCTTGCCAGGGCCTTGCGCCTTGAGTGGTCTTGTGCCTTGAGTGGCCTTCCCGGCAAGCTCCTCTTGCCGGGGCTTTGTCTCTTTGACTTGAATACTTTGTTCTTGAATGGCTCCAAAGGAACCACAGAGGACCTTGGCAGCCGTCCGGCAAGCCTTGCCGTGGGACGCTGCATCTGCCCGTGCACAAGTTCGGGATACTAAGGTACCCCTACTTTAGAACACCGACAGGAGCCCCCGGGCCTGGGCCATACACGGTGCCGAGCGCTGTTGGGCCAGGCCCAAAACAGTGCACGGGCACGCGCGGCCTGCGGCACGCCGTATCTTACTCCGTATCCACCGCGCCCTCCCTTAACGGCACGCGTCAATCATGGCGTCGTGGGAGAGATCGTGGGCTATTTCTTTAATTGGAAATGCGGAACGTCCGCCCCCTCCCCCCCTTATAAGCAGGGGAAACAGGGGCAGTTCATCCATCTGCCCGTTGCTTCTTCAATCCTCAGAAACCTCCGCCATTCCCCTCCTTCCCGAAGGCCGAAAGAGAGCAGTGCTCTGCCCTCCGCCGCCACCAGCACCACCAGCGGCGTCGACTTCTCCCTCCGCCTCCGCTATGGCTCCGAAAGGCGAGAAGGGGAAGTCCGCGAAGTCGGCCGAGGCGCTGCGGCTCGCAGCTCTGCGAAAGAAGAAGGCTGTCTTCCCCCCAAAGCTTACCGCAAGGAAGCTGAGGGAGGAATACTATCTCTTCTAGTCGAGGGAGACGCGGGCGCATCCTCGCACCAAGGTACTCCCGGCCATTGCTTGCGAGATGTTTCCGACCGGATACGCATTCTTCGCCTTGTTTTTCTACTGCGGGCTCTGCCCGCCCTTTTCCGAATTCTTCTGCGATGTCATGAACACCTACGGGTTCCACCTCCTTTACTTCACCCCCAACGCCGTTCTGACCATGGCAGTTTTCGCACATCTGTGCGAAAACTTTGTCGGAGTCTTCCCAAACGTAGCCCTCTTCCGCCACTACTTCACGCCCCGAGTTGAGGGGGGACAGCCTCTGTCCGGCGGGATCTCCTGGGTCTCGAGGACCCACAAGAAGGAGGCGTATCTGAAGGGAGAGCTTCATGGCAAGTGGGATGAATGGAGAGCAGATTGGTGCTGGATTGTAGAGGAGAACCCGCAGCCATTCACCTCCCGGCGCCAAGCTCCAGTAGTACGCGGCAACGAGTGGAGTGACTTGGCCCCGGAAGACTGTAGGCGTAGTTGGAGCAGACTTTCTCCGCCGCCGCATCGCCCCCCTGCAGGAGAGGAAGAGGCCCGCCTGGGAGTTCGAGAATGTGGGAGATATCATGAGGCTGCGCCCGGGCCTCAATTATAATTTCACTGTCCTAGAGCTCAACGCAATGCTCCAGGCGCTATTCAAGTACGACCCCGACCATCCCGAATGGTTCAGGTTGCCGCGCGGCGTCGTTCCGCTGTGCAATAACTCTGCGCTCAGCCGCATCCACGCAATGATGCCGCTGTGCGACTCGCACGGGATCGACCCAACTTGGCAGGAGCCCACTGACGAAACCGTGCAGCAGTTCTTCGACAATGTAGAAGAAACGCTAGTCAACTCCAACGAGAAGAAAGGCCTCACCCGCGACACCACTGACCAGGAGATGGCGTACATCGCCACCAGGGTGGAAGAGGCGGCGGCAGCTGCGGCCGCGGGCGAGTTCGGATACACCGTGGAGGAGGCAGAGGCTGCGGAGGCGGCAAGCCTTGCCGAGCGAGAAGAGTTTTTCAAAGCGAGGAAGCCTGCCGGGCAAGACGCCGAGCCAAGCGAGCCCGCCGAGCAGGGCGTCGAGTCAAGCAGGCCCACCGAGCAGGGCGCCGAGTCGAGCGGGCCCGTTGAGGACACGAGCGGCTCGCTGGAGATCGGCTCCTCTTCCTCCTCATCCACAGGCAGCTCGCCAACACCAGCAGAGCCTCCAGCTCCACCAAGGAGGCGTCTCCGCAAGACCGAGGACGCGACAGAGCGGCAGACGGGTCAACAGTCGCCGCGCCGCACGACACGCGCCACCGCGGCAAGCACGGTTGCCGCGGGAGCGCATCGTGCTTCTGCAGCAACTGGAGCGGGGTCTTCTCGGACCACCGCTTCTGCCCCTGTCGCTCCCCACGCCTCGGCGGCAGCCGGAGCGGGGTCGTCTCAGACCACCGCCCCTGCTCCCGCCAAGCGGCCAAGGGAGCCTACTCCTCCGCCTCCTCGCACCGGGGCGCGCGAGCCAGACTTTGACTTCTCCGCGCTCGGCTCCGACGAGGAAGAAGAAGAGTAAGTTCTTGTTGTTCTTACATTTCTTCAATTTTTTTTGTTTAGTCTTGTTTCTCTTTTGCCTCACTCTGAACCTGTTCCTTTTTGCAGAACCCTGGCTCAGAGGGCGGCAAAGAGAGCCAAGGCCCCGGTGATTGTCATCAAGGACGAGCCCGCCGCGACAGCAGGGGGCGCACCTGCGACAAACTTGCCGGACCCGGCAACTGTCCTTCAGAGTAGCCCCCAGCGCAGCCCCCAGCATAAGTTCTTGGTTCTCTCTCCGCTGTTAGGTGCGCGTGGGGGGCTTCTTTTTTATTGACGTTTTGTTCGTTGATTCGTGTAGGAGCAGAGCAGCAGCACCAGGAGCGCCAGGAGACCGCCCCCGACGAGCCGCATGCTTCGACCACACCGCAAAGGGGAAGCTCTCCGGCAAGGGAGAGCCCTCCGCCAAGGGCGAATTCTCCGCCAAGGGCGAGTACTTCGGCGAGGGATAGCACTAGCGGCCCTCCGGAGGCGGGAGTTACAACCACGCCGCCGAGGGAGAGCTCCCCGGCAAGGAACCTCACCGAGGAGCCAGCCCGCGCAGGTAATCCCTTTGCTTCAAGCTTCCCTTGGCTCTTCTTATTTCGATTCTTCTTTTTGAATATTTGCTTGACTGTTCTTCTTTTCTTGTCTTCCGTCAGACCCATCCACAGCTGAGCCAATGGAGACGGAGATTGTCGCTGACGACGCCACCGTCATCGAAGAGACGGTCGGTGCAGACGACCCCGCCGGCGCAGAGGCCGCCAAGGCTGCCGCCGCAGCAGCCGACGAAGGGGCTGGCGATCGCACTGACGGCCCTGAGGCCGCAAGAGCGCCAGGCGCTACACCGACTGCCGAGCCCTCCGCCGCCGCCGCAGCCCCCAGCTCCGACGAGCTCGAGCCAGGCGCCTACTTAAAGGCCGGCGATGATGTCTTCATCCAGCTCCCTTGGGCGTCCATGTCCAGGGCGCCGGTCGAGGGAGAGGTCTTCGACGGAGAGGTGCTTGCCTCCGCCGGGCTGAAACTTTTCGACGCGCCGAGCAGTAGCAGCGGCGAGCCGGAGGAGGAGGGGCTGCTGCGCAAACTGCTATCACTCTACCGCGCCCGGTAGGCCAAGCTGGAGTCCTGCGAGGCTCTTGCCGCAAAGGCGGAAGCTGATATCGAGAAGCGTGCGGAGGAGCTCCGGGCCATCAACCAAGCGGCTCTCCGGTCCTTGGCGGAGGAGGGGGAGCAACTTGCCGAGGCGCAGCAGGCCTTCATCCTCGAGAAGGCCGAAGTGGAGGAACAGCAGCGGCTTGCCGCTGAGAAACTGTCCACGCTGGAGGGTGAGCTGGCGCTGCGGAAGGTCAACCTCGACGGTCACGAGGAGGAACTTGCCGCGCGCGAGCAGTCGCTTGGCGGAGCTCTCCAGGAAGCGAAGGATGCTGCCGCAACTGCCGAGACCGCCAAGAAGGAGTTGGAGACGAGGGTGGCGCAGCTGGAGGCCAACCTCAAGGCAAGCGGCGAGGAGGTTGCCGCACTCAAGCTCTAACGAGAGAAGGACGCCCACAGCCACTTCGAGCTGCAGGTCCGCCTCTCCGAGAAGGGCAAGGAGCTCGCCGCCGCCAAGGACTCCAACGCGGACCTCGAGCTGAAGCTGACCACCCTAACCCAGACGCTGGACGACGCCAAGGAGCGGGAGGCGACCCTGAAGGAGGAGATCAGGGCCGAGAAGGCATTGCTGGCGAGTGCTGCCGTCACTCAGAATAACTTTAGGCAGACCGTCGAGCACTGGACGGAAGGTCTCGTCAACGCCGCCGCAGACATTGACAAGGAGTTGGAGCAGCTGGGGGCGGAGTATCTCGGGTAATCTACCGATGAAGACCTCCACCCCAGTGCCAAGCTCACTCTGTTCTTCAGAGGTGTGGCGACAGCCCTCCAGCAACTCCGGGAGAAGATCCCAAAGCAGCTGGCGGACGAGTCACGCAAGCTTTTCGCGGGAGCCCTGCAGAAGGTGTTGATGAAGGTGGCCTTCCGCAATCCGGGCCTCAACCTCACCAACGTCCTCAGGTCCCTGCCGCCGGACGCCAACCAGGAGGCGCTCAAGGCCCTTGTCGCACCCATTGTGGACAAGGTGAGCGGCATCAAGAGGGTCGAGGGCGATTGCGCAGATTAGGCTGTTCATTTTCTTCCTTCCTTGTCGCTGCTTATCAAGTCATGAAAACAATCTGTTAGAGCTGCGACAAGCTATCTTTGTATTATAACTCTATTTTGGGTAGAAATTGCAATGTTATTTCCTCTACTTGATCTCCGGCTTTGTATGTTATTGCCCTACGCTTTTAGGGAACTTGTCAGTGCGGGCACCTTTGCCGCGAGCGCTGAGTGCGGAACGTCAGCAGCCTGCTGGCGGTGTTGCTACCGACAAGAAACCTTGTCGCAACTAGCTGCAGCACACTTAAATTGTTGAGCGGGCTCGAAAACAAAGTAAGGGCGCGACACTAGTCGCAGCACACTTAAGTCGTTGAGCAAACTCGAAACAAAGCAAGGGCGCAACTAGCTACGAGTTGGTTCCTCCGCGCACAGGTTTTCCATACAAAGCACGATCGTTCAAGGAAGATAACTTAAAAATTTTAAAATCTGATTGCTCAAACTTTGGCAACTTAGCTTTTGTGTTGTTTGCTTCCCGGTAAGGCAAGGCTTTCTTGAATGGCGCTTGGTCCATACCACTATCTTCTCTCCCCCCCCCCCCGGCAAACTTGTGCGCGAGGGAACCTTCTTTTCCTTGAGAAAAAAGAAAGAATAGAAAATACAGATTAGGAGCCTTTGGGCTCGTTATTGCTTACCGGGGGTAGGTGCTGCACACTGTGTCAGATAATGCATGCAAGAAAATAAGAAGCATGAGATGACAAGATGTGCGGAGCACATGAGCTTTACTGATGCACGGGGTCTGCGCCCGGCTTTGTACAAAGGATTACATGCAACAGCGGCAAGACTTGTACAAAAGGTGGTTGCCGGAGCGGGTCACGGCAACCGCGCCTTACGGGTAAAACTTACGAAGATGCTCAATGTTCCAGGAGTTGCTCACCGGAAAGCCATCTTCGGTCTCAAGGCGGACAACGCCAGGCCTAGTGACTCGTTTCACGCGGTAAGGGCCTTCCCACTTCGGCGTCAACTTGTTGGAATTCTTGGCGGACTGAACGCACCGAAGAACAAGGTTGCCTTCCTCGAGACTTCTGGCATTGACTTTGCGGCTGTGGTAGCGGCGCAAAGCTTGCTGGTAGCGAGCAGCTCGCACAGCAGCCTGAAGACGGTCCTCCTCAAGGAGCAGCGCGTCATCTTGTCACAGCTGCTCTTGCTCAAGCTCATCATAAGCGAGCACTCGAGGTGATCCGTATACAAGTTCCGTGGGGAGAACTGCCTCTGCTCCATAGACTAGAGCGAAAGGTGTCTGTCCAGTGGCTCGATTTGGCATTGTCCTCATCGACCAAAGAGCCGCTGGCAGCTCCTCGATCCAGTTTCTTCCACACTTGTGCAGCCTGTCGAAAGTTCTGGTCTTGAGGCCACGCAACACTTCAGCATGTGCCCTCTCCGCTTGACCGTTGCTTCTCGGGTCAGCAACAGAAGCGAAGCAGACCTTGGTGCCAAGATCTTGGACGTACTGCATGAAGGTGCGGCTCGTGAATTGCGTACCGTTGTCGGTGATGATCCTGTTAGGAATCCCGAAACGGCAAACAATCGACCGGAGTAACTTGACTGCTGACTGTGCGGCCACCTTTCTTACTGGTTCCACTTCCGGCCACTTTGTGAACTTGTCGATAGCAATGTACAAATACTCAAAGCCCCCGGCTGCGCGGGGAAAGGGGCCGAGGATGTCGAGCCCCCAGACCGAAAATGGCCAGGATAAAGGGATCGTCTGGAGAGCTTGAGTTGGCTGGTGTATCTGCTTGGAATGGAACTGGCACGCTTCACACTTGGTTACTTGTGCAGTTGCATCCTGGAGGGCTTCTGGCCAAAAGAAACCTTGCCAGAATGCTTTACCGGCAAGTGCTCTTGCGCCAATGTGGTGACCACATATGCCTCCATGTATCTCTGCCAACAGCTTCTGTCCATCTTCCCGAGGAATACACTTCAATTTCACACCATTGAGTCTTGTTATGTACAGCGTGTTGTCAACTAACTTGTACATACTTGACTGCCGGGCTACTCTTTCCGCCTCTTCTTGTTCTTCGGGAAGTTCTCCTGTTTGGAGAAAACGGACGATCTGCTGTGCCCACGCTGGAGCTTGTGGCTCGACAACAAGGACTAAAGGCACCTCTGCTGCTGCGGGAACACCGGCTTCTACGGCGAGAACCTGAGGTTCAGCCGGAGCTTGATGTTCCCCGGCAAGCTTGCCGGAGCAAAACTTGTCGGGAGCGTTTGCTTCAACGGAACGAACCCTAGGGCTTGCCGGAGCAGACTGCTCCTCAACATTCTTGGCATTGATCTTGGGGACCTTTTTGGCGGCGGCTTCGGGAAGCTCTGCCGGAAAGTAGTCACCAGAAATCAACTTCCTCTTCTTGTTCTGTCCAGTTGACGGTGTTACGGATGGCTGAGTTAGCTTGAGCACAAAGATCCCTGGTTCCACAGGTAACTTAAGTGCGGCGCACTTTGACAAGCCATCGGCGATGTTATTCTGAGCTCTTGGGACATGCTCCATCTGTAGGCCGTCAAAGTGCTCTTCAAGCTTTCTCACTTCATCGACGTAAGCTTCCATCAACGGACTCTGGTAATTCTTGTTCACTTGGCGGACGACAAGCTGCGAGTCACCCCTGACAATTAGCTTCTTGATCCCAAGGTCTGCCGCGATCCTGAGACCATCAAGCAAACCTTCATACTCTACAGTATTGTTTGTGGCTTGCTCCTTGGGGAAGTGCATCTGGACTACATACTTGAGGTGCTCTCCGGTGGGTGCGACAAGCAGCACGCCAGCCCCGGCGCCTTGCAGCGAAAAGGCACCATCAAAGTACATCAGCCACTCTTTGCTCGCTTCTTTGATGGGGATGCTCGTTTCTGGAATCTCTTCATCTGGTGTTGGCGTCCACTCTGCTATATACTCTGCCAATGCTCTGCTCTGGATAGTTGAAGTACTCTCAAACTTGAGGCCAAAGCTTGACAGTTCCAGTGCCCACTCAACGATCCTGCCCGTTGCTTCTGGATTTTGCAATATCCTCTTCAGCGAAAAGCGTGTGACAACTGTTATCTCATGTGCTTGGAAGTAATGGCGCAGCTTTCTCGAGGCCATGAGAAGGCCGAAAAGCAACTTTTGCACACCAGAGTACCTTGATCTAGCCCCCTATAGAAGGGAACTGACAAAGTAAACTGGGCGCTGCACCATCTTCTTCCGCATCTCCTCTTGCATCTGCGCAGATCCATCCTTGTCGGAACCAGAGCTTGTCGGGGAAGCCCCCTGCTTGTCGCTGGACGCGCTTGCCGCAGTTGCTGGCTCATCGTCTACCTCCCTCTCAGCTACTAACGCAGCACTAACCACTTGATTGGTTGCCGCTAGGTACAGCAGCAACTTCTCTTGTGGCTTAGGTGCGACAAGTATTGGAGTGGAAGACAGGTACCTCTTCAAGTCTTGCAGCGCAGCCTCCGCTTCCGGAGTCCATTTCATTGGACCTGCCTTCTTCAAAATTTTGAAAAACGGCAGGGCGCGCTCAGCTGACTTAGAGATAAACCCGCTGAGAGCAGCCACGCAACCGGCAAGTCTTCGCACATCCTTGACGCGCTTGGGTGCTTCAATCTGCTCGATGGCCTTGATCTTGTCGGGATTGGCTTCAATCCCCCTCTGAGACACAAAGAACCCGAGAAGCTTGCCGGAGGGGACTCCAAACACGCACTTCTCGGGGTTGAGCTTGAGGCTGATCTTGCGCAGATTTGCAAAGGTCTCTTCTAAATCTTGAACCAGGGTCGCCCTGTCCTTGCCCTTGACCACTATGTCATCCATGTATGCTTCTACATTTCTGTGAATTTGTGGCTCAAAAGCTGTATGGACTACCCTTGCAAACGTTGAACCAGCATTCTTCAAACCAAAAGGCATCCGTATGAAACAGTACGTGCCACATGGAGTGATGAATGCAGTCTTCTCTTCATCTTCTTCTGCCATGAAGATTTGATGGTATCCTGAGTATGCGTCAAGAAATGAAAGCAGGTCACATCCTGCCGTGGAGTCAACAATCTGGTCAATGCGCGGCAAGGGAAATGGGTCTTTGGGACAAGCTTTATTCACATTGGTGAAGTCAATACAAAGCCTCCATTTCCCGTTTGCCTTACGCACGACTACTGGATTGGCCAACCACGTAGGATGGAGCACTCCTCTGACAAGGCCTGCTGCTTCCAACTTCTTGATTTCTTCTGCTATGAACTCTTGGCGCTCCACTGCTTGTTTCCTGACTTTTTGCTTGACGGGCCGCGCGTGAGGACAGACAACAAGCTTGTGCTCAATCACTTTCCTGGGAACACCGGGGATGTCAGACGGTTGCCATGCAAACACGTCGACGTTCGCCCGCAGGAAAGCAACGAGCGCGCTTTCCTATTTAGGGTCAAGCGTGGCTCTGATGGTGAAGGTACCACCAGTGCCGTCCTCCTTGGCGGGCACCTTCTTGGTCTTTGGCGGAGCTGCCATCGTCTTCTTACACTTGCCGGTGGAGCTCGATGGTGCGTCCTCGACGGTAGCGCAGCACTCCGAAGAGGTGCGCTTGCCGGAGTGGGCCCCAGAGCTCTTGCCGGACTGGGTCTTCTTATTCCCTCCGGGAGCTTCAGCGGCAAGTGTCTTGCTATCCGTTGCGGCTGCTGCTTCCCGGTAGATCATGTCGGCGCAGATAAGGGCGTCCTTCTTGTCGCCAGGGACAGAGATGACGCTTATCGGGCCGGGCATCTTCAACATATTGTATGCGTAGTGAGAGGCCGCCATGAACTTGGCGAGCGCTGGACGGCCAAGTATTCCATTGTAAGGCAATGGAAAATCGGCAACGTCAAACGTGACCCTCTCAGTCCTGAAGTTCAGCTCGCCGCCAAACGTCACTGGCAGGGTGATCTTCCCCTTCGGCTTGCTCCTTCCCGGATTTATTCCTTGGAATGTGCCGGTCTCTTCGAGCTCGCTGTCAGGGATCTGGAGCTTGTGGAGAACAGTGGAGGAGATCAAGTTCAAGCCGGCCCCGCCGTCAACTAACATCTTAGTGACCCTAAGGTTGCGGATAGTTGGTGAAACCAACATCGGCACGCACCCGACCGCAGTTGTGCGATCAGGGTGGTCCTCAATATGAAAGATGATAGGCGTGCTGGACCACTTCAGAAGTTTGCGCGATTCGACCGATGGTTCTGCTGCATTAACTTCCCGCACCCACTGTTTAAGTTGGCGGTGAGAAGTATGCAGAGAAGCAACGCCGTGAACGCACAAAACCTCTATGGCTTTCTGAAACTCCTGCTCACTGTTCTCAACATCATCCATGTCTTCGTCGTCTTCATCGTCTTCATCCTTGTCGCGGTCGCGGGGAGGTCTGTCACCTTGCCGCTGCTTGGCCTTGCCGCGGCGTCCTCCCCGGCCGTTGAATGGCCGCTTCTTGCCGGATCCTCCATCACCTCCTTGGGCCTTCTCCTTGTCGCGCCGCTCGTATTCAGCCTTCTGCTGTTCAACAAGCTGCTCGACCCTCTTGCAGTTCTGGAGATCGTGACCCTTGGTGCGGTGGATCTTGTAGTACTGCTTGTCGGTGCCGTCCTGCTTGTCGGCGGCTGCCACAGCTTGGCAGTTGGTGCATGCGGCAGTCTTCTTGCCGGAGCTACCAACTTGAGCTTTCTTGGCGCTACCTTCCTTGCCGGACTGCTCAACGACTAGCACTTCTTTGTTCTTCTTCTTCCTGTTGTTCCGCCGCCGGTTTTTCTTTGCCGGGGCGGCATCCTCACTGTCAGACCCTCCTGCGCCTGTATCCTCTCCGGGGAGTTTCCTCCCCTCCTCAGCGCGTGCACACTTGTCGGCCAGGGCATAAAGCTCACTGACGTCTCGGATCTTGCACATCGCCATCTCCTCCCTCATCCTACGATTATGCACGTTCTGATGGAACGCGCTGATAACCGCGGCAGGGTGGACGTCTGGGATGTTGTGCTGTACGCGGCTGAATCTCTGGATATACTTGCGCAGGGGTTCTCCTTCCTTCTGGGCGAGCAGGTGAAGGTCACTTTCCTGGCCATGGGGTTTGTGGCCGCCAGTAAAGGTGCCGACAAACTGATGGCACAAGTCTGCCCAAGAAGAAATGGAGTTGTCCGGCAAGTGCATGAGCCAGGATCTGACGATGGGTTTTAGTACCAGCGGGAAGTAGTTGGCGAGGATCTTGTCGTCTCGTCCCCCGACAGCTTGCACCGCGATGGTGTAGATGCTGAGGAACTCCGACGGATGCGTCTTGCCGTCGTACTTCTCCGGCACGTCGGGCTTGAAATTCTTCATGCTGGGCCACTGGACTTGCCGCAGCTCACAAGTGAACGCAGGACAACCTACCGCGTACGGCAAGTCGCCTGGTCCCCCTGGCGCATGCATTTCAACAGCGGGCCCAGCGCGCTGGTCTGATTGACGCCGCGCTTCTCTCCGGCGCTCGATGCGGGTACGAGCGTTTTCTTATTGTCGATCTTGAAGAACTTGGCGCTGATTGCGACGAACTCGTGGATCCGAAGACGCGGTGGAGTCGTCGTCGATGTTGATCCGGCGAGTCGGCGATTTTGGCCTCCGGGGCGGAGAGTGCATGGTGGTTGCACCCCCACCGGTCTTGTCGCCATCGGCCCGCTCCTGGCTGACTTGCCGCGGCTGCGATATGCTCGGTTGCCGCGGGGTGTCTCCGTTGGCGAAGGTGATGAGACTCTGGATGGTGGCCCTCCAGTCGTCGGCCTTGTCTGCCGCTGGAGGGAAGTCTAGAAGCAGCTGAGCTCGTGCTAGAGATTCTGCTGGAGTGGCGGGTAGCGGTGACGAACGGTGCGAGGACCGGGATATGCTCGGACTTCTAACTACGTTAGAAGGAGCAGTATCCCGTCCAGGCGACCATGCCTTGCTCGTGCCAGCATGTTGGCGCGCATGCTGGTCCTGAGCGTCCCGAGACCCGCCAGCTTGTCCTTGGCCCAGCAAGCGTATGGTACCATGAGTACCAGGACGCTGCCGGTCCCGCGCCTCCTGGGATGGGCGCGGCGCGTGCACGGACGCCGAGGTCTTGGAGTGCGCCCGGTCGTCGTGGGAACCGGCTACGCCAGCCTTGCCCTTGGACCTGGCGGCACCGTGAGTTGCCTCGTCGACGTCCGTTCTTCCGCCGGCGTCTACCCCACCAGCCATTGGCTCCGGCGGTGGTGGGATTGACGCGGACGGACCTGCTACCTCCGAAGCCTTCTTCTTTGGCGGCATGTTGATGGTGATGATGAAGATCTAGCTCGTGTGGATGCCGGATCGGGTTCACACAACCTCGACGCACCCCCTACCTGGCGCGCCAAAGATGTCAGGGAAACTGATTCACCCACGAACACCTATGGGGACGGAGCCCCTTTTCGGTACGGCAAGGGGGCGGAGATTGCACAAAGAGCGGATCGAGGCGAGGCACACGAGCAGTTTACCCAGGTTCGGGCCGCACGGATGCGTAAAACCCTACTCCTGCTTTGGTTTTATTGAGTTCTTGGCTCGAGAGCGATGGGAGCTACAGTACTCTTCGAGACCGAGCGTGTGAGTGTTCGAGTGTCTAACCCCCTTCTACGTGCGCATGGGCCTCCTTTTATAAGCTCAAGGGGTCACCGACAGGTGGCAACGCAGTTGAGGGTAAAATTGTAAAAAGGGTGGTACTTGGAACAGTGTTTGTACAGTGCTCCATACCTAACCCTGACGGCAGGGGTCAAGGGCATTAAATGCCCGTCGCCGTTGCCCAAATAGTGCAAAAAGTGGCCGTCAGGGGCGCCACCGTCCGCCATGACGGTAGCCTTGTCATCGCCGCTTGCCACCGTGTACCCCTAGCTGCACAGCCTTCCACCACGTGTGCCTGGAATGGTCTCAGAGCGACACGTGGGTGGATGTGCTGGAGCGCGGGTACTGAGCGGAAGCTTGCCGCGGCAAGCACCTTGCCGTGGTCGCTATCTTGTCGTTCCGGGGAGCTTGTCGCTCACCGGGCCTTGCCGGGACGCGTGGCGCGTCGCGGCAAGTTTTCTTGAGATGCCTTGGTTGGCCGTCCCGGCAAGCTCCTCTTGCCAGGGCCTTGCGCCTTGAGTGGTCTTGTGCCTTGAGTGGCCTTCCCGGCAAGGTCCTCTTGCCGGGGCTTTGTCTCTTTGACTTGAATACTTTGTTCTTGAATGGCTCCAAAGGAACCATGGAGGACCTTGGCGGTCGCCCGACAAGCCTTGCCGTGGGACGCTGCATCTGCCCGTGCACAAGTTCGGGATACTAAGGTACCCCTACTTTAGTACACCGACAGGAGCCCCCGGGCCTGGGCCATACACGGTGCCGAGCGCTGTTGGGCCAGGCCCAAAACAGTGCACGGGCACGCGTGGCCTGCGGCACGCCGTATCTTACTCCGTATCCACCGCGCCCTCCCTTAACGGCACGCGTCAATCGTGGCATCGTGGGAGAGATCGTGGGCTATTTCTTTAATTGGAAATGCGGAACGTCCGCACCCTCCCCCCTTATAAGCAGGGGAAACAGGGGCAGTTCATCCATCTGCCCGTTGCTTCTTCAATCCTCAGAAACCTCCGCCGTTCCCCTCCTTCCCGAAGGCCAAAAGAGAGCAGTGCTCCGCCCTCCGCCGCCACCAGCACCACCAGCGGCGTCGACCTCTCCCTCCGCCTCCGCTATGGCTCCGAAAGGCGAGAAGGGGAAGTCCGCGAAGTCGGCCGAGGCGCTGCGGCTCGCGGCGCTGCGAAAGAAGAAGGCTGTCTTCCCCCCAAAGCTTACCGCGAGGAAGCTGAGGGAGGAATACTATCTCTTCTGGTCGAGGGAGACGCGGGCGCATCCACGCACCAAGGCACTCCCGACCATTGCTTGCGAGATGTTTCCGACCGGATACGCATTCTTCGCCTTGTTTTTCTACTGCGGGCTCTGCCCGCCCTTTTCCGAATTCTTCTGCGATGTCATGAACACCTACGGGTTCCACCTCCTTGACTTCACCCCCAACGCCATTCTGACCATGGCAGCTTTCGCACATCTGTGCGAAAACTTTGTCGGAGTCTTCCCAAACGTAGCCCTCTTCAAGGAGATGTCGGGGAAACTGATTCACCCACGAACACCTATGGGGACGGAGCCCCTTTTCGATACGGCAAGGGGGCGGAGATTGCACAAAGAGCGGATCGAGGCGAGGCACACGAGCAGTTTACCCAGGTTCGGGCCGCACGGATGCGTAAAACCCTACTCCTGCTTTGGTTTGTATTGAGTTCTTGGCTCGAGAGCGATGGGAGCTACAATACTCTTCGAGACTGAGCGTGTGAGTGTTCGAGTGTTTAACCCCCTTCTACGTGCGCATGGGCCTCCTTTTATAAGCTCAAGGGGTCACCGACAGGTGGCAACGCAGTTGAGGGTAAAATTGTAAAAAGGGTGGTGGTTGGAACAGTGTTTGTACAGTGCTCCATACCTAACCCTGACGGCAGGGGACAAGGGCATTAAATGCCCGTCGCCGTCTCCCAAACAGTGCAAAAAGTGGCCGTCAGGGGCGCCACCGTCCGCCACGACGGTAGCCTTGTCATCGCCGCTTGCCACCGTGTACCCCTAGCTGCACAGCCTTCCGCCACGTGTGCCTGGAATGGTCTTAGAGTGACACGTGGGTGGATGTGCTGGAGCGCGGGTACTGAGCGGAAGCTTGCCGCGGCAAGCACCTTGCCGCGGTCGCTATCTTGTCGTTCCCGGGAGCTTGTCACTCATCGGGCCTTGCCGGGACGCGTGGCGCGTCGCGGCAAGTTTTCTTGAGATGCCTTGGTTGGCCTTCCCGGCAAGCTCCTCTTGCCAGGGCCTTGCGCCTTGAGTGGTCTTGTGCCTTGAGTGGCCTTCCCGGCAAGCTCCTCTTGCCGGGGCTTTGTCTCTTTGACTTGAATACTTTGTTCTTGAATGCCTCCAAAGGAACCACGGAGGACCTTGGCGGCCGCCCGGCAAGCCTTGCCGTGGGACGCTGCATCTGCCCGTGCACAAGTTCGGGATACTAAGGTACCCCTACTTTAGTACACCAACAACTTGTGGCCGGAATAAGGCATTTGCCTTGCTGTTCTTGGGACACTGACGGGCATAATGTCCACTTTGCCCGCAATTGAAGCAGGAATTATTGCGCTGGCGCTCCTCATGCACTTGGTTGGTAATAACATTCTTGACTTGGGTAGTAGTCTTGTTAACATTTTGTTGCCAATTGGGCTTGTAGTCTACCCGAGTTTGCTGCCAGGTTCGAGCCTTCTGCACCGGTGGTCCTTCCTTTCTTGGTTCAAACTTGCGTTTGTGCTTGTTATTAGCGGGCCGGGTGTCCAGTACGAGCTTGTGTTCTCTTTCCGCAATAAAAGCATTATTCACCAAAGTTTGGAAATCTGGGAAATCAAGCATACTGAGAGTGCACCTGAGTTGCGAGTTTAATCCTCCAAGAAACCTGTCAATTTTTCTCTCTTCTGTGGCCACGTCATACAGGGAATAACGGGCCAGATGGTTGAATTGCTGCAGATATTCTCCCACAGATAGATTTCCTTGGTTGAGGGCAAGAAACTCACGTTGCTTGGTCTTCTTTACTCCAGTAGGGATGTAATATTTCCGGAACTGATCCTTGAATTTGGTCCAGGTGAGTGCATCATCAGCAAGCCACATGGCTTTTGTATTTTCCCACCATACGGCAGCAGCGCCTTCAAGATAGTGGGTTGCATATGGAACTTTGTCATCTTCGTCTATACGTGCAATTTCAAGCTTCCTCTCAATGGTTCGCAACCAATCATCGGCATCCAACGGGTCAACTGCCTGACTGAAACTGGGAGGTTGAGTTCGCTAAAAATCTGATAGCTTGGAGAAATGACCATTCTGGTGTCCATTCCGAACAATCACAGCTTGAACACCTTTTAATACCCAGCAGATCATTATTTCTTCTTTCCTCAAACATACGCATCATTTGTTCAGTGGTAGGCGGATGTGGCGGTGGAGGCGGTGGTATGAATGGCTCGGGGGAGTGTCCTGCCTATCGGGCGGAGCGACGAACAGGAACATCCTCGTGAGCGCTGTTACTATTGCCTCCCCGCGTCATCCTATATTGGATTTTTCCCAAGACAACGCAATCGAGATGAGAAGCATTCAAAAGCAAAAATAGGTGGGGAAAGCCAGCAACAAAAATCGAGGGAAAAATAGAATTGCGAAGAAAACAACGAGTAGAAGATACATAACTTCAACATAATTATACAAGGACGCATACATGAAAAGAAAATCAACATGCCCGATTACACTACTCTCATACAAAAAACATCATGACTCGTACATCGTACAACAGTCTGACAACTGCTAATACTCTGGAGCTCTACTGCTCTGCGGATGCTGCGGGGTTTTCTCCTGAAGTCGACTCGGATCCCGAACTGACGAGATTAACGGAAACCTCAGGGTTAAAGGTAACACGGCGATGCTGCCTCGGAGGCTCTCCTTCCGAGGCGGGAGTAGGGTGGATCATAGTAGCTATAGGGGGTAGTGAGGAGTGAGATCCACTCGGCAGGGGCACTAAGAGGGGTTATGGTCAAGGTGCCCGAACTACTAGGAGGGGTTACTGGCGAATTAGGGGAAATAGAACTGGGGACGTACGAGGCGAATCCCAAGGAAGCGGGAATGGTGACAGACCTAGTAGAGGCTAAAGCAATACGAGCGTGAGTCAACTCGCGTGCTAGCTCGTGGATCATAAGGTAACTAGCAGTGATATAATGGGAAAGATGGCTAGCAACACTATCAGACTCCAAATCAATTTCAGGGAAAAGAATATGACCGTTGTTTTTCAAAGAAGGGTAGTATTGGAAACCTGGGTGGTCCTGCATGCGGACCTCGCTGTGGCGGAGCTCAACGAGGATCTCGAATGCAGCAAACTAGACGGCTAGCAAAGCGGTAGAAGCATGACCGCTTCGAGAAGTACGAGTATAGGAGCTGGAATTAGAACGGACGCGCAGAGTCACCACTGCCTGATATTCATAAACTGAGTCAGCTAGACCCTCCCGGTACACGCGATAAACTGGGTCGTCTCCATGAGGGTACAGTCGACGCCACACGTTGCGGAGGAGGTGCGGTGACGTGTACGGCATCAGCTACAACTGGCACGGATATGGCACCAGAGCCATCTACACTCACAAGCATTAGTGGGTTAGCATAAAAATAATACAGGTATAGATAAAGCAATAACCAACTAGATAGACTACCGGCACTCAAACTAAACGTGTATCTAGCGTTTAAATGGCACGTCTTAGTCTAACGCATCCTACAGTCAGCGCAGCTCTGATACCAATCATTGCGGCACCTCGGATCAAAGCGACCGGTTTACCTTGCTTTGCCAGCCCAGAGACCTTGTCTTCTGGCAACACACAACATCTTGGTATAGAAAAACAGCTGCTTTATTGATACTAGCGGACCAAAGTTTTACATTACAACAGTTAGTGAGGCCGAGCGGCACACACGGTGCGGCTAGACAATATGTACATTATTTAATAAACATAAAAGGGCCTCGGGCATAAACTACACAGTAGCGGAACGACGTCATAGCGGAACTCCATCTCACAGGGACACCGATGTGGATACGGACTACACTCAGACGGCTTCCTTCCCAGCGGAACTTTCCTGAAATCTAGCATGACACGCTAGGTCAGTACTTTGAATGTACTTGCAAGCTTACAGCAAAACAAAATCATAATGACAAACAATATCATGATGATTAATCAATATTAAATATGCAGCAACAAACTTAAATGGAAATTTACTAACATGCTATGCTCATGACTTTGCATAAATAAAACCTCAGTCCATCATACTCATGATAATTTATTATAACCACCAACTTATTCATTTCAACAAGATATAAATATGACCTTTCCGGTGATCACAAACATGCCCATACTGGGTCTCAAACCATCTCAGAGGCTCTTCCATCAATTTATCATAGCACCAGAAATTTAGAACATAGTGAGCAAAATTTATTATTGTTAACCCATGATGTGACCTACTTTCGAGTGTGTCCATGACCGTGGACTCGGCTATCGATAGATTAAATACACTCTGCAGAGGTAATGCACTGTACCCACACCACGGAACCCATGGCCTCTTTATCCCATTCGGGTGGACCAACGGCATTCCGACGAAACCCGTCCATTGCCATGACACTCCTTCGGCCACTCCGACTCGTTCCCCACTGGAACAGTCCTGGGTGGCCCTGTGTCTACCAAAGACACACCTACCACCGTCGTGGCCAAACAAAAATTGTACCAAACGGGAACTCGGTACCATAAAATTTACTACGGGTACACAAGGTTATGTCTGCTTACCGGGCCAGGGTACTGCATGCCCATAACCTTCCCTATCTGGAGGTACCGACAGGAGGCATGTCAATGGACAGAATCAAGACCTTCCCATAAAGGTAAATGTGGTTGCACGGGGAAAGACTCGATTCAGTGGCACCATGACCCGGTGAACAATTTATTCAAGTTGAGTTATTAACAGTTTCAACTTAGAAAGAAATAAAATAACCGGTGTCATACAATGCCATGCAATATACCAAAGTGCAGTACATAAAAAGTAAAATGCCATGCAACAATAAAACCGAGTCAACTTTCATTTTAACTTCAATATTATTCTGGTTATGCTTGACTTTCAACAAAATTTGACTTAGCAAAATTTTATCATAATTACTCAATGCAAAAGGAAATAATTTCACATATGTCTGTCCATAATCATTCTCATTATCCCAACTTTAGTTTAACTATCTTAATGACTTAAACCAAACTCCAACTTTCTGTAAAGTGAAATGAAACCAATAACTACAGCAACCAAAAGAACTATTTAACATGCATAATATAAATCATTTGTTCAAGTTGGAAAAATCACAAATATTGAAATGGCATTATGAAAATGTTGCTGCGGCTTGCCTTAGTTCAAATGAGGCTCAAAAGCCTCCTGGTGATCCTCAAGACAAGTTTCTTCTTCTGAAAATAAATAAAATTTCAAAAAGAAATTATCAAGATTCATTCAAAAATTCACCAGAAAATCTACACAGCACCAAATGATCTCATTTTTGGTGTGCTGCAAGATTTCTTCACCAGGAACACAATGCAAAAAGAATCAATTCATTTTGACTTATGGTTAAAAAGTTACAGCATATTGAAGTTCTCTGGAATTTATTTAAATTCAGAAGTTTAAACAAAAATAATAGGGGGGGTGACGTCGAAGGCGTAAACGCCCCGAGCGCCACCACTCATACCGCTTCGCGCGGGAGTGGAGAGACTGACTAGCGGGCCCTGCTAGTCAGGTGAGAGGGAGAGAGAGAGATGAGTAGAGGCGGCCGTCGCTTCGCCGGAGCGTACGCCGGCGACGTTGCCCCTTGCCTCAAATGGAAAGGATAGATCGACGGAGAAGGTTGAGGCGCACCTGCCTGTACCCGTAGGGTGGCTGGAGGTGGACGGACGGCGATGGAATGGAGCTCAGAGGCGGAGGCACAACATGGGACTCGCCGAAGTTGGGGAAGACGACAAGCTACGGCACCTCCAGCGGCTCCAGCTAGGTGAAGAAGCCTCACCAGAGAGTGGCGGAGGCCCTGGTGCAGTCGCCTTGGACGGAGAGGGCTTGGAGCTACCTCGATGACCCGAGGGGGATCGCCAATGATCTCGGCTCGGGAACGGTGGCCTGAGGCCTGCCCGGCCGGGCCACGGGGTTCTACTCTATCCGGGGTCGTGTGGGAGTGGAGTGGTGTGCTCGAAGCGGCTGGGGAAGGGCCTATTTATAGGCGAGCGAGAGGGGGGAATCGGTGCTCCGCCGGCGACACCTAGCCACGCCCGACGACGAAATGGTGTCAATGAGAGGGGGAAGAAGAAGACGAAGTCACGCGGGAGCTGTGGCCGTGCGGAGACGAGCACAGGGGCGCTGGAGATGCGCCAGGGGTGGACTGTGGAGATGAGGACGACGATGGGGGCGAGGTTTGGCGCGGTTGGGCAGGCTCGGAAGCGAGCACGCGCTCTACAGAGCGCTGGCGGCATCCAGAGCGCGCCGGCTGCATGCCATGGCACGGTGTACACGCGTGGTCACCGCGCAAACCCATGTCTACGGGCTGACTTGGTGCCAAAAACCTTGTCTGGCGTGTTGTTCGTGGTAGATAGGTGAGTTATCCAGGGCTGTTTTAATTCCAGACGCAGTAGAATGAGATTAACTGGCCTGGTAAGTTTCTGGGCAGAAACTTTGAGAGCTTACTGTGGTAAAATGGTGAATAGTTGGAGGGTGTGCTTTGGAGGCTAGTCATGAGTTACTAAGGTGAATATGCACAAGAAGTTTCAGGAGGATTGGAGCAAGTAAAATGGTAGTTGATGTTGAAACTACCAATTATAGTCCAGAATGAAAAAGATTTCTGTAGCAAAAATATTCCAAAAAGTAGTGCAATATTTTTGCTTAGGAATATGCCTTAGGGTCCAAAGAATATTTAGGAATTTCGTCACAATTTTTGGAGCCAGAAAAATAGGGGTTGCTTTGGAGCACAAAGAATTTAGCTAGGGTTTTAGGGAATAAAATGAATATTTTTCAAATAAGAAAAATATTCCATGGAGTATATTGGGCTGGTCCAGATATATATAATAGTTTGAGATGGATGGTCCAGAGTATATACCCAAGTGGTTTAAGTCCATATGAAATGATTCAAAAACCCCAAGGTTTGAAATAAATTCAAATAAATCTTTGGAAAATAAAAGAGGGCAAAAAATCAGGCTGTCAGAGAAGATACAAGCGATTTGTTGCATGACAAGCTGTCTCAGCCGCTTCCGCCCAAAAGTGTCTTGGTGTCTTGTATTGGTCAAGCATCGTTCTTGCCATCTCGTTAAGGGTCCGGTTCTTCCTCTCAACAACTCCATTTTTTGAGGCATGTACGTAGCCGAGAACTCATGTGAAATCCCTTCTTCCTCAAGAAAGGTATCCACATTTGAGTTCTTGAACTCCGTTCCATTGTCGCTGCGAACCTTCTTGATCTTCACTTCAAATTGATCTTGGACCTTCCTAGCGAAGTTTTTGAAGGTCTTTTGGACCTGCGATTTATCATCAAGAAAGAACACCCACATAAATCTTGAAAAATCATCAACAATGACTAATCTAAAAGATTTACCACCAAGGCTTTTGTAAGCATTGGGACCAAAAAGATCCATTTGAAGTAGCTCAAGTGGTCTTCTTGTAGTCATGATGTTCTTCACGGGATGGCTTCCTCCAACTTGTTTTCCTGCTTGACAAGCACTACAAAGTCTATCCTTGTCAAATATAACATCTTTAACACCAAGGATATGATCACCTTTAATAAGCTTATCAAGATTTTGCATGCCCACATGACCTAACCTTTTGTGCCACAACCAACCTTTAGAAGATTTAGCAAATAAACAAGTGCGAGGTTGGGCTTTCTTAGTGAAGTCAACAATGTATAGGTCACCTCTACGAATGCCGGTAAAGACCATATTGTGATTATCTCTACGAAAGACTTGGCAATCAACATGAGTGAATAGCACATTTAAACCAAAATCAGCTAATCTAGACATGGAGAGAAGATTATATCCAAGAGATTCTACAAGCATGACATTCTTGATTGAGCTATTGTTGGATATGGCCACCTTACCAAGGCCAACAACTTTACCCTTAGAGTTGTCACCAAAGGTAACATACTTTCGTGGAACATCATTTCTAGCAAGCTCATCAAACATGTCCTTATCTCCGGGCATGTGGTCCGTGCATCCACTATCAAGCACCCATTCCTTTCCTCCGGCTGCATAACCACGAAGATTTGCCATAAGACCAAAATGTCTCATTTGTTCATCAAGATCATAGTCACTATCATCATCCTCATCATAGTATCCATGTTCCATATCGTCATGTGATTGATCAACACCTAGAGAGAGTGATTGATTAGAAGTATGACCGTAACAATGTTCATCTCTATGAATTCTAATGACTTCGGAAATGATATTGCTAATAATTCCAACATATCCTTTGGCACGCATGAGATCAGGAAGCTCAAATAAGCAATCACTAAACTTATGATCACTAGTACTCATCATATTCAAGGCAATAGACTTATTGAGAATCTCATCCAGATTTTTCAAGGAATAATTTGGAAATCGTTCCTCTAGGAATTTTCGTATAGTATAAGCACATTAAAGAATCGGCAAACATACAAGCAAGTTTCTAGGCAATCCTTTAGTGATAAGATTAACAATTCTAAGATTGCGAACCATGTCAAGTTTCTCATTGAAAGTAGGATTCGAAGCATCAATGGGGGGCATACAAGGATTGTCAATATACTTGTTCAAATGATATTCATTGAAGATCTCAAGCATCTCATTTTTCACTTCATGAAAGTACTCTCCATCAATCATAGGCACTCTATGTCTAATACTCCCCAACGTAGACTCATCCATCTTCCTCCAATGGTGATTAAACCAAATCAATGGAGACCAATGCTCTGATACCAATTGAAAGGATCGAGAAGAGGTGTCTAGAGGGGGGGGTGAATAGACTCCTAGCAAGAAAAGTGGTAGCTTTTGAAATACTTCAAGTTGATGAGGAGATTTAGCACATGTTTAACATTCACAATGCACATCAAACAAGCATGACAAGAGTATGAGGGCAGTGGAATGTAAATCATGCAACTTTGACTACTTGACAAAATAAAAACCTAGCCTTTTACCAAATTTAATTCTTGGCAGATTTTAGCATTTAGGCAGAAGTCAAGTAATCAACCTACACGTGCAATTCCAAGAGTATAGCAGCGGAATGTAAAAAAAATTGCATATGAAGGTAAAGGGAGGAGTTTGGAGAGTGCAAACGCAAGTGAAGACACAAATGTTTTTGTCGTGGTTCCGATAGGTGGTGCTATCGTACATCGACGTTGATGGAGACTTGAACCCACGAAGGGTAACGGATGCGCGAGTCCACGGAGGGCTGCACCCACGAAGGGTCCACGAAGAAGCAACCTTATCTATCCCACCATGGCCATCGCCCATGAAGGACTTGTCTCACTAGAGTAGATCTTCACGAAGTAGGCGATCTCCTTGCTCGTACAAACTCCTTGGTTCAACTCCACAATATTTTCAGAGGCTCCCAAGTGACACCCAACCAATCTAGGAGACACCACTCTCCAAAAGATAATAGACGGTGTGTCGATGATGAACTCCTTGCTCAAATGCTTCAAATGATAGTCTCCCCAACACTCAACTCTCTCTCACATATTTGGATTTGGTAGAAAGATGATTTGAGTGGAAAGCAACTTGGGGAAGTCTAGAGAACAAGATTCATATGGTAGGAATGGAATATCTTGGTCTCAACACATTAGTAGGTGGTTCTCTCTCAGAACAGTGAGTAATGGAAGTGTAGGTATGTTCTAATGGCTCTCTCCATGAATGAAGAGTGGGTGGAGGGGTATATATAGCCTCCACACAAAATCCAACCGTTACACACAATTTACCAAACTCGGTGGGGCCGATTCAGAGAACTTGGTCAGACCGATTTAGTTCATAATGTGACCGTTAGGCATTTCGGTGGGACCGATATGATCAACTCGGTGGGACCAATTTCATTAGGGTTAGGGCATAACGTAATCTCGATGAGACCGATTACACAAACTCGATGGGACCGATTTTGGTAATGAGCACACAGAGGGTTGGTCAGGCAAACTCGCTAGGACCGATTCGCTCGTTTCGGTTGGACCAAAACGTTACGAAGAGGCAACAGAGAGTTTACAATGTTAACTCGGTGAGACCAATTTTCACATCTCGGTTAGACAGAAATGTTACAAAGGGAAACAGAGAGTTTACATTCCCATCTCGGTGAGACCGAGATCCCTATTGGTGAGACCGAAATGATTAGGGTTTTGGCAGTGGCTATGTCAGATGAACTCGGTGGCGCCGGATAGAACTTTTCGGTGGGTCCGAGTTTAACTTTGGTTTGGGACATATGTGGATGTGAGAAAGTGGTTTAGGGTTTTTGGAGCATATCACTAAGCAGTTTGAGCAAGCAAGCCATTAAGCAACACCCCATCCCATTTTAATAGTATTGGCTTTCCTATGGACTCATTGTGATCTTGGATCACTAAAATAGAAAATGTAGAGTCCTGAGCTTTGATCTTGAGCCAATCCCTTGTCCTTATCATCTTGAAGGGGTTCCACATCATTTAGTCCATGCCACTCCATTTGTTGAACTTGTGTGAAATATACTAGATGAAAACATTAGTCCAACAAGACATATGTTGACATTAATTACCAAAATCACCCAGGGAGCACTTGTGCTTTCAACATGCCACTTGGGGACAAGATAATTTACAATATCAATTCTAAGTGATAATATCTCAAATGTACACATTTTCTAGGATTGTAATATACACATAGCATATTACTCCCCCATAATGTGATACCAATGAAAAACTTAACAAGATGCAAAAGATAACCAACAAGAGATAATTAATGGACCAAATAGAATTTGAATTTCTCATGAGAAGACATACCACACAGAGACTAGATAATATTGTGATATCAATACTAGATGGTATTCCTCATGTACACACATTTATAGGATTGTGAGGTGCACAAAGCACACCACTCCCCCAAAATGGGATGTTCCATTAATCTCTCACAAGAGCCAACTAAGATACAAACAAGATGCAAAAAGGCTCAACACACGACACACACGTACATGATGTGCAAACCAACATACACATACTTGATTTCTAAAGGAAAGCAAATTGGAAGCACAACATATAAAAGCACATGCAAGGTACAAAACCACAAAATGCTAAGGCGCAAGTAACTTTCAATGTAAACAATTTAAGCACGAGTTACCGCACGGAGGAACATTGGATATAAGATATAAACTTGGTGATTCAAATGACTTGGCTTGAGAAAATGTTAATGATGAAGACCCCTTAACTCTTCATAATGTAGCCAAATCTCCAATGTCCTCCAATTACACCTATTGATCAAGTTTGAGCTAGTTGGTCCCCAACCAAGTTGGGTCCTAAGAGGTTAGTCACAATAGGCTTGGCTACCCAAATGGTTCTTTTCTTGACACCACTTTGAGTCCCAAGAAACTTAGCAAACACATTGCCAACCATATCCTTCCCAAGATAATAGATATCATCAATAATAATTGGGTTGGATAAGTTACCCCTAGTGCATGAAGAAGCGACGTGACCTTTCTCACGACATAAGTAGCAACATCTACTCTTCATTTTCTTCTCACTTGATTTCTCAACAAGAGAAGCATGAACTTGAGTATTCTTGGAAAGTGGCATTTCTTCAACTTGTGGTTGAGCATGAGATTGAACTTGTGGCCTCTTACCTTGTTGCTTGTCAATAATGGGCTTCTTCTTCAATGGGAAAGATCTAACATGATGCCCTTCAATTTTGCACTTGTAGCAAATAATCTTGGTCGAATTCTTGAGTTTGTTCTTGGCCCTTCTTATTGTTAATGATCTTGGACTTTTTCTTCTTGTTGGAGTTGAATCCAAGACCATCTTTGTCATTGGGATTTTTGCATACTCAATATATTGTTGAGTGTGGACTTCCCTTCATGACACTTTTCCAAGTCTTTGTTCAAAGAAGTGACTTGGGCCTTGAGCTCTTTGATTTCCTCTACATGGTTAGTATCAACACAAGTACTAGAGGAAGTATATGCTTCAACATTAGAGCAACTAGGCAAGGAAAGTAATTCATCACAAGAAGTAGCAACATTGTGAGTAGATGAATTACGAGGACTAGCACATGATAAGATAGCATTTTGACTTGAAGTAGTGCTAGTATCCACATGAGGCTCACTAGATGTTACCTTGATACTCATAGCCTCATGAGCTATCTTTAGCACAATATGGGATACTAGAAGATCATCATGAGAGCTTGTGAGCTTTACATGACTTTCTTCCAATTTCCCATAATTGCTAGATAGCAACTCAAGTTGAGCCCTTAGCTCAACATTCTCCTTCAAAATGGATGCTCCACTAGAAATAGAGTTAGTAGCACAAGCATCATAAATAATAGCAAGAGGAGAAGGCAACTTGGCAAGCTCCTTAGAATATGAAGCTTTAAGTTGAGCATGAGACTTGGTGAGTTTGATGAGATCACTCTTAATGACCCTTGTGCCATTTTCGAGGTGCTCAAAATCCTCAAGGAGTTTAGCATGTGCAACTTCAAGCTTCTCATTTTTAGTTTCAAAATCATTAGCCACCTTGAGAGCTCTATCACGGGATTCCTTTATTCTAGATAGTTCTAGAGCAAAAGTCTCCTCTTGAGATTCCTTGGTGGTTTGTTCAAGTTCAAGAGCTTGCGAGAGGTCGGTGATCTCATTAGCATAATCACGCTCTTGACCTTCCATTTTCTCAATGGTGACCTCATGCCCCTTTAGACGAGATTCCAATTCATCAATATATTTCTTGCCCTCAGTGGCAATAGACATGATTTCCATGAAGTTGGAACGAGCAATCTTATTCTTATGAAGAGCTTTAAAAATCATCTCCCCTTAATTTTTAAGGAGGCAACATTATCACTCTCTTCATCACTATCAACATCATCATCATTCTTGTCATCATCACTATCATCACAAGATATATTGGGATTCAAAGTAGGAGATACCTTTGAAGCCATAGCCATAAGGCAATATGCTATAGATGATGACGTTGGATCACTCGAAGCACCATTCAAGGCCACGCACTACAAAAAAATACACTTCCATGATGATATGTGTTTGTCACAGTAGGTCACGTTTTCTGTCATGCATGTACATCCATGACAAATTTATGACAGGATGAAGATAGTCATACCTGTGCTGTCGTAGAAGTGTTCCATGACATTACCAAAATTATCATCACGGAAGTGTCCACTTCCATGATGATAAATCGCGCGTCACAGAAGTGCTTTCGTCAAGGGTGACCAACACGTGGCATCCACCGTAATGGAACACCGTTAAGCGATCGGGTCCGGTTTTGGATCCGATAACATGTTAACAGCCCCAACCAATGTGGTTTTTCCATGTGTAAAATCATCATTGGATGTAGGAAACACGTGTCGGCTCACCGTTGGGACAGATGTCATCCACTCATTGGACCCAAAGCGCCTACGATACGTCGACACGTGGCACGGCCCAACAGAGGCCCATTCCTGTGAGAAGGCCGGCCCGTTTGACTTGGTCAAAAGGTGTCGGACCGGCCCATGGCAAGCCTGTTAACGGCATGTTCGCATATAGCCCATTTACAACCCGCTAACCCAGGGCCCGTTTACAGCCTATCCGAATTAGGCCCAGTAGCGTCATCTGGGTCGTCCAATATAATTCCAGCCCGTTTTACCTTCTGACCCATGGGGTCTTTCGGCTCATATGAGGCCCTTATTACTCTCGGCCCATTAACGGCCCGTGGTAAAACTGGCCTGTAATGAACAGTGTATCACTTTATACCCATTAATGATCCATTATTCCGTTGGGCCGTTTCCAGCCCATGTTATCTTTCGGCCTTCTCAGGCCCCACTTATTCTTGGGTTCATTTCCAGCATTCGTTTACTTTCGGCCCATTACTGTCATTTTCTGCTTGTGGGCCAAATACAGCCCGTGGTTACAGTCGGCCCGTTTGTGGCCCGTTAATACGTTGGGCCGTTTTCATAGCGTCATCAAATATGGCCCATTTATTCTTGGGCTCATTTCCAGCATTCGTTTACTTTCGGCCCGTTACT
>LR738712.1:580475936-580495969 GCA_902687465.1 Secale cereale
CCCCCCACCGATTTGAACTAGCGGACCTTTCAGCTCAGGGTTAGAAGGGGGATTTCGCGTGTCGGGATTTGGCAGCTGGAGGGAGTTTTCGCGCGCGTTGTAATTTCGGGAAAGCAAGGCACGGGTTGTGAAGGCGCCAATTTTGGGAGCACGATATCTGAATTTTCGGGGCGCGGGTTGAATTTTAGGGACAAGCCTAACGTGTAATATTGTACTTGTACATACCAAATCAATTCGCACTTCCCTCAACCAAAAAGAAAACAAAAAAAAATAAAACTATTCACAGCACACAAAGAGAGAGTCTTGCCCCGTTTTACTATAAAAATGCTATTTAAAGCTATTCATACCAACAATTTAGTGCAATTAAATGCTATTCGGTAGTATGAATCCATGTTATGTCCAATTAATTTTTTTCGCTTACTGTATAATGCATGTAACCTACTCATACCAACATTTTAGTGCATTCCAAATGTCTATACTACCGCTGCAATTCGAACTGAATTTGAATTTGTTTCTCTATTTCAATAACAATCTACAATCATGATTGTTGCCAACTTCAACCATCATTCGTGTATTACCTTAATAACACACCACATGATTACTATAGAGATAGATCTGAACTGTGCGTACTACATGAACTCGAATTCTATTTTTTGAATACACTTGATGTTGACTCCAAATAATAGTACATTTGATGTACTAACTATATATTCATAATCTAAACCATGTTCCATATGTGTACACCGTGTTTATCACACATAGTATAGTGCCCCGCCCCTACATTATGACAAGTATTTAGACCTGAGCTGCAAAAGCCACATATTAGCCCAAATTATGATCAATGTTCTCTATGTTATACGTAGTACTAGCAAGATGCCCATGCGTTCCACAGAACATCAACATGATCAAGAGGAGGGCTGATTTGCAAATATGGAGATGGGTGTGGGTATCTTTTTTCAAAATTGCCATAGTTTCCTTCCTATCCGTCAGATATAAATCGAACGGCCTATATTGCAGGATGGTACCATCATCAACAACTCCTTTTTTAAAAGAGTAGAGATAAATTATATTACATGTAGTATAACATGTTCATAACCACACCATGTGTATCACCGTTATATATATTCACACATGCGTCGGTTTAAAACACTATGATAAATTCTTCAAATATCCGAATTCGCTTTTTATAATGAAGTATGAGCTCTATTCGTCTTTTAAACCCACACAATCCTCTTATCTTTGTAGCTAGCTACCGCTAACTTTCTCTCGTGCATGCAGACGCCCGCATCCCTCTCACCCTCCCTCAGCATTCTCTAGCTCCATCGTGCAAATTTGTCTCTTCACTTTAGGTCGTTCACCCACGGTGTGTGTAGGCCCCCCAGCTCGTTCTTTACGGCACACACCGATCGATATGCCTCTCTAGCCAGGTGTGCCTAGCACAAAACACAAGCTTCCCATCTTCTCTTATCACCATCCATGCCTCACTCCCACCACTCTTTTCATCGATCTCGTACTCGCACACTCCTCCCCCCTTGATATAGTATGACTCTCGCACCACCTCCTAGATGCATCCCTCTCTCTCTATCCTTCTCCGCGTGCCTCATTTGCTTCTAACACGCACATGCATGTATACCGGTCGATCTCCCAACATTTACCTTTGTCGACTTTAACTATTCCCCCCCATCGATCGACGTACCTCACAAGTTATGTCTCTCCTTTCTCTGACAAAGATGATTGATCTTCCTATGTAGTTATGTCTGCTTACCACAGCCATATCGCCCCCCCCCCTCATCATTTGTGCATGCCTCCTGATCGTCTCTCACAGGCATGGGCACAGACAGGCAGGCGGCAACCATCCTCTCTCTTATTGATATTGCAGGCGTGCCCTCCGGTTGTCTAGCAAGCCTATCCCACCATTTGTTAGGAGCAACTCCACTACCACCCCCTCCAACACTATAGCTCTATCTCTCTCCCAGCCTTATTCTTCTCCTACACATATGCATGGATGCCGATCGATCTCCCATAATACATGAGGTAGATCGATCTCCCTTAATACATGAGGTAGGCCTCTCTCCTCCTCCACACATATACCAGCCATTGTACCTCTATAGTTAATTAGGCCTCCCTCCCCCCACCACACACCGATGGTCGAGTGCTGTAGGTAGGTATCCATGCCACAGAGACAAACTGCATATGTCCCCTCTCACGTTCCAGTAGGCCAGCCACTCTATATCTTTGACGTGGGCACACACAAATTTGATAGCACTCTTTATCGATCGCGCGCGCGCACACACACACACACACACAGCATCCCTCTCTTCAATTCTATGGACACCTCAAGCCGATGATACCTCCACTCTCTTCTCGTGGATCGCCCCCTCTATATATATGATATATATAGGACTCTATTTCACACACATTGCATATGTTATATTTTTTGATTGACCCCACCCCCCAAAAAACTCTCACGAACCCACACACTATATCTCTCTATGTTTGTACCTCTCTCACACAACCCCATGTAGGTGGTGTACATATACAAGAAGAGAATAGGTGCACCGTGCACGTAGTCAAGCTTCGTGCCCAGCCACACCCGCGCGGGTACACGGTGGAGCTCATTTCTGTATGAAATGGCAGCCCACGTGCTAATTTGAACGTGTGTAGCGGTTGTTTACCTACGGAGGTCGTGTACCACGCGTGCACGAAACAAAGTTCGACTTGATGCTTGGCGCGCTATTTTTAAATAAAGTTATATCGCTCAATGGCATGTACACAGAATATAAAACGATTTTTATGGAGAAAAAGGTAGACCGCTCCACTATATACAATGGAGCCTGCCTGTCTGGTTTGTCTCTCTTTAGAGTATCTCACACAAGGCTGCGGTGGCCTCTCTCTCTCTCTCTCTCTCTCTCACCGTTGGTCACTGATCCGACCGCATCCCGTCCGCTGGCGGAAAGGGAGGACGTGCATCGTTTCTCTGTTCGACGGCGCCGAGGCAGCACGTCCTGATCTGCGGTACACGCCGTTCTCTCTGACCAAACTCTGGCGTGGTAGGGCCTACGCCACTAGCTCACTGCCACAGTATGGGCAGATTCCGCCTGCCGCTGCTCACCTAGCCACATCCCGACGACCTCCAGGTATCCCCTCCGGCCTTACTCCACTGCCCGTCTTCCCACGTCGCTGCATGTGGTTCTTCCATAGTTCTTTGCCCAAAACATAGCTCGTCCGGCGTACTTTCCATATTGCAATCTCGTCCTCACACCGTTTTAGACAAACACAACCGTGTTGTTATCTTCCCTTAGGACAAGGAATATGCTTCTTCTTTGTCGTCGCATGTGTCATCAACTATTACTCGCCAGTAATTGTTTCCTTTCTACCTCTTTTTTACAAACAGGGCTATCCATTTCACCTTGTTGCTATTGCGACCTTTTGGTGAATTGCACAAATCACTTTTTTCTTAAGAGTGTTTTGTGCAGTTCTACCAAAATGTCACACGGGCAACGTCGCTACATTTCAGTGCGACTGCACAAAGGGAGATTGGTTTTGCTCTATCCTCCTCATCCAGCTCCAAGCCTAATCTTCTCCAACTAGTTAGTCTTAAGAGAGACTGCTAAGGTGACCGGCTTCTATTTGTGTGTTTATTGTTTCATCAGTAGTCCTCTATTATCATAATCACACTTAATATCTTTGGAACAGGGATGCACAGCTCTATTTTAGTGGAACTGCACAAAATGATCGGAATGTTGCATGCTCCAGACAGCTACTTTTTTCCCAACATGCCTTAATGAATTAGACTGAGCTGGGGGGACATTGCTGCCAATGAAAGCATGGATCAATTTTAATTTAACACCATTGTATGTCTTCAGACAGCTTCTTACAATGTTGTCTTCAGTTGTGATGTAAATATTAGCTCTGATTGGCAAGGAAGTTATTTTTTATTATTTACAAAAGAGCATCGATGGCAAGACACACGAAACAAAAGCTGAAAGCTCACACCATTGTACAATTTCATGTCGCTGGAAAATTATTTGTATAGTACGTCAACTATGTAAACAAATGCTGGAAGCTTGATAGCATTTCCAGAAGCCTCTTCGGCATCCGGGTCCATGTGCCATGCACAAAATTATACTCCTTCATTCCTAAATATTTATCTTTTTACAAATTTCAAATGGGCATATTTTAGAGTGTAGATTCACTCATTTTGCTTCGTATGTGTACTCCCCCCGTTCCTAAATATTTATCTTTCTAGAGATTTCAACAAGTGACTACATACGGAGCAAAATGAGTGAATCTACACTCTAAAATATGTCTATATACATCCGTATGTAGTAGTCCATTTGAATCTCTAAAAAGACAAATATTTGAGTAGTCACTCGTTGAAATCTCGAGAAAGACAAATACTCCGGAGTATATTTAAGAACCGAGGGGGTAGTGCACAGCCGCATGGGAGACGCATACCGGTCATTGCGCCGCATTAATAGTGAGTAATGACCAGTCAAATCATAAGCCCCACCTTTCCCACTATAAGTTGCTCGGAAGAAGCAACCATCAATACGCTCTTCTTTGAATCCACTCATACTACTCCATCTGTCACTGTTTATAGAGCGCGCTTCAGAAAAAGAGAAAATCTCTGGGACCAAGGCGACTAGCGAACGACCTGAAAAATAGCATTGGTAGTTATAGCACGGCGTCTATTACTAGAGGAAATAATGCGTACACACATGCATGCAGTGCTTCCACCCCGGGTACACACATGCATGCACTTACTCCACTCCATAGTACTACATCGAGAGAAAATTGCGGTTACCACACCCTAATTAATTGAGCATTAAACTAAACGCGTCTAAAGTCTCTCTGGTGGTGGAAATGCATTGAGAGAAATGCATCATAATGAAGCGCGCCTTTTAAACTGTGACGGAGGGAGGAGTAGTATGAAGGTGCAAAACCAAGTATGCGTACGGCCAGTCGGTCAACGCACCTCCTCTTGGCATATCACTGACATGTGGGACCGGAGTGTGAGCAAACCGATCTCAATTGACGGCAAAATGGCCAACCCGCCGTTCCTTGAGAGAGACGAGGAGCGAGAACACACAAACGGGCTCGCACAGAGGCCAAGATATATTCGAGCATGGTTGATCGATATCATCATTACATGTTGGGCTGCCGTTTCCGCCCTTCTCCGGAATAAATGTGTACTTTATCAGAGATTAAAGAAAAAAAGAGTACAGAGGCTCCACCATGCGGTTGTAGTAGTAGTACTACTCGTACTACTAAACCTTGCGCTTGGCTCTCCGCCTCTTCGTGAAGTCGAACAATAAAGGTACTCCGCATGTTCGGTACTACCGTGTATGCCTCTGGCAATCTGACACCGAATGAACTGATGCATGTCCATCGCCTGGGTGAGGGTACGTTGCATTAGTCAAAAGGCGTATGCGAGCTTCACCTTGTCCTGCAAGCTTCTTCTCATTCTGCGAGTTGACGAGACACACCAACAAGTAGTGCTAGTCCATACTCCCTCCTTTCCGGTTAATATGGCTTAATCTTTTTTGTGGGTAAATGAGAGAGCTTTATTCATATATAAACATTCTTAGGACGACCAGCCAGGACACTGGTCACTAGGAAGCGAGGTACCCCGCAAAAAAAGAAGTACGAAGTGAGGTGTTTCATCAAGCCAGCTCTCGGCCACATTCAAAGTGCAGCAAGCACGGTTCGCACAAAGATGCGCCGCAAGGTTTGCTGACCTGTTTACATGCTGAATAACAAAAAAAAGAGGAAATATTACCGAGCGCTCCTATTTGTAACAGGATATGAGCCAGAATTAAGCGAGAATTGTGGCGAGTGTTCCATGCAATCAACTTCCATTATCACATGCGAGAACCCTCGAAGAGAACCAAATGTGTTGAAGATTGCTTTATAATATTTTTAAAACATAATAAGAGTGCAGACGCTCCTCCATCCGGTTCCTAGTGTACCTCTATAGACTACTATAAACTTTGCGCTTGGCTGTTCGTCTCTTCGGGAAGTGCAACAATAATAGTACTACTAGTATAGTGTATGCTTCTGGCAATCTGACACCGAATTAACTGTTGCACATCCACCGCCTGAGCGAAGGAAGCTTGCATTAGTCAAAAGTTTCTCCTTGTCCTGCGAGCCACTTCGCGCAAGCTTCTCCCGTCCTGCAAGCTTCTCCTCGTTCGGCAAGTTAACGGGACACGGCAAAGTAATGCTAGTCCATACTGCCTCCTCTCCGGTTAATATGGCTTAATTTCAAACGAGATAAATACATTGTCTGTCACTGTATATTTGTAAAAATACGGTCAGTGGACTTCATAATACGCTCATTGCGCTCAATATATACATTTTCCGGTGTTTATACGGTCATTAGCTCACCCTGGCTGAGTATGTGTGTACATGCATGTGTAGGTTGAGCACTTGGGCGTGACCGTGTCTGTTCCGTCGTGTGCTCGGACATGCATGCATTAGGGCGTCGCGCGCGTTTTTGCCTCCATGTGTATGTGTGACTGTTGCATACACGTAGGGGGGGTACGTGTAGGGGCCACTAAAGGAGCAGTCAAATCACACAGTAAGTTAGTCGGAAGAAGCAACCATCATTTCACTCTTCAATGACACGTACGCAATATAAAATGGTTGATATGGAGAGAAAAAGAAAACCACTATATATACACTACCAGGAGCCTAAGCTACAAGCCTGCTTGCTTGGTTTGCTCTCTTCACAACCATAGAATGACGGTGGCCACACCGCTGGTCACATATCCGGCCTGATCCCGCAGCTGGGGGAAGGGAACAATGTTCTGCATAGACACGGTCGACATCGGTGAGGGAGAAAATCCATAGTCGCTGCGTCCCAATTGGGGGTCACCGCGATATGGGCCGATGCCGCGTCCCAATCGCCCTTCTAGCTACAGCCTGACGTCCGTTTCAAAAATATTAGTGCATGTCAACAAAAATTATAAGTATCAATGTTCCGTTTCGAAAAAAAAGCATATAAGTTGTTACTTCTTACCCAAAGGATCTTCATATCCAACATACACAAAATATCCATTCGACTGTTCGAAATTACTTTCACTGCTGATCTGATGTCGAGGTAATTGCTGCATCGCTACCAAAACCCATCATCTCTTAAGCTAAAGTAGACCGAGCTAACCCTATATTAGCATATTACTAAGATAAACAGAAGGCATTGTAGAATCATTTAGGACCTGAGCTTGTCAATCTAAATGTGGAGGGACACCAGCTTAGCCTCAGCCAGCAGATTGGGCGGAACTGTGAAGAAGGTCAGCTCCTGCACGGCAACATCGCCGGGATCCCTGCTGCTTGTCACCTCCATTTCCACCTTGACGGCGTCGGTCCTGCCTTTGGGCTCCCCCGACGGGTCGTTCGCCCACAGCTTGGCCACATATTCCGGCAGTGGGGACGCCCCCGCTCTGATGCAGACGATCGACACGGCGATAGGCGCACCGATGTCAAGCACGCCGCCGACCAAGAAAACCGTGTGGTCGTCCTCCTCCGCGAACAGCAAGAGCCGTGGCTCCGCCAGTGGCACTTGCAGCTAGAGAGCCTTGTCGTACTGGATCCTGTGCACGGGCATGGGATGCACGGTGCTGATGTGGTGGGAGAGCACCGGCAGCGGGCCTTCGTAGCCGCAGACGGGCACGGGGCATTTGCAGGGCGCGAGCGTACACACGCTCTGGTGATCGGCGAGCTTGTGGTAAGTGACATAGAGCCCACGACCTTCGTGCGGGCACTCCACCCTCACCGAGGAGAGGACAGCGTCCACCACCGTGTTCCGCACGTCGAAGCCACCACCGCGCTTGCACTTTAGGCACTACCGCTAGTTCCCGGGGCGCTCGACGCGGCAGTCCGTGCAAGCCAGGTGCCCTCCCTTGCACCGCACAAATCAATCGAACAACACGTCAATCAAGAAACCTGCACCTTGGTCGATCAGCCGAACGGATGAGGTGTATTCGAACCTTATACACTGGAGGCTTCAAGGGGCGGAGGCACAAGGGGCAGTGGAGCAAGGTGAGGTCTATCGAGACCATAGAGAGCTCCATCATTGGGTCATGTTCCGTCTGTATGATTTCGCCCTCCTCGTGCACAACCATCTCTCACTTTATTAGGGCCGGGGCATTACAAAGATTTATCGTCACATATTCATACTACTTCAAGGTGCATTAAATCAACACATGCAAGTATCAAAAGGAGAGTCACGGCATGCACGCATGCGTTGTAATTAATGCATCGGTAAACACAAATTATTGAAAAATATATCGAGTGCAGTGCTTTGATGTGTCGCGTCAACTCGTACAAGACCGAGAAGTTTGATTACTACAATGCCCTCTCGCCTTAACCGCACCTGCCTTTGGCTGCATGACAGGTGGGCCACCGACCTGTTGGGCCCACCTGTCATGGACGGAAAGGAAGGAGCAGTAAGTTAATGAAGTTGCGTCACTCCCTTGCCCATGAGCGTGGTGGCTGGGAGGACTAGGAGAAGCTTTCGTTCGCTACACGCTCTCCCTCCCGTACGCGATGGACATGCAGCAGTTCAATCGGTGTCAGATGGTCAGAAGCATACTGTAGTACTCCTCCACTGTAGTAGTACTCCCGAAAAGGCGAAGAGCCAAGCGCAGCCCGGACGCTCGTGTGGCAGTTTCATGTGTAGAGTAGTCTAGGATAGCGTGTACCATGCCTGTAAGCTTAAAATCATTGGGGTCGGCTACTCGGCTCCATTCTATATTTTTTTGATTAAAATAATCTTCTGGCCCTACCTGTCATCCTGGTGATTCTAGTTTGCACGCTCATCTGGTCAAGACAGGAATACATATTTTAATTTGTGGTGGGGTAAACGTTAGAGGTTGCAGCAAATGGAGTATTGTACACTGCGGGTTTTTCAGCCAAGTTTAGAGGCAACCATGTGGGGCCAGTGCTATGATGTGTCGCGTCAACTCGTACAACAATGAGAAGCTTGATTTTACTACTACACGCCTTCTCCCTCGCCCTTTGCGCACGGTGGCTCGCGGACGAGGACATGCTTTTGCTTATAGTACTACAACAAGCTATCCCTCCCGCTCGCGGTGGACAGACATGCAGTAGTGGATTCGATACTGTAGAAGTAGTAGTGCAACCCGAACGTGGCAGTTGCGAACCTTGGAGCACGCATATAGCCAGGCTCTTGCATGAGACAAAATTGCTATGTGAGCCCACTATTGTAGTACTACTTGCTAGTATAGCCCTGTAAACCAGAAAGGAGTATTTGCCTTTCTAGAGATTTCAACAAGTGACTAGACTACACCGAGATGGAGTACATATGGAGCAAAATGAGTGAATCTACACCGTAAATAAATACGTAGTTCTCTCGTTTTCCTCTCGGCCTTGGTCGCGGTGCACAATATTGAGTATACTAGTGTCATCTTGAAATTTACGAAGTCACCATAGGCACCTCGTCGTCAACGGGAACGTCTCCTGACACGCGATAGACGCGAGCGGCAGTCGCCTCCATAGGTGCTTGAATGCCAAGGAGGGAGAGGGTAGCGGTTCCCAAGACGTTGAACGGTCAATGATGCATCCTCAAATTACTCTACATGCAGAGGGAATTAATTGGAGAAGCGGAACAGAGCCAGCACGATGTGAATGCAAAAGAGTTTGGATTCTCATATAAAGGCGCCCCACCACTCCAATCCATCTACTCCTTAGTCTCTGCGCAACACTGCTCACTCCAATCCAAGACCAAGTGACCAGAAGCCAGAAGCACCTATGGAGGCGATGGACGCGAGCGGCAGTCGGCTGTGCCAAATCATCCAAGGCGCCGGCCTGCGGCCCCGCACCGCGCAACATTTCCAGATGGTGCTGGCGACCGTCAGCGTCGTAGCCCTCGCCGATGCCGGCTTCGCCTCTCGCATGGACGACATCATGGTCAACTCCTTCCGCAAGTTCGCGGTCGTCAAGAAGCGCGTGGACGACCTTGCCATACTGCTCCAGCCCACGCGCCCAGGCTCCTCATTGCATGCCACCCACATCAGCCTCCATGGTGACAAACACTATCAAGCCCTGGTGGCCCTGCAGTTGCTGGAGGTCGTGATGAAGAATGTGCATCGCGAGCCCGTGCTCGTCGCACAGCGCCTCACCATGCAAGAAACCATCGACCTGCACATCCACGCCTACGAGGATATCGTCTACATAGGCCACTACAAGGCCAGCAAGGACAGAAAGACGTTGGCCTTCTTCCAGCGGCTGGAATCTTTGGACGCCATTATTTAGAAGCACATCGACCTGGCCACGATAGCCGCTGCTACTTAGCCGCCGTTCTGTGTGCCGGCGCCCTGAGTCGAGGAGGTGGACGTCCTCCATGGATGCATCTCTTCTTCTTGCCACCTGTAACCAGCACTGCATTGCCTCGTGGCCTTAATGTTTTATTAGTATAGGAGTATATGGCATTTTTATTCCAGTAGTAACCTTTTCACTATGAGGTGGGGCCGCAGTTAAGCAAACCGACCATCGGCAAATCCCCACCCCGCCCACCGGGCGTCGGTTGAGTTTAGAATTATAAGAGAGAAACGAGGAGAAGAGCTAGTTGTAGCACATACGCTGTTGTCAGATGGGACTCGCGTTGATATAATAGGAGTACTGAGCTCTCGTACCTCTTTTTTAGGGAAAAAGCAGTCGTATGTCTTGTACTAGCACTAGTTCGGTGCGTGCGACCTATACATGTCATCGCATTAGGTCTTTTTTCGAACCGCAGCTACGCTTCACCGTACATATTTTTTCACGCATTTATCCTCCTATATGTACTCCTAGGCTATTTCCACGTGCTCCCTTTCGCCGACATGTGGGACATAGAGCATCTGGGTCGTAGTGCATGCACGACTCAGAGCATATGCCGGGGTACTTTACATTTTAGACCTCACGAATTACATGCAAACCCCCCGCGGAAGAATAAATAAATAAATGAATTACTACATGAAACCGGATCATTTTCATAGAAACCGAAGCACGTTCATTAAATTTTGGACATAACACGTTTATAAAAAACTACCGGACCTAAACCAGTCTAAGGGCCTCTTTGATTCACAGGATACTGAAAACACATAAATGGGGAAAGTATGATGGTGATGAACCGAGACGAGGAGAACTCTACTAACTCAGTTAGAGGTTAGAGTTAGATTCTAACCCTAACCTAACTCTAAATCAAAGAGGTGTATGGATGGCAGGGTTAGATTGACAATAAGGGGCTGTTTGGTTCTAGGCCTAGGAGTGCCACACTTTATCATAAAATTGTTGCCAAACTTGCCTAAGGGAATCTTACCAAACACACACCTAAGTTGGTCAAACTTGCCTAGGCTTAGTCTCAAACGAAACAGCCCCTAAATGTTCTTTCTCAATCACTACGCAACACTGCTCACTCCAATCCAAGACCAAGTGATCCGAAGCCAGAAGCACCTATGGAGGCGATGGTCGCGAGCGGCAGTCGGCTGTGCCAAATCAGCCAAGGCGCTGGCCTGTGGCCCCGCACCGCGCATCATTTCCAGACGATGCTGGCGACCACCGGTGTCGTAGCCCTCGCCGATGCTGGCTTCGCCTCTTTCATGGACAACATGATGGTCAACTCCATCCGCAAGTTCGTCGCCATCAAGAAGCGTGTAGCGAACGCTCCTACTAGTCCTGCCAGCCACCGCGCTCATGCGCGAGGGAGGGACGCAACTTCATTGACTTACTGCTCCTGCCTTTGCGTCTATGATAGGTGGGCCCAACAGGTGGTTGGCCCACCTGTCATGCAGCCAAAGGCAGGTGCTGTTAAGGCACCGGAGCTCAGTCCGCGAGGGAGAGGGCATTGTAGTAATCAAACTTCTCGGTCTTGTACGAGTTGACGCGACACATCAAAGCACTGCACTCGATATAAGTCTTTTTACACATTTCAAATGGACTACTACATACAGGTGTATGTAGACATATTTTGCTTCGTATGTAGTCACTTGTTGCAATCCCTAAAAAGACTTGGAAACGGAGGGAGTACAACGCATGCATGCATGCCGTGACTTCCCCTTTGATACTTGCATGTGTTGATTTGATGCACCTTGCCAAATTTTGACTATAAATTTAACTAACCAAATTTTCATGCATGTCACAGAAAATTATGGGGCTGTTTGGATTGTGACTATGTTTGTCTTATGTTGCCACATTATTTTTCCCACACTTGCCACACTTGCCTAACTTGAGTTGCTCAAATTGTTAGACACACCTTGGCTTGCCTAAGGGACTTGTACTAGACTTGAACGATACAAAGTGCGACCTGGCACACCGTAACACCACTTGGAACAAGCGGGTAGCTATCTCAAAAAACAATCAAGACTAAAAAAATGGCGACCTTGCACGTAGTACACAATTTTAAACGATTGTTTTGATGGAGTGAAAAAGGAAAACTACCACACTACGTATATATAGTCCGGAGCCTCCGCGCTTCCTTGCTAGGGTTACTCTATTCACGCACTCTCATCCTCTCCAAATCTAAACAAGATAGGGGTGGCAACACTGTCTTTCTCCCTTCAAAAACATTGTCTTTCTATCCTCACCGTTGGTTACAGATCCGGACGTATCCCCCTCCGCCGGTGAAGGGGAGGAGGGGCAGCGTTTAGGCCATCGTCGACAACGAGGGAGGAGACCCACTGCCGGCCGCACCGTTATCTCTGGCCGGGCACCGGCGCAGGGAGGTCCTTCGATCCCTTCGTCGTTGCCCTCATGTGGGCGGATCTGGCCTCCCGCCGCCCACCTATCCACATCCGGACGACCTTCAGGTATATCTTCCTTCGAAACCGCCTTAGCTCTACTTCCCCAGCTCGCTACGTCGCTGCATGTGCATCATTTTCTACCTCTCAGCCCCTCTCGATCGGATGGTCCAACGTCACCTATTTTTTTCTTCTATTGTTAGAGGTAAAGCTACTTCATGGAGTCGAATCTTGTACTTGGTTCAAACAATAAATAAAGTGGGGGTGGGGGAATTTAGTATGTAGTACATCGGACTTGGTACAAACAGGAAGGAAAGGGGGGTGAAAGTAGTACAGACTGGTCATCCAACCGGTCTCTTGGTCGAAAAGGGAAATATAGGGGTAACGCTGAACACAGTGGCATGACCAGGACTAGATTTGCTATCCACACATATGAGTAGGTGGCTAGAGTGAACAAAAATGGGACCAACCCAGATATATTTCTTGGATGTTTGTTTCTCGGGGCAACAAACTATGAATCACCACTTTATGCCCCTGTTTAGGTACATGGTGCGACAAATTTTCGTGTTTTGACCCTTTTTGGATGGAAATTCAGGATCTGACCCCTGTTTGAATTTTTTCGGGATTTGATCCTTTTTCTTACCGCCACCGGCTCTGGCTGTAGGGTTAGACAGGCTACCGCCAGGGCCCCTGGCGGTAGGGTGCTTATACCTGTCAGCACTTGGTCAGACGAGTTCCTACCATCTTGATATATGTATTTTATTTATTTGATCCATATGTTTAGGTCTGCAACAATGGAGCAACCATCGCCCATTCATCTCCCACACGGCCCTTCTGCCTTGCCACTTCCGTACGTGTACGAGTCCTTCCCCGAGCTTCTACAGCCGGTGGGAGCTTTTTCAGACGAGTTCCTACAGGAGACGAGGGCAGTGCTGTGGCACGAGAGGGTAGAACGGATCGCCGACGATGTGAAGTGTTGGTCGCAGAGTGTGAAGGAGTTTAGGAGAGTGATTGCAGAGCTGGAGGGAGATCCAACTATCTCCCGTGAACACCGGGAAGGGGCCATTGAAGTTGCCAAGTAGCACTCCAACTGGGAGCTGCGCAATTTGGGCCGGATGATCTACTTCGAGAGCAATGTGGAGGAGAGAGCTAGGATGCCGCCCCCAAGTGCATCGGCGTTCGATATCATCTGCTGGGGAAGGGCGGAGGCGAAAACTCCAGCAAGCAAGGCAAGGTGGGAGTGCTTGAACGGTCGGATGCCGACCAGCGTTCCGCCTCCGCCTGAACCGGTGGATCCGTTACCGTATCTATCTCCACGGCCAGGCGTAACATACGAGGGGGGAGGTTTACCCGCCCTATAAACATGTCTATTGCATATGCATCTATGTTTTAGTAGGGGTTGTCAAACTATATGGACAAGTTTGCTATTTTTTATTTCCTACTTATGAATCTATGTGTAAACTGTTTGATATTTGCTATGTGGAACCTTTATTAATATGTGCTATGCTGGACTGCTGGTGCACCCACTGTCCCATGCCCTTATACCAAATATTTAGATGTTCTTAATCTAATGCCCCTGGTAAAAATGAAGCCATGCCACTGTTATAAGCCATGACAAGTTTAGCCAAATGTTTTCGCCTATAATTGTTTGAGACTCTGACTGTTTCCTCTGTAGCTTTTTGTGTAAACAGCGATATCCATTTCACATGGTTGCTGTTGTGACCTTTTGGTGCACTGCACAAAACTCTTCTTAAAAGAAGTGACTTTTGTGATGTTTAACTGGAATGTCAGAATTGAATAGTTGGTTCATTTTGGTGGAACTGCACAAAGGGAGATCTGTGTTCCAATCCACATCACCCATATTGGCACCATAACCTTCCTTTAGGTAAGAATGATATTTAATGCATGTGTTCATCTCTATTTTGCGACTGCCATGAGAAAATAATGCTATTTTTTACTAGTACACTTGTACTCCCTCACTGACAAAACCAATTCTGAAATAGAAGGCCAATCATGTACTTGGTTTCACCAACTGGTGAGGAGAATGAGAAACAGAGCATGAAGAGAAAGAAGAAGAAGAATAAACAGTGCCAAGGCAATCTTGCTGAAGCCAGAGGCCTCAGTCGAGGCCATTCAAGGGCTCCGGCAACGACTACCTTACATGTGAGACGATCCTCCAGGGAGCCCTTCCACTTCTGCTATCTCACTTAACTAATTAGGAGTACTTAAGTACCACTAATTTATTGCTGCCTAATTTTCCTGTCGGAGTTAAACAAATCTTTAGTAGCACCCTATGCTGAATCATGTACGTGTGTATGTTTGTCTATGGAGGTGAATCATGTGGTGGAGCGGGGAGGGAATATTATTAGTGTCATGACATAATAGTGCTATTGTTTTGCATGTCAATTTATTGCCATTGGTTCAATGAGGCAATGTTTTGCGTATTGTCCATCATGAATTTGATGCTACTGTTAGAGTAATATGCTAATGTCTTTCTATCCTTTCTCACTAAGCTAATGAAGGTTTCACCTTGTTCCTACTTGTGCAAACAGGGATCATGTTGTGCCAATCATACATTTTAGTGGAACTACACAAGACAATACAATGAACTGTATCCCAGCATGTGCTTTAATTCTGGTGGAAGTTCTTGATAATCTTTCGATATAATCTCAGCACTGGTAAACAAGAGTGATTTCAACCATACATTTGAAGTGCACCAAAATATATACTATTGAGTGATTCCAGTGAGTGCTTTATCATCTCTTATGGGACTACATGAATAAGCTTTTTTCCTCAGGTTGGTACGGGCCTAAGGTCCTCATCCATACTAGTTTGCTGTCATTTCTATTTGTGTTGTGCTGCTGTCATGAGAAACTCCTTTATCTTTGCACGTTAAAGTTTTGCAACCTATGAAACATGACAATGCTTTGAGTGTTGAGCTAATTGGCACTGATTGAATAAGCTAATACCTCTCTTTAAGCAAGACTACTATGTTGCTAACTTTACCCATTAAGATAATGAGGGTGCTTCTATTTGTTAGTGTATGTTTCATCAACTAGTCCCACTATTAAAGTAATCTCACTCTCTCAATATATGTGCCAACAGGGATGCTCGATTTTTGTGGAATTGCACAAAAACTTTGGGTGCTTCATTGCCTTGGCAGCTTTCGTCCTTTCCTATCAGTCGCTAATCTGGGCCTGCTTTCTTCCTTTGCTGTCAGTCGCTTCACTTATTTCGGCTTCGAGTCAAAGGAAAAAGTAATTGATATGCTACCTCACACAGGTTGGCACTGGTCTTTATCCTGATTATTGTGCTTGTCATGTATTGGTAATTTGGTATTGTGCTACTGCTTGCCAATTTTATAAAGGAGTAACTTGGAGCCTGAACTCGCAGGCAAATCATTGCATTGGGTGATTTCAGTAGAACTGCACAAAAAGATCATGGACAGATACTTATGCTGTTGGTATGTACTCCAAAGTTCACTCACACAAGCATCGATGTTGACAAGAAGTGCCTATATTCATTCGAGTATCAACCGGCGTCAACCAGTTGTCAAACTCCAAGTATTAGGAGAGTGAACGCTGAAAATATTGCTTGGCGCATAGCCTAGAAAAACACGGTTGAGTCTTTGGTCCCAACTTGTGCCTTTTGGTTATTGACAGATATGGTAGCGAACTGTATGGCATGGAGTCTAATGATTCCAGACAAGTTTTTTGACGCGTATATTCATCTGGCACTTAGTCAGTCTGCACGCCAGGGATGCTCCATTTCAGTTGAACTGCACAAAAAATTTGGGTGGTTCATTTTCTCAATCGCCTCCTTTCTCGTATGCAATGTAGAATTTTGGCGAGCTAAAGGACCAAGATGAGCCAGTAAACTAGTTGGATGAAAGTACGTAGTAGCCAAGTTGCTCAAACCTCCCTCGGCACGAGGCCACTATTGGAGGATAAACCTACAAGCAAAGTTCAGATTGTGTGTGTTGCCTCTTATGTACTCGAAAGTTTACTCGTACAAGCATTAATTTTAGCAAGAAGTACCTTCGACTGAACACCATTTACCAGTCTACAATGTAGAATTTTGGCGAGCTACAGGACCAAGATGAGCCAGTAAACTAGTTGGATAAAAGTAGTGGCCAAGTTGCTCAAAGATCCCTCGGCACGAGGCCACTATTGGAGGATAAACCTACAAGCAAAGTTCAGATTGTCTGTGCTGCCTCTTATGTACTCGAAAGGTTACTCGTACAAGCATTAATTTAGCAAGAAGTACCTTCGACTAAACACCATTTACCAGTCTGTACCCTAGGTAATTAAAGTTCGTCCATGGATCATATTGGATGTGATCTCAACCATTTGGATGCATAAACATACCGAACATGTGTATATCTGAATCTTTTTGTGAATTATCTATGAATATTGTTGTGTGATCTATCAATCATTTGGATCCATAGAAATGCTGAACTTGTGTATATATGAATCTTTTGAGTTGTTGATAGTGAATGTTGGCTATGAATATGAACGTGTCCTGTGAACCTGAGTTTGATACGAATGTTTACCTTTTCTGTTGTGCTTGTGTGTGAACTTGTTAGTATGCCTACTGTGGGGTATGTGACGTGTGGGTGTCAATGACACACCTTCTTCCCGAGAAGAATTGCACCTGGTTTGTTAGGGTAGCAACGGCGCATCAGCTCTTTTTAATCTTTTTGCCCTGTCTTGCCCCCGCCCCCGCTCAACCCCTGCCGTAATGTTTTCGGCCTCAAAACAAACATAGTACTGCATTGTTTTTGGGGCTTGATGAAAAATCGAGTGCTAGTTTCTGTAGGTTGGCCCGCCCACCAAATGGGCTGCTGGTCCACCACGGACTGGGAGGCTAAAAATACAAGTTGTATGGTGCAGAGGCAAGTAAAAAAACGCATCGAGAGCCATCCACTGAAGAAAAAAAATCGCTCCTGATGTGCTTCTTCAGTCGTGCCGCCGCCCCCCTCTATAATCCAGTTCGCTCGGGGATCTGGTATCATTTTTTTCCAGAGGGCGAACAAGTATCAGCTAGGCCTAGGTTTTGTATTTTAACATGCCTAGCCCACGACATACGATGACAGTGGTTTCAACTTATTTTTTGAGGTCCATACCGGCCTATGGGATGGAGCTGAGCAGATGACACCCCACCCACCCCACCTCGCCGCCGACTTCCTCGCGACAGCGAACCTCCCAGACCTACACCCCGCCCCCCATGCCGAGAGTCAACAGATCCACATGCTCACCTCCTCGCCTGGGCTCAACAATCCTGTACATGCCTCCCCCTTCGTGTACTCGGCCTTCCCGGAGATGCTGCGCCCGATTGGGTCGGTTTCACCGGAGAAGCTGCGGGCGACAAGGATGCGGAGGCAGACGGAGCGAGACACGCGGATCCGCGACGACGCATCCTCCTACCTCCTGTGCATGAAGGAGTGGAGGGCGCTGCAGCAAAAGGCGGAGGCAGAGCCAGATCCTGAGATGAAGGTGTGGGCATCATGGGGAATCGAGACCTATGGTGCCAATGCGGATTACGAGCTTCTCAATCTGGCGCGGAGGATCTATTTCGAGGGCAATTGGGACGAGAAGAGGAGGATGCCACACCCAAAAGCCTCCCCGACGGATTTCGTCAAGTGGGCGTGAGCAGAGGTGAGGAGCACAGATCCGCGGCGGCGGGCGAGATGGGAGTGCATCGAAGGGAAGATGCCGTCGGCGCTGCCTTCAGTGTTGGAAGAGGTCGACCCTTGGTCGTACCTCTCCCCTGCCCTGGCCATGGATTGAGTATTGGGTGATCACTGGTTAACAGGCGCCTGTTTTGCCTTCAGTATGTTTTCGTCTTGTCCTTTGGCTCTTGTCGAGCAGGGCTGTAATTTTCTGTTTTAGTCTAAACTGGTGAACCTTAGTTTCAGTAGTAACTTTGACAAAGAGACGTTGTGTGGTTTCATTCTGGTTAATGGAACCGGGGAGAGGCCTCCCTGTTCTTCTAAAAAAATACCGGCCTATGGGTTTTTTCTTAAAGATCGACAGCCCATTGTATTTTTTTAACCACATTATATATATAACGAGCCCAGCTAATTCATGTATTTGAAGGAAGTGCAAATGGGCTGGGATTTCTTAGATAATATAAATGGGCCGCATTGACGCGAAATTATTTGTTCACCCAGCCCAGCAAATGGACTATACATTCTAGAAAACATGGGTTAAATATATGCCACATTTTTGCAGGCTGACATGTGGGCCAATAGGTCGAAGCCTACGCAGGACATTGTCAACTTGGTCGGCATGCACCTTCAATCTCTCGTCTTCTTCCTCCAGCTTCGCCGGGACCGCTTGGTCCGGCCTTCGGCGGCTAGCCGGCCAGGCTATCCCTCCACCCCTCCACACCTCCTGTTATTCTCCACCGACTGCAGCCCCACGCCGCACTAGAACCAGTTATAACCCTTCTCCTCCACTCAATCTGCGACTCCACTGCCGCGTCTTCCCATCTCCAAGTCGTTCCCGTCCGGGGCCTCGCTGTCGTCCACCGCCTTGCTGCGCTCGGTGCGGCGTGGTCAACAAACGAGAGTCATCGGAAGAGGTCTATACATGGAGAGCCTGATGGCTTGGACCCACGAGGTCAAAAGTGTTCCCTCCATTGACAGCTGGGACCCGTCAGATTTGGTGGCTGACTTGTGGGCCTACTAAGTGGACATGTACGCAGGGCTTTCTCAACTCAATCAACAAATGATTCAAGCAGCTGGACCGTTGGATGTTAATCCAACAGTCGTGCTCCTTCTTCAACCTCTGTTCTTGCTACTGTCTCCCGTGGGCGGCACCGCGGCTGTGCTGCCGCGCACTCGAACCAGTCAAGTTTCCCACTCCTCTCCATCTGCAACTCCACTTCCCCGTCTTCCCCATCTCTGGGTCATTCCAGTCCGGGGCCTCGCCGTCGTCCACCGGCCTTTGGTGCGCTCGGCACGGTGTAGTCAACATGGTCAACAACCAAGAGTCATCGGAAGATGACTGTACGTGAGAGGCTGACAGTGGGGACGCACCACGCCCATGGACGCATGCATGCAACGGAACGCGGCGTGGTCAACGTGGTCAAGGAACGACTTCTATCGGAAGTGTACAGTATGTGGAGAGGCTGACAGTTGGATCCACAGCGGTAGCAAGGAAGTGCCTCCTTATTACGCGGAAAATAATGATTCCTCCACCTAACAGCAGGGACCCACCGGATGGGCCACCGTATTTTGCGAAAAAAATGTTTCCCCCCGACTGATGGGACCCACCGGACAGGTCACCG
>LR738712.1:580508246-580547402 GCA_902687465.1 Secale cereale
CATAAGTAGGAGGTTTGTTCAAGTAAGAATAACACCTAAGCATCGATCCACCCACATATCAAATTATCAAAGTAGCAAACACGAATTAAACCAACATGATGAAAGTGACTAGATGAAATCCCGTGTACCCTCAAGAACGCTTTGCTTATTATAAGAGACCATTTTGGCTTGTCCTTTTCCTCAAAAGGATTGGGCTATCTTGCTACTATTATCATTACTTGCTCGTTACAAAATTATCTTGCTATCAAACCACTCTGCTACTTACAAGTTCAACACTTGCAGACACTACCTTACTGAGAAACACTTGTCAGTTCCTTCTGTTCCTCGTTGGGTTCAACACTCTTACTTATTGAAAAGAGCTACAATTGATCCCCTATACTTGTGGGACATCAGTGAGGTGGTGAGCTTCTCTAGTTTACGCCTAAGGCTGAAACTCTACTCCCTCAAATCATTGTTTTTTTGCTCCAGCACTTCAACACCCTTTTGCATAACTTCTGTTTGCTCTCCTGCAGAAAACGGGATGGGAGAAATTGGATCTTAGATTTGTTAGCTTCGTCTGGGAGGCTTGACTTCTTGAACTCCTCGTGCATATCCCAAGGTTGAGGTAGAGGGACATCATCTTCATTCGAGCTTGTATCCTCGTATCCCTTCAAGTAAGCATCCTCCTCCTCTGTAGTCCATCCATAGGGTGATATATCCCCATAGGTCCTAGGGTTCGCAACATGATGTGAGACGAAGCTTTCTCCATCAGAATCTTGAGAAGACATATTTTCAGATCTGACCAGAAAACAACATGAAACAAGAACAGACGTTATTTTCGTGATGTGGCGGTTAAATCGTTCAGACATATATATAGAGAATCTTTATATTAGGAAATAAGTTTCTCACAAGAAATCAAAGTCAGGAAGGTGCTCGAGGGGGCCCACAACCCACCAGGGCACGCGCCCTGGTGCCTCGTGGGCACCTAGGTTGCCTTCCCATTTGTTTATTATTTTCCTTGTTTTCTAATATTCCAAAACTGACAAAAAATATCTTTGCAGAATTTTCAGAGTCTGTTTACTTACCGAATAACGTACCTCTTCCTTTTCAGGGTTTTGGAGTGTTCTGGAAGGTATCTTAAATGTATTCCTTCGGTGTCATGCTTTGCATAATATTAGTTTCAACATTAATAGGTGTACCTGAAATATAGTGCTTTATTCTTTGTCCATTGTCCACCTTCGTATTAGTGCCTTCGGAATTATTGATCTTAATAGCTCCAGACCGATAAACTTCTTCGATGATATATGGTCCTTCCCATTTGGAGAGAAGTTTTCCTGCAAAAAACCTAAAACGATAATTGTACAATAGAACATACTCACCCACTTTGAATTTCCGCTTTTGAATTCTTTTGTCATGCCATCTTTTAACTTGTCTTTGAATAATTTGGCATTTTCATAAGCTTGGGTTCTCCATTCATCTAGTGAGCTAATATCATATAACCTCTTTTCACCGGAAAGTTTAAAATCATAGTTGAGTTCCTTAATTCCCCAATATGCCTTATGTTTTAATTCCAGAGGTAAATGACATGCTTTTCCATAAGCCATTTTATATGGAGACATACCCAATGGATTTTTATAAGCTGTTTGTAGGCCCACAATGCAACATCTAACTTCTTAGACCAATTCTTTCGGGGCCTATTAACAGTCTTTTGCAAGATTAACTTTATTTCCCTGTTGCTTAACTCAACTTGGCCACTAGATTGAGGGTGATAACGAGATGCAATCCTATGGTTGATATCATACTTAGCAAGCAATTTATGAAAAGCACCATGAATAAAATGTGAACCACCATCAGTCATTAAATATCTACGGACTCCAAACCTCGGGAAAATAATTTCCTTAAGCATTTTAATAGAAGTGTTATGATCAACACTACTGGTTGTAATAGCTTCTACCCACTTAGTGACATAATCAACATCAACCAAGACATGTGTATACCCATTAGAGGAAGGAAAATGTCCCATATAATCAAATACCCAAACATCAAATGGTTAAGTGACAAGTGAATAATTCATAGGCATTTCTTGATGTCTCCCAATATTAACAATTCTTTGGCATTCATCACAAGAAAAGACGAACTTACGAGCATCTTTGAAAAGAGTAGGGCCAATAAAATCCAGACTGTAGTACCTTGTGTGCAGTTCTATCTCCCGCATGGTTTCCTTCGTAGGCCTCAGAATGACACTTCCGTAGGATTTGTTCATGTTCATGCTCAGGTATACAACGTCTAATAATACCATCTACTCCTTTATAAAGATTTGGGCCATCCCAGAAGTAATGTCTTAAATCAAAGAAGATATTTTTTGTTTTGTTGATAAGTAAAACTAGGTGGTATGAATTTAGCAACAATGTAATTAGCATGGTAAGCGCACCAAGGAGTGTTGTGAGAAGCATTAATGACAACTAGTTATTCATCGGTGAAGCTATCATCAATAGATAGTGGGCATCAAGAATGTTTTCTAACCTAGACAAGTTATCATCTACGGGGTTCTCAACTCCTTTCCTATCAATGATGTGCAAGTCAAATTCTTGCAGTAAAAGAACCCACCTAATAAGTCTAGGTTTAGCATCTTTCTTCTCCATAAGATATTTAATAGCAGCATGATCGGTGTGAACAATTACCTTAGAATCAACAATGTAAGATCTGAATTTATCACAAGCAAACACAACTACTAATTTTTTCGGTAGTAGCATAATTTCTCTGCGCACCGTCTAGAGTTTTGCTAGCATAATGTATAACATTTAATTTCTTATCAACTCTTTGTCCTAGAGCAATACCAACAACATAGTCACTTGCATCACACATAATTTCAAAGGCCAAGTTCAAATCAGGTGGTTGAACTATAGGTGCAGAAGTTAAGGCTTTCTTAAGGGTTTCAAAGGCTTCTACACGATCATCATACAAAAAATAAAAGGAACATCCTTCTGTAATAAATTGGTAAGAGGCCTAGAAATTTCAGGAAGTCTTTAATAAACCTCCTATAGAAACTAGCGTGACCAAGGAAACTTGTCACACCCTGCATTTTGTAACATGTTATTTGTAACTTTGAAGCATGAAAATTTGGACCAGCAAAAATTTTTAGCATCATTTGGCTTTTATTTGGAATTGAGTTTTCTTCATGTGCTTTTTCATGTGCTCATTATAGTCAACTATGATCTCTTGTAGATTTCATCTCCATACCCAAAACTTCTGCCCAATGATCATGCCAAGTGTTATATAGCAGTATAGTATTTTCCTACAAAATTAATTTGGCCAAAAAGTATTTTATAAATTTAGTTTTCCAAAAACCCCTGAATTGAGATTTGCACTGCAAGTACTTGATTTAGGGTGAGAAAATTATTTCAAAAGGTTTATTTGAGACCTAGTAGTCATAGGACTCCCAGAAACCACAAAGGTATAATTTTAAAAGTTATTTTCCTATTTTATTTAAAAGCTTTTTCTTAAGGCCAGAAATGGTCTTTAATAGGGGAAAACTATTTAACTGTTTCAAAAATATTTGCCAAAATTCAGAGAGACTCATAGGACATATATTGTCCATATATAAGAGTTTCAACACTTGGTCATGTTCAAAATAATGGGCTAAACCCTCTAAAACCCTTTCTGGATATTTCAAGCTTTTGAAATATTTACAAAGGGAATTTTTCTCCAAAAATTCCAGGGAAATTCTATCATGTCATATATGACATATTTGTTGATCTTGCCAAGTCCCATGCCTTGGGAAGCAAGAAAACATCCTCAAACCCCTTCATAACCATTCTGTCCATATTTGAAGTTTGAGCAACTTTACATTGCCAAACTTGTCCAAATGCTCTCAAACTTGGTGCACATACTAGAATGACCTAATAAGGCATCTAGACCAAATGGCACAAGAATTGGAATAGAGCAACTTGATCTGATCACCTCAAAACCATTTCTGTTCAAATGCAAATTTGAACAACTTTACATTACCAACTTTTTATCTGGAGCTTCAAACTTTGTGGGCATGATCAATACCCCAAATGATGATGCTACACCAAGTGGTGCATCAAGGGGAGATGATTAGCTTGACTCAAACAAGATGAAGTTGTTTCTATTGATTTCTAGGGTTCACCAAAGTTACATTGGCTAGTTTCTTCAAATGAGCCCAAATTTGGTGAAGCACCCTATTTTCTCATGTCTTTCAACCCTGTTAAGTGCCATGTCAAGTGGAGGTCATTTACTTGACCAAACACTGATCAAACACCTTCTGGCTTTTTACTAAAACCTCCAACTTGATCACTTTTACTCTTCTCCATGGCCTCAACTTTTTACCACCTGATCATTGAGTTACTAGCTACCTCCAGTAACTTCCCCAGCACCCCAGCTCCATGATTGAGGGGTAAGAACCATGTTTTACCTTGCTGGACAGCAAGTTTTCACCAAGTCCCCAGCCTCCTCCCTCTCTCTCACCATCTCCAGGGCATCCAAGGCCTCAGGCCAATTCTTTACTTCCCCCCTGACCTTCTAGACGCTCCTGGACACGCTAGTTTTGACCGGGACGGCGAGAGCACGGCTATGCCAGCGAAACGCGCGCTCTGGAGCACGCAACAGTGCAGACAGGCACTGTGGCTTCGGCCAATCGCTGACCCCGACAGCCTCGGGCCTCCCCCTCGCGCCAGTCGAGGCCTCTCGACGTCCGCAACCTCCCCGGCGCTGTCCCCCCTCCTCCTGCGCCCTCCAGTAGTCATCGTCGCACGCGCGCTGGCCGCCCGCGACGGCCACTCTGCTGCTTCACACGCGCGCACGCTCCAGACGCTCCCCCGCTCCTCCTCTCACTTCTACTGGACGTGGAGATCGTCCAGGAACTCCACGGACTCATTCCCTTGGCCTCCCGTGCGCTGTAGCCTCGAGCCGGAGCTCGCCGGCGCACTGGACCACGGGCCTCCGTCGACCACCTATATATAGCCCCTCCCGAGCCTCTCCAGCAGCATCAGCGACATCTCCTCACTCCACTGAGCCTCCCAGCACCACCCACTCCTCCCCAGGACGTCCCAGTACTCGGGATCGACCGGAGCGCCGCCGCGTCGGGCCGCCGGTGATCTCGCGGTACGGGCCTCCCCTGCCCTTCCTTTCACCTGATTCGGAACCCCCTCGCCTCACTAATCCTTTCCCCCTTGTTTCCCCCTCCGTTTGAAGTCGAAAACAGCCACATCCACCACCTCCCGACGAGCCTCCGCCGTCCCACCTCGTCGCCGGTGAACCGGACCTCCCCGGCGTGCCGCACCACCACCACTGCAACCGCCACTCGACGCTGAGTCCATCCCTGGCCTCCGTTGTCGTCGTCGTGGCCGGAAAACTCACCGGTGAGCTCGCCGTCGCCGTGGCCGCAAGGTTGGAGATGACAGGCGGGCCCCGCCTGTCATCCCCACACCTCTCTCCCCCTCCTCTCTGTCACTGACCCACGGGCCCCGCCCGTCAAGTTTAAAAACCTGACGTGCGCGTGCAGGCTCCCGTGCGGCTGGGCTGGACCGCCTGGGCCGTGCACTGTGGCCTTCTCTGGCCCAGTGCACAGGTCACATTTTTCTTTTTCTTTTCTGTAAATGTTTTAAACATTTCTACAGAAAAGAATAATGGTCCAAATTAAATAATTCCAACTCCTAAAATCTTGTAATATTCCAACCTATTTAATGGTACTAGTTTCATTCAAATCCATAAAACTTTGCTGTACTTTTCAAATTTAAATTCAAATTTGGGCAGTAATACTCCTGTTCTAAAATCAATAAATTCTATTCTGTAACTCCAAAACTCCAACTAAGATTTTTCCCCATCTTAGAAATCCCTCTAGTATTTTACAAAAATGAGTTGACATTTTTTTGAGCACTTTGATTTTTCTGTTTTGTTTGTATTCTTATTTTCCCGTGGTTATTATGCGACGTATAGATCCCGTATTTGACGAAGTTGCTGTGGAAGAAGAAGGAGAAGGATTTGAAGACTTTGAAGACCAAGCCAATCCAGGCAAGCAGCCCTTTGACCATGATACACTTGTTCTTCGGAACCCGTATGTTTCCGATGCATGATGTTAGGGTTACGATAGTGACCTAGTTGATTCCACCATATGATGCATGCCACGATCTTGATCTTGCTAAGTGCTAGATGACTTGCATATGGTTAAGTGGTTATGATTAGTGATGCATGTGTGACATGAACCTTCATGGTTGAAGTCTTTGCATAAAACCCCGTCGGGTGCCATTCATGCCCGAGGGAGATGATGATGAGGATGAGTTGGGTGACCACTTGATGACGAAGTGGTGTGCCAAGGCAAGTGTGTGTGTTTTTCAAATGGATTGGTTTATGTTGCAACCGTTATTCCAACCATACATGTGCAACCACACTACCCCTTATGGGACGGGGCTTTATTGATTACTTAGGTCGATACTAGCATGGTGCCCGCATTACTAGTGACGGGAAGACTTGAGGTCTTTCCCGGGACGGGGTCGTGCTTGGATAGACGACCATGACTGTTTTCACAGGGCACCGGACACACTGTTGGTCCCTTCGGGTATGCGTGACATTGAAATTAGGGCAAGTCCCGTGATCTATTGTTTGTACCCGAGGGCCGTGTACCAACGAGTGGACTCTATGTTAGTGTCGTCTAAGGAAAGGTAATGACCGGGTGCTTACCCCGGGTACTTGAGGTACCGCGGGTCGTGGATGACACGGAAGTTCCCCGGATCTTGTGGGTAAAGTGTACAACCTCTGCAGAGTGTCAAACTATTCGAATAGCCGTGTCCACGGTCATGGACAGTTGGGTAACCGCTCTTGGGCTATGTCCAATGTTTGTGAAACCATGCGTGTGTATGTGAGTCAAGGTGGTGACTTGACTCGAAGAGTTGAATCATATTCATGTTGATATCGGTAACCTATCTTCGAGGTTACGCAAGTTTATTGATGCATTAACTTGATGGTAGAATATTTGTTCTAGCCTTGCTAGATTGATCATTGTTATTCAATTGCATTGTTACTTTGAACCACATCATGGGTTGCTTGCGAGTACATTCAAAGTACTCATTGGCTTGCCACTGGTTATTTAATTGGCCAGGCATGGAAGAACAGGATTATGAGGAAGAGTTCTTTGGAGACGAACATGCGAACTAGGACGCTATCCCAGTCAGAATGCCTGTAGGGTTAAGGCAGATGGCATGGGTTCTACCCGTTATCGAAGACTTCCGCTATTTGAGTTATTTGCTATTCAGCCCGTGAGGCTCTATCTATGTAAGACTTGGCCATAATGGCCTTAATTCGTGTAAGACTATTTGTATGGATGTAAGACTCTTGTTATTCAGCTTCTGTGTGTTCAGTGAGCATTGATCTCTGGGATCACTGTACACGTGCATTCGGTGATCTCGACTTCTAAGTCGGGGTCCCCACAGAGCTGGTATCAGAGCCATCCTGACTGTAGGAAGCCTTAGTTAGCATGGGCGTTAGTTAGATGAGACCCTTTTTCAAAAACCTTCTGAACCTCTCTTCTTTTCTAAACCTGAGATTTCATCAGCTTATTAACCCCTCCCATTCCACCTTTGTAGATGGCCGCTGTACCCGAAGAGCACTTGACCACTGGGTTTCCCTTACTTCTCGAGGATAGCCTCCAGGAGTGTCAGTTCCACCGAGCACCCGTCCTCACCTACCTTGAGCATTGGGTGAGCGATACTGAGGTGGAGTACCATGTGGAAGTGATCGTGAAGGCAAACGATCCTCCCACAAGTTGGTTCTTCGAGGGACCCCAGATGGCAACACTACCACTCGCTGTCGAGGCTGCTGCACTCAAGGCATTAACCCGTCTCCGCGAGCTTCTTCCGGAGATGGCAGCCAAGATGACAACCCGCTTCTTACCTTACGGAAGGAAGGTGAAGAAGAAAGCAGCGCTCTAGCCCCTCCACTGAAGGAAGGACTCTCGCTTCGGTTCCAGACCTACTTCAGTCTATGTGCCGACAGCCTGGCACAAGACTTGGCCACGGAATCAATGAAGCTTCGAGAAGAACTTCACAAGACCAAGGCACTTCTTCGTCGAGCTCAAGAGAAGGCAAACAGGATCAAGAAGGAAGGAGCACCTTCTGGACAATCCGCTATCGCATATCGAGGCGGAAGGCCCTCCGAGGATGTATCTTCCAAGAATGAAGAACCACCTCGGCGACGCCGGATGACAGCAAGGGAATATCGCAAGCTTTTCCCTGCACCACCGACGAAGCACCGTCGTATCCAACTCCTCCACTCCCCCACACCCTCAAGTGACAAGGGAGCCCAGACAGATGAAGACAAGGAGGAAGACCCAGAAGAGCCGGAATACGCGACCGAGCATTCCGCCGCTTAGGCATTATTCGCTACTCGGATATGCCAGTTGTAACCTCTACGGTAGGATAGGTCGTGTAACCCCTATGCGCAGTCGAGTCCTTGTATGGTTCATATGAAACCATCTAGTGCTTACTTTTGTTATGTCTGGATGTATGTCGTATTCTTCCTTCGGGAAGGTGTAAACGACTACACCACCCATTTGGATTTTAATGAATGTGTTTTGGCCTCTCGGCCCTTGCATGATTTGATTTAGTGTCACACCCACCCCCTTACTAGGCACCCATCTATCTTGCTTTCCCTTTTCCGAGTCATGAGACCTTTTACCGCTCCAACAGGATGCCTGTTGTAACTCGTACTGGTACCTCTACCCAGCAGCCCGAAGCCGGAGCATCCTCTCAGCCAGAGGCGGGCCACGACCAAACCGACGACCAAGCTCCACCACCACCTCCTCCAAGCATGGACATGGCTCAGCTTCTCCAAGCTTTCCGAGAGGAACGCCAAGCCAACACTGCAGCTCTTCAGCTGATTGCTCAAGCTGTCACCCACAACCTCCAGCCGGCGGGGAATGGCAATGGACGTTCCACGTTGGCAGAGTTCAAGAAGCATGCACCGCCAACCTTCATCGAGACTGCTGAACCCCTGGATGCAGATGACTGGGTCCATTCCATTGAGGAACTTCTGGAACTAGTCAGATGCACCGAAGACCGCGAGAAGGTGGCTTATGCAGCCCACTGCCTCGGGGGGACTGCTAGAGCTTGGTGGGATGGATTCAAGGTCATGCATGCTGAACAAGACATCACTTGGGTTAACTTCAAGGCAGAATTCCGCAAGGCCCACATTCCTTCCGGAATCATGGCTATCAAAAAGCGCGAGTTCCGAGCCCTGAAGCAAGGAAGTGGCACTATCAAGGAGTACATGCAGAAGTTCAGTATTCTGTCAAGGTATGCCCCTGAGGATGTCAGCACTGATGCTACCAAAAGGGAGCGCTTCATGGAAGGCCTCAATCAGACTCTGCAATACTCGCTTGTCGTGTGCGACTGCCCGTCTTTCCCTGACCTGGTGAACAAGGCACTTATGCTTGAAGACAAGCGGCGTGCTTTAGAAGACACTCGCAAGCGCAAGTTGGTCAGTAAGGGAAGTTCCAGCAACCAGAAGCCTCGTCCGTGGCAGTCAGCCCCGGCCAAGCCAACCTATCAGCAGCCAAGAGCTCCTGCACCTCGTGCCAACCCTCAGCCTCAGCAGTATGCCAACCCCAGGCCAGCCTTCAACCCCAATACCAGTGGTGGCAACAAGATCAATCCAAACCAAGTCACTTGCTTTGGATGTGGTCACCCCGGACACATCTCAAGGGTGTGCCCCAACAAGAAGCCTGATGCCCCGTGCCCCAATGCGCAGAACCAGGGACAAGGCCGCGGAATGCCACCAAGGAACCCAGCTCCTCGCAATCCACCGAACTATGGGAAGGGGCGTGTTAATCACGTCATTGCTGAAGAAGCCCAGGAAGACCCGGACGTCGTGCTGGGTACGTTCCTTGTCAACTCAGCACCTGCAACTGTCTTGTTTGATTCTGGAGCAACGCATTCATTTGTCACTCAAAGATTTGCATTAAAAAGTGGCATGACCCCTACACCCCTGAATAACCCTATGGTGGTACAAAACCCCGGAGCCGAGATGAGAGCCAAGATAGGCTGTAAAGGAGTCGGTATTATCATTAACGGTGTAGATTTCCTAGCAGACCTTATCATCCTGAGATCGCAAGGCTTGGATGTGATCTTTGGGATGGATTGGCTCAGTAAGCACCAAGGCTTGTTAGACTGTGCCAATCGGACAGTCACTGTGACCAATGACCAAGGGGTCGAAGTCAAGTTTGCTCCCAACTCCTCTTCCGCTCAAGCCGCTAAAGTCAACTGTCTGTCTGAAGTTGGGCTAGATCAAGTACCGGTGGTATGTGAGTATCCTGATGTCTTTCCGGATGAACTACCGGGAATGCCCCCTGACCGTGACATTGAGTTCATCATCGAGCTCGTGCCCGGAGCAGGACCCATCTATAAGAAGCCTTATAGAATGGGGACGGAAGAATTAGCTGAGTTGAAGAAGCAGCTAGAAGAGCAGCTAAGGAAGGGATTTATCTGCCCAAGTGCCTCCCCTTGGGGATCTCCTGTTCTGTTTGTGGCAAAGAGGGACGGTACCATCCGCTTATGCATTGACTATCGTTCCCTCAATGAAGTTACAATCAAGAACAAGTACCCACTTCCCAAGATCGAAGATCTGTTTGATCAGCTCAGCGGAGCCAAGGTATTCTCCAAGATCGACCTCAGATCTGGGTACTACCAGCTGAAGATCAGACCCCAAGATATTCCGAAGACGGCATTCGTAACCAGATATGGCCTGTACGAGTGCACGGTCATGTCTTTTGGGTTAACCAATGCCCCATCTTACTTCATGTATCTCATGAATAAAGTCTTCATGGAATATTTGGACAAGTTTGTTGTTGTCTTCATTGATGACATTCTTGTGTTCTCAAAGTCGGAGGAAGAGCACGAGCAGCATCTGAGGATGGTCCTAGACAAGCTTTGTGAGCACCAACTGGATGCCAAATTCAGCAAGTGTGAGTTTTGGCTGCATAAAGTTGGATGCTTAGGTCATGTCTTGACCGAGGAAGGATTATCTGTTGACCCTGCAAAGATCGAAGCTGTGACCCAATGGCAATCTCCAACGACCGTCAAGGAAGTTAGAAGCTTCCTCGGACTAGCGGGCTATTACCGCAAGTTCGTGGAAGGATTCTCTAGCATTGCACGACCAATGACTCAGCTCCTCAAAAAGGACAAGAAGTTCGAGTGGACGCCAAAATGCGAAGAGAGCTTCCAAGAGCTCAAGAAGAGATTGACCACCGCCCCAGTTCTGGCAACACCTGATATTCACAAGGAGTTCGTGATATATTGTGATGCCTCTCGAACCGGATTGGGAAGCATTCTGATGCAAGAAGGCCGCGTCATAGCATACCTCTCCAGGCAGCTACGACCCCATGAGGAGAACTACGCTACTCATGATCTTGAGCTAGCGGCAGTAGTTCATGCCTTGAAGACATGGCGGCATTACCTCCTAGGGAAACGGTGTGAGATTTACACAGACCACAAAAGTATGAAGTACATTTTCACCCAAAAGGAATTGAACATGAGGCAGCGGAGATGGTTGGAACTCATCAAAGACTATGACCTCAGTGTTCAATATCACCCTGGGAAGGCTAACGTGGTGGCCGATGCCTTAAGCAGGAAGGCTTGTTCTTTGAATGTCGTTATTCAAGAAAGGCAGCCAGCCTTGTTTAAGGAGATCGAACAATTCAGTTTGGAATTGGTCACCCCTGGATTTCTGGATCATTTGGAAGTCAGACCGACCCTGCTGGATGACGTCAAGAAGGCACAAGATGGACACGTAAGCATCGAAGGCATCAAGAAGAAGATGAAGCTGGGCAAGGCCCCAGGATTCTCCGAAGACGAGCACGGGATTGTTTGGTACAAAGGTCACCTCTGCGTACCAAACAACACCGAGCTGAAGACGTTGATTCTGCAAGAAGCCCACGACACTCCGTATTCCATCCACCCCGGAGGAACCAAGATGTACCAAGACTTGAAGGCACGATTCTGGTGGCACGGTATGAAGAGAGAGATTGCAACCTATGTTGCAAAGTATGATGTGTGCCAAAGGGTCAAGGCTGAATATCAGCGACCTGCTGGATTGCTTCAACCACTCAAGGTTCCTGAGTGGAAGTGGGATAAAGTCGGAATGGACTTCATCACTGGATTACCAAGGTCGAATAGAGGACATGACTCTATCTGGGTCATAGTCGATCATTTGACCAAGGTGGCCCATTTCATTCCTGTCAAAACTACCTACTCAGGCAACCAGCTGGCAACCCTCTATATCAACCGAATCGTAAGTCTTCACGGTGTTCCCAAGGAGATTGTGTCAGATTGAGGCACCCAGTTCACTTCAAGGTTCTGGAAGAGATTCCAAGAAGCCTTGGGAACCAAGTTGTCTTTCAGCACAGCTTTCCACCCACAGACCGGAGGTCAGACTGAGCGAGTCAATCAGATTCTCGAAGACATGCTCCGAGCCTGTGTCCTGGCATATGGAGCCAAGTGGGAAGACTGTCTCCCTTTTGCCGAGTTCTCCTATAACAACAGTTACCAGTCAAGCCTTCAGATGGCACCATTTGAGGTGTTGTACGGACGCAGATGCCGCACACCCCTCAATTGGTCGGAGACTGGAGAAGGACTAGTCTTTGGACCGGATATTCTCCGCGCAGCAGAAGAGCAAGTCCAACTAGTCAGAGAGCGATTAAAGGCAGCCAAGTCAAGGCAGAAGAGTTATGCTGACACTCGACGCCGAGACATGAGTTTCCGTGTCGGAGATCATGTGTACCTGCGGGTAACTCCTCTGAAGGGAACCAAGCGTTTCCACGTCAAGGGGAAACTTGCGCCAAGGTTCATTGGCCCTTTCAAGATCACCGACCGACGAGGAGAAGTGGCTTACCAGTTGGAACTACCACCTGAGCTATCCGATGTGCACAATGTGTTCCATGTGTCACAACTCCGGAAATGTCTCCAAGTTCCAGACAAGCCCAATCTCTACAAGGATGTGGATCACCAAGCCATTGATCTGCAGCCTGATTTGACCTACCGCGAGAAGCCCATTCTCATTCTGGACGAAGCAGAGCGACGTACGCGGAGCCGTACCATCAAGTACTTCAAGGTCCAGTGGAGCAACCACACCGAAGCAGAAGCAACCTGGGAACGAGAAGACTATCTTAGATCCGAGTTTCCCGACCTCTTTTAAGCCCTAGTTAAGGAATCTCGGGGACGAGATTCTTGTAAGGGGGGTAGGTCTGTCACACCCTCCATTTTGTAACATGTTATTTGTAACTTTGAAGCATGAAAATTTGGACCATCAATTTTTTTTAGCATCATTTGGCTTTTATTTAGAATTGAGTTTTCTTCATGTGCTTTTTCATGTGCTCATTATAGTCAACTATGATCTCTTGTAGATTTCATCTCCATACCCAAAACTTCTGCCCAATGATCATGCCAAGTGTTATATAGCAGTATAGTATTTTCCTACAAAATTAATTTGGCCAAAAAGTATTTTATAAATTTAGTTTTCCAAAAACCCCTGAATTGAGATTTCCACTGCAAGTACTTGATTTAGGGTGAGAAAATTATTTCAAAAGGTTTATTTGAGACCTAGTAGTCATAGGACTCCCAGAAACCACAAAGGTATAATTTTAAAAGTTATTTTCCTATTTTAGTTAAAAGCTTTTTCTTAAGGCCAGAAATGGTCTTTAATAGGGGAAAACTATTTAACTGTTTCAAAAATATTTGCCAAAATTCAGAGAGACTCATAGGACATATATTGTCCATATATAAGAGTTTCAACACTTGGTCATGTTCAAAATAATGGGCTAAACCCTCTAAAACCCTTTCTGGATATTTCAAGCTTTTGAAATATTTACAAAGGGAATTTTCTCCAAAAATTCCAGGGAAATTCTATCATGTCATATATGACATATTTGTTGATCTTGCCAAGTCCCATGCCTTGGGAAGCAAGAAAACATCCTCAAACCCCTTCATAACCATTCTGTCCATATTTGAAGTTTGAGCAACTTTACATTGCCAAACTTGTCCGAATGCTCTCAAACTTGGTGCACATGCTAGAATGACCTAATAAGGCATCTAGACCAAATGGCACAAGAATTGGAATAGAGCAACTTGATCTGATCACCTCAAAACCCTTTCTGGTCAAATGTAAATTTGAACAACTTTACATTACCAACTTTTTATCTGGAGCTTCAAACTTTGTGGGCATGATCAATACCCCAAATGATGATGCTACACCAAGTGGTGCATCAAGGGGAGATTATTAGCTTGACTCAAACAAGATGAAGCTGTTTCTGTTGATTTCTAGGGTTCACCAAAGTTACATTGGCTAGTTTCTTCAAATGAGCCCAAATTTGGTGAAGCACCCTATTTTCTCATGTCTTTCAACCCTGTTAAGTGCCATGTCAAGTGGAGGTCATTTACTTGACCAAACACTGATCAAACACCTTCTGGCTTTTTACTAAAACCTCCAACTTGATCACTTTTACTCTTCTCCATGGCCTCAACTTTTTACCACCTGATCATTGAGTTACTAGCTACCTCCAGTAACTTCCCCAGCACCCCAGCTCCATGATTGAGGGGTAAGAACCCTGTTTTACCTTGCTGGACAGCAAGTTTTCACCAAGTCCCCAGCCTCCTCCCTCTCTCTCAGCATCTCCAGGGCATCCAAGGCCTCAGGCCAATTCTTTACTTCCCCCCTGACCTTCTAGACGCTCCTGGACACGCTAGTTTTGACCAGGACGGCGAGAGCGCGGCGATGCCAGCCAAATGCACGCTCTGGAGCACGCAACAGTGCAGACAAGCACTGTGGCTTCGGCCAATCGCTGACCCCGACAGCCTTGGGCCTCCCCCTCGCGCCAGTCGAGGCCTCTCGACGTCCGCAACCTCCCCGGCGCTGTCCCCCCTCCTCCTGCGCCCTCCAGTGGTCGTCGTCGCACGCGCACTGGCTGCCCGCGACGGCCACTCTGCTGCTTCACACGCGCGCACGCTCCAGACGCTCCCCCGCTCCTCCTCTCACTTCTACTGGACGTGGAGATCGTCCAAGAACTCCACGGACTCATTCCCTTGGCCTCCCGTGCGCTGTAGCCTCGAGCCGGAGCTCGCCGGCGCACTGGACCACGGGCCTCCGTCGACCACCTATATATAGCCCCTCCCGAGCCTCTCCAGCAGCATCAGCGACCTCTCCTCACTCCACTGAGCCTCCCAGCACCACCCACTCCTCCCCAGGACGTCCCAGTACTCGGGATCGACCGGAGCGCCGCCGCGTCGGGCCGCCGGTGATCTCGCGGTACGGGCCTCCCCTGCCCTTCCTTTCACCTGATTCGGAACCCCCTCGCCTCACTGATCCTTTCCCCCTTGATTCCCCCTCCGTTTGCAGTCGGAAACAGCCACAGCCACCACCTCCCGACGAGCCTCCGCCGTCCCACCTCGTCGCCGGCGAACCGGACCTCCCCGGCGTGCCGCACCACCACCACTGCAACCGCCACTCGACGCTGAGTCCATCCCTGGCCTCCGTTGCCGTCGCCGTGGCCGAAAAACTCGCCGGTGAGCTCGCCGTCGCCGTGGCCGCAAGGTTGGAGATGACAGGCGGGCCCCGCCTGTCATCCCCACACCTCTCTCCCCCTCCTCTCTGTCACTGACCCACGGGCCCCGCCCGTCAGGTTTAAAAACCTGACGTGCGCGCGCAGGCTCCCGTGCGGCTGGGCTGGACTGCCTGGGCCGTGCACTGTGGCCTTCTCTGGCCCAGTGCACAGGTCACATTTTTCTTTTTCTTTTCTGTAAATGTTTTAAACATTTCTACAGAAAAGAATAATGGTCCAAATTAAATAATTCCAACTCCTAAAATCTTGTAATATTCCAACCTATTTAATGGTACTACTTTCATTCAAATCCATAAAACTTTGCTGTACTGTTCAAATTTAAATTCAAATTTGGGCAGTAATACTCCTGTTCTAAAATCAATAAATTCTATTCTGTAACTCCAAAACTCCAACTAAGATTTTTCCCCATCTTAGAAATCCCTCTAGTATTTTACAAAAATGAGTTGACATTTTTTTGAGCACTTTGATTTTTCTGTTTTGTTTGTATTCTTATTTTCCCGTGGTTATTATGCGACGTATAGATCCCGTATTTGACGAAGTTGCTGTGGAAGAAGAAGGAGAAGGATTTGAAGACATTGAAGACCAAGCCAATCCAGGCAAGCAGCCCTTTGACCATGATACACTTGTTCTTCGGAACCCGTATGTTTCCGATGCATGATGTTAGGGTTACGATAGTGACCTAGTTGATTCCACCATATGATGCATGCCACGATCTTGATCTTGCTAAGTGCTAGATGACTTGCATATGGTTAAGTGGTTATGATTAGTGATGCATGTGTGACATGAACCTTCATGGTTGAAGTCTTTGCATAAAACCCCGTCGGGTGCCATTCATGCCCGAGGGAGATGATGATGATGATGAGTTGGGTGACCACTTGATGACGAAGTGGTGTGCCAAGGCAAGTGTGTGTGTTTTTCAAACGGATTGGTTTATGTTGCAACCGTTATTCCAACCATACATGTGCAACCACACTACCCCTTATGGGACGGGGCTTTATTGATTACTTAGGTCGATACTAGCATGGTGCCCGCATTACTAGTGACGGGAAGACTTGAGGTCTTTCCCGGGACGGGGTCGTGCTTGGATAGACGACCATGACTGTTTTCACAGGGCACCGGACACACCGTTGGTCCCTTCGGGTATGCGTGACATTGAAATTAGGGCAAGTCCCGTGATCTATTGTTTGTACCCGAGGGCCGTGTACCAACGAGTGGACTCTATGTTAGTGTCGTCTAAGGAAAGGTAATGACCGGGTGCTTAAATTGTCTACCTTCGAAGAGAGATCATCTAGTTTGGCTAGTTTTTCTTCTACACTCTTATTGAAGGCTTTTTGGGTAGTGATGAAATCTTTAAGCATAATCTCTAGTTCAGAAGTGGAGTTCTTGGTGCTAGGATAAGCATTGTTGTTCCCATAGGAATTAGAGGGGAACGGTCTAGGATTGCTACCAAAATTACTCCTATAAGCATTGTTATTGAAATTGTTTCTAGAGATAAAGTTCACATCTACTTGTTCTTGAGAAATCAAAGAATTTAAAGGAACATCACGAGGATCAACAGAAGATTGCTTGGAAAGTAGAGACATGATCAAGTCAACTTTTTCATTTAGGGAGGAAATCTCCTCGACAGAGTTTACCTTCCTACCTGTTGGAGCGCGTTCGGTGTGCCATTGGGAATAATTGGTCATCATCTCATCGAGAAGCTTCGTGGCAGCACCAAGTGTAGTTGACATAAAGGTTCCTCCCACGGCCGAATCTAGCAAGTTCCGCGAGGTAAAGTTCAAGCCTGCATAAAAAGTTTGGATAACCATCCAAGTAGTCAAACCATGAGTAGGGCAGTTCTTGACAAGAGACTTCATGCGTTCCCAAGCTTGGGCAACGTGTTCATTATCCAATTGTTTGAAATTCATTATGTTACTACTTAGTTGGATAATTTTAGCAGGTGGATAGTACTTTCCAATAAAAGCATCTTTGCACTTGTACCAAGAATCTATGCTATTTCTAGGCAAAGATTGAAACCAAATTTTAGCTCCTCCTCTCAAGGAGAAAGGAAAAAGCTTAACCTTAACAATATTACCATCTATTTCTTGGTACTTTTGCATATCACAGAGTTCAACAAAGTTGTTTAAGTGTAAAGCAGCATCATCTCCAACACCGGAGAATTGATCTTTCATGACTAGGCTCAGTAAAGCAGGTTTAATTTCATAAGAAGGTGCTGAAGTGGCAGGTGTAGTAATAGGCGTGCAAATAAGGTCATCGTTGTTATGACTAGTGAAGTCACACAACTTGGTGTTCTCGGTGGAACCCATAGCAGCAAGCAAGCAAGATAACTATTTTTGTGATTTTCGATAAAGGATACTAAAGCAAAAACTGAAAGGTAAACTAACAAGACTAAAAAGCAAAGGTAAAAGATAGCGTGCAACTCCCCTATCTTGAAGAGTGGAGTCCCCGGCAATGGCGCCAGAAAACTTTGCTTGATGGCTTCTCGGCCCTCGTTGGTTACCCCAAGTGGAAGGTTTGAGATGCAGTGTAGCGGTAGTTTTCCCTTGGCAAAGATACCAAGGATCGAATTCCCCTGAGACTCCAAGGTTCAACAAGAAGGTGTCAACTGCCAGCGGCGCAACTAGCGATCGACCGGACCTGCACACAGATACAAATAACTTTGCTCCCAACGAGTACAGAGAGGTTGCCAATCCCTCCGGCCTTGTCGTTTACAAAGGATCAAACGCAAGAGATAATAGTGATAGGTATGATTGCAACTAGTAAGTAAAAACAGAAAGTAAATAGCGGATGTGATCAGTGATGGTAATATGGACCGGGGTCCCATGATGTTCACTAGTGATGTCTCTCTCCCAAAAGACGATAAAACAGCTAAGCGAGGTAAACAAATTACAGCTGGGCAATTGACAGGATTATGTGCGCAAACCAATGCTAACTATGCTGCAAGAAAGGTAGAGGCTCAAAAGCATGGGCGGTACGCCAAGGCAAGTAGACCGAAATCCATCTGAATCTACTACTAATCATCCACCTTGAGATATCTATCCAGAACATCTCGCTGGTATTAAGTTGCGAGTCCCACCCATAGTGTAAACTCAAAGCAACAGACAACTGCATTAAAAGAACTTTGTGTAAAGTAAACAATCCTTGCACCCGCGAGTACAAGCACCGTTGTTTTCCCCCTTGTGGCAACAGCACATCCCCTAGACTCATGTTTCTGTCACTCAAGCTAGTCATCGAGGGGCATGAACCCACAATCAAGCATAACGTTCCCTCTTGGAGTTACTACCTACTACTTGGCCAAAGCAATAAACAGCAACGGAGAACATGCAAGAATTACTCAAGAACATAAATATAAAAGAGGTGAATCAAATATATTACTCAAACACAATCTGAACATAATCTCATAATCCATCGGATCCCAGCAAACTCATCATAGCAACAGCATAAGGATTACATATGTGCCTCGATCATGTAGGGCAGCTCACGAGGTCTAATCGGTGAAGGACAAAGAGGGGAGGAGAACATCACATAGCTACTGGTCATGGACCCATGGTCCAAGGGAGACTACTCACAACTCATCCGGGAGGCGTCCATGGTGGTGGAGAGGCTCCCGGTGGTGATCCTCCCCTCCGGCAGGGTGCCGGGAAGAGTTCTCCTGGTGCTCTCGATCTTGGAAGCGCGGCGGCGGCGGAACAGAGATGAGATCGCGAAAAAGGGTTCCGTCCTCGAGGGTTTCGGGACGCAGTGTAAATATATGCCAAAGGGGGCGTCAGAGGAGGCCTGGGGGGCCCAGGCGCCCTGGCGGCGCGGCCAGGAGGGGGGGGCGCGCCCCCTGGCCGCCTGGAGCCCTGGTGGCCCCCCTCCGGCCCTACTTTGGCCGCATGGAAGCTTCTGGAACGCTGATTTTTTATATATTTTTCCCGGAATTTTTCTGGTAGTTTACGTAATGGGAAAACCTGAAATACAAAAACAGCAGAAAACAGAAACTGGCACTAGGGTGCACTGAGTTAATAGGTTAGTCCAAATATGATCAAAAGTGTATGGAAGTGCATAAATATCATAGCAATATCACACAAAAGAGGCATGGAGCAAGCAGAAATTATAGATACGTTTTGGACGTATCATGGAGCGCCGCCGGGCGTCGTTGGTGTTGAGCGGTGCTGCCATGTGAGCTGATGCGTGGTGCTAGCTTGGGGCTGCAGATCGTTTGGCTAGGAGAGTCTGAATCAGATGGTTCTAGGGGCGGTTTAAGTGTGCCTAAGATCACCCGACTGATTTGTAGCAGCCGCCCTTTTCCATAACATCAACAGTCCCCCTTTCTTCCATCACTAGGGCACACAAGCTTTTGATACATCTTCAATCTCTTCCTTAAACACTATGCCGGATAGCTGTCTAAATGAGCTCTGCCAAGAACATCACATCAGGAGCCCAATTACACTGAACATCCAACAAAGCAAGCACTCCTGGGGTGTTTGCAAGACGCCGATAGTTCCAGGCTAGTAGCTTCATTGCTTCTTTCCTCAAACTAAGAATCTAGGACAATCCACCAACAGGAGAGAACTATGTGGTAGATTGGATAGATATTGCCAAACTTAGATTCCCATCTTACTTGACATGTCTTTCGAGCTAGCCGATGGAACAAAGAAGAACTAATCTACTGTTGTTCAAGAACAAATAAGAGAGAGAGAAAACCAGCCGACACCACAAGGACGCCGTCTAGGGCAAGTAGCGCCGACTTCTGCTACTTCTCGAGCTTGCATTGTATTCCCTCGAAGAGGAAAGGGTGATGCAGCACGGTAGCATAAGTATTTCCCTCAGTTTTTTAGAACCAAGGTATCAGTCCAGTAGGAGATCATGCGCGAGTCCCTCGCACCTGCACAAACAAATAAGAACTTCGCAGCCAACGCGATAAGGGGTTGTCAATCCCTTTACGGTCACTTACGAAAGTGAGATCTGATAGATATGATAGTTTGATATTTTTGGTGTTTTTGGATATAAGAACAGAAAGTAAAAAACGGTAAATTAAAGTAGATTGTAGATTAATATGTTGAGAATAGACCCGGGGGCCATAGGTTTCACTAGTGGCTTCTCTCATGATAGCAGAATTCTGCGGTGGGTGAACGAATTAATGTCGAGCAATTGATAGAAAACTGGATAATTATGAGAATATCTAGGCATGATCATTATATATAGGCATTACGTCCGTGACAAGTAGACCGAAACGATTCTACATCTACCACTATTACACCACACATCGACCGCTATCCAGCATGCATCTAGAGTATTAAGTTCATAAGAACAGAGTAACGCCTTAAGCAAGATGACATGATGTAGAGGGATAAACTCAAGCAATATGATATAAACCCCATCTTTTTATCCTCGATGGCAACAATACAATACGTGCCTTGCTGCCCCTCCTGTCACTGGGAAAGGACACCGCAAGATTGAACCCAAAGCCAAGCACTTCTCCCATTGCAAGAACTATAGATCTAGTAGGCCAAACCAAACCAATAATTCGAAGAGACTTGCAAGGATATTATAATCATACATAAAAGAATTCAAAAAAGAACCAAATATTTCTCATAGATAATCTTGATCATAAACCCACAATTCTTCGGATCTCGACAAACACGCCGCAAAAAGAGATTACATCGAATAGATTTCCTCAAAGACTGAGGAGAACTTGGTATTGAGATCCAAAGAGAGAGAAGAAGCCATCTAGGTACTAACTATGGACCCGAAGGTCTGTGGTAAACTACTCACAACTCCTGGTGAGGCGATGGTGTTGATGTAGAAGCACTCCGTGGTAGACCCCCCCCCCCCTCCGGCGGAGCTCTGGAACAGGCCCCAAGATGGGATCTCACGGGAACAGAAGGTTGCGGCGGTGGAATTAGGGTTTTCTCTCCTCTTCTGATGTTTTCGGGGTACATGGGTATATATAGGAGGAAGGAGGGCACCTGGGGACCAACGTGGGGCCCACGAGGCAGGGGGCGCGCCTTGTAGGGGGGGGACGCGCCCCCGACCCTCGTGGACGCCACGTGTGCCCTATTCCGTGGTTCTCAAGTCTCCCATGAAGATATCGCTCCAAAAATATCTCTCCCAGAGGTTTCATTCCATTTGGACTCCGTTTGATATTCCTTTTCTGTAAAACCCTGAAATGGGCAAAAAAAACAACAATCTGGACTCGGCCTTTAGGTTAATAGGTTAGTCTCATAAATAATAGCATGGAACAATAAAAAAATATAGATACGTTGGAGACATATCAAGCATCCCCAAGCTTAATTCCTGCTCGTCCTCGAGTAGGTAAATGATAAAAACAGAAATTTTGATGTGGAATGCTAACCAACATAATTTTCAATGTAATTCTTTTTATTGTGGCATGAATTTTCAGATCTGGAATATTCAAGACAAAGGTCTATATTGACATAAGAAATAATAATACTTCAAGCATACTAACAAAGCAGTCATGTCTTCTCAAAATACCATGGCTAAAGAAAGTTATTCCTAAAAAATCATATAGTCTAGTGATACGTCTCCAACGTATCTATAATTTTTTATTGTTCCATGCTATTATTTATGAAGTCTTGGATGTTTAATGGGCTTGATCATTCACTTTTATATCATTTTTGGGACTAACCTACTAACCCAAAGGCCTAGTCTAGATTGCTGTTTTTTTTCCTATTTCAGGGTTCTGCATAAAAGGAATATCAAACGGAGTCCAAACGGAATGAAACCTTCGCGAGAGATATTTTTGGAGGAAATCACGCTCGGGAAACGTCAGGACCAAGTCAGGGGGCAAGGGGCCAGCCCTCGAGGGTGGGGGCGCGCCCCCCTTCCCAGGGCGCGCCCCCTGCCTCGAGGCTGGCCCACACGGCCCCCGATGCCCTCCTTCTTCCTATATATACCTAGTACCCCAGAAACTCCATACGCAGAGAGAAAACCCTAATTCCACCGCCGTAGCTTCTGTTCCCGTGGAGATCCCATCATGGAGCCTGTTCCGGGAGGGGTATCCATCACGGAGGCCTTCATCATCATCATCATCGCCCTCACCATGACTTGTGAGTAGTTTACCACAGACCTTCGGGTCCATAGCTAGTATCTAGATGGCTTCTTCTCTCTCTCTCTCTCGATCTCAATACAAAGTTCTCCTCGGTCTTCGAGGAGATCTATTCGATGTAATCTCTTTTTGCGGTGTGTTTGTCGAGATCCGATGAATTGTGAGTTTATGATCAAGGTTATCTATGAAAGATATTTGGTTCTTCTCTGAACTTTTTATGTGTGCTCATAATATCCTTGCAAGTCTCTTCGAATTATTGGTTTGGTTTGGCCTACTAGATCTATAGTTCTTGCAATGGGAGAAGTGCTTGGCTTTGGGTTCAATCTTGCGGTGTCCTTTTCTAGTGACAGTAGGGGCAGCAAGGCACGTATTGTATTGTTGCCATCGAGGATAAAAACATGGGGGTTTTGTCATATTGCTTGAGTTTATCCCTCTACATCATGTCATCTTGCTTGAGGCGTTACTCTGTTCTTACGAACTCAATACACTAGATGCATGCTGGATTGCGGCCGATGTGTGGAGTAATAGTAGTAGATGCAGAATCGTTTCGGTCCACTTGTCTCGGACGTGATGCCTATATACAATGATCATGCCTAGATAGTCTCATAATTATTCGCTTTTCTATCAATTGTTCGACAGTAATTTGTTTACCCGCCGTAGAATACCGCTATCATGAGAGAAGCCACTAGAGAAAACTATGGCCCCCGGGTCTATTCTTAGCATATCAATCTACATCTACTTTACTTTTTTGTTTTTATTTGCTGTTTTATTACACCAAAAAGACCAAAAATATAATTATCATCTCTATCAGATCTCACTCTCGTAAGTGACCGTAAAGGGATTGACAACCCCTTATCGCGTTGGCTGCGAAGTTCTTATTTGTTTGTGCAGGTGCGAGGGACTCGCGCGTGGTCTCCTACTGGATTGATACCTTGGTTCTCAAAAACTAAGGGAAATACTTACGCTATTGTGCTGGATCTCCCTTTCCTCTTCGAGGGAATACAACGCATGCTCAGGAGGTAGCAAGAAGAATTTCTGGCGCCGTTGCCGAGGAGACTCACGCCAAGTCAAGTCAAGATTTGCCATCCCGTCAACTAGCCAATTTCTGGCGCCGTTGTCGGGGAGACTTACCCAAAAGTCATATACCAAGTACCTATCACAAACCCTTATGCTTCGCATTACATTTATTTGCCTCTCGTTTTCCTCTCCCCTACTTCACCCTTGACGTTTTATTCGCCCTTCTTCCGTCGTGTGTTTTTCGTTCACTTGCTTCTTGTTCGCTTTTGTGTGTTGGATTGCTTGCTTGCCCTTATGTCTGAGATGGGAGACGATTTTATCGAAAGGGGTAGCAATGCCGAGGGCAACGTTCATGTTGACCCCCCGGATGAAGCTACCACCTTACATATTAAGAAGTTCTGGGTTGGTAGTGGTAATATTATTGGAAAAGGGGTTCTTCAAGACTTCTTTACTTGTGTCGGTGCTTTGCCCACTATGGGTGGCTCTATTCTTCACAGAACTAGTAGCCTTGCGGATGTCGTATCTATGCTCATAGTAGAAATTGAAAGGCATTTTATCCATATGCATCCCTGTATTCAGATAGTATTTTTGGAGTTCTCAAATATTGAGCATTCTTCCGTTAAGCGTGCAGCTACTATATTTTTGGCTCATGAATTTCGATATATCATGAAACAGGCCAGAGAAATCTTTGCTCACTACGGAGTAGATGCCGGTCGACCTCCTATAGAGGCTATCTTGTTCAATCAAGAAGACCTTATGCGGTTGCGATCTCCTGATCATGTTGCTTTTAATGAAAACCTTAGAAAAAAGGTTCCTGCTGAGATCTTGATTGATAGAATTTCTGAGATAAACGATGGCTTTGCTGTTCAAAATAATGGGTTAGGCTTCTCCCTTGAACGAAGGCTTATAGCCTTCTGCCAACAGAATGCCTATAATGATGAATTGGTCATCCACTACAAAGGCCCAAAGGAGGAACTTGTTCCTCCCGAGATTGATGTAGGGGCCTTTTTGTCAGGACCGAATTTCCAGTAAAATAATTACCGAGAGAACCGACCTTTTTATCGAACCAGCACAAAAGAATACTTCTTACTGGTAGACAAATCCTTGATACAGAATTCCAGAGTAATGAATATTATACATGGTTGAGCTGAGGTTGCTCAACAATTTATTACAAGTACGCCAATATAATACATAAGGGCGGATATGACACAATGGTAGGGTGGCATAGTTACTAACTTGTAATAAAAAAAGAGGTGGTGGATATGTCACACTGTAGTGGGTGACATGACTCCAATATCTTACAGTTCATCGAGTGTCGGAGTGAGACCCGATGAATTTATTTGGTGGGTGGCGGAAGCGGTTATAAAACAGTGATCAACTCCAGGATCGCAAGAGACTGACTGGGACTCCACTAGACGTCGGACTCGCTATCGAACTCTTCATCCATGAGATCGCCTTCGTCAACATCTGGCCAAATCAACAAGCCAGGTGAGTACTTTGAATGTACTCGCAAGACAGTTCGGACATAATATATAACAAATGCAAACATGATGCATATGAGTACTCTAGCAATATGTATCTGAATAATATAATTTTTGCGCTGCAGGTAAAAATGGAAGTTGGGCGGTAGTCCTCCCGAAATCCATACGAGAAATAAAATAAAAACCAAACGAGTGTCTGAGCGACGCCTCGTGAGGAAAAATGAATATAAACAAGGCACAGTCGGACGTCTGTGCGACATCACATAAAGGGCTTATATTCAAAAGTAAATAACAAGAATGCCACAGTCGGACGTCTGAGCGACATCACATAAAGGGCTTATATACAAAAGTAAATAACAATAATGCCACAGTCGGACGTCTGAGCGACATCACATAAAGGGCTTATATACAAAAGTAAATAACAAGAATGCCACAGTCGGACGTCTGAGCGACATCACATAAAGGGCTTATACTCAAAAGTAAATAACAAAAATGCCACAGTCGGATGTCTGAGCGACATCACATAAAGGGCTTATATTATCTCTAGTATAATGGTAAAATATTTCAAGAGATTAATCAGTGCAGAAATAACTGATTAGTTCATCTACCCAAATGACTTTTAACTAAATCACCATTCTTATCACTCTCATAAATTACCAGAGACGGTCACCGGGGTTGACACGAAGATTGACACTAGGCCATACACATGGTTACTCGGAAGGTTTCGGCTCTGTAGAGCTTGTACTCTTAAATCACAGCCAACGGATTCCACTAGTCACAAGGACTAGTTCCGTCTACGGTGTTTTAGTAGAAACACAACTAACCAGTACGCACCCATTTCACATCCTGCTGCTCGGAATCACCCGAGACAACACTCACGAAAAACTTTAAGACGGGGAGGCTACAACCTCGAATAGCATGGGATCAAATTTATATCTGCGCGCTCTAAGGGGTGCCCCCCTCTCAGTCCCAACCGGAAACACCCATGCCCCCTGACCGGATGATGGGCTTTAATCCAGGGCCATGGAACCCTCATCCCGGCCCCTCTATTTGGTGTGTACATGGAAAGAGGTTTGCAACTGACTAAACCGTAATCTTTGCAGAAGGCATGTAACAGTACCAAAAGGGAGACGAACGGGATCATGACTTGATCCACGTTGATACTAGAGTTAACAGGTGACTGGCGTTCTCCAACAATACTAGTTCACAACCCATCATGTCACCACATGATCGGGGTGGTTCAATCATCATCATTCGGGGCTCACCCGAAGCTTGCTTGCATGAAATATAATCATCCACAATTGCTTATATAACCATGCTATGAAGAAGAACTACTCAAGCAAACATGCAACACACTCATCATATCAAAGGTTCAAACATGCTTGCCTAGTTCGGAGTAGTCGGAGTCTAACTCGGTGAAGTTCGCGGCTCCGTCACGTCCTTCGATATGTACGTATTCAAATAAAACGAGTACTAACATAAATACCGCGCGTGCATAAAAGTTGTACCAAATATTTTTCAAATAAATATGATAAAAAACTAGACAGAAAACTAAAAAGGACAGAAAAAATGAACTCAAAATCATCTTTTGTTTAAAAGTTATTAAAGTTTTTGTCCAAGGACTTGTCTGTAATGAAACAGAAAGTTTCCAGGGGCTAGAATATGAAAACAGAAAACGATTCGGTACGTAGTACGCCAGCCGAATAAGGAAAACGTACTTTGCCCGAAGGCGCCTTCCAGAAAAACGTTTCGGAAGAGATTGAGAGGCTGACGAGGGGGTCCCACTCGTCAGGTTTGAAAACAGAAACTGAGTCGCGCCGGCGCTAGAGGGCTGCGGTGGTCGTTGGCACCGATCCACGGCGAGGTAGAGGGAGTGAGTGGTACCTACTGGTTCCTGGTGCTCTTCCGTGTCGGTGGGTGGTGGAGTTGGACGTCAGCGAGCCCCACGTCGACGGCGACCCTATCTCCGGCGGATGGCGGCTCGGGTGGTCGTGGGCCTCGTCGGAGAGAGTTGCTGGGGTCAAATTGGATCGGGGGTTAGTCTCCTAGGGGTGTCAGAAGACTACTGGCAAGTCTAGGGCAGTGGAGGAGCTCTCACCAGAGAGGACACTGCCGGAGCCCGAAGCGGAACGAGGCGGCCGGAGTTGAGGAAGAAGGGCCCCTCGAGGCTCTTCCAGTGGCTGGGCGGGGTCTGGAGAGGTGGTGGAGATGTGCAGGGTCGAGAGTGAGCTTGGAGGCGCTATTTATAGCCGGCCCGAGGCGGTTGCCGTGAACGGGATAAGTCTGGCGAGCGATTATGGCGGCGTTGTGGCTGGACGGGTGGTTTAGGTGCTTGAGCATCGAGTAGGAGGTGCACTGATTCCATTCTGATGCATAACTTAGCAGGACAGGGGCGTTTACGGCCTGTCCCCAATGGAACGGCCGTGCGGCACGTCGGAGGCAAAGAGCGCGCCCTGTGCGTGCCAGGCCACGTCGACGGTGCTGCAGGCGTGCGCAGGCAAGGAGACGGCCACGCGGAGCTTCCAGGTTGCTTGGGCGGTGCCGAACGGCGTTGTGCCGCAGGGTGCCCCTGTCGGCCGCCACGGGTGGCTCTGCCGCGGCGGAAGACTCCGGCGCAGGCGGGCCAAGGTGCCACCGACGCCAAGAACCAGCCAAGTGAGCGTGCGGCGCTCTGGATAAGTGCGAGGTGCAGTGCAGCAATGATCCAAAGTGGCACTGGTGAGATTGACGAACGCTTTCTGACGAAACTGACGAAGCTGCACTGTCGCTTGTAATCTTCAGTTAACTTTTCTGAACCTGACAGAAAGAGTGCACGCCAGGTGTTTGATGAAATGATTTTGGCATGTGGAAAATCTTTCTGGAGCTGATATTTGGTGGGGTGGTCTCTTGATGCATCTAGAGGCTGCCTGAATTTTCAAAAAAAATTAGGAAGAAAGAAAATATGAATTTCACCAAAATTTGCAAATCTGGTCCAAACTTGCAGCAAGTGAAATTTGAAAATTTTGAATTGTGGACCAGTGAAAGAAGATGGATCTAGGTTGTGGGTACTAAGGACTAGCCAGGGGAGTTGGTTTGGAATCAAAAGTCAAAATGAAAATGGTGGTTCCTTTGTAAATCACCAAGGTTCATTTTAAAGGACAGAAATTGTTTTTGGTATAAAATAATTAGAAGAAAAATCCCAATAAGGTTGAAACCTACTGGAATTGATGGGAGACCTGTTTCAAGGTGGAAAGGTGGTTTTTGGAGAGCAAAACTTCCATTGGGTGACATGGCAAGGAAATAGTTGAATGGGGAAGACAAGTCCATGGTTTGATTAAATGAGGATTCTTCATGAAGGGAAAATAGACAAATAAAAACCTCTTTGAAAAACAACTTGTGTTGAGCTAACACAAGTAGAAAACCCTCAAGACCAGAATCAAGTTTAAGAAGGACACACAAACTTTGGTCAAAAAAAAGTTTTTAGAAAGGGGTTTTAAGAGAAGATCAAATATCCCCCTTCCAAAAAACCAAAAAGTTTGGAAGAAAACAAATCCAAGAATTTGGAGTGTTACACTTTTGCCCCATTAAATTTAGCCCTTTCGATTACTTTTGCTTGCCAAAAAGGAAGCTTGCTGCTGAACTTAGGGAATATGAGATGAGCTTTCGCGACATATCGTACCACTATGGCAATACCTAGATCTATCTTGTATCGTGCCTAGCTAGGGGCGTAAAACGATAGCGCTTGTTGGGAGGCAACCCAATTTTATGTTTTTCGCTTTTGTTGCTGTTAGGGAATAAATATTGCATCTAGCCTCTGATTAGTTGTGTTTTCATGTTTTGTTTAGTGTTTGTGCCAAGTAGAACCTTTGCTAGGACTTGTGTGAAGTTTATTTGATCTTGCTGTGAATAACAGAATCGTTAGCGCTTGCTAAAGTAGACTTCAGATTTTACTGGGGCATGATTTTTAGTTGATTCTTTTTGCTGATGATTGGTAGACAAATTGCGCAAATTTATCAATTTAGTTTGAATTTTTTGGAGTTCCAGAAGTAGGAGAACCCAGCAGATTACTACAGACTGTTCTGTTTTTGACAGATTCTGTTTTTCGTGTGTTGTTTGCTTATTCCGATGCATCTATGAGTAATATTGGAGGATATGAACCATAGAGAACTTGGAGTACAGTAGGTTTAACACCAATATAAACAAAGAATGAATTCCTTGCTGTACCTTCGAGTAGTGGTTTGCTTTCTCTTACTAACGGAGCTCACGAGAATTTTTGTCTAGGTTTTGTGTTGTGAAGTTTTCAAGTTTTGAGTATTGCTTTGATGGACTATGGAACAAGGAGTAGCAAAGGCCCAAGCTTGGGGATGCCCATGGAATCCCAAGTAAAATCAATATAATCAAAAGCCTAAGCTTGGGGATGCCCCGGGAAGGCATCCCCTCTTTCGTCTTCATCCATCGGTAACTATACTTGGAGCTATATTTTTATTCGCAACATGATATGTGTTTTGCTTGGAGCGTCTTGTATAATTTGAGTCTTTGCTTGTTAGTTTTACAATCATCCTTACTGGACACACCTATTTGAGATGGTTAAATATGGCCTAGAAATTATTAGAACACTCTATGTGCTTCACTTATATCTTTTGAGTTGAATAGTTTTTGCTCCAGTGCTTCACTTATATCTTTTAGAGCACAGCAGTGGTAATATTTTGTAGAAATTGTTGGTCTCTCATGCTTCATTATATCTATTTGATAGTCCATTAAATCATCATGGTAATGTGTTTAGGCTAAAGAAACTAGTCTTCACATGATAAACATCCAATGTCAATGTAGTAAAATTTTCACACCAAGTGCATTGAATAGAATGAGATGTTGGATGCTTGATAATTGTTTTTGAGATATGAGGATAGTGATATTAGAGTCATGCTAGTCGAGTTATTATGAAATTGAAGAATACTTGTGTTAAGGTTAGTGATTCCCGTATCATGCACGTATGGTGAACCGCTATGTGACGAAGTTAGAGCATGCAGTATTTGTAGAGTGCCAACCTTTGTGTGGAGGTCGGCGGCACGCGATGGTTAACTCCTACCAACCTCCCCCCTAGGAGCATGCGTTGATTGCTTCATTTTTGATGGCTCATAGATTTTTGCAATAAGTATATGAGTTCTTATGACTAATGTTGAGTCCATGGATTATACGCACTCTCACCTTTCCACCATTGATAGCCTCTCTTGTACCGCGCAACTTTCGCCGGTACCATAAACCCACTATATATCCTTCCTCAAAACAGCCACCATATTGTTCCTCAAAACAGCCACCATACCTACCTATCATGGCATTTCCATAGCCATTCCAAGATATATTGCCATGCAACTTTCCACCGTTCCATTCATATGACACGCATCATATTGTCATAGTGCCATGCATGATCATGTAGTTGGCATCGTAGTTGTGGCAAAGCCACCATGCATAATTTTTCATATATGTCGCTCTTGATTCGTTGCTTATGCCGGTACACCGCCGGAGGCATTCATGTAGAGGCATACTTGTTGTAGTATCGAGTTGTAATTTCAAGTTTTAACAAAAAGTGTGATGTTCATCATTATTAGAGCATTGTCCCGTGTGAGGAAAGGCCAATAAAAAAAGAGAAGGCCCAAAAAAAATATAGAGAGAGAGGGGCTAATAAAAAAAGAGAAAAGCCCCTCCAAAAAAAGAGAGAAAAGAGAGAAGGGACAATTGCTACTATCTTTTTCCACACTTGTGCTTCAAAGTAGCACCATGATCTTCATTGTAAAGAGTCTCATGATTAGTCACTTCCATATACTAGTGGGAATTTTCATTATAGAACTTGGCTTGTATATTCCAACAATGGGCTTCCTCAACTGCCCTAGGTCTTCGTGAGCAAGCAAGTTGGATGCACACCCACTAGTTTCTTTTGTTGAGCTTTCATTCATATTTAGCTCTAGTGCATCCGTTGCATGGCAATCCCTACTCACTCACATTGATATCTATTAATGGGCATCTCCATAGCCCGTTGATACGCCTAGTCAATGTGAGACTATCTTCCTCTTTTTGTCTTCTCCACAACCACCTCTATTCCACCCATAGTGCTATATCCATGGCTCACGCTCATGTATTGCGTGAAAGTTGAAAGGTTTGAAAAAAATAGAGTATGGAAACAAATGCTTGGCTGAAATCGGGGTTGTGCATGATATGAATATTTTGTGTGATGAAGAGGGAGCATAGCCAGACCATATGATTTTGTAGGGATAACTTCCTTTAGCCATGGTATTTTTAGAAGACATGATTGCTTTGTTAGTATTGCTTGAAGTATTGTTATTTCTTATGTCAATATAGACTTTTATCTTGAATCTTTCAGATCTAAACATTCATGCCACAATTAAGAGAATTACATTGAAAAACTATATTGGTTAGCATTCCACATCAAAAATTCTTCCTTTATCATTTACCTACTCGAGGACAAGCAGGAATTAAGCTTGGGGAAGCTTGACACGTCTCCAACGTATCTATAATTTTTGATTGTTCCATGCTATTATTCATGGAGTCTTGGGTGTTTAATGGGCTTTATCATTCACTTTTATATCATTTTTGGGACTAACCTACTAACCCAAAGGCCCAGTCCAGATTGTTGTTTTTTTGCCTATTTCAGGGTTTTGCAGAAAAGGAATATCAAACGGAGTCCAAACGGAATGAAACCTTCGCGAGAGATATTTTTGGAGTAAATCACGCTCGGGAAACATCAGGACCAAGTCAGGGGGCAAGGGGCCAGCCCTCGAGGGAGGGGGGCGCGCCCCCTGCCTCGAGGCTGGCCCACATGGCCCCCGGTGCCCTCCTTCTTCCTATATATACCTACGTACCCCAGAAACTCCATACGCAGAGAGAAAACCCTAATTCCACCGCCGTAGCTTCTGTCCCCGTGGAGATCCTATCTTGGAGCCTGTTCCGAGAGGGGGATCCATCACGGAGGCCTTCATTATCATCATCATCGCCCTCACCATGAGTTGTGAGTAGTTTACCACAGACCTTCGGGTCCATAGCTAGTATCTAGATGTCTTCTTCTCTCTCTCTCGATCTCAATACAAAGTTATCCTCGGTCTTCGAGGAGATCTATTCGATGTAATCTCTTTTTGCGGTGTGTTTGTCGAGATCCGATGAATTGTGAGTTTATGATCAAGGTTATCTATGAAAGATATTTGTTTCTTCTCTGAACTTTTTATGTGTGCTCATAATATCCTTGCAACTCTCTTCGAATTATTGGTTTGGTTTGGCCTACTAGATCTATAGTTCTTGCAATGGGAGAAGTGCTTGGCTTTGGGTTCAATCTTGCGGTGTCCTTTCCCAGTGACAGTAGGGGCAACAAGGCACGTATTGTATTATTGCCGTCGAGGATAAAAATATGGGGTTTTCATCATATTGCTTGAGTTTATCCCTCTACATCATGTCATCTTGCTTAAGGCATTACTCTGTTCGTATGAACTCAATACACTAGATGCATGCTGGATAGCGGTCGATGTGTGGAGTAATAGTAGTAGATGCAGAATCGTTTCGGTCTACTTGTCTCGGACGTGATGCCTATATACAATGATCATGCCTAGATAGTCTCATAATTATTTGCTTTTCTATCAATTGCTCGACAATGATTTGTTTACCCGCCGTAGAATACCGCTATCATGAGAGAAGCCACTGGAGAAAACTATGGCCCCCGGGCCTATTCTCAACATATCCATCTACATCTACTTTACTTTTCTTGCTTTTATTTGTTGTTTTATTAAACGAAAAATACCAAAAATATAATTATCATCTCTATCAGATCTCACTCTCGTAAGTGACCGTAAAGGGATTGACAACCCCTTATCGCGTTGGCTGCGAAGTTCTTATTTGTTTGTGCAGGTGCGAGGGACTCGCGCATGGTCTCCTACTGGATTGATACCTTGGTTCTCAAAAACTGAGGGAAATACTTACGCTAATGTGATGCATCTCCCTTTCCTCTTCGAGGGAATACAACGCAAGCTCAAGAGGTAGCATCTGTCTATGCTCCCTCTTCATCACACAAAATATTCATATCATGCACAACCCCAGTTTCAACCAAGCACTTGTTTTCATACTCAATTCTTTCAAACCTTTCATCTTTCACGCAATACATGAGCGTGAGCCATGGATATAGCATTATGGGTGGAATAGAGTGGTGGTTGTGGAGAAGACAAAAAGGAGGGAGATAGTCTGACATCGACTAGGCATATCAACGTGCTATGGAGATGCCCATCAATAGATATCATGTGTGAGTGAGTAGGGATTGCCATGCAACGGATGCACTAGAGCTAAAAATGTATGAAAGCTCAACAAAATAAACTAAGTGGGTGTGCATCCAACTTGCTTGCTCATGAAGACCTAGGGCATTTGAGGAACCCCGTTGTTGGAATATACAAGCCAAATTCTGTAATGGAAATTCCCACTAGCATATGAAAGTGACTAAACATGAGACTCTCTATCATGAAGAACATGGTGCTAATTTGAGGCACAAGTGTGGAAAAATATAGTAGCAATTGTCCCTTTTTCTTTTCTTTTTTTCATTTTTCTGGGCTTTTCTTTTTCTTGGCCTTTCCTTCTTTTCTTTTTTTTCTTTTCTTTTTCTTTGGGACAATGCTCTAATAATGATGATCATCACACTTATATTGATTTACAACTCGATATTACAACTCGATACTAGAACAAAGTGTGACTCTATATGAATGCCTTCGGCGGTGTACCGGGATGTGAAATGAATCAAGAGTGACATGTATGAAAAATTATGCATGGTGGCTTTGCCACAAATACGATGTCAACTACATGATCATGCATGGCAATATGACAATATGAAGCGTGTCATATGAACGGAACGGTGGAAAGTTGCATGGCAATATATCTCGGAATGGCTATGGAAATGCCATGGTATGTAGACATGGTGGCTGTTTTGAGGAAAGTATATGGTGGGTGTATGGTACCGGCGAAAGTTGCACGGTACAAGAGAGGCTAGCAATGGTGGAAGGGTGAGAGTGCGTATAATCCATGGACTCAACATTAGTCATAAACAACTCATATACTTATTGCAAAAATTTACGAGTCATCAAAACAAAGCAATCAACGCATGCTCCTAGGGGGAGGTTGGTAGGAGTTAACCATCGCGCGCCCCCGACCTCCACACAAAGGATGACACTCTACAAATACCTCATGCTCTAACTTCGTCGCATAGCGGTTCACCATACGTGCATGCAATGGGAATCACAAACTTTAACACAAGTATTTATCAATTTCATAATAACCCCACTAGCATGACTCTAATATCACTATCCTCATATCTCAAAACAATTATCAAGTATCAAACTTCTCATCATATTCAATGCACTTTGTATGAAAGTTTTTACTACATTCATCTTGGATGCCTATCATGTTAAGGTTAGTTTTATAGCAAAGCACATTACAATGCTGTTCTAATAGACTCTCAAAAGGATATAAGTGAAGCATGAGAGATCAAAAATTTCTACAAAATAAAATTACCACCGTGCTCAAAAAGATATAAGTGAAGCACTAAAGCAAACTATTTAGCTCAAAAGATATAAGTGAAGCACATAGAGTGTTCTAACAATTCCTAGGCCATATTTATCTCTCTCAAAAAGGTGTGTCCAGCAAGGATAATTGTGGCAAAATAACAAGCAAAGACTCAAATCATACATGACGCTCCAAGAAAAACACATATCATGTGGTGAATAAAAATATAGTCCCGAGTATAGTTACCGATAGATGAAGACGAAAGAGGGGATGCCTTCCCGGGGCTTCCCCAAGCTTAGGCTTTTGGTTGTCCTTGAATTTTACCTTGGGGTGCCTTGGGCATCCCCAATCTTAGGCTCTTGCCACTATTTGTTCCGTAGTCCATCAAAGCAATACTCAAGACTTGAAAACTTCACAACACAAAACTTAGACAAAAATCTCGTGAGCTCCGTTAGTATAAGAAAACAAACCACCACTCAAAGGTACTATAATGAACTCATTATTTGTTTATATTGGTGTTAAACTTACTGTATTCCAACTTCTCTATGATTCATATGTTGGAGATATGCCCTAGAGGCAATAATAAAAGCATTATTATTATATCTCCTTGTTCATGATAATTGTCTGTTATTCATGCTTGAATTGTATTGTACGGAAACAGCGATACATGTGTGAATACACAGACCACAATGAGTCCCTGGTAGGCCTCTAGTTACCAGCTCGTTGATCAACAGATGGTCACGGTTTCCTGACCATGGACATGAGATGTCAGTGATAACGGATCACATCATTAGGAGAATGATGTGATGGACAAGACCCAAACTTGAGCATAACACGAGATCGTATAGTTCGTAATGCATAAGCTTTTCGGTGTCAAGTATTTATTCCTTAGACCATGAGGTTGTACAACTCCCGGATACCGTAGGAGTACTTTGGGTGTGCCAACCGTCACAACATAACTGGGTGGCTATAAAGGTACGCATCGGGTATCTCCGAAAGTGTCTGTTGAGTTGGTACGAACCGAGACTGGGATGTTCTCACTCCGTATGACGGAGAGGTACCTCTGGGCCCACTCGGTAAGACATCATCATAATGAGCTCAATGTGACTAAGTAGTTAGTCACGGGATGATGGATTACGGATCGAGTAAAGAGACTTGCCATGACGAGATTGAACAAGGTATCGGGAATACCGACGATCGAATCTCGGGCAAGTACCGTACCGATGGACAAAGGGAATAACATACGGGATTGAGTGAATCCTTGACACGGTAGTTCATCTGATGAAGATCATCGAGGAACACGTGGGGACCAACATGGGTATCCAGATCCCACTGTTGGTTATTGACCGGAGAGTCGTCTCGGTCATGTCTACGTGTCTCCCGAACCCGTAGGGTCTACACACTTAAGGTTCGGTAACGCTAGGGTCGTAGAGATAAATGCACGTGGAAACCCGAAAGTTGTTCGGAGTCCCGGATGAGATCCCGGACGTCACGAGGAGTTCCGGAATGGTCCGGAGGTAAAGATTGATATATAGGAAGTCCAGTTTCGGCCAACGGGTGATCTCCGGGGGTCACCGGGAGCGTCCCGGGACCACCGGAGGGGCCCCAGGGGTCCATCGGGTGGGGCCACCCATCCCGGTGGGGCCCCTAGGACGCAAGGGGAAGTGTCCAGCCCTCTGGGCTGGCGCACCACTAGGGGGGCCCACCTCCCCATGCGCCTAGGGTTAAAACCCTAAGGGGGAGGGGGGCTCCACTTGCCTTGGGGGGCAAGGAACCCCCCCTGGCCGCCGCCCCCCTTGCAGATTGGATCTGTAGGGGGCCCAGTCGCACCCCCTAGCCCCTATATATATGTGGGGAGGGAGAGGGCAGCCGCACCCAAGCCCTGGCGCCTCTCCCCCTCCCGTCACACCTCCATACTCCAACGCAGGGCGCCCGGCGAAGCCCTGCTGCGATCTCCACTGCATCCGTCATCACGCCGTCGTGCTGCCGGATCTCTGACGACTTCTCCTCCCCCCTTGCTGGATCAAGAAGGAGGTGACGTTGCTGCACCGTACGTGTGTTGAACACGGAGGTGCCGTCCGTTCGGCGCTAGATCATCGGTGACGAAGAACGTGAAGAGTACGACTACTTCATCCACACTTCGTTGAAAGCTTCCGCACGCGATCTACATAACGGTATGTAGATGCACTCTTACTTGCTCGTTGCTAGATGTCTCCATAGTTGGATCTTGGTGAGGGCGTAGAAATTTTTTGAATTATGCTACGTTCCCCAACAGTGGCATCAGAGCCTAGGTTTTATGCGTAGCATCTTGCACGAGTAGAACACAAAGCAGTTGTGGGCGTTTGGTTTTGTTCAACTTTCTTACCGTTACTAGTCAATCTTGATTCGGCGGTATTGTGGGATGAAGCGGCCCGGACCGACTTTACACGTACGCTTACGTGAGACTGGTTCCACCGACAGACATGCACTAGATGCATAAGGTGGCTGGCGGGTGTCTGTCTCTCCTACTTTAGTCGGATCGGATTCGATGAAAAGGGTCCTTATGAAGGGTAAATAGAAGTTGACAAATCACGTTGTGGTTTTGGCGTAGGTAAGAAACATTCTTGCTAGAAATCCTATAGAAGCCACGTAAAACTTGCAACAACAATTAGAGGACGTCTAACTTGTTTTTGCAGCATGTGTGATGTGACGTGGTATGGCCAAAATGAAGATGTGATGAATGATATATGAGATGTATGAGATTGATCATGTTCTTGTAATAGGGAATCACGACTTGCATGTTGATGAACTTGACAACCGACAGGAGCCATAGGAGTTGTCTTAATTATTGTATGACCTGCGTGTCACTGAATAACGCCATGTAATTACTTTACTTCATTGCTAAACGTTAGCTATAGTAGTAGAAGTAATAGTTGGCGTGACGACTTCTTCAAGACACGATGATGGAGATCATGATGATGAAGATCATGGTGTCGAGCCGGTGACAAGATGATCATGGTGCCCCGAAGATGGAGATCCAAGGAGCAAGATGATATTGGCCATATCATGTCACTTTAATTGATTGCATGTGATGTTTATCATGTTTATGCATCTTGTTTACTTAGAACGACGGTAGTAAATAAGATGATCTCTCACTAAAATTTCAAGTATTGTGTTTCCCCTAACTGTGCACCGTTGCTAAAGTTCGTTGCTCCGAAGCACCACGTGATGATCGGGTGTGATAGGTTCTAGCATTCGCATACAACGGGTGTAAGACAGATTTACACACGCGATACACTTAGGGTTCACTTGACGAGCCTAGCATGTACAGACATGGCCTCGGAACACGGAAGACCGAAAGGTCGAACACGAGTCGTATAGAAGATACGATCAACATGAAGATGTTCACCGTTGATGACTAGTCCGTCTCACGTGATGATCGGACTTGGGCTAGTCGATTCGGATCGTGTATCACTTACATGACTAGAGAGATGTCATTCTGAGTGGGAGTTCATTGGAATTTGATTAAGATGAACTTAATTATCATGAACTTAGTCTAAATTCTTTACAATATCTCTTGTAGATCAAATGGCCCACGCTCAGGTTTCCCTCAACTTCAACGCGTTCCTAGAGAAAACCAAGCTGAAAGACGATGGTAGCAACTATACGGATTGGGTCCGTAACCTGAGGATTATCCTCATAGCTGCCAAGAGATCATATGTCCTAGAAGCACCGCTAGGTGATGCACCTACTCCCGATGCGGCCCAAGACGTTTTGAACGTTTGGCAGTCGCGTAGTGATGATTACTCCCTGGTTCAGTGCGGCATGCTTTACAGCTTAGAGTCGGGGCTCCAAAAACGTTTTGAGCACCACGGAGCATATGAGATGTTCGAAGAGCTGAAAATGGTTTTCCAAGCTCATGCCCGAGTCGAGAGATATGATGTCTCCGACGCATTCTACAGCTGTAAGATGGAGGAGAACAGTTCTGTCAGTGAGCACATCCTCAAGATTTCAGGATTGCACAGCCGCTTGTCTCAGCTGGGAATGAATCTCCCAGATGAAGCGGTCATTGACAGAATCCTCCAGTCGCTCCCACCAAGCTTCAAGAGCTTCGTGTTGAACTTTAATATGCAGGGGATGGAGAAGTCCATTCCCGAGGTATATTCAATGCTGAAATCAGCGGAGGTAGACATCAAGAAAGAACATCAAGTGTTGATGGTCAATAAAACCACTAAGTTCAAGAAAGGCAAGGGTAAGAAGAACTTCAAGAAGGACGGCAAGGGAGTTGCCGCGCCTGGCAAGCCTGTTGCCGGGAAGAAGCCAAAGTATGGACCCAAGCCTGAGACAGAGTGCTTTTATTGCAAGGGAACGGGTCACTGGAAGCGGAACTGCCCCAAATACTTAGCAGACAAGAAGGCCGGCAACGTCAAAGGTATATATGATATACATGTTATTGATGTGTACCTTACCAGCACTCGTAGTAGCTCCTGGGTATTCGATAC
>LR738712.1:580547412-580558891 GCA_902687465.1 Secale cereale
TTCCAAGGTCGATGTGATCGCCGTCGGCACGCTACCTCTACATCTACCCTCGGGATTAGTTTTAAACCTGAATAATTGTTATTTAGTACCAGCTTTGAGCATGAACATTGTTTCTGGATCTCGTCTTATGCGAGATGGCTACTCTTTCAAATCGGAGAATAATGGTTGTTCTATTTATTTGAGAGATATGTTTTATGGTCATGCCCCGCTGGTCAATGGTTTATTTTTGATGAATCTCGAACGTAGTGATACACATATTCATAGTGTAGATGCCAAAAGATGTAAAGTTGATAATGATAGTCCCACATACTTGTGGCATTGCCGCCTTGGTCATATTGGTGTCAAACGTATGAAGAAGCTCCATTCAGATGGACTTCTAGAGTCTCTTTATTATGAATCATTTGACACGTGCGAACCATGCCTCTTGGGCAAGATGACCAAGACTCCGTTCTCCGGAACAATGGAGCGAGCAACCAACTTACTGGAAATCATACATACCGATGTGTGCGGTCCAATGAGTGTTGAGGCTCGCGGAGGCTACCGTTATGTTCTCACCCTCACGGATGACTTGAGTAGATACGGGTATATCTATTTGATGAAACACAAGTCTGAGACCTTTGAAAAGTTCAAGGAATTTCAGAATGTGGTTGAGAATCAACGTGACAGAAAAATAAAATTCTTGCGATCGGATCGTGGGGGTGAATATTTAAGTCATGAATTTGGCACACACCTTAGAAGCTGTGGAATTGTTTCACAATTGACACCGCCCGGAACACCTCAACGTAACGGTGTGTCCGAACGTCGAAATCGTACTCTGTTGGACATGGTGCGATCTATGATGTCCCTTACCGATTTACCGCTATCTTTTTGGGGTTATGCTTTAGAGACTGCCGCATTCACTTTAAATAGGGCTCCGTCGAAATCCGTTGAGACGACTCCGTATGAACTTTGGTTTGGCAAGAAACCAAAGCTGTCGTTTCTGAAAGTTTGGGGTTGCGATGCTTATGTCAAGAAACTTCAACCTGAAAAGCTCGAACCCAAATCGGAAAAATGCGTCTTCATAGGATACCCAAAGGAAACAATTGGGTACACCTTCTACCACAGATCCAAAGGCAAAGTCTTTGTTGCCAAGAATGGATGCTTTCTGGAGAAAGAGTTTCTCTCGAAAGAAGTGAGTGGGAGGAAAGTAGAACTTGATGAGGTGACAGTCACCACTCCTGTAACGGAAAGTAGCGCAGCGCAGGAAACTGTTCCTGAGGTGCCTACACCGACAAGGGAGGAAGTTAATGATAATGATCATGAAGAAACTGATCAAGTTGCTACTGAACTTCGAAGGTCCACAAGGGCACGTTCCGCACCAGAGTGGTACGGCAACCCTGTACTGGAAATCATGTTGTTAGACAACGGTGAACCTTCGAACTATGAAGAAGCGATGGCGGGCCCGGATTCCAATAAATGGCTTGGAGCCATGAAATCCGAGATAGAATCCATGTATGAAAACAAAGTATGGACTTTGGTGGACTTGCCTGATGATAGGCACGCCATAGAAAATAAATGGATATTTAAGAAAAAGACAGACGCGGATGGTAATGTGACCATCTATAAAGCTCGGCTTGTCGCTAAGGGTTATCGACAAGTTCAAGGGATTGACTACGACGAGACTTTCTCTCCCGTAGCGATGCTGAAGTCAGTCAGAATCATGTTAGCTATTGTCGCATTCTATGATTATGAGATATGGCAAATGGACGTCAAAACAGCATTCCTTAACGGCTTCCTCAAGGAAGAGTTGTATATGATGCAACCGGAAGGTTTTGTCGATCCAGAGAACGCTAACAAGGTATGCAAGCTCCAGCGCTCGATCTACGGGCTGGTGCAAGCATCTCGGAGTTGGAATATTTGCTTTGATGAGATGATCAAAGCGTTTGAATTTATACAGACTTATGGAGAAGCCTGTATTTACAAGAAAGTGAGTGGGAGCTCTGTGGCATTTCTCATATTATATGTGGATGACATATTGCTGATGGGAAATGATATAAAATTCTTGGAAAATGTAAAGGCCTACTTGAATAAAAGTTTTTCAATGAAGGACCTTGGAGAACCTGCTTACATATTAGGCATCAAAATCTATAGAGATAGATCAAGACGCCTCATTGGTCTTTCACAAGGTACATACCTTGACAAAATATTGAAGAAGTTCAATATGGATCAGTCAAAGAAAGGATTCTTGCCTGTTTTGCAAGGTATGAGATTGAGCAAAGCTCAGTCGCCGACCACGGCAGAAGATAGAGAAAAGATGAGTGTCATTCCCTATGCCTCGGCCATAGGTTCTATCATGTATGCCATGCTGTGTACCAGACCTGATGTGAACCTTGCCGTAAGTTTGGTAGGGAGGTACCAAAGTGATCCTGGTACGGAACTGAAAGCACATTTGCTCCCTGGGTGGTTTTGGTAATTAATGACAACATACTTTGTGGTTGGACTAATGCCTTTATCAAGTATGTTTCAGGAAATCCAATCACATTGGCTATGGAAATGACTGAAGAAGTGGACCCCACAAAATGCTAAGGCAAGCATTGGCAAAAGCTCAAGACTCTATTTTTGGTTTAGTGATCCAAGATCACATTGAGTCCATAGGAAAAGCCAATACTATTAAAAGGGGATGAGGTTGTGTTGATGATCTGGTTGCTCAAGTGCTTAGTGATATATCTCCTTCAACTATCAGCACCTTTCACTACTATACACACTCATAAGTAATCTCGGACAAACCGATTCTTCCAACTCAGTCCCACCGAGATGAACCACTTCAGCCATATTCCAAACCCTAGAAAAATCGGTCATTCCGAGTTTGAGATCGGTCTCACCGAAACTGGACTGCCAACCTTCTGTAATCATTTGACATCATTTCGGAATATCCGAGTTTGCATTATCGGTCCCACCGAGATTGGCAAGCCTCTGTCTTGCCTCAAATCGGTCTCACCGATATTGCATTTCCGGTCTCACCGATTCTGGCATGTTCCTGTCTTTTCTCAAATCGGTCTAACCGAGTTTTCTTTCTCGGTCCCACCGAAAACTCCAACGTTCATATCATTTACACTTTCGGTCTCACCGAGACGGTATTTTCGGTCCCACCGAAAATCCCAACGTTCACTATATTTGAACTTTCGGTCTGACCGAGTTTTAACTTCGGTCTCACCGAGATTGGTCAAATGTGTGTGTAACGGTTGGATTTTGTGTGGAGGCTATATATACCCCTCCACCCCCTCCTCATTCGTGAGGAGAGCCATCAGAAAGTACCACCACTTCTACCATACACTTTCTGAGAAGTGAACCACCTACCCTTGTGTTGAGATCAAGTCATTCCATTCCTACCATATGAAACTTGATCTCTAGCCTTCCCAAGTTGCTTTCCACTCAAATCTTTCTTCCACCACAGCCATATCAGTGAGGAGAGTTGAGTGTTGGGGAGATTATCATCTGAAGCACAAGAGCAAGGAGTTCATCACCATCAACACCGTCTATTACCTTTTGGGGGGTGGTGCCTCCTAGATTGGTTAGGTGTCGCTTGGGAGCCTCCGTCGTGATGTGGAGTTGAACCAAGAAGTTTGTAAGGGCAAGGAGATCGCCTACTTCGTGAAGATCTACCCCGAGTAAGGCTAGTCCTCCGTGGGCGTAGGCCGTGATGGAATAGACGAGGTTGCTTCTTCGTGGACCCTTCGTGGGTGGAGCCCTCCGTGGACTCGCGCAGCCGTTACCCTCCGTGGGTTGAAGTCTCCATCAACGTGGATGTACGATAGCACCACCTATCGGAACCACGACAAAAATCTCCGTGTCACCAAACTGCGTTTGATCTTCTCCACTTCCATTTACTATATATGCAATTTACTTTCCGCTGCCCATACTCTAGAATTGCATGTGTAGTATGTTACTTGACTTGATCTTAATTGCAAAACTGCCTAAAACTTTGCACAACCAAAAGGCAGATTTTTTATCTTGTCAAGTAGTCTAATCACCCCCCCCTCTAGACCTACTTCTTCGATCCTACAATTGGTATCAGAGCTTTGGTCTCCATTGCTTTGGTTTACACACCATTGGAGGAAGATGGACGTGTCTACGGATGGGAGTGTTAGCCATAGAGTGCCTGTTCTTGATGGAAGGTTTTATAACTCTTGGAGGTCTGAAATGCTTAGTATCTTTAAGATGTACAATTTGTGCAAATATGTTGAGACCCCCTATGTGCCTCCTGTTGATCCCTTGCACCCTACCATGGATGAAGAGCTTGATTTGCTTCGTAACCTTAGAACTGTAAATCTTATCATTAGAGGGTTACCCGATGATTTGCTTAAGCTTGTTACAAACTTTGAGTGTGCCTATGCTATATGGAAGTTCTTGGAAGAACTTTATCCGGACTACTCTTTGAGAAGTCTTGATGAAATTCTACACAAGACTATTGAATTTGATAGGTTGCACCCCAATGATCCCAACTTTGATAAATGCTTCTTTGAGCTTCGTGATCTTATGAAAAAGAAGGGTGATCCCGGTCTTATCAATGTTATCATTAGAAATGCTCTTGCATTGCATTCCGAAGATTATTGTTCCATTAACCAAACTAATGCAAATACTTATCAAATTGACCTAGGTGTTGATGATGAACAATCTATGGGTCAATATGATGATGAGCATGAGCATGATGATGATTACTCCGATTCGGACACCGAGCTAGACAAAGTCATGAAGAGTCTCAATCTCATGGCAAATCTGAGAGACTACATGTCCGGTGGAAAAGAGTGGATTCTTGATAGTGGATGCACCGATCACATGACCGGAAACAAAGACATGTTTCGAGAGCTTGCAAAAAACGATGGCCCACGCAAGTATGTGACTTTTGGAGACAACTCCAAGGGTAAGGTACTCGGCCTTGGTAAGGTGGCCATATCTCATGATAGCTCTATTCAAAATGTCATGCTTGTAGAATCTCTTGGATACAATTTACTTTCCGTGTCTAGATTAGCTGACTTTGGATTCAATGTGCTATTCACTAAAGTAGATTGCCAAGTCTTTCGTCGTGATAATCAAAACATGGCTTTTACTGGTATTCGTAGAGGTGATCTATATATTGTTGATTTCACTAAGAAAGCCCAACCTAGAGCTTGTTTCATTGCTAAATCCTCTAAAGGTTGGTTGTGGCATAGAAGGCTAGGACATGTTGGTATGCGTAATCTAGACAAGCTAATCAAAGGTGATCATATTCTTGGTGTTAAAGATGTTCTCTTTGACAAAGATAGACTTTGTAGTGCTTGTCAAGCAGGAAAACAAGTTGGTGGAAGTCATCCCGTGAAAAACATCATGACCACAAGGAGACCGCTTGAGCTTCTTCATATGGATCTTTTCGGTCCCAATGCTTACAAAAGCCTTGGTGGTAACTCCTTTGGTCTAGTTATAGTTGATGATTATTCCAGATTTACGTGGGTATTTTTCCTTGATGATAAATCGCAGGTTCAGAGGATCTTCAAGACCTTTGCCAAAAAGGCCCAAAATCAATTTGAGGTGAAGATCAAGAAAGTTCGGAGTGACAATGGAACGGAGTTCAAGAACGCCAATGTAGACTCTTTTCTCGATGAGGAAGGGATTCTACATGAGTTCTCGGCTACGTACACTCCTCAACAAAATGGAGTTGTTGAGAGGAAGAACCGAACGCTCATAGAGATGGCAAGAACGATGCTTGATGAATACAAGACACCGAAGCACTTTTGGGGAGAAGCCGTCGAGACAGCTTGTCATGCCATCAATAGGCTTTATCTTCATAAGCTCCTTGGCAAGACATCATACGAGCTTCTCACCGGTAACAAACCCCAAGTGGGATACTTTCGTGTCTTTGGTTCAAAATGTTATATCCTTGATAAGCATCGTCGGTCTAAATTTGCTCCTAAATCTCATGAAGGCTTTCTTCTTGGTTATGGATCAAACTCCCACACCTACCGTGTCTACAATAATTTCACCCGAAAGGTTGAAGAGACGGTAGACGTGAAGTTTGATGAATCTAACGGCTCGCAAGTAGAGCAAATGCCTATTGATGTAGGAGACAAGGACCCATCGGAAGCTATCCAAGATTTATCTATTGGAAAGATCCGTCCCATGGAAGTGAAGGAGAGTACCTCATCTACATATGTGGAGCCACCTACCTCACGGCGAGATGAACCTCAAGGCAACATGGAGGCCTCCACAAGTGGAACTCACCAAGATGAGGAAATGCAACAAGAAGATCCACCACAACCTCCCTCTCCACCACCTCAAGACAACACCAACAACAATGAAGAAGAAGAAGAAGAAGAAGAAGATGAAGATGATGAGGAAGCTGAGCCACAACATCAACAAAAGCTATCCCGAGTCCGAGCAAGAGTCAAGAAAAATCATCCCGTGGAACAAATGATGAATGACATCAACTCCGGGAGAATTACTCGCTCTAAAACTCGCTTAGCTAACTTTTGTGAGCATTACTCATTTATCTCTAGTATTGAACCTATGAAGGTAGAAGAAGCACTTGAAGACCCAGATTGGGTGAACGCTATGCACGAAGAACTACACAACTTCGAGAGGAACAAGGTGTGGACTTTGGTAGAGAAGCCCAACGATGATCAAAACATCATTGGAACCAAATGGGTGTTTCGGAACAAGCAAGATGAAGATGGACAAGTCATCCGCAACAAGGCTCGTCTCGTAGCTCAAGGTTACACACAAGTCGAAGGTATGGACTATGGTGAGACCTATGCCCCCGTTGCTAGACTTGAGTCCATTCGCATTCTTCTTGCTTATGCCAATCACCATGATATTACTCTCTATCAAATGGACATCAAAAGTGCTTTCCTAAATGGTGAAATTGAGGAGGAAGTATTTGTTAAACAACCTCCCGGTTTTGTGAATCCCAAAAAGCCTAATCATGTTTACAAGCTGCACAAAGCTCTTTATGGTCTTAAACAAGCCCCTAGAGCTTGGTACAAATGCTTGACTAGCTTTCTTCTTGAAAAAGGCTTTGAGATTGGAAAGATAGACTCAACGCTGTTCACAAAAAGGGTTAATGGTGAACTATTTGTGTGCCAAATATATGTTGATGATATTATCTTTGGTTCAACTAACCCCCATTTTAGCAAGAAGTTTGGACAGCTCATGTCGGAGAAGTATGAAATGTCCATGATGTGTGAACTCAAATTCTTCCTTGGGTTGCAAATCAAGCAATCTAAGGAGGGTACTTTTGTCTCACAAACAAAGTACACCAAGGATCTCTTCAAGAAGTTCAACATGCAAGAAAGCAAAGGTATGAGTACCCCCATGCCTACTAGTGGACATAATGACTTGACTAAAGATGGAGAACCCGTTGATCAAAGGGTTTACCGTTCTATGATTGGTTCTCTATTATATCTTTGTGCTTCTCGTCCTGACATAATGTTGAGTGTATGTATGTGTGCGCGATATCAAGCAGCCCCTAAAGAATGTCATCTTAAAGCTGTTAAAAGGATAGTGAGATACTTGATACACACACCAAACTTTGGCATTTGGTATCCTAAGAGGGCCTCTTTCGATCTTGTTGGCTATTCCGACTCGGACTATGCCGGTGACAAGGTTGATAGAAAGTCAACTTCGGGTACGTGTCAATTCCTTGGTCGATCCCTTGTATCTTGGTCCTCCAAGAAACAAAATTCGGTATCACTATCCACTGCCGAAGCGGAATATATTGCTGCTGGTTCGTGTTGTGCTCAATTGCTATGGATGACACAAACGCTTAAGGATTATGGGATACATGTGAGACGTGTTCCCTTGCTTTGTGATAATGAGAGTGCAATTAAAATTGGACACAATCCAGTGCAACACTCTCGAACAAAGCATATTGAAGTTCGTCACCATTTTATTCGTGATCATATTGCCAAGGGTGACATTAATCTTAAGCATGTTCGTACTGACAAACAACTTGCTGATATCTTTACAAAACCTCTTGATGAGAAGGTGTTTTGTCGCTTGAGGAGTGAGTTGAACATCATTGATGCTTCAAACTTGGAGTGATAACTCCATTGATGCATGCAAGGCATGAGCCTACTTGACTAATCCTTGATATTTCTCTTATGATGATGATCATATGTCTTGGACACATTTGCCTCCTTGTATTGCATCTAACTTTTTGCAGGTACTTGGATGATCTACATTCCACAAGATTACCACACACTCAAATCATGAGTAATCTTGTCATTGACCAAGTATCTAGCCCTTTGGGATGTTGAGCTCAAGGAACAAAATTCCACATATCCTTTTTGACATCTTATACATCTAGTTTTTCACTCTTGTCATCTTGGATATTCTTGAGTATTTCCTTGCTTGCCTAACCCATGTAGGAAGATGTTCTACACAAGTAGAAATGGCGCTCCAACTTCACATTCAATGAGCACCTACATCAAGCTTACCTATATGAGTAAAGCAACAACAAGCCCAAGGTATGTTCTTCACATCTTTGAGGAGCTTTGCTCAAAAGCCATGAGTACAAGCAGCTTCATAAGATGTGATCACATCAAATGCTTAATCGAAAAATGGCAATCCCATTTTGAGCTTAAACGATGAGTATGACCTATGATCAAATGTCCTCATTTGACTCCTAAGTCAATATACTCAAACATAGGTGACTTTGTCGCCGACCTTTATCTAGATGAAGTACATATGCTTTTGGAGTTTTTCTGTTTTCTCTTATGTTCTCTCATTGAGTTTTCCTTTACAAAAAAAAAAAACTTTTTATTTCTTTTCTTATATTTCTTTGTGAATATCCTTCTGGAAATCTTTTTATGACTCTGATCAATTCCCTGAAAATCTTTTACAAATTCATTGCAAATCCTTTGAAACATCCCTCGCAGAGTGAGCTGGATTATTTCTGTGTTTCCTTGGATTTATCTTCCAGGACATCACCTTCTGCAGCTCCACTCAGACTTAAATCTTAAAGAGGGAGAGGACTCAAATTTGGACTCAAATTGTTTCTCTATGAATGTTCTTGTTTGTCCCGTTGTGATTCTTAAGGATCCCACTTCTTTCTTTCTTTCTTTCTTTCTTTCCATCTTTCCTGTCCTACCTAGTTTACTGTCCTTTTCGGCACTTGATGTCAAAGGGGGAGAGAACTTAGGGGAGTAGGGGGAGTAGGGGAGAAGAGAAGACTTAGGGGAAGAAGAAAAGCAATCTTATCTTAAGGGGGAGAGAATCACATCAAAGCTTTATCGTGTTTTACATTGGACATTACAATTGGCATCTTTCGTTTGATTTTGCTTTTTCCATCATACCCCTTGTTCTCACAATTGATATCCTATGGAAAGCAAAATCTCTCAGAGTTCATTGAAAATCTTTTAGTTTCGGAGACATGTTTGGTGATTCAAGCTTGTGCTCAATATGAGACACTCTTTGTACATGTTCTCCCTGGCTTGGTACTCTTGATGTTCTTGCAGTTGGTTGAAGGAATACTCTTGTGTTGTCTAACCTTGTTTTCCCAAGTTTATTCTTTCAGGTACAATGCCAAGGAACCTCAAGGTAAGTATATGCATCTTGCAGAATGTGCATGATGGTGACTTGCTTGTAAATACTTGTTTGCAAGAAATCACTATGCACATATGCATTATCACTCACTTCCTTTTCATCTGCTCTGATGCATATAGCCAAGCTGCATGTAGCACATCTTGCTTATCTCTCTTGTGTGCTTGTGGTAGTCCAAAACCATAATCTATGAAAATCTTGCACACTTGTAGGGGGAGCCTGTGTACTACATGCTTGTCAAAGCTTTCATGATAATTCTGTCTTTCTTTCAATAAAGCTTTGATGTCTTGTTTAGTGTGATTTTAGTGTGTTGCCATCAATTACCAAAAAGGGGGAGATTGAAAGCACATTTGCTCCCTGGGTGGTTTTGGTAATTAATGACAACATACTTTGTGGTTGGACTTATGCCTTTATCAAGTATGTTTCAGGAAATCCAATCACATTGGCTATGGAAATGACTGAAGAAGTGGACCCCACAAAATGCTAAGGCAAGCATTGGCAAAAGTTCAAGACTCTATTTTTGGTTTAGTGATCCAAGATCACATTGAGTCCATAGGAAAAGCCAATACTATTAAAAGGGGATGAGGTTGTGTTGATGATCTGGTTGCTCAAGTGCTTAGTGATATATCTCCTTCAACTATCAGCACCTTTCACTACTATACACACTCATAAGTAATCTCGGACAAACCGATTCTTCCAACTCAGTCCCACCGAGATGAACCACTTCAGCCATATTCCAAACCCTAGAAAAATCGGTCATTCCGAGTTTGAGATCGGTCTCACCGAAACTGGACTGCCAACCTTCTGTAATCATTTGACATCATTTCGGAATATCCGAGTTTGCATTATCGGTCTCACCGAGATTGGCAAGCCTCTGTCTTGCCTCAAATCGGTCTCACCGATATTGCATTTCCGGTCTCACCGATTCTGGCATGTTCCTGTCTTTTCTCAAATCGGTCTAACCGAGTTTTCTTTCTCGGTCCCACCGAAAACTCCAACGTTCATATCATTTACACTTTCGGTCTCACCGAGACGGTATTTTCGGTCCCACCAAAAATCCCAACGTTCACTATATTTGAACTTTCGGTCTGACCGAGTTTTAACTTCGGTCTCACCGAGATTGGTCAAATGTGTGTGTAACGGTTGGATTTTGTGTGGAGGCTATATATACCCCTCCACCCCCTCCTCATTCGTGAGGAGAGCCATCAGAAAGTACCACCACTTCTACCATACACTTTCTGAGAAGTGAACCACCTACCCTTGTGTTGAGATCAAGTCATTCCATTCCTACCATATGAAACTTGATCTCTAGCCTTCCCAAGTTGCTTTCCACTCAAATCTTTCTTCCACCACAGCCATATCAGTGAGGAGAGTTGAGTGTTGGGGAGATTATCATCTGAAGCACAAGAGCAAGGAGTTCATCACCATCAACACCGTCTATTACCTTTTGGGGGGTGGTGCCTCCTAGATTGGTTAGGTGTCGCTTGGGAGCCTCCGTCGTGATGTGGAGTTGAACCAAGAAGTTTGTAAGGGCAAGGAGATCGCCTACTTCGTGAAGATCTACCCCGAGTAAGGCTAGTCCTCCATGGGCGTAGGCCGTGATGGAATAGACGAGGTTGCTTCTTCGTGGACCCTTCGTGGGTGGAGCCCTCCGTGGACTCGCGCAGCCGTTACCCTCCGTGGGTTGAAGTCTCCATCAACGTGGATGTACGATAGCACCACCTATCGGAACCACGACAAAAATCTCCGTGTCACCAAACTGCGTTTGATCTTCTCCACTTCCATTTACTATATATGCAATTTACTTTCCGCTGCCCATACTCTAGAATTGCATGTGTAGTATGTTACTTGACTTGATCTTATTTGCAAAACTGCCTAAAACTGTGCACAACCAAAAGGCAGATTTTTTATCTTGTCAAGTAGTCTA
>LR738712.1:580558901-580600916 GCA_902687465.1 Secale cereale
GAATTATGTTCAGGATGGAGACATAGATATTTGTAAAGTGCATACGGATCTGAATGTCGCAGACCCGTTGACTAAACCTCTTTCACGGGCAAAACATGATCAACACCAGAACTCTATGGGTGTTCGATTCATCACAATGTAACTAGATTATTGACTCTAGTGCAAGTGGGAGACTGTTGGAGATATGCCCTAGAGGCAATAATAAAAGCATTATTATTATATCTCCTTGTTCATGATAATTGTCTGTTATTCATGCTTGAATTGTATTGTACGGAAACAGCGATACATGTGTGAATACACAGACCACAATGAGTCCCTGGTAGGCCTCTAGTTACCAGCTCGTTGATCAACAGATGGTCACGGTTTCCTGACCATGGACATGAGATGTCAGTGATAACGGGATCACATCATTAGGAGAATGATGTGATGGACAAGACCCAAACTTGAGCATAACACGAGATCGTATAGTTCGTAATGCATAACCTTTTCGGTGTCAAGTATTTATTCCTTAGACCATGAGGTTGTACAACTCCTGGATACCGTAGGAGTACTTTGGGTGTGCCAACCGTCACAACGTAACTGGGTGGCTATAAAGGTACGCATTGGGTATCTCCGAAAGTGTCTGTTGAGTTGGTACGAACCGAGACTGGGATGTTGTCACTCCGTATGACGGAGAGGTACCTCTGGGCCCACTCGGTAAGACATCATCATAATGAGCTCAATGTGACTAAGTAGTTAGTCACGGGATGATCGATTACGGATCGAGTAAAGAGACTTGCCATGACGAGATTGAACAAGGTATCGGGAATACCGACGATCGAATCTCGGGCAAGTACCGTACCGATGGACAAAGGGAATAACATACGGGATTGAGTGAATCCTTGACACGGTGGTTCATTCGATGAAGATCATCGAGGAACACGTGGGAACCAACATGGGTATCCAGATCCCGCTGTTGGTTATTGACCGGAGAGTCATCTCGGTCATGTCTACGTGTCTCCCGAACCCGTAGGGTCTACACACTTAAGGTTCGGTAATGCTAGGGTCGTAGAGATAAATGCACGTGGAAACCCGAAAGTTGTTTGGAGTCCCGGATGAGATCCCGGACGTCACGAGGAGTTCCGGAATGGTCCGGAGGTAAAGACTGATATATAGGAAGTCCAGTTTCGGCCAACGGGTGATCTCCGGGGGTCACCGGGAGCGTCCCGGGACCACCGGAGGGGCCCCGGGGGTCCACCGGGTGGGGCCACCCATCCCGGTGCGGCCCCTAGGCCGCAAGGGGAAGTGTCCAGCCCTCTGGGCTGGCGCACCACTAGGGGGGCCCACCTCCCCATGCGCCTAGGGTTAAAACCCTAAGGGGGAGGGGGGCTCCACTTGCCTTGGGGGCAAGGAACCCCCCCTGGCCGCCGCCCCCTTGCAGATTGGATCTGCAGGGGGCCCAGGCGCACCCCCCTGGCCCCTATATATATGTGGGGAGGGAGAGGGCAGCCACACCCAAGCCCTGGCGCCTCTACCCCTCCCGTCACACCTCCATACTCCAACGCAGGGCGCCCGGCGAAGCCCTGCTGCGATCTCCACTGCATCCGTCATCACGCCGTCGTGCTGCCGGATCTCTGACGACTTCTCCTCCCCCCTTGCTAGATCAAGAAGGAGGTGACGTTGCTGCACCGTACGTGTGTTGAACGCGGAGGTGCCGTCCGTTCGGCGCTAGATCATCGGTGACGAAGAACGTGAAGAGTACGACTACTTCATCCACACTTCGTTGAGAGCTTCCGCACGCGATCTACATAACGGTATGTAGATGCACTCTTACTTGCTCGTTGCTAGATGTCTCCATAGTTGGATCTTGGTGAAGGCGTAGAAATTGTTTGAATTATGCTACGTTCCCCAACATCATACTCCTCAATACTACTCATAGATTCATCAAAATAAGCAAACAACACACGAAAAATAGAATCTGTCAAAAACAGAATAGTCTATAGTAATCTATAACTCCCGCATACTTCTGTAACTCCAAAAACATTGAAATAAATTGCTAAACTTGGGGAATTTGTATATTAATCATCTGCAAAAAGAATCAACTAAATAGCTATAATGCCCAGTATGCGACTATGTCTCCCACGTGTCGAGGCACGACTTAAAGACATAAGCGCATACTAGAATGATCTCAAGTATGGTATCTTTGCACATCTCATGTAAAATTCAGGGATGAGATTGTAAAAGATAGTTGGCTTACACTCGCCACGTCACACAATGAATACAATAACATACATCATCCCAAACACAGGGTCCGACTACGGACGAAAGCCAAACGAGAAAGATACCATAAACATAAGGCCTGATCGCCCCTAGTAGGAACCACTACTGATCGTCAAAAACGTCACATACATATGGCCACCCTCTTCATCGAGCTCCCAGTGAAGTTCTGAACCATCTCATGCACTGTTCTCAGCGGTACCTGCATCTGGTGTGTGTTGAATCTGTGAGCCACAAAGGACTCAGCAATCCCATTCCCGGGTATCAAAACTAACAAAGCCTCAGGTGGGGAAAGGCTGTAAAAGTTGTTGCAGCAAGCACTAAGCACTAGCTTACGAGTTTAGAGCGAGAAGAGAACAAGTGCCAACGATCGCCAAGTTGATCAAGAAGTGATCCTAGCTACTCACGATCAAACATGACCCCACCGTGGTCACTTCCCGAAGCCCTTCGGAAAGATACCATCACGGTTACTCACGCAGGTAGTGTATTCTTATGAATAGGGTGTCAAGTTATCTACAACCGGATATTAACAAATTCCCATCTGCCACATAACCGCGGGCACGGCTTTTGAAAGATCAAATCTTGCAGGGGTGTCTCAACTTAGCCCATCACAAGCTCACGATCCGTGGAGTCGCAACTCCAAAGTGGGAAGACCCGAGTATTCTCGGAATCTCATGCTCAAGATATTTCGACAAAGGTAAAACTAATCCAGCAAGACCTCCCAGCGTGTCGACACCCTGATAGTAGCCGCGCGCATCTTGTCTCAGGCCACGACCGGATGAGCTATGGTTACAGCATCCAAAATACCCCAAGTTGCCAAGGGGCGGTGCCGCAAGATGCTCTAGGTTGGACGAACACTCATGAGAAGCACTGGCCCGGGGTTGTAAAATTAAGTCCTCGGGGTCCGAAAAGTTCTTATGCAAGTTATTTAGTTATGGCAAATGGTAAAACCAATGTTGGGCCTTGCTGGAAAAGCTTTAAGCAGTGCGAATTATCAAGGGGGGGCCCATAAACCCCAACTGTGTTAGGAACGCAAAATCAAGGAACATAACACCGGTTTATCGGGTCCTAAGGTGGCATGAGTGGAACAAAACACCAAGCAGAAGGCCAAGCCTTCCACCCATTGCCAATATATATGTGCATTGATTAACATAGATATATATTGTGTTATCCCATAAAAACAAGTTCAACATGGAGCAATCTTCAATCTTCACCTGCAACTAACAACTCTATAAGAGGGGCCGAGGAAAAGCGCACTTAGCCAATCAACAGTTTGCTAGGAGGGCGGTTAGAGTGTTTCATGGCAACAATAGGAGGCTGACAAACTGAAATAGGCATCGAGGCATAGCTAAAGAGTGAGACAACTAGCATAGGCAAAGATAGAGGTGATATCGGGGAACGGTCATCTTGCCTGGGATTCCACAAGGAAGAAGAACGAGTCCATGAAGAAGGCAAACGAACGTAGTCGAACGGATCCTCACAACTCCGGAACGGAACCGAAGCTAACAAGAGAAGCAACCGGAAAGAAGCAAACAACACGGTAAACACACAAGCATAAACAAACATAGGATGCACAAACAAGTATGATGCATGCCCGGTTTAAAAATGCATGGCATGGCAAAGTGCACAAACAATACTACAAGTTAAGTGGGGCTCAATATGCAACGAGTTGCATATTGACAAAACACCACGTTAGATTATTTAGTTTGATCTCGTTATGAACCCAACAAGTTTAAATATTTTTTTAAACATGGCAAGAGGTAAAGCATGAGCAAAACTACACTACCTAGTCATTTCAAATGAGGCCGGAAATAACAAACAACAATTTCAGAAAATCCCCATGTGCATAATTAGCAATTGTTAAAGAAAAGAACAATTTAAACATTTTAATGTTGTTATCATGATGCAGATGACATTTTCAAGTTTTTTGCAATTTTTATTAAAAGCTGACATGAGCAAGGTATGGAGTATTTCGTCACCGTGGTGGAAAGAAAGGGTGCCACGGCGGCGATACCCGAAAATGATGCCACGGCAACATAGCGGCCCCGGTAACTCGTTGAGAGACCGGTGCAAAAGATGAAGTGTGACAGAGAGCATGCAAAGATGGTGGGGTGCTCCCGGATACTGGGTTCCCACGGTTCGGCGACAGGGCATACGAGGAGGATCATGCAAGCGACAACTCGGACACGATGCGAACAAGTGGAACAACTCATACAACATGCATTCGTTCTCGGAAGGTCATCTCGGCGGTTATACCTTCGAAGCGTGCGGTTCGGGGTGGTTCGAGTCTCGAGGGAAGTAGTCGTTCACGTTTCGAAGAGGAAGTAGTTGTTCACGGGACGTAGTCATACACGTCGACGGTAGTCGTACTCATCTCGTCGTGGAAGTAGTGGTACTTGGCGTCTTGACGAATCCATGGCGACGGTAGTTGTTCACTCGACGGTCTTCGGCGACGGTAGTCGTTCTAGGCATCGGGCGTCGAGGTACTTGGCGGTTCCACCTACGGCGGTAGAGGTACTTGACGCATCACCATGTAGTCGTACACGTTCGGAGAGGAACTTGGCGGATCCGAGGGCTCCGGCCATCGTGGTACTTGTCGAAATCCACATCGGATGTAGTCGTTCATTTTGAAGAGGAACTTGGCGCATCCTAGGGTCGCCGTGTACTTGTCAGTCCGTGTAGTCGATCTTGGGATATTGGTGTATCCGTGCGTAGCGGTACTTGCTGTTCTGTGTGGTTGAACTCGAGGTGTTCTTGCTGTTAGACTTGCGGCGTTGGACAGAAAGATGGCAAGATAAACAAGGTAGCACCAGCTCATGTGGAAGGCTGCAGAAAAATATGCGGTGATGCGGTCTTGGCGGCAACCACCTGCTGTGACGGTGCTGGAGAGGCCATGGCTCCATGGATGAGCGGCGGCGATGGATCCGGTTCGCGGGAGGGAGGATCCGGCAGGCGAAACAAGCAGGGCCTGATCCGACCGGAGTCGGGACGAAGGCGAGCTCTGGCGACGGGACTTGGCGTCGGGGCCGGCGTGAGGAGATAGGGCGGCGTCAGGCGACGCGACGAGGAGATGACCGAGGACATCGGGGCTGGAGGTCCGACGGTAGAGCCACGAGATGGCGAGGATGAGGGAGCTCCTCTCCCTGGAGCGGGGAGGAGAGCATCGAGCGAAGAGGGAGATGGGTATCGGGCACGGGCGAGAGGACGGGGTCGAGGGTGGCGGCGCAAGGAAAAGAGGAGAGGGGATCGATCGAGGGGCTGGCGAGGGGATCGGGCTTCCTAGGGTTAGGATTAGGTGTAGTTGGGCCAGGGAGATGGGTCTTGGCCCATGGTGGGTAGGCGTGGCTGCTGGGAATGGGCTGAAGTGGCCGGCTGGGCTGGTAGGAGGCCTGGATCGGCTGGGCTCTCTCCCTCACTCTCTTCTGGCATTCCTTCCCCATTTTAAAAAATAGAACAAAAGATAGAAATGCCCAGAGAGTTTGGAGAGGGTTTTGGCCAAGATAAAAATATCCCTACAACCCTAGAATTGCGAGCTATTTTAATAAAAATGCTTTGGCATGTTTTAGAGGCTGCAAAATTAAGCAAGTTTGAAAAAAAAACTCAAACTCGAATAATTCCTTAGCCCAACCAACACACTTCCAAAAGACCTGAAAATTGGAGGAGGTGGTCTTGACATGATCTAGTATTTATAGGAAGATATTGAACATTTTCTTGAACAAGAAAATGTCACTTGCAATAAACATGACTTGAAAAGAAGAAGCTAGTGGGGGCAGTGCACTTGATGAGGGATTTGGTGGCAAGAGAAAGATGCAACTGTGTTTTTGGTTGATTCCATAAAGAATGGAATATTTTAATATAGCTCCCTAATATATTGGGAGTATATGTTATAAAGAGAAGTCACCACGTGAATTCCCTCGATTTAAATGGGATCGAAGATCCATACCATTTATTTAGTTGAGTTTTTAAAAATTAATGACATGATGGCATGATGACATGATGCAATGCAAAGATAAATAGAGCGAACACAAATGAAACACACGATGAAACCCGGAACATATGGAAGTCTTCTGGAGCGTCCGTCTTGGGGCGTCACAACTCTCCCACACTAACAGAGGATCACGACTCGAGATCCTGGAGATGGCACCGGATACAAGCGGAAGAGGAAGAGGTAAAACAAAGTTACTTATTTGACAAACGAGTGAAACCACAAGCTTGAGAGGTTGACCAAATTAAAAGAAGAATACAACAGAGATGAAAGAGCTTGGAACCTCCATTAGCAAAGAGGAACAAGGAACATTATGAGAAACTTGTAGGTCGAAAGACATGAAACAAGAGCTTACGAACCAAAGAATATGAACCGCAACGGTATAGCCAAGGAATAAAATTACAGAATTTGGACAGCACTCCGTCTGAAAATGGAAGGAATTAAGATGAACTTGCCAAGTTGGGATGATACTTGATGAAATCAACAACACACTGCCTCCAAAAATATTGAATGAATGGCACAAGGGGTAAGAAAGGCTTCAGACAGCACTCCGGTTGAGAAGAGAGGCAAAGCTTGGTAGGAAGAGAGAACTTGAAGGGAGGCCACAACACTCCTGTTAAAATGGACAAGCAAAGGTAAGAACATGATCTCGATAAAACGAGATGATGGTTGGAGAGAGCAACATCACAATGCCTCCGGAATGAAAGAATATATGCTAGAACGTTGGAAAGAAAAGATCAGAGAAGAAAATGACAACTTCTCCCATGAATGAATTTGAAAATCATCCTTACGAAGAAGGATTGAACGGAGTTGTTAGAAATTCAACAACGAAAAGAATAAGCTTGATGTGGGCTTATGGAAAACATCTCAAAACTTGAGGTGAAATTCTGCCACTAACTTAAACAATTGATTTGATTGAGAGCACCAAGAGATGAAAAAAAATATTTCACCGGGAGGAACAATGAAGAACTTGGGTCATTTATAAGCACCATAAATAGCAACAATCCTTAGGGGAAAGCTTTAGGTGAAATATAACCCAAATAACTCCAACATAGAGATTGAAGGCTTGAAAGATCTCTTGAACGGAGAGAAAATGATGGGTTTAAATATCTCATTATTGATAACTTGTGAATCATGAAGCACGAAGGGAAATTGTCAAGAATGGCATAACACCACCTCAAAAGAAAAAAAAGGTAGAAAGAATTGCACTTCGTAATGCAAGAAGAAGAATACTTGAGCTCCAACAAGAATCTTGATGCAGACTTCGAGGATGAATTAAATCATGATGAACCACCAAGAAGAACTCCGGTAATGAAAGCATGAGAAGTGAAAAGATGAAAACAATAGGATTCAAGTCCTGCGATGATTAGATGGAGCTTTGAAATGATATAATTGAAATAACTTGGAGCTCCGGAAAACAAGATGAACAACTTGGGACCGAGAATATGATATGATGAACAAGCTCCGGAAAAAAGCAAAGAGATTAATCACTTCGGGAAAATAAGAATAAGATTTATTGTATGCTTATCGTTCATCAAATTAAATTGATGACAAGCAACGGATTTGGCCTACTACTTATTCTTCTTGAAAAGGATTGGAGAGAGATATAGCCAAACTTGAGAAAAGTCTTGAACGACTCACCGGTAGGATTTTGAAAGAACGAATGAATTAATACAATAACAAAGGAAGAGAAATCTTGAATGAACCACCGTAAGAATATGGAGACGAACGAAGAGGCATCAATGTAGTGTATTTGGAGGACAAAGTTGAAAACTGAGAACGAGGAAATCTTCTGAAATGATGGCCTTCGGAGGAACACAAGGAAAAGAATCCATGAAATACTCTGGAAGAATAAAAAGAGGAAGGTTGACCTGAAGTTGAAAAGAATTTGAAAGCGGTCTTGGAGAAGGCATGTGACTGATGGAAATCATTCTTACGTCACACTTTGAAAAGAATTGAGAATAACTCCGAAAAAATAGAAGAGTCGGGTAAGATCGTGGGAAAAGACCTGTGGGTTAGGGCCCACTCAAAAGAAACACCGTTGGAATTGATTACTTAAGAGATATTGCACCGGTTGAATTAAATGACTTGGTCGAGATAACAACCTCGAAATAGATTGAACTGGTTAAGAATGGAAATACGAATCTTCTGAGATATCTTGAACACTCCGGAGAAGAATTAGAGAGTTGAATAAACAGGAGAGACTTCGGATAAGAAATTTCAATATGGGAAAACATGTGAAACAAAAAGGAAGAGATATGATCATGACCGAAGCTTGAATTTAGTCCACCAGAGAAGAAACGAGAACGGAGAATGAAAAACTTGAAGCTTCCTGAGAAATCACTAGATAATGAAATTGAAAGAAAGAATGAAGAAACATCACATGAATAAAATGGATACTTGACTAATAATTCTGGCTCCATAAAGAAAAAGGGTGGGAGGGTGGGGAAAAACAAAGATAACTTGGATGAATGAAATAGACACCGTTGAGAAAAGACTGAGAGTTGATCTTGCAGATGATGAAGAGATCAGATTAACTTGAAGAGAAACACACCGGTTGAAAAAGAATTTAACAAGACAATCTCGATGATCAAGAAGGATTAGTACTCCCATAGAAATATGAGAACACCGCTTAGGAAAAGTATGGAATCAACACTTGACATCAAAGCAACTCGGATACCACAATCAAAACAAAAACAAAGGATAGATATGTTGCAACATATAGTCTTCTCAGTATCATTCGAACAGAGAATTGATGAATGAATTCCGTAGCTTACTGGTACCACAACTTGTCGAGAAGCCACTTGGGAGAACAAAATGATAGAATAAAACAACAAGGTAACAGATGGAACAAATACATAATAGAGGTTTTGTCTCACATGTTCGTGTTGATGCCCCATGGCACGTGTTACAAAGGGCCTTGCAATCCCCGGATCAGCATAGCCAAGGATCCTTTAAGATGCAACTCCCAATTGGAACAGCGCCCATGAAACCTCTTCACTAGATGTTGAACCCCAAACCTCATACCGTGCACTCGTTGGAAGATTACCTACGAGCTACTTGAAACCCACCTATTAATTCCCGAAGCTTTCCGGTTATGCAATCTGGTGTTGGGGATACATGGGAAGCACCGCGCAATCAACTCTAAACCTACATCCAGCTGTATCCATCCGTCAACACATAACCAGTCATCTTCGAAAACTGTTTACCTCGGACCTTCAAAACGCATCCGCTATACTAGCTGTGGCAATACTCCCGAACTATCCCGCCAGTACTGGGTGACGTCGAGGTTATCTCACCACTAACCGCATAGAAGAGTTTTCGATGTCGGCCACCTCTGGTATTCTAGAACCGTAACGATACATTTGTGACGACAACACCTCGGAGCTCAACTCCCCGGGACACTTCCACAACCCCTAAATGACAGGAGGCACCAAGAACAATGTTCTCGTCACAAAGATATCGGAACAATCCAAACAATACCCGCGTGATCCTAAAAAAAATTGGTGAAATTTTGAGAATAGTGAAGATAAAACAACGTCAGGAGTCCTCACCAGAGCGACAAAGGGGATGAGGAGTAAAAGGAAATCCAACTCTCCGATATATATATATATATATATATATATATATATATATATATATATATATATATATATATATATATATATATATATATATATATATATATATATATATATATATATATATATATATATATATATATATATATATATATACAGCCGGTCTATTATCATAACATTATGAGAATAATATTCTCATAACACTTCTGAACTGCATTGTAATACTGCATTGGAAAGCTATGCGCACTGCTTCCTTCTTCTGTTCCGAACCACATAGAGGGGCAGTAGCAAACCTTCATGGAGCAGCGTTTCTGGCTAGTTTGATCGATTTCCATTGTTTTATTTGTGTGTGCGCTGATTTAATATGTGATTAAACACGCAATTCAGCAAGAAAACGACGGAAATCGTTTGATTTGGCGGATCTGCCTCTGTTCTTCCGCTCGTGCAGGAGTTTCGCATCCTGCTGGCTATTCATATTCGATTTTAGAGCATGGTCCTAGTGTGTTACTAATTTCGCGTTCATGTTTGTGTTATTCTGCGACAGATTAATTTGCTAATAGGATTGAAATTTTAGTATAATTGGTCGAGTATCTCTCTGTTCTAGCGCAAAAACGGCAAGTTCTCTGTCCTTCCCCGTCCGGATCGAAATTGTTGTGTTTTTTATGTAATTTTCTGTTGTTTTCGGCAATTATGTGTTGCCTTGATCCTATCCGTATGAATTGCAGCGGATTAAGTTGTTAATTTTGAAGAATTTAACTTTTTTCCATGTTTTTTGTGTTCTTGCGGGCGCCACTGGCTCTGGTCGTTACTCAAGATGTTTTTTGAGATTTTTTGCATTATATAGTTGTTAGAAGTGCATTACAGGCTGTGTTTTTCGTTTGCGAATTGTGGAGGGGTGAACTGCAGTAATATGCAATGCGCGGTGAATATTATAGCGCGGTGAACTGCATTAATATGCAATGCGAGCCTGTATGAACTGCATTACAGCCACGGGGGGGTGGGGGACTAGTTTAATAAGTTTTTTTGCTTGGTCAAGCGTGGTGGACTGCAGTAATATGCAATGCGAAATGCACATTGTTATGTTACCGCACTGCTTTATTTGTTGTTTTTTTTGGGTTGTGTCTTTACATATATATATTGGTGGGTCAATTGGCTCCCCTCCCACCTTATCCCTGGCGGCTCCCATCTCACCTTATCCCTGGCGGCGCCACTCTTCCTCGATCTGTCTTTTTCCTAACCAGACCCTACGCCTGGCAATGGATTGCGCGTGCGGCTGCCTGGCAAGGTTGGAGCCCATGCTGGAGACATGCGTTTTTTCTGAAGGGTTGGTTCTGAACCAGAGGCAGCGGCACAGCGCGCTTTGTTCCCTTCTCTATTCTTCAGGTATTGGATTTCGGGCTCCATTCGTCCATCAGATGACTGACGATGATGTCAGTGATTCATGGGTATGTATTTCTCGCATAGTCTTTTTCATGTGTTGTTTGTAGTTAACACTATCTGAATATTTGTAGCAGTATTAGTTTCTGAAGAAATATTTTTCACTAAGTATAAGTGAACTGCTTTTCACATAGTAGTTTTATTATGAACATTGTAGGAGCAGCAGCAATTTTGTCTAGTCAATATTATTATATGTTGACATCAATATTTTTTTATGAAGATTGTAGAAGCAATTTAGTTTCTGAAGATTGTAATATTTTTCTTATTTGTTCTTATTTTTTCTGTTCTTGTTGTTTTGCTTGCAGAAATTCCCTTCTGGTCTAGTCAGGGTAACAGAAAGTTGTGTTAATTTGGTCTTGGTTAGCAAGAATGGATATCATGATGTTGATGTTATGTATTCTGTTGGCTCTGATGATTGTTTGGTTCTCAAAGATGGCTGGAAGGAATTTGTGGAGGAAGCTGGTCTTCAGGCTGGGGATGTTGTCATGGCTATGTTTTATAGGCATGCAAAGTGTTTGGAAATCAAGTTAAATTTGCTTTAGATCAGTCTTGCTTGAGCAGCAGCAGCATGAGACAATTTTGATGTAATAATTTGACATTTTTGTGTGGCTTCTAGTGTATTTCCTATAAGAAATCTGAGTATAAGTGAACTGCTTTTCACATATAGTTTTTCATGTGCATCCTATCAGCAGCAGCAGTTGAAGAATATACATACTGGAAACACCCATTGAGCTTTCTTTTTTTTAATCCACATACGGAACTAGAGTTTTTAATAAAAGAGGACTGCATCAACCATTATAATAGCAGCAGTTTTGTGAAAGAATACTCTCTGTGAACTGCTTTGATAGATTGTTTTTTATGTGTATCCTAGCTACAGCAGCAGTTTGAAGCAATATACATACTGAAAACAGACTACTGAGAACTGCATATTGTTGATAGATACAAACCAAGGTTCTGCGCTCATAATTAACAAAGTACATCATCAAGCAAACTAATGCAACATAAGCAAACATTGTGCCAAAGCAAATTACAACGAAAGCAAACTAATCTACATAAGCAGAAGGAAACAAATCGAGCACTTGCGATATGAATCCTTGGCTATCAGCATCTGGCCTGCTTCACCAGTTCCACCCGTTGGAGTTGGAGGTGGAAGTTGATCCCCCCTTGCCCGCCACCCTCCAGGATGACCTCGGGCGCTTCCTGGTCTTCTCTTTTGCAGAGCGGGCGAGGCCTTTCTGCACTATGGTGATTTGGTTCCATACCTCGAACGCAGTGTTGGCATCCTTGGCAGCATACTCAACGTGCCTCGTGCTGAGAATCGAAGTCCACAGGTTGTGGTCGTGGTCTGTCATCTTTGTCTTCATGTCTGCGTATTCGTCATCGATGATGGCAACAGATACATCGTCAAGTGAGTCCAGTGGCTTCGTTCCTTCAGGCACCCTCCAGTTCGCCTGAATGTCGACGAAGTTACGGATGTGGAGGTTGCAGCATGAAAGCTTCTCCTTGTCCTGGTCGATGCAGAAACCAGCGAACTCGAACCTAAGTGAAGTGAACCGCAAGTTATACTTTTCGGAACTGCATACAGAGACATATAGAACTGCAACACATACTCAGCAGAAAGAATTGCTTACCTTGGGTCGCTGAGGAACCTGTCGAAGGTGATGCATCTCTCGCCCATTGTAGCACATACCTGGAAAAGCAGCACTGGGTGGTACTTGCCGATGGAGAGTTGAATCAGGGCCGCTCTACTCTTGTTGGGTGTGTACTCGAGGTCGATGCCGACGATCTTCTGGCGGCGCCTCTGCAGAACTGCCTTGTACTCTTCGACGTACGTCGCCATGGCGTCCACGTCGTTGGTGTAGATCACCTTGAGCTTGTTCTTTCCATGCGCCAGGACATCGTCGTAGGTCTTGGTGAACGGCATGGCTGGACAGAGGAGGAACAGGAGGAGGAAGCGTAGCGTTGTGTGTTTGTGCGGACGATCAGGGTGATGGAGCGCGGGATTTAAAAGGGAGCGGCAGCAACTTCTGCCGAGGCCACGATCTCGTCCCCCAACCGTCATGGCGATCGTGGGTTCGTGATGATCGTGGCCTTCGCGCGGCTTGCAACCGGCCGAATAGAGGAGCGGGCGCGCGGTGCTTCGGGCGATCATGGGCGTGTTTATTTCGGGCAGGCGAACCGAATCGTTTTCTGTAAGCGAACTGCATCGTTTGAGAAACCGAGCCGTTTTCTGTAAGCGAACTGCATCGTGTTACAACCGAGACGTTTTTTATTTTTTTTTCTATGACATGTGGGCCTGTGGGCTTTTTATTCATTAAGTCTCTCTTTTTCTTCTATGTTTCTTGCAGCCCCCCTTGGCCCCTTCCCCTTCCTCTCCCCCGCACAAAAATCCCCCTGCCCTCGTGCTCTCGCGTTGGAGAGCGACGACGCCCGCAACCACCGCCGTCCGTAGGGGCTCTCTCGTGGTGGACAGCGACGACGCCCGCAGCCGCCGCCGTCCGTAGGGGCGCCTCCTCCGCCGTCGCCATCCGCAGCCGCCTCCTCCGGCCGTCACATCGTCTCACGGTGAGCCCCAAATCGCCCCCAACCCGTTCCATATCTTGTGCTAGGGTTATTTTTGGAGTCGGCATTCTCTTCTTAAGTTTGTTTTGTATGCTTGAAATTGCAACGCCCTATGGATTGAAAGTTTTTCTCTGCCTGCTTTTGGGGTTTGCTGTCTAGGGTTTAATTATTATCCCTTTCTGATTGCAGACACAACATGGCTTCTTCCTCCCCAATTGATGCCTCACCAGTTAGAACGGCTTCCCCATCTGGTACTACATCAAAGTGAACTGCATTTTTCATACACGGTCAATTTGCTTCTTGTTGAACGAAATAGTGAACTGCATCATAGATTCCTTTACCAAGGCCCATTTTTTCAGACATGTGGCAAACTGATATGAACTGCCTCAAGTTAATTGTTTTTACATTTTTGGAATGACATTAAGTTACTTGTTATGTTTAATTGTTAAACATAAACTGCTAAAAGAGCACTGCATTTGGACATTGCTTTGTATTTTTTTTTGTCTATCCACTATGCGGTTGCCAAATTGATATGAGCTGCATTAAGTTTTAGTTTTTGCCTCTCACAGAACTGCATGAATTTGTTTTGTTTTGTATATCTAAGCGCACTTCTTTTTATATGTGGTCAATTGGTCACTGAACGAATTAGTGCACTGCATCATATATCCCTTTACCAATGTCCATTTTGAGACACGTGTCAATATGATATTCAAGCGACATGAACTGCATTTAGGTTTATTGTTATGTTTTAATTGTTAAACATAAACTGCTGAAAAGAGCACTACATTTCTACATTTGTGTTTCCAAGTTGATATGTGCTGCATTAAGTTTAGGTCTCCCTCTCACACACATATCTTTCTTATGTTTTTCTCACCCACAGTTTTATCTCCTGGTGGGTCCAGGGGTGGTGGTGTTAACTATTTGATTACACGTTATTTCACAGCCGATGTTGTCGGTGGCGGTACATCTGATCAGGGCAGCATTCTACCTGAATTGAGTGAAACCCAGTCGCAATCTGTTGATGGCACAGAACCAGTTACACAAGATTGGATGGTCCCTGATCAGATTGCAGCTGATGTTGAGAGGAAAAGGCAGAAAGCGATTGCGCTCGGTAATACTTTCGTGAAGGCTCATAAGGCGAAGCAAGTAAAGTTTGAGGAGGGTAAGGAGATAGGAAGGAGGATTGCAGATTCAAAGAAGTCTGCTAAGTTTGCCCCCGCAAAGAATCCTGTGAAGAGAAAACTCAACACTGTTGCAGAGCAAGGTTTAAGTTCTCCACGCCGGAGCCCGCGTGTTGATTACTCAAAGAGACCTAATTATGCCAAGGTTGATGTGGATGGGATTCAAGGAAAGCGGAGACGCGCGGACGATCACTCTGGTGTTGATTCTGAGCGTCGATCAAAGCTGGCGTGGGAAAATGCAGCTGGGGAAGCGCTGGACAATGATTCTGATGAGGAGGATGTTGATGTTAGTAAGGTATACGCTGTTTATTTATTTATTTTTTCTTCTGTTTTTTAAGTTGTTTGGCATGAGTTTGCTGATGTGAACTGCGTTTTTTATTCTTTTTTTTGTAGACTGCTAAGAGTACCAAGAGGAAGAGGTCTGAAGATGATGTTGTGCATGAATGGCGTTTTAACAAGACTGTTCGGCTGTCCATTCCAAACGTAATCAAAGATGTCGCCTTGTTGGGTGAGGCGCACAGAACTTTGGTGCGGCAAGCAGGTTTTGGCATTGTCTTCGACCTGAAATTAGAGAAGAATGTTTCTCGTGTTCTGATGTGCAAGCTGATGGGAAAGATCGACCCTGATACGATGAGATTGGACTGCGGGTCAAACAAGGTTCTGGAAATCAATCGTGAGGCTGTCCATCACATTTTTGTTCTCACACTGCTCCTAGGCCTGCTGCCAGCGGCCATGATGATTCGCTGGCTAATCTGAAGGATGAACTTGGTTTCAACCGTTCTCGAAGCATAGATGCGAAGGACCTGCTTATTTTACTTCGCACGCTGGCTGCGGACCCTGCGAAGGTTAATAAGACTGTGAAGGTTTTTTTCTCATTGTTTTCCAGTGCTTGCTTTGTCCCAGCCCTGCAACTCGGTTGTCCAGGGTAGCTGCTATGGTTGAAAACTTGGATTTTGCATCTATGGCTAGCATGGACTTTTGTCAGCTTGTTGTCGACGAGCTGCGGGCCGCTATGTATAAGTGGAATTCTAAAGGGAGCAAGCAGAACTGCGCTGAGGGTTGCACCATCGTGCCCCTGTTCATGTACCTCGATTCGTTGAATCTTCGAAAAGTATCGGTTATGGATAGACGCACGCCACGCGCCGCAATACTGTCCCATGTGCAGTTGAAGAAGATTCACAACGCCGACATTATTGTCAGGGGAAAGATAGACCTGGACTCTTACAAGTTTGGCAAGCTGCTGGTCAGTGCATAGCCAGCCTTTGTGTTTGTTTTATTCCTTTTTTTCGCCATGCTAAATGTGAACCTCTTATGTACTTTTTTTTGTGAACTGCATCTCTTTTTTTGTTAATTTGTTCAGTGGAAGGCGGAAGCAGACATTGTGTACAAGCGAACTGCAGTTGCGAACCGCCTGAAATGTTTTGTAAGCCTCTTGCTAGGGCGGCTCCAATTCGACGGGGTCGTGGTTTTGCTAGGGCGGCTGCTGGAGGTTTTTCTGGCCAGGCTTTTGCTGATCGCAATAAATTTGTTTAGGTCGATGAGCTTCTCGACAGGGTCATCAATTTAACTTGTGATTTCCCAACATCCGGTTCCAGGATGAGGAATATTGCTGGATTGTATCCTGAAGGCAAAGGCCCTTCTGAAGCAGAAATCGAGGCCGCTCATAACTTTGACCGTGGGCAGCTTGAATTCCTTAAGCAGACAGTTACGAATATCAGGTATTCATTCGTTCAGTTTAAGCAGTCTCAGGACGACAAGTGTGCTAGGTATGAGCAGGAAGCTGAGGCATTTGTGAAGGAAATGAACAGGCATGAAGATGTTGTCCGGCCTTCTTTGCCTGACCCCGCAGATGTGGATGTATGTCTTTTTTCATATGTGAACAGATTTTTTTTACCAATATTTGTTATCTATTTTTTCTGTGTGTTTGTGGCATTGACTATTTGTTTTTCGCATCCTTTTGTTCTTTTCGCAGTGTGGAGGAGAATCTTCTAAGGCTAACGCTTGTCGTGATGATGACCACCAGGACCACCACGGTGTTGATTCTGATTATTTGTTTGACATGCCATTGTCCCCCGTTGACGAAGCTGCCAAAGACAATCCTCTTGACGAAGGCGTCATCGACAAGGTTTGATTTCTTCCTTTTTTTGTTACAGTGAACTTCATTGTTTAATTTTTTGTAGTGTCCAAAACAAACAATCATATTTTTGCACCAGCAGTGGCAGCGAACTGCAGTTTTTAACTTTTTTGTATTATGCACTAGTAGTGGTAGTGCACAGGAGTTGTTGTTTAGAGAAGAAGCATCATCTTTTTTAGCAGTGAACTGCATGATCTGGTGTTGGTTTTTTAGTTGTAGAACTGCAGATTTGGATAATAGTTTTATTTATGTTTTTTGTTTTTTAGGATGCCGAATCAAACGTGGAAATGCATGGGAAGGAGGCAGAGGGTGACGCTGGCAAGGACGGGGAGGCTGACAAGTCTAAAGAGATGGAAGGCGACGCTTCTCTGGTGAGTATAGAGAATTTTGCATTTTGTGTTTTATTTTTTATTTTTCATGGGAGCTTCATGGTCTGTTTTATTAGTGAACTGCATTCTATCTTTTTTGTGTAATGTGTTTTATTTTTTAACACATCAGAACTGCGAATTAAATGTTGAAATCCAAGCGGAGCGCAACATTGAGGATGATAATGTGGAAGGGAGAGGAGGGGAGGAGCCTGATGCGGAGGTTGATAAGGCAGAAGGTAGAGAAGGAGGGGAGTGTCCTGTTGAGGCTGATAAGGCACAAGAGAGAGAAGGAAGGGAGGATATCGTGGATTGTGATAAGGATGAAGAGAGAGAAGGAGCTCCTTGTGTTACAGTTGAAATTGTAGAAGAGACAGAAGGAACTCCTAGAGTCGGATTTGATGCTGCGGGGACATCCGCTGGCATTGATGGTGTTGGTGGGCCTACTGTTTTGTTGCTTGGCGATGAGGTGCCAGAGAAATTTTGTGTCGCCCCTCGCGCACCCGAGCAATCTGTTGGCAATCTGGCTTTCCCAGCCGAGACATCCAAAGTCCCAGCTGAGACAGTTTCGATTGGTTCTGAAGAGGAACATCCAAGACTCTCTCAGGACATGAGCAATCAAGCGCCGCTTGACGATGATATTACAGGGCTGGATCACTTGACGCTCAGCGAAGATGTATATGAGCAGCCGCAGGAAGTTTATTCTGAAACCGAAGGTAAGCGAACTGCATTATTTTTGTTCTTTCCCGGGGGTGAAATGGACCGTGTGTGTTTTATTATCTGATATCCTTCCCACTCTGTATGCAGATGAGGAATTACCTGTTGTTACTCCTTTGAGGATTGATCCAGCTCTTATGAGAAGATACAATGAGTTATATGACGTTGTTACGAGGGCTAGGAGGGATAAGAAGAAGAAGTATGACATTTTTTTTCTTACACCCCGGTTATTTAATATGTTATTTTTTCAGGGACACCCATCTTATCACTTTTTGCTGGGCTTTTTTTCTTCTTGTCTGAAGGCATCTAGTTGTGTTCAAGGGCGAGTTTGGTGATATTACTATCGGTCATGTTGGCAAGTATTTTTGGTCGTATGGAACGCTGAGCACGCGCCTCGCAAACATTGGCGTCTCTATGTTAGCTGAGAGGTTCAAAGGATCTCAAACAATGATTGTCCCGTACAACCTATGTGTAAGCATTTTCATTAATTTATATTTATCCCTCGTCCAATTTTTATTTTGTGCTATAAGCATTTTCATTAACTCTCTGGTTTTGTCTTTTTTGCAGAATTCCATTTGGAACGGCGGTGCCACAACTAGGGCTTTGAAAAAGATGTTTTCTTCAAGCGCAGAGGAACGTGTGGACAAGAAAAACTTGGTAACGCATTTTGACCATTTTCGTCATCTTGAAAATAAGTTTTCTGTTTTTCTATTTTCTCATCTGGTTTGTTTTATTCTTTTTTATTTCAGATTATGTTTGCAACATTTGACCCTCCTCCGCAACAATGAAGGACGCGATAGGTCACTACTTCTTGGTCACTTTGAACCTGTGAGAGAAGCGTTTTGAGTTTCTCGACTCATTGAACGAAGCCGACAGCGCTCCTGCAAATCTTGTCTTCAGGAAAATGGTCAGGAACATCAAAAAAGTTTGGAAAGATGGCAGCGCAAGCTGCGATGAGCCGTTGAACCCTCCCACCCTTGACGGCATTGCGCTCACTCATATTAATGTCCCGCAACAGGCAAACGGGTTTGTACTTGTTCTCCTTTTTCTTTTTCCTCTTTCAGTTTTTTTGTGTAAGTGAGCTGCATTGTTTTTACTAAATTAGAAGCACGTTTTCCCTTGAGGGAACTGCATTACTAATGTGTTATTAGTTGTTCTCCCTCGGTTTTTTCTGTGTATGGAGCTGCATTGTTTTACTAACATCAGTAGCACTTCATTATTGAGTGAACTGCATTAGTAATGTGTTTATGTTGATTTTCTTGCAGGCATGATTGTGGATTTTACATGTTCCAATTCATGCAGACCTGGGATGGTGAAACGATTGCCAAGTTTGGGAAGGAGCACATTGGCTACATCAGGAAGGCGATGCTCTATGGTTGGCTGACCTCGTCGCATTGCTGTCTTGACCTGACATCACTTTTAATTTTTAAAGAAGGTTATTACATTTTTTTCAGTCACACACCCTTTTTATTAAGTGAACTTCATTGATACAGAAAGGGGAGGTCCACTACTTTTGTTAAGATTTTTAGTAGAACCCCATTCGCATGTTAAAATGACTTTCGTTAGTGAACTTGATGATTCTTTTCATTTTGCTCATTATCCATTATTTTTGTGCAGGCTTTGACGAAGGAGCACACCAAGGTGGTATTTCCTTGTTTGAAACTCAGGTTCACACTCCAACGATTCAGAATTTTGTCCTTGATGAACCCCGCGTTAAGCTTGTAAAAGAACCTGTGTGTAAGAGGTTGAGGAGTGGCGCCGGCACTTCGAATGAAAAAGCTCTTGAGAAACCTCCTATCAATGTCAAGCATGGGAACAAAGCAGTGAGCCCTCCGAATGCTGAAGATAGTGATGATGATTTTGAGAGGCCACCACCAGTGCCTAGGAGGACCAGGAGCGTAGCTGTGGAACGCCCCACGGACAGCGAGGCACTAGTTCTATCAAATAAGAGGCATGTGCAGAAGCCATCAAAGTTTCGATCTCCTGTACAGAAGTTGAAGCCTGCGAGATTCAGCTATCTTGCGGAGATGAGGAAAGTCTTGCAACTCATCACGAGCACACCATTCAGGCAGAAATACAGCGAGTCGGTTCTTTTTTCGTTAGTTTTTTTCGCTTTTTGATTTTTAATGTGTGTAATGTTTTTGTGTGTTTTTTATTTTGTGCTCCTAACCCCCCCCCCCCCACCTCCGCCGTTTCTTTTGTGCAGGTGCGCGCTTTTCGTGCACAGAAATCCTATCGAAGTCTACACTGTGAATGTGGACTACATGTTCTTAACTTTCACCAGAGGTGGTTTTATGGACTCGGAATTGATGGATCATATCATCAGGTACTGGAAGAATGACGAGCATATGAATGTGATTTATCGATCTGGCGAACGCGTTCTGCTGTCCCCTTTGTTTATCACGGTATTTCTCTTTTTTCCTTTTTTTCCTTTTTTCTGCTCGAGTGAACTGCAGTTAATAGTGTATAATAATTTGTTTTAGAATGTACTGAACTGCATACATTTATTTTTTGTGTTTAACCCATGTATCTTAAATGAAACAAATTATGGGGAGAATTGTGAACTGCATACTGTTTTAGAGAAGCGTGATCCGTTTTTTCATTAAGCGTCGGAGCGAACTCTGAGGGGGAACTGCATTAACGTTCTTTTGTGAATTACCCACACGCAGTATGTGCTTCAAATGAATGATCACGCGGATAGAGATGAAGATGGAAATGTTGTGTTGCCTTTTGTCCACGGCAAGTTTAACGTTGACGATGCAGCAAAGCAGTTCAAACTTTATGTTCGTGATGACGAGAACCTTCTTGATTGCAAATTAGTAAGTTATCAGATTTGCTTTGTTCAGCCTTATGTACTTATTTTCTCTCCCAATTTTTTCCAGTAATCCTTTTTCACTCATCAAACCCATAACAAATTTGATAAAACAAAATCAGATTATGTTACCACGGATGAAAGACCAGCATTATTCGCTATACACGATGAATAGGCACCGCGAGACCCTTGACATTCATGACACTAGGAGGTACAGCAGACCGGTTGATCAAACGACGAGGTGGCATAAGTCTGAATACCACAGCGACCGCACTGAAATGGTAAAAATTTTCCTTTTTCACCTTCTTCTTGTTTTCATGCGTGCGCGTGTTGAACAATATTTGTTGTGATGTGTATTTTTGTTTTTTTATTTCCACCATTGATCAAGATGACTGCATTGTTGAAGAAGGTTTACGGAGAAAAGGAGTACAAAAGAAAGGAGTCGGTAGACTGGGTCGATGTTTCAAAGAAAGCTAGCTTTTTGGGCTCCCCTGAGCAGGGCCCCAACGAGTGTGGCTTTTTTGTTCTGAAGATGGCTCAGTTTTATGACGGCAAAAGCTTTGTTGTGAAATTCGCAAAGCGTAATGTAAGTATCTTTTTTTAACCCAATAATAATCCATCATTCTTTGATTTTTTTTGCCAGTTCTTTTTTGTAGATGATGTTGTATATTTGTTTTTTTTGCTTCATCGCAGGAAGCTGTTGTTGAGGAATGGAAGGCTGAGTTTTTGTTCCAGATCCTGTTCCACCCTGAAAACATGGTCGTAGTCACCGAGTTCCCGGAGGATCTAAGAAATCTCTGCATTTCTCTTGGCTTTTCTCCAAAACTGGATTCGTAGGAGCAGGATGAGGCATAAATGATAGCAGATCTTTTTTTATGTGTGTTGATGTCTTTTCGTGTGTGCTCCAGAACTTTCTGTAAACAGTATCTATGGTCGCTGTGTGTAGTTCTCGATCTGCAAAACTGTTCACACCATGCTGTGTGCTTTTGTATATACCGGTCTAGTTAGTTTTTGTGTTTTTCTTTTTGTGGCAGACAGGGACAATGTCAAATATGTACATAATGGAGCTTTCAGCCAACTCCTCCTTGTGAATTGTAACATGTTCGCAGCGCACTGCATTCACTTATATGAGTAGCAACCAAGTTTTTTTAAATATACGCATCCGCACTGCATTTCACCTTATCACATGGGACAGCAAAGACGAATTCAACGTGTTTGTCATCGAGTTTCAAAATTTTGGAAAAATTGTATTAGAAGACAGAAAATCAACCGTGTCTGCTAAGGGAGAGCTCAGTTTTTTACATTTTTTGCACTAAGCGCACTGCACTGTGTACTCGAAGCGGACTGCACTGTAAGCTTTAAACGCACCACACACGCACTTCACTGTACGTGAAGCCTAGTCTGACTCTATATTTTTTCTTTCTAACTGCATTCTATATTGATTCACGGTCATCTCAGATTCTATACGACGAAGAGAACTGCATTCTCAAAATGACATTCTGATCTCAGGGTTTTCATACAGAAGAGAACCGCATTCTGAGAATGACATTCTCATCTTATTTCTTTCCTATAGAAGAGAACTGCATTTTATCAAGCATTCCCACCCGCAGCACATTGATCACAAAGTATATATGGCATATGTTATATCTATTCATTTTGAACTTCAATATTACATGTTGAATTCTTTTTTTTGCAGTCCACTGAACACAAGCTATATCTTATATACGATACGATATATATAAAGGATGAAGTTAATATATTTTTAAAAGGTAAAGCTGTATATGTGTTGATCTATGTCCTTTTCCTGCTGCTTCTTCTCAAATTGTGCACTGCATTTGTTTCAATGGTTGTTGCTGCTTCTGTCTTGCTCTTGTTGTTCGCATTACCCCTCGTAACGCGACCGTGCGACTGCGATGCTTGCCTACGCATTGGATTCTGCGTTCTGTCTCTCCCCCTCGTTTTTGATGATGGTTCTTCGGTGTCTTCATCTTCTTCTTCTTCCTCCTCATCTTGCTCTTCTGCTTCCTCATCTTCCTCTTCAGTTACATCAGCTTCGCTCGCTTCCTCGTTCTCTTCTCTGTCAGCATGTTCTTCGTCATCTTCTTCATCTTTTTTTTCTATTCTATTTGGACAAGTTCTCGCGTTATGCTTCTCTCTCTTGTTGCAGACGCTACATAGTCTTCTCTTTGTCATATCATCTTGTTGGTCGGCTTGGTGATTTGTGGTGGCATTTTCAGCCTGGATTTTTTTCAGCCTCTCCTTACATGTTCTTGAGTTGTGTCCCCCAATCTTATTGCATGATTTACACATCCTTACCCCCAGTGGTCTTCCTCCGCTGTCCAGTTCTGGCTTAGGCCTGCTATTTTTTCAGGACTTTTTTCATTTGCCGCAGCTTTTTTATTGGCTGATTTGCTCTCTTTCTTTCTCCCTTTTGTGTTTGAAACAGTTGGGGAAGAATTGTGTCATCCATATTATGAGCTGCACCATCAGCAGCATGTTCGCGCTCCTCTCCTTGTTCTTCACCCCGCGCATCCATGATCTTCTCTGCTTCTTCTTCTTCGTTTATTACGTTGACTTCTTGTATGAGTTCTCTCATCCCAGCTAAAGCTCTGTTGTACCCTCTATCCGATTTGACACCCCTGTTTGCCAGGTCCATCGCTGTTTCTGCAAGTAGTCTCCTACGGCAGAACATCAAACTCCCATCTGGAGCAGTTTGCTCATAGTCTCTGCGGTCAAAAGTTGGATTTTGGCGTGCGTTCCATGTGTATCTCTTCAATATGTACTCTTCAGGTATCTTGTCCACCCGCAGCTAATCCAACATGCAAATGATGTGCACGCAGAACAGGCCTGCAGCAAAAGAATTTTTTGGGTTATTCGTGTCAGCAAACTTCACATAAATATGCAACATTTTTTCAATTTTGGTTTTGTGAACTGCATTATAAATTGGTCATGGGTCTCCTGTTCTAGTGAACTTTACTAAGGGTTTTTTTTTCATCTTTTTTTTGCTACCAGCAGTAAGTGAACTTCATTATGTTTTCTGTGTGCTAATTTTTTGTTTCCTGTCTCACTGACCTGTGTGTGTCCACAGCTTGCATTTGCATTCGTAGATACCGTTCGTCACATCAGCAACTACCTGGAACTCGTGTCTTGCCCAAACAAAATCATCAGACCGGTTGTAGTGGCGCACCAAATATTTCGTCGGGTTGTCAGGGGACTGCTCTGATCTGAATGCAGTGCTGCGGTAGTGCGTTTGCTTGAAGTCAGCAAAGACCGCCCTGGTGTAAATCTTGGAGAGCTGAACCTCGAAACCAAACTGAGTAGTAGTCTTTATATCCGTCTGTGAAACAAAGAAAACTAGTTAAGTAGTTGTTTTTCACAGCAAAAATCAAGAAAGCGAGTAGTGTTTTATTAATTGCTCATCCAGCTTAAAAACTTTGCTCTGGTTATATACCTCGTTAGCTATGGTCTCCGCGTGCTCGACGCCCTTCCTTGTCTGGATGCACCTTGTTAGACAATGTATATAGTAGCTTCTGTATATGGCATGTATCTTGTATATGTACATTGATTATATCCCTATATATATGAGATAGCCACACCCCATATTGGGGTGTCGTGCAGTTTCCCCAAAATCCTAAACCTAACATGGTATCAGCCTAAAAAGCGATCGCTCAATGTCTTCCGCTGCCACCGCTGCTTCGATCGCCCCATCGGTCCCGATCCCGGCCGCCGCCGTTGATCAGGCCGTTGTTGTCTCTCTGTTTTTGTCCTCCCGTCCACTGGCTTCCATGGCCGGTGCCTCCATGGAGCCGCCGCCGCCGCTGTTGTCGTGCGATCTCGCGCCTCAACATCCGATGTCGATCTCCACCGACGCCCAGGCGCCGCAGCCGATCTCCTACGCTGCTCTTGTCCCGTCCACGCCACATGTTGTGGCTCCTGTACAGCCACCAGCATACGGCGCTGCTGCGGCCCCGATTTGGTCGGGGCATCCACCTGTGGCTCCTGTACGGACGCCAGCATATGGCGCTGCTGCGGCCCCGATTTGGTCGGGGCATCCAACGCCCTACGGACCTCCTGCTGCGGCCACGGGCTTATACGGCGCCCCTTCCCAGCCGCCGGCCTCTAGCGCCGTCGTGGCTAACCAATGGCCGTCGTATCCGCAGCCTCATGGTGCCCTAGCTCCGCCGCCGACGCCCTATGGCGTCACTGCATCGTCGGCGAACGGTGTCTACCCGTCGGCCCCAGCAACCCATGGCGTCTCGTCGTCGTCTGGCGCAACCTATGGTGGTCCCTCCACGGAGTTAGTGCCTTCTTCGCAGCCGGGCTTCTATACGCCACCGCCCCCTGCCAATCATGTCATGGCTGCTTCACCGTTTTACTTTGCGCATCTGATCCCGGTGAAGCTCAAGACAGATAATTACTTGTCGTGGCGTGCTCAGGTCCTGCCGCTTCTTCGCAGTCGCTATTTGGAGGGCTATGTTGATGGTACACTGTCGTGCCCGCTGCCGTATCATCTGGCGCACCATGCGTGGGTGGCCCAGGATCAAGCCATCCTCTCTGCTATTCAGTCCTCTCTCACGGAGGGAGTCTCGTCACTGGTCATCTTCGCTGCTACGTCTCGGGACGCGTGGGCGGCCCTTCATACCAGTTTTGCTTCGCAGTCCCAGGCGCGTGCTCATGCTATTCGTACCGCGCTTGGTGAGGTGAAGCTTAATGATCTCACCGTCACTGACTACTTCAACAAAGTGACGGGGATGGCTGACACACTTGCCTCCATTGGCAAGGCGCTTGGTCCGGAGGAGTTCACCTCTTATGTGCTCAATGGACTCGGAGACGACTATGATAATTTGGTGGAGAACATCAATGGTCGTGACACTCCTATCCAGCCGCGTGAGTTGTACGCGCGTCTTCTTGCTACGGAACAGGGCATCCAGACTCGCCGCTCTACGTCGAGTTTCCCTTCCGCCAACGCTACAACGCGGGGTAAGGGAAAGCCCCAGAAGCCACCAACTGGTGGCAAACCTCCGTCGGCCGCGCCCAACCCGCGGAACTCCACTATCTCCGCGGGTGGCCGCGTCCGTGCCTGCTGTCCCTCATGTGGTGCTCAAGTCCCCTGCCAGCTATGTGGTCTTGATGGCCATCTTGCTTCCCGTTGTCATCGTCGCTTCAAGCAGGATTTCTTGGGGATCGGGAATAATGGCAAGGGTAATGAAAAGCAGGCTGCACTGGCGAGTCATGAGCAGGGTCACACTCCTTCCTATCCCGTTGATGCATCATGGTACATGGATACGGGAGCTACCAATCACTTGACGAGTGAGATGGGCAAGCTCTCTACACAGGAGCCGTACCGTGGACATGATCAAATTCACACCGCTAATGGGGAAGGTATGCACATCTCACATATTGGTCAGGCTTCACTTCTCACTCATCGATCTAAACAATTGTGTCTTCTTAATGTCCTTCGAGTCCCCTCTGTTTGACGTAGTTTGCTATCAGTTCCTAAACTTACTCGTGATAATAATGTTCTTGCTGAATTTCATCCTTTTCATTTTTTTGTTAAGGAGCGGGACACGAGGGACGTACTCCTTAGAGGTCGACTGCGCAATAATGGTCTTTATGCACTTGATGTGCCACCAGTTCCCTGTGCTTTCAGCGGTGTTCGTGTCTCTTCATCACATTGGCATGCGCGCCTTGGTCATCCTGCCACTCCCATTGTTCGCCATGTAATTAATCGTCATGAGCTTCCAGTTGTGTCCAATAAACATGTTGATGCAGTTTGTGATGCCTGTCAGCAAGGCAAGAGTCATCAGCTTCCTTTTTCCGAGTCGAGTCGTGTAGTGAATAAACCGCTTGAACTAGTGTTTTCGGATGTATGGGGCCATGCCCAAACCTCTGTTAGTGGTCATAATTACTATGTCAGTTTTATTGATGCTTACAGTCGGTTTACTTGGCTTTACCTTCTTAAACGCAAGTCTGATGTGTTTAATGTTTTCTTGCAATTCCAAGCGCATGTTGAGCGTCTGCTTAATCACAAAATCATTCATGTGCAGTCCGATTGGGGGGGTGAGTACCACAACCTCAATGCATTCTTTAGTAAGCTTGGAATTACGCATCGTGTGTCTTGTCCTCATACACATCAGCAAAACGGTGTAGCTGAGCGTAAGCATCGCCACATAGTTGAGACCGGTCTCTCCTTGCTCGCTCACGCCTCCGTTCCTTTCCGGTTTTGGAGTGATGCTTTCTCTACCGCCTGTTTCCTCATTAACAGGCTTCCTACACGTCTTCGTCAGATGAAAACACCACTTGAACTCTTGCTGAATGAAATTCCTGATTATACGTTTCTCAAGGTTTTTGGGTGTGCGTGTTGGCCACATCTTCGTCCATATAACCAACGCAAGTTGGAGTTTCGGTCTAAAAAGTGTGTGTTTCTTGGTTATAGTTCTCTTCACAAAGGGTATAAATGTCTTCATGTTCCCTCTAATCGCATCTACATTTCCCGTGATGTGGTGTTTGACGAGAATGTTTTTCCTTTTTCCGCACTTCCGATCACTTCCACCATTCCCACTGCACCTGAGAAATCTGGTTTACCTTTGCCTGATCAATTTGTAGATGCTGCATATGCCCCGTTGTTGTTGCCTAACCACGGTGCACGTACTGGAAGAGGGGCGTGCCTTGAGCTACTGGATGATCCGTTGCATGTGGTCCCTCGAGCGCCGGATGTACAGGATGTTGACCACGTGCATGGCGCATGCACGTCCGACCGTGCTGTCGTGCCTCTGCCTGGCTCTGTGCCGCCTGGCCCGACACCAGGCTTGGCCCAGCCAGCCGCTTCCTCTTCGGCCCCATGTGGGCCGTCCTCACCTGGCCCAGCGCCTCGCCAGGACGAGCTACGTCGCCCGTCCTCACCTGGCCCAATGCCTTGCCAGGCCGAGCCGCCTCGCCCGTCCTCACCCGACGGAGTAGCTCCTCAGGCCGAGCCGCTGCACCTGGCCGATTCACCCGCATCGCCCGCATCGGTTGCATCTCCTGCGACGCCTGCGAGGTCGACGGTGCTGCCTAGCGAGCCTTCGTCGCCGGTGCATGCAGCATCTGCGTCATCGTCACCGTCTTCCTCGACTTTGACTTCGCCGCTGCCACCACCACCTACCGCTGTTCTGCGTGCTCGTACGCGCAGTCAGAGCGGTATTTTTTGCCCACGCAAACGCACTGATGGCACAGTTGCGTGGCTCGCGGCGTGTATGGCGCAGGCGGATGCTGACCCCACTGCTGAGCCTCGGCATTTTCAGGCTGCTCTACGGATTCCTCACTGGCGTAGTGCAATGGAACAAGAGTTTCAGGCGCTGCAGAAGAATGATACTTGGCGCCTGGTTCCTCCTGTCACTGGTGTCAACATTATTGACTCCAAGTGGGTATTCAAGGTCAAGAAGCATGCTGATGGTTCTATCGAATGGTACAAAGCCCGGCTGGTGGCCAAAGGTTTCAAACAGAGGTATGGTCTTGACTACGAGGATACATTCAGTCCAGTTGTCAAACCCACTACTATTCGTTTGCTTTTGTCATTGGCTGTTGCAAAAGGGTGGTCTCTACGACAACTTGATGTTCAGAATGCTTTTCTTCACGGAGTTTTGGAGGAAGAGGTTTACATGCGGCAACCACCAGGGTTTGTTGACCCCGCTCGTCCACATCATTTATGTCGTCTGGTTAAGGCGCTCTATGGACTTAAGCAGGCTCCTCGTGCGTGGCATGCACGACTTGGCTCAGTTCTTCGGCGTCATGGATTTGTTCCGTCCACTGCTGATACGTCTCTGTTCCTATTCCACCGTCCTGAGGTTACCATGTATCTGCTGGTCTATGTTGATGATATTATTCTTATCAGCTCCTTGGTGACTGTTGCCGATCGTCTGTTGTCTTCTCTAAGTGGTCATTTTGCTGTCAAGGATCTGGGAGCTCTACATTACTTTCTTGGATTGGAGGCCTCTCGGTCATCTGCTGGACTGACTCTCACTCAGCATAAGTATTCCTTGGATTTATTGTGACGTGCTGGTATGTTGCAGTGTAAACATGCTCTTACTCCTATGTCTGCCACTGATAAGTTGTCGGCTCTAGACGGTGATTTACTTCCTTCTGATGATGCCACTGAGTACCGTAGTATCGTTGGTGGCCTGCAGTACCTGACTATCACACGTCCAGACATCTCCTATGCAGTTAATCGTGTGTGCCAGTACCTTCATGCTCCTCGGACATCCCATTGGTCAGCCGTGAAGTGCATACTGCGCTACATCTCTCATACTGTCTCATATGGGCTGCATCTTCGGTCTGCACCATCGTGTGATCTCTCGGCGTTCTCTGATGCAGATTGGGCTGGGAGTCCTGATGACCGGCGATCAACGGGGGGCTATGCTGTCTTCTTTGGTCCTAACTTGATCGCCTGGAGTGCTCGCAAGCAGGCCACAGTATCTCGCAGTAGCACTGAAGCGGAGTATAAGGCGGTTGCTAATGCTACAGCTGAGCTCATGTGGGTACAGTCCTTACTTCGGGAGTTGGGAGTATCCCTAGGTCAGACACCGGTTCTTTGGTGTGACAATATTGGTGCGACATATCTTTCGTCCAATCCAGTTTTTCATGCTCGAACAAAGCATATTGAAGTTGACTATCACTTTGTGAGGGAACGTGTTGCACAGAAGCTTCTTCATATCAAGTTTATCTCCTCCAAGGATCAACTTGCTGACATCTTCACGAAGCCACTATCACAGCCTCAGTTTGAAGGTTGTAGGCGCAATCTTAACTTGTTGTGCACTTCAGGCCACAGTTAAGATTGAGGGAGGGTGTTAGACAATGTATATAGTAGCTTCTGTATATGGCATGTATCTTGTATATGTACATTGATTATATCCCTATATATATGAGATAGCCACACCCCGTATTGGGGTGTCGTGCAGTTTCCCCAAAATCCTAAACCTAACACACCTGTCCACCTGCGACGCAAAGATGTGTAGGTCGTGTCTTTCCTTGACAAAGTTCCTCTTCAAGATCCGATTCATGCTTTCACTTCTCCGTGTCGACGTCATCCGTGCATAGAACACCTCCTTGTAGTAAGCTAATATCCATTCTTTTCGGTCTGTCCAGAGCGCCTTCATAATCTCATCATTTTGCAGGTTATACTTGTCCATGAGCTCATGCCAAGCGCGTTCAAACTCTGATGGCATCAGCGTGTGGTTGAGAACGGAGGTCAGCTCATCCTTGAATGTCTCATACGCTTTGTACAGCAAGGACAGGTGATCCTTGTACTTTTTTCAGTACATGCCAACGACATAACTTGTGCAGCGTGCCTATTAGCATACTTTTTATCGCGGCATCCATGGAGGGGCATTGATCTGCATGTTTTTGAAAAAATCAAGTAGTGAGTTATTGAGAGAACTGCATATCCTTTTTCTGCCTTTTTCTTATTTTTTCATTGGATGGAAGAAATGGACTACAAAACTTGGCAGTGAACTGCATTGTTATTAAACCCATTCTTTTTTTCAGCATACCTGTGAGTATGCAGATTGGCCGCTTGTTGTTCATGCAACGCAAGAACGTCCGGAACACCACTCGAAAGTCGGTATTGTTTCGTCTCTGATGAGAGCCACAGCGAATATTGTACTTTGGATGTGGTGGTTGACCCCAACGAAGACGGCCAGAGGCATGTGGAACTTGTTGGTCTTGTAGGTCGTGCCAAATGTGACACAATCTCCAAAATCTCCGTACGATCCCCTGCAGCTCGCGTTCGCCCAGAATATGTTTCGCACACGGTTATCGACATCTTTGTCGTAATCATAGAAGAACTCCGGGTTTATTTGGTGCATCTTCTCAAAGAAAGCCAGGAGTTTCTTCGCATCGTCTTCTGTTTCCTCCCTCGCGAATTGGTGCTTCCTGCAGTTCGAAATAATAATATACTTGCAGCATTAGAGACATACAGAAAATGCACAAGCGAACTGCATGAAATAGACGAGATATCGTTTTTTGTTTAGTGAACGTACCTGTTCACCCAGTCACGGCTGGTGCGCCCCATAAAGTGCAGCCCTCCTGACATCCTTGACAGGGTTGACATCATCTGCGTGTGCGTCAGGTTGTCGCTCTGCATGTCCTTCACTAGTTTATCAAGTAACGGATCATCCGTCTTATGCGAGTGCATGTGCAGAAGCATAGCCGGGCTGTCAATCATCCTATGATTGTGATTGAGCTCAATCTCTGCTATCACAAACACATCCTTGATTTTTTTCAATCTCATTATCGCCTTGCAGCCAGTCCTCTTTGATGTTTTATCTCGCTTTCTGTCATAATCAGTGACAGTTTCTTTGCTTCTGCCTTCCTTTGAGAACACTATGTATCTGTTTGTTCTGTATCCGCCGTTTTTGCGTGTGCCGAAGCCTGCATGCCTCGCATACGTGTTGTAGAATTCTCGCGCCGCGGCGTGTGATGTGAATTGCATACCTTTCACAGGCACAAGTTCTTGGAGCATGTTCTCATTGTGCACACACAATATGGAATGTTTTTTTTTTGTTAATGAGAATGCACAAGCTGAAAGAATGCGTAAGTGAACTGCAGTAGTTAGGCAAGGAAGCTTACATGCGTGTACTGTTTTTTCTCTAACGGTGTTTGCATCTCACCAATGTTTATTGGGCATGGAGGGGTGACAACAGATCTGTGTAATTTAGGATCGCTAGGAGGCAGAAGTGTTGAGAACTTTACTTTTTTCGTTGCTTGCGGCTCTCCTTGATTCTGCTTCCGATTCTTTCGGTGCGCAGTAGGCGGCCTGGGTGGAATTCCACTGTCTCTTTGTCGACGAATCGTTTTCTCATGAACTTGTCGAACTTGTTGGGTTTCAACATTGGCTTGTGGAGGTGCTATATCATCCGTTCTGATCTGCTGGCCAAATGTTTCAAAGACACACGTGTAACTTGGCTGCATAACTGTTATGATTTGCTCTTCATCATCATCCTCCTCATCATCTTTCTGCGCGTCCTCCTCATCTTGCGCGCTTTTTGCTTCACTGCCTTCTCCATCTCGAATGATGCTTGGTTCACTGTTTTCATCTTTATCCTCTACATCTTCCTCCACGGAGTACGCAGTTCTGTTTGTTGTGTCAAAGAAACCCCTAGGTATTTCAGGTGTTATACATCCAGGCATCTCCCACTCTTCTCTTCCAATGCAGTTCAGGGGCTTTGGGTCGTAAATGAATCGAGGTATCTTCTGTTTTGGAGGCATAGTAATTTCCTGCACAGTATTAAGCCAAAGCTTTTTATGCACGTCAACAGTGAAATGAACTACATCTTTCGTACTATATATCATTATATTTTGCAACTATAAGAAATTGCACTTCAATTTGTCATTCTATAGCAGGGGCACTGGGAGTTAACATGAAGGAACAATGCACTTAAGTTTTAGGCACAGCGCACTACATATGTAAGTCATGGTGGACTGCAATTTTGAGCCATATAGCATTTTTTATTTTTCGAAGTATCTTTTTCTGTTTTCTACTGGGAGATACATGGGACTGCAGTCGACGCAAGAGGGGCACTGCATGGGGATAAAAACGGCACTGCAAACTGGATGTGGGGGTTGGGTATGTGATTTTCTTACATTATATGCAGTTCTCTCCTTCTGCAGATGCAGCTCTGGCTGCTGTTGGCATGCAGTCCACCTCCACTGCAGGAACTCATGGGCTTTTTCAACTTTTGCCATTGTTGTGGGAGAAGGCTGGATGGGCACCATTGCAGTTCGCATCCACGAAGACTGCGATGGAGAAGGCATCCTTGCAGTTCTCTTTCCCCTGTCATGCATAACCGAGGCTGGATGCTTCAACGGCGGATCCCCCAGGTGGTGTTGGGGCAAAGGTGAGTGTTGGGGAACGTTGCATGGGAAACAAAAAAATTTCCTACGCTCACCAAGATCAATCTAGGAGATGCATCTACGAGGGGAGAGTTGGATCCACATACCCTTGTAGATCGCTAAACGGAAGCGTTCAAGAACGCGGTTGATGGAGTCGTACTCGCCGCGATTCAGATCGCTGAAGATCCTAGCACCGAACGGACGGTGCCTCCGCGTTCTTCACATGTACAGCTCGGGGACGTCTCCTCCTTCTTGATCCAGCAAGGGGGAAGGAGAGGTTGATGGAGAAACCAGCAGCACGACGGCGTGGTGGAGATGGTGGTGGAGGAATTCCAGCAGGGCTTCGCCAAGCACTGCGGAATTGACGAAGATGTTTGTGGGAGAGGGAGGGCAGCGCCGAGGCACGAACGTGTGTGGCTGCCCTCCTCTGCCTCTCTTTATATAGGGGGAAGAGAGGGGAGGGGGCGCCCCTAGGGTTCCCCCTAGGGGGCGGCGGCCAGGGCAGATGGGGGGGGGCGGCGGCCAGGGCTGCGGCCAGGGCTAGGGTTTCCCCCCCCCCCAGGCGCCTTGCCCCCCAAGCCAAGGGGTGCGGCTGCCCTAGGGGGGAACCAGCCCCCATGCGCAGGTGGGAGGGCCCAAGGGGGGGCGCACAGCCCCATGAGGGCTGTTGCGTCTCCCACTTATGGCCCATAGGGCCCGCAACTCTTGCCGGGACCCCCCGAAACCTCTTTCGGTCATCCGACGACTCCCCGATGCTCCCCGGAACACTTCCGGACTCCGATCACTCTCATCCTATATATCAATCTTCGTCCCCGGACCATTCCGGAGACCCTCGTCACGTCCGGGATCTCATCCGGGACCCCGAACAACCTTCGGTAACCATGCACTGTTCTCACTAACAACCCTAGCGTCATCGAACCTTAAGTGTGTAGACCCTGCGGGTTCGGAAACTATGCAGACATGACCGAGACACTCCCAGGTCAATAACCAATAGCGGGATCTGGATACCCATATTGGTTCCCACATGTTCCTCGATGATCTCATCGGATGAACCACGATGTCAAGGATTCAGGCAATCCCGTATACAGTTCCTTTTGTCTCGTCGGTATGTTACTTGCCCGAGATTCGATTGTCGGTATCTCTATACCTAGTTCAATCTCGTTACCGGCAAGTCTCTTTACTCGTTCCGCAATACATAATCCCGTGACTAACTACTTAGTCACTTTGAGCTCATTGAGATGACGTATTACCGAGTGGGCCCGGAGATACCTCTCCGTCACACGGAGTGACAAATCCCAGTCTCGATCCATGTCAACTCAACAGACACCTTCGGAGATACCTGTAGAGTACCTTTATAGTCACCCAGTTACGTTGCGACGTTTGGCACACACAAAGCACTCCTACGGTGTCAGTGAGTTACATGATCTCATGGTCATAGGAACTTATACTTGACATGCAGAAAACTATAGCGATAACTGATACGATCAAAAGCTATGTTTAACGTTTGGGTCTCGTCCATCACATCATTCTCCTAATGATGTGATCCCGTTATCAAATGACAACTCATGTCTATGACCTGGAAACCGCGGTCATCTTTGATCAACGAGCTAGTCCTGTAGAGGCTTCCTAGGGACACAAAGTTTGTCTATTCATCCACACATGTATTTGAGTTTCCAATCAATACAGTTATAGCATGGATAATAAACGATTATCATGAACAAGGAAATATAATAATAACTCTTTTATTATTGCCTCTAGGGCATATTTCCAACAGTCTCCCACTTGCACTAGAGTCAATAATCTAGCATTACAAGGTAATGAATCTAACACCCATAGAGTCTTGGTGTTGATCATGCTTAGCCCGTGGAAGAGGCTTAGTCAACGGATCTGCAACATTCAAATCCGTGTGTACTTTGCAAATGCTTATGTCCTCCTCCTTGACTGAATCGCGGATGGAATTGAAGCGTCGCTTTATGTGTCTGGTCCTCTTGTGAAACCTTGGTTCCTTGGCTAGAGCAATGGCACCAGTGTTGTCACAAAACAGAGTCATTGGGTTCAATGCACTAGGCACAACTCCAAGATCTGTCATGAACTCTTTCATCCAGACACCTTCCTTTGCCGCCTCCGAGGCAGCTATGTACTCCGCTTCGCATGTAGAATCGGCTACCACGCTTTGCTTGGAACTGCACCAGCTTACCGCTCCCCTGTTGAGAATATATACGTATCCGGTTTGAGACTTAGAGTCATCCGGATCAGTGTCAAAGCTTGCATCGACGTAACCCTTTACGACGAGTTCTTGATCACCTCCATAAACGAGAAACATCTCCTTAGTCCTTTTCAGGTACTTTAGGATATTCTTGACCGCTGTCCAGTGATCCATACCAGGATTACTTTGAAACCTTCCGGCCATACTTATGGCAAGGCTGACATCTGGTCTTGTTCACAGCATTGCATACATGATAGAGCCTATGGCTGAAGCATAGGGGATGACAATCATCTTTTCTCTATCTTCCGCAGTCACTGGGCATTGAGTCTTACTCAACTTTGTACCTTGCAATACCGGCAAGAACCCCTTCTTGGATTGATCCATTTTGAACTTCTTCAAAACTTTATCAAGGTATGTACTTTGTGAAAGTCCTATCAAGCGTCTCGATCTATCTCTATAGATCTTGATGCCCAATATGAAAGCAGCTTCACCGAGGTCCTTCATCGAAAAACTCTTGTTCAAATACCCCTTCACGCTATCCAAAAATTATATATTGTTTCCAATTAGCAATATGTCATCCACATATAATATTAGAAACGCTATAGAGCTCCCACTCACTTTCTTGTAAATACAAGCTTCTCCGTAAACTTGTACAAACCCAAACGCTTTGATCACCTCATCAAAGCGAAGATTCCAACTCCGAGATGCTTGCACCAGACCATAAATGGAACGCTGGAGTTTGCAAACTTTGTCAGCATTCTCTGGATCGACAAAACCTTCCGGTTGTATCATATACAACTCTTCCTTAAGAAAACCGTTAAGGAACGCCGTTTTGACATCCATCTGCCAAATTTCATAATCGAAATACGCAGCTATTGCTAACATGATTCGGACGGATTTAAGCATCGCTACGGGTGAGAAAGTCTCATCGTAGTCAACTCCTTGAACTTGTGAAAAACCATTTGCCACAAGTCGAGCTTTATACACAGTGACATTGCCGTCAGCGTCCGTCTTCCTCTTAAAAATCCATTTATTCTGAATGGCCTTCCGCCCTTCAGGTAATACTTCCAAAGTCCATACTTTGTTTTCATACATGGATCCCATCTCGGATTTCATGGCCTCTAACCATTTGTCGGAATCTGGGCCCACCATCGCTTCTCCATAGCTCGTAGGTTCACTGTTGTCCAACAACATGACCTCCAAGACAGGGTTACCATACCACTCAGGTGCAGTGCGTACCCTTGTCGACCTACGAGGTTCGGTAGTAACTTGATCAGAAGCTTCTTGATCATCATCATTGGCTTCCTCTTCAACCTCTGCAGGCTCCACAAAAACATCTTTCTGTGCTGTGCTACTCTCTGGTTGAAGCAGAGGTTCAATAACCTCATCAAGTTCTACCTTCCTCCCACTCAATTCTTTCGAGAGAAACTCTTTCTCGAGAAAGGACCCATTCTTAGCGACAAATACTTTGCCCTCGGATCTGAGATAGAAGGTGTACCCAACAGTTTCTTTTGGGTATCCTATGAAGACACATTTGTCCGCTTTGGGTTCGAGCTTTTCTGGCTGAAGCCTTTTGACATAAGCATCGCAACCCCAAACTTTGAGAAAAGACAACTTAGGTTTCTTACCAAACCATAGTTCATACGGTGTTGTCTCAACGGACTTAGATGGAGCCCTATTTAAAGTGAATGCAGCTGTCTCTAACGCATATCCCCAAAACGATAGTGGCAAATCGGCAAGAGACATCATAGAACGCACCATATCTAATAGGGTTCGATTACGATGTTCGGACACACCATTACGCTGTGGTGTTCCAGGTGGCGTCAACTGTGAAACGATTCCACATTTTCTTAAGTGATTGCCAAACTCATAACTCAGATACTCTCCCCCTCGATCAGATCGTAGGAACTTGATCTTCTTGTTACGATGATTCTCAACTTCACTCTGAAATTGCTTGAACTTTTCAAAAGTTTCAGACTTATGCTTCATCAAGTAAATATACCCATATCTACTTAAGTCGTCAGTGAAGGTGAGAAAATAACGATATCCACCGCGCGCCGTGACACTCATCGGACCACACACATCAGTATGTATGATTTCCAATAAGTCACTTGCCCGTTCTATTGTTCCTGAAAACGGGGTCTTAGTCATCTTGCCCATGAGGCACGGCTCGCATGTGTCAAGTGATTCAAAATCAAGAGACTCCAAAAGTCCATCAGCATGGAGCTTCCTCATGCGTTTCACGCCGATATGACCCAGACGGCAGTGCCACAAGAAAGTGGTACTATCGTTATCAACTCTACATCTTTTGGCATCAATGTTATGAACATGTGTATCATCACTATCGAGATTCAATAAGAATAAACCCCTTACTTCGGGTGCACGACCATAAAAGATATTACCCATATAAATAGAACAACCTTTATTCTCTGATTTAAATGAGTAACCGTCTCGCATTAAACAAGATCCAGATATAATGTTCATGCTCAACGCAGGCACTAAATAACAATTATTCAGGTTCATAACTAATCCCGATGGTAATCGAAGAGCGAGCGTGCCGACGGCGATCACATCAACCTTGGAACCATTCCCCACGCGAATCGTCACTTCGTCCTTCGCCAGCCTCCGTTTATTCCGTAGTTCCTGTTTAGAGTTGCAAATGTGAGCAACCGAACCGGTATCAAATCCCCAGGCACTACAACGAGAGTTGGTAAGGTACACATCAATAACATGTATATCACATATACCTTGCTTGTTGTTGTTGTTGGCCCCCTTCTTGTCTGCCAGATACTTGGGGCAGTTCCGCTTCCAGTGGCCGTTCCCCTTGCAATAGAAACACTCAGTCTCTGGCTTGGGCCCAGCCTTGGGTTTCTTCACTGGATGAGCAACTGCCTTGCCACCCTTCTTAGAGTTACCCTTCTTGCCCTTGCTATTTTTCTTGAAACTGGTAGTTTTATTGACCATCAACACTTGATACTCCTTCTGGATGTCTGCCTCAGCGACTTTCAGCATTGAAAACAGCTCGGCGATGGATTTGTTCATCCCTTGCATGTTATACTGCTGCACGAAGCTCTTGTAGCTAGGTGGGAGTGACTGGAGAATTCTGTCAATGATAGCCTCCTCCGGGAACACAAGTCCCAGATCAGCTATGCGGGTATAGTACCCAGACATCTTCAGTAAGTGCTCACTGACAGACGAATTCTCCTCCATCTTGCAAGCAAAGAATTTATCGGTGGTCTCATACCTCTCGATCTTGGCATTCTTTTCAAAGATGAACTTCAACTCCTGGAACATCTCATATGCTCCATGACGTTCAAAACGCCTTTGAAGTCCTCCTTCCAAGCTATACAACATGGCACACTGCACTACTGAGTAGTCATCCGAACGCGTCTGCCAGGCGTTCATAACGTCCACAGAGGCCGGAGCGGGGGGTTCACCTAGCGGTGCACTTAGGACATAAACCTTTTGGGCAGCTGTGAGGATGATCCTCAGATTGCGGAGCCAGTCCACAAAGTTGCTCCCATCATCTTTCAGCTTAGTTTTCTCTAGGAACGCATTAAAATTCAGGGGAGCTACTGCGCGAGCCATCTACAACAAAAGATTTGCAAAGACATCTTAGACTATTGTTCATGACAAGTGAGTTTTAACTAATCAAATTACTTATAACTCCCACTCAAATTGACATCCCTCTGGTCATCCGAGCGTGACATGATCCAAATCCACCAACCCAAGTCCGATCATCACGTGAGATGAGGTGGTGTCAATGGTGAACATCTTCATGTTGATCATATCTTCTATATGACTCATGCTCGACCTTTCGGTCTTCCGTGTTCCGAGGCCATGTCTGTACATGCTAGGCTCGTCAAGTCTAACCCGAGTGTTCTGCATGTGCAAAACTGGCTTGCACCCGTTGTATGCGAACGTAGAGTCTATCACACCCGATCATCACGTGGTGCTTCGAAACGACGAACCTTCGCAACGGCGCACACTCGGGGGGAACACAATTTTATCTTGAAATTTTAGTGAGGGATCATCTTATAATGCTACCGTCGTCCTAAGCAAAATAAGATGCATAAAAGGATTAACATCACATGCAAATTATAAGTGACATGATATGGCCATCAACTCGTGCTTTTGATCTCCATCTCCAAAGCACCGGCATGATCTCCATCGTCACCGGCGCAACACCATGATCTCCATCATCATGATCTCCATCATCGTGTCGCCATCGGGGTTGTCGCGCGCCCACCATGCTCTTACTACTATTGCTACCGTTTAGCGATAAAGTAAAGCATTACATAGCGCTTAATGATTGACACGCAGGTCATACAAAAATTAAAGACAACCCTATGGCTCCTGCCGGTTGCCGTATACATCGACATGCAAGTCGATATTAACTATTACAACATGATCATCTCATACATCAAATATACCTCATCATGTCATTGGCCATATCATATCACATACATACCCTGCAAAAACAAGTTAGACGTCCTCTAATTTGTTGTTGCATGTTTTACGTGGCTGCTATGGGTATCTAGCAAGAACGCTTCTTACCTACGCAAAGCCACAACGGTGATATTTAAGTTGCTATTTAACCTTCTACAAGGACCGCCTTTTTCTATTCCGATTCAACTAAGATAGGAGAGACAGACACCCGCCAGCCATCTTATGCAACAAAAGTCGCATGTCTGTCGATGGAACCGGTCTCATGTACGTGGACATGTAAAGTTGGTCCGGGCCGCTTCATCCCATAATACCGCTGAATCAAGAAAGACCAAGGAGGGAAGCAATCTAAACATCAACGCCCACAGACCCCTTTGTGTTCTACTCGTGAAAGCATCTACGCAAGAACCTAGCTCATGATGCCACTGTTGGGGAACGTTGCATGGGAAACAAAAATTTTTCCTACGCTCACCAAGATCAATCTAGGAGATGCATCTACGAGGGGAGAGTTGGATCCACATACCCTTGTAGATCGCTAAGCGGAAGCATTCAAGAACGCGGTTGATGGAGTCGTACTCGCCGCGATTCAGATCGCTGAAGATCCTAGCACCGAACGGACGGTGCCTCCGCGTTCTTCACACGTACAGCTCGGGGACGTCTCCTCCTTCTTGATCCAGCAAGGGGGAAGGAGAGGTTGATGGAGAAACCAGCAGCACGACGGCGTGGTGGAGATGGTGGTGGAGGAATTCCAGCAGGGCTTCGCCAAGCACTGCGGAATTGACGAAGATGTTTGTGGGAGAGGGAGGGCAGCGCCGAGGCACGAACGTGTGTGGCTGCCCTCCCTCTGCCTCTCTTTATATAGGGGGAAGAGAGGGGAGGGGGCGCCCCTAGGGTTCCCCCTAGGGGGCGGCGGCCAGGGCAGATGGGGGGGGGCGGCGGCCAGGGCTGCGGCCAGGGCTAGGGTTTCCCCCCCCCCCAGGCGCCTTGCCCCCCAAGCCAAGGGGTGCGGCTGCCCTAGGGGGGAACCAGCCCCCATGCGCAGGTGGGAGGGCCCAAGGGGGGGCGCACAGCCCCATGAGGGCTGTTGCGTCTCCCACTTATGGCCCATAGGGCCCGCAACTCTTGCCGGGACCCCCCGAAACCTCTTTCGGTCATCCGACGACTCCCCGATGCTCCCCGGAACACTTCCGGACTCCGATCACTCTCATCCTATATATCAATCTTCGTCCCCGGACCATTCCGGAGACCCTCGTCACGTCCGGGATCTCATCCGGGACCCCGAACAACCTTCGGTAACCATGCACTGTTCTCACTAACAACCCTAGCGCCATCGAACCTTAAGTGTGTAGACCCTGCGGGTTCGGAAACTATGCAGACATGACCGAGACACTCCCAGGTCAATAACCAATAGCGGGATCTGGATACCCATATTGGTTCCCACATGTTCCTCGATGATCTCATCGGATGAACCACGATGTCAAGGATTCAGGCAATCCTGTATACAGTTCCTTTTGTCTCGTCGGTATGTTACTTGCCCGAGATTCGATTGTCGGTATCTCTATACCTAGTTCAATCTCGTTACCGGCAAGTCTCTTTACTCGTTCCGCAATACATAATCCCGTGACTAACTACTTAGTCACTTTGAGCTCATTGAGATGACGTATTACCGAGTGGGCCCGGAGATACCTCTCCGTCACACGGAGTGACAAATCCCAGTCTCGATCCATGTCAACTCAACAGACACCTTCGGAGATACCTGTAGAGTACCTTTATAGTCACCCAGTTACGTTGCAACGTTTGGCACACACAAAGCACTCCTACGGTGTCAGTGAGTTACATGATCTCATGGTCATAGGAACTTATACTTGACATGCAGAAAACTATAGCGATAACTGATACGATCAAAAGCTATGTTTAACGTTTGGGTCTCGTCCATCACATCATTCTCCTAATGATGTGATCCCGTTATCAAATGACAACTCATGTCTATGACCTGGAAACCGCGGTCATCTTTGATCAACGAGCTAGTCCTGAAGAGGCTTACTAGGGACACAAAGTTTGTCTATTCATCCACACATGTATTTAAGTTTCCAATCAATACAATTATAGCATGGATAATAAACGATTATCATGAACAAGGAAATATATTAATAACTCTTTTATTATTGCCTCTAGGGCATATTTCCAACAGTGAGGGGCGGCGTCGCTTCCTAAACGCCGTCGCGGAAGAATCCTCACCGACGGACTGCATCGCCGGCCGCTCGGCGCGCGCTCTGCGCTACTGGCCGCGGAAGAAGGCGGGGAGGGGTGGGGGTCGCCGTCGGCCGCCGGAGCGCTGCCACGGAAGAAGGCGGGGAGGGGTGGGGGCCGCCGCCGGCCGCTGCCGCGCAATGAGGCGGGGAGGGGAGGGGAACGCCGCCGGCCGCCGGGGTGTTGCCGCGCTAGGAGGCGGGGAGGGAGGGGGA
>LR738712.1:580601352-580639988 GCA_902687465.1 Secale cereale
GTGTGCCTAGACTCAACCGACAGTGGTTCGATCAATCAGGGGGCTCCTAGGTCGGAGAAGGCTCTGATACCAACTTGTAATGCCCAGTATGCGACTATGTCTCCCACGTGTCGAGGCACGACTTAAAGACATAAGCCCATACTAGAATTATCTCAAGTATGGTATCTTTTCACATATCATGTAAAATTCAGGGATGAAATTGTAAAAGATAGTTGGCTTACACTCGCCACGTCACACAATGAATACAATAACATACATCATCCAAAACACAGGGTCTGACTACAGATGAAAGCCAAACGAGAAAGATACCATAAACATAAGGCCTGATCGCCCCTAGTAGGAACCACTACTGATCGTCGAAAAACGTCACATACATACGGCCACTCTCTTCATCGAGCTCCCAGTGAATTTCTGAACCATCTCCTGCACTGTTCTCAGCGGTACCTGCATCTGGTGTGTGTTGAATCTGTGAGCCACAAAGGACTCAGCAATCCCGTTCCCGGGTATCAAAACTAACAAAGCATCAGGTGGGGAAAGGCTGTAAAAGTGGTTGCAGCAAGCACTAAGCACTAGCTTACGAGTTTAGAGCGAGAAGAGAACAAGTGCCAACGATCGCCAAGTTGTTCAAGAAGTGATCCTAGCTACTCACGATCAAACATAACCCCACCGTGTTCACTTCTCGAAGCCCTTCGGAGGGATACCATCATGGTTACTCACGCAGATAGTGTATTCTTATGAATAGGGTGTCAAGTTATCTACAACCGGATATTAACAAATTCCCATCTGCCACATAACCGTGGGCACAGCTTTCGAAAGATCAAACCCTGCAGGGGTGTCCCAACTTAGCCCATCACAAGCTCATGATCCGTGGAGTCGCAACTCCAAAGTGGGAAGACCCGAGTATTCTCGGAATCTCGTGCTCAAGATATTTCGACAAAGGTAAAACTAATCCAGCAAGACCTCCCGGCGTGTCGACACCCTGATAGTAGCCGCGCGCATCTCATCTCAGGCCATGACCGGATGAGATATGGTTACAGCATCCAAAATACCCCAAGTTGCCAAGGGGCGGTGCCGCAAGCTGCTCTAGGTTGGACGAACACTCATGAGGAGCACTGGCCCGGGGTTGTAAAATTAAGTCCTCGGGGTCCGGAAAGTTCCTAGGCAAGTTATTTAGTTATGGCAAATGGTACAACCAATGTTGGGCCTTGCTGGAAAAGCTTTAAGCAGTGCGAATTATCAAGGTGGGCCCATAAACCCCAACCGTGTTAGGAACGCAAAATCAAGGAACATAACACCGGTTTATCGGGTCCTAAGGTGGCATGAGTGGAACAAAACACCAAGCAGAAGGCCAAGCCTTCCACCCATTGCCAATATATATGCGCATTGATTAACATAGATATATATTGTGTTATCCCATAAAAACAAGTTCAACATGGAGCAATCTTCAATCTTCACCTGCAACTAACAACGCTATAAGAGGGGCTGAGCAAAAGCGTACTTAGCCAATCAACGGTTTGCTAGGAATGCGGTTAGAGTGTTTCATGGCAACAATAGGAGGCTGACAAACAGAAATAGGCATTGAGGCATAGCTAAAGAGCGAGACAACTAGCATTGGCAAAGATAGAGGCGATATCGGGGAACGGTCATCTTGCCTGGGATTCCGCAAGGAAGAAGAACGAGTCCATGAAGAAGGCAAACGAACGTAGTCGAACGGATCCTCACAACTCTGGAACGGAACCGAAGCTAACAAGAGAAGCAACCGGAAAGAAGCAAACAACACGGTAAACACACAAGCATAAACAAACATAGGATGCACAAACAAGTATGATGCATGCCCGGTTTAAATATGCATGGCATGGCAAAGTGCACAAACAATACTACAAGTTAAGTGGAGCTCAATATGCAACAAGTTGCATATTGACAAAACACCACGTTAGATTATTTAGTTTGATCTCGTTATAAACCCAACAAGTTTAAATGTTTTTTAAACATGGAAAGAGGTGAAGCATGAGCAAAACTACACTATCTAGTCATTTCAAATGAGGCCGGAAATAACAAACAACAATTCCGGAAAATCCCCATGTGCATAATTAGCAATTGTTAAAGCAAAGAACAATTTAAACATATTAATGTTGTTATCATGATGCGGATGACATTTTCAAGTTTTTTTTCCATTTTTTATTAAAAGTTGACATGAGCAAGATATGGAGTATTTCGTCACCGTGGTGGAAAGAAAGGGTGCCATGGTGATACGTGTCAAACGTATCTACTTTTTCAAACACTTTTGATATTGTTTTAACCTCATTCTTGCATGATTTGAACTAAACTAACCCGGACTGACGCTGTTTTCAGCAGAGCTGCCTGTATGGTTTTATTGTGTGCAGGAAAACGGATTTTTAAGCATCTCAGAAAAATCCACGAAAAATCTCAGAAAATCCACGCACCCGAAGGAACCAGGAGCCAAAAGTGGGGCCAGAGGGGGGCCAGGGGGTGCCCAGGCGCCCTGTGGGCGCGCCCCCCCTGGGCCGCGCCGGGGGGTCGCCTGGGTGGGGGCCACACCCCCTGGTGCCCTACCTTGCCTCGTATTTTTACTCGCGACACGGAAACCCCAGATCAGAAGTTCTTTCGCAGTTTTCCGTCGCGGAGCCGCCGCCACCCTCTGTTCTTCCTCGGGAGGGCTAATCTGGAGGCTGAATTGGCCTCCGGAGAGGGGAGATCGTCGCCATCGTCATCATCATCACCACTCCATCATCCCTCCATGACTTCTCCCTCCATGTGTGAGTAATTCCCCTGCTATAGGCGAAGGGGAAGGTAGGGATTGGATGAGTTAGATCATGTAATAGTTTGTCAGATCGTTGGGGGCATGTTGCCTATCATCTACTATGGTGTTTATCATCTTCGCTTCAACTTGTTATTCTTAATGCTTGACACTTAGGGCCCGAGTGCCATGATTTCAGATCTGAACCATATGTGTTTGCATGAATATATTTGTGTTCGTGATCCTATCTATGAGTTGTTTGCACCTGTTACGGTTCGGAACCGGCGATCCCAAAAGTGACAGCTTGGGACACCAAAGGGGATGGTCCGTAGTTTGAGGATTACATGTATCCATTGAGTTCATTGCTTTGTTCCGGTGCTCTTTGACAGGAGCACCTTAATATCCATAAGTTCCTTTTGGCCCCGTTCGTAGCGGGATGGTAGGACAAAAGATGTTGTGCAAGTTCTTATTGCAAGCACGTACAACTACCTACGGGATACATGCCTAATGTTTGATATTTGCCTAGATGATCATTACTTTTCCGTGTGCTGTGCCCCAAGTTAGAATCTATCTCATCCATGCAGCGCCCAACCATCCATCTCCCTAGCCTACAGTGTTTTAAACCCTGCTTGTCACTAGTTGCTACTTTTGCCATTTACCTTCACTATTTACTTTTTGTTGTTTACTTTTACTATCACTATTATCACTATCATATCACTGTTACCACTTATCTTTTGTTGCAAGTAAGTATATTTCAGGTGCGGTTGAATTGACAACTCAACTGTCAAAGCTTATAAATACTCTTTGGCTCCCCGTGTGTTGAATCAATAAATTGGGTTATTCTTACCCGCGAAGACTATCTCGATCCCTTACGGTTGAGGGTTATCAAGTACCGTTTTCTGGCGCCGTTGCCGGGGAGCATAGCAATATTTACAAGTCTACTTGAGGTATCTTACCTGCTGCACTTCATCCACTATGGGTAAGAAAGGAGACCCCAAGGTTCCGATCTTACTATCTACTACAAGAAGAGGTACTGCTCTGAGCACTAGTGCTACACTTGATTCACCTTCTGTTATGAGTAAGTTTGCCTCACCACTACCACATGATGCTCCTACTGAATCTGTTACTATGTCTGATACTCTTGATGATGCCTCTACTACTTTTGATGATATTAGTTCGCTTGGTTATGCTCTTGAGAAACAAATTGCTGCTACTGCTAAAAAGTCTGGAATTGAACTTCCTGTTACTCGCTACCCTATTGGTGAAACTTATGATTATCCTGATTTGGGTAAACTCAAAGAGAGGCTCCTTGATGATGATTACTATATGCTTGATGAAGATCTATGCAGGGAACTGACAGAGTTTTCTGGCTCTGACCCTGAAGTTATTAAGAAACTATTTGAAAAACACTCTTTGAAGAACAAAACCGTTCCTGATCCTGAATTTGCTACATCTCCTATATGCATTGATGATCCTGATTATGATTTCTCTGTTGATCTTTCACTTATACCTATGGTTGAAGCTGGCCCCTTTTATGGCAGAGAAAATGATGATGCTATTGCACACCTAACTAAACTCGGTGAGTTAGGTGGCCTGTTTACCACAGATGAGAAGATATGATACTTTTATATCACCAAGCTTCTTCCTTTCTCCTTGAAGGAAGATGCTAAAGCATGGTATGATTCACTCCCATGCGGTTCCATTAAGAGTCCTCAAGACTTACCTCACTCTTTTGTTGATAAGTACTTTCCTGCTCACATGCAACATGCTGCTTTACAAAGAATTTATAACTTTAAACAGTTGCAGGATGAGTCCCTCCCTAAAGCTTGGTGGAGGTACTGCGGTCTGATTCGGGCTAGACCAGGACATGAAATCCCTAAGAATGAATTAATCGATATATTCTATGCTGGTCTAACTGATGAATCCAGGTCCTATTTGGACAGTTGTGCTGGTTGTGTTTTCAGGAAAAGAACACCGGACGATGCGGAAGATTTGATGGGCAGGATTGCCAAAAACCATGAAGATTGGTCCGTCCCTGATCCACCTCCACCACCAAAGAAGAGGGGCATATTTTTTCTAAGCCCCGAAGATATGCGAGAAGCAAAGAAGTCTATTAAAGAGAAAGGTATTAAAGCTGAAGACGTGAAGAATCTACCCCCTATTGAGAAGCTGTGTGAGCCTACTACTCACCCTCCTATGGTAGAGATACACTCTCTTTTAGATTTCAACGCAAGTGACATCCCTGATGGTAAGCCTCCTGATCAATGTTTAGATGAGTTTGATAATTTTATTATGAAACAAAATCATTTTAATGGGAGGATAGAAAGTCAATTGCATGATAATTCCCTTGCTATCAAAAGACTGCTTGATGTTTTAGATAGAACAGTTAATGATGTTCAATGTCTTGTGAAGCATTTTCAAATGGTTCAAACTCAGCTTGACCAAATTTCTAAAGTGCAAAGAGATTTGCTTGCTAACAATGCCAAACAAGATAATTTGCAGGCTTTCGGGATTAAGACTCGAGGAGGAACTAGTACTCAAGATCCTCTCTATCCAGAGGGACATCCGAAGAGAATCGAGCAGGATTCTCAAATGCAGGAAGAAGAAATTGTTGGCTCTCCAAAGAAAAAGAAGAAACATAAGGAGACTGACAATTCTAATGATCCTATTGCAGATGAAGAGCCAACTATTGATCCTAACAGCGTATCTATCTCCGATGCTGAGACTGAAGACGGTGCTGAACCTGAAGGTAATAATAATGAGAAGAATGATCCGCCTGAAGTTCGAGAAGAAGAAGCACCTGACAAACGTAAGAGGTACACTAAAGAAGACTTCATCGCAAGAAAACATGGGAAGGAAAGAGAACCATGGGTACATAAACCCATACCCTTTCCAGGTAAGTCCATCAAATCTAAAGAAGAAGAGCATTATAATAAGTTTTGTGAGTGGATTAAACCACTTTTTCTTCAAATCCCTTTGACTGATGCTATTAAGTTACTTCCTTATTCAAAATATATGAAAGATATTGTCACTAATAAAAGAAAAGTTCCTAATGATACAATATCCACTATGCTTGCTAACTACTCTTTCAGTGGCAAGATTCCTGAGAAGCTCGGTGATCCAGGTATACCCACCATTCCTTGCTCCATAAAGAATAATTATGTCAAGACTGCTTTATGTGATCTTGGAGCAGGAGTGAGTGTTATGCCTCTCTCTCTTTACGAGAGGCTTTGTTTAGAGAAACTAATTCCTACAGATATCTCCCTTCAGATGGCTGACAAGTCAATCGCTGTTCCGATAGGTATTTGTGAGGATGTTCTCGTAAAGGTTGCTAATTGTTTAATTCTTACTGATTTTGTTGTGCTTGACATGCCCGAGGATGGGAGCATGTCCATTATTCTTGGTAGACCTTTCCTTAACACCGTAGGTGCTATTATTGATTGCAATAAAGGGAAGGTTACCTTCCATGTGAATGATAAAGAACACACGGTATATTTTCCAAAGAAGATCGACAGGAGGCATGCCCTCAACTCTATATAGAATATCGAGACCGTGAAAATTGGAGAATGGGACTGTCCACTACATGTGCCTCACAAATACAAAACTATCATGGTAGGGACAATGTCCATCAAGGTAAAGGTTCAGTGATTACTTCGTAAGAGGTGAGACTTTTTGCTCTATATATCGCCTGTTTGTTGGTAAGACTTGATCAACCTTATTAGCAAATATGTTTTATATGGATAAAAAGTTGAGCTTGTTATATTTTCATTTGTTTTTAGTTTTTGTCCTACTTGTTGTACCAAGTATTTATGTTTTGAAGCTTCACAATACTCCTCACTACTTCAAGTTTTCAGAAAGTTCCGCAGCTTTTTGAACTTCGAAAAAATTTCAACAGTGAAGTTTTCAGAAAAATTCCAGAAAAATTTTAAAAAAAAATTCCACGTCGGGAGAGACCCGGAAAGTCCTGGGGCCAGCCAGGGGGACCCACCAGTGGCCCAGGCGGCCAGCTGGCGCGGCCCAGCCCCTGGCCACGCCCACAGGGCGCCTGGGGCCCATAGGGCCCCCCTCCAGGTATGTCTTCTTCCTCCCTCTCTCTGTTTCTCCAAAAACCCGAGTTCTGCACTTGTTCTTGTGTTCTTGCTATTCTTGGAGGCACCCCACACCTTGATGATAATCCTTTTACTTATTTAAGCTTTGATCTTGCTGCTATGAAAAGGCATAAGTTTGTCACCATGGGTTCTGAGCTTGATAATCTTGTTTATATCTTGCGTTTCGGAATCATCGCGGAACGCGAGATCCGTCTACCTGCACCTCTTTTGTTTGATTTTTCTCGCAGGAACGGATGGTCCTTTGATGTTGTCCAGTTCGATGAGTTCATGGTCCAGCATCAGTTTCATAACCCCATGGAGGGGGTTGTGCCCGACGAGGAGAAGCACGGTGAGTTACCACATTTTCAGGAAGAGACCGCCACCGAGTTTGGTGAAGGTTCTTCCTATGTTTGGCGCTCAGAACTTTCCTCGCGGGAGACTCTGAGGATTTCGGTGTACGCGCCAGCATCATTCTACGACCCTTGGACTCACCACCATACCCCCGGAGCAGGAGGCTCCTGGGGGCAGTAGCTGCTACCAACTTAGGCCAAAAGCCTAAGCTTGGGGGAGTACGTGCCCTTCTCACTTTTCCATTGTATTATCCGTTTTATTCACTTTGATCTTTTCGAAGTTTTTGCCCATTCTTCTTTAATTCTCTCTTTGCAAAAACAACAAAAAGATTTACTCTTTCTTTTGCTTTTATTCAACCTTTGAAAAAATCCAAAAAGATTTCCTTTCTCTCTTTAGTTTGCTTTGTTTTCAGAGTTCAGCTCGAGTCCGTGATGGCATTTAATTATATTTCCTACGTTCGATCGTGCAAGTGACAAGCAGTAATGACGAAGATCGAATGAAGGGAAGCAACAGGGAAGACCGGTATGAACTCTTTTTGTTTCTACTTTTGTACATATGCATGTACTTATGATCTAGAGACCAGCTTGTAGCAACATAGTGCTATGTTTACAATGCTCTTTCGGTGGTTCATGCTTTCCTTGTGGCTAGTCTCAAATAACTAGAGTATATAATGTGTTATTGAAATTATCTACATGCATTGCACTGTTCATAGTCTGGTATACTAAGGTGGTATTTCCCTTTAGAGAATTTTTGGATTGACTTGGCACATGCTTACACATGTTTAAGACTAAAAAGTCTACTCTGCCTTGATGATCTTTGAGTTTCAGAATAGTTATATCACTTTCATGCCCGACTCAATGTTGCTTTGTCGCTCTGCATGATTATGACCGTTATTGCTCTCTAGTTGGTCGCTTCCCAGTCTTTTGCTAAACTTCCACCTGTACTAAGCGGACTGACTGCTTGTGCATCCAAAATCCTTAAAACCAGTTATGCCATATGAGTCCACTATACCTTCCTATACATGGTATTTACCTGCCATTCCTAACAAAGACTTTCGTGTACCATCTCGAAATTAATCAAAAGCATTTCTCTTTTGTGCCTATGTTTTAGCTCATGAGGAAGTAGTAGTTAATTCATAATCTTTTTAAGTTGGACAAGTTTCACCCCTGGATTGCATGTATAATGTGCAAACCCCTAATACGAAAAGGAACTGGCATTGAGTGCGCCCGGCTCGAAAAGATAATATAACAAACAAACCCTCCTTCACGCTTTGTTCATGAGAAATCAGAAAACTTTGGCAGTGATAAACAAAGGAGATTAAGAGGATGTGATCGTCCTCATGCGGGAGCGGTTCCTCGAAACTTGTCTAGCTCAAGAAGTGATTGAGTTATCTGCTAGCATTCGTTGACGAAATATGCACCTCTCAAAACGTTTTTATCTCTGTTTTCAAAACCAAGAGCTCTGGTACATGTTTAGTTTTTGTTTCCGACCACGGGTTTTCAACCTTGCCAATAAAAGCCACGGTTCGAGAGTCTCACCTTCTTTCTTCAAAGCACCAACTATGAGAGCATAATTGTCATTCTGAGTGTAACGTGCATTGTCCCAAAGTATTACATTGTCTTCTGCATACTTGTGATATGATTTATTCTAAAATTCTTAGTTCTAGTCCCCTTTAAAACTCTGGAGGAGTTTCTGCATTTATGTTTTGCTTCACTCATGGAGGCTAGCAAGATACCACCCTAATATGCTCAAGCTATGTGCAATGTAATCTGGTCTTGATTTTCAGTAATATATTATTTACTTTTAAGTATTTGTGACTGGTCACTTGAAAGAAGGATTGCTCCTTGCATTGTCCTCATAAGTATTGTTTCAATACTTGCTAAACTCTTTTCGTAGTACATGCTTATATACATCTAATGAAGCAAAAGAGTTTGTCAAAGTTTTTTTTTCGCGTCTAGTTTGTTGAACTGAATTGCTTGAGGACAAGCAATATGCTAAGCTTGGGGGAGTTGATACGTGTCAAACGTATCTACTTTTCCAAACACTTTTGATATTGTTTTGACCTCATTCTTGCATGATTTGAACTAAACTAACCCGGACTGACGCTGTTTTCAGCAGAGCTGTTGATACGTCCAAAATGCATCACTATTTTGTATCGTAATTCATCTTTATTCATTGATATATTTCACGTTATGATGATGTTCTTATGTTGTTTTGGTCTATTTTACACAGTTTGCAACTCTCTGGTGCCGGAACAGCAGACGCAGGATTCAGCAGGAAAAAGTGGATACTGAGTTGCTGAAGAAGAACACCTCCAAATTACCTGAAAATCGACGGGAGGTATTTTTCAGACGAATAACGAAGACACGCAAAAGGGGAGTCAGAGGGGGGCCACAGGGTGCCCAGGCGGCCTGGGGGCGCCCCCCCTCCCCCTGGCCGCGTCGGGGGGCCGCCTGGAGCCCCTGGCCCACCTCTGGTCGCCCCCTTTTGCATATATGTTCTCCGTCCCCCGAAAACCCTAGGCACGGGACTTTTTACGGAGTTCCGCCGCCGCTTCGAGGCGGAAACCTGCAGAGAAGAAAAGGGCATCTCCGGCGGGCAGATTCCGCCGGGGAGATCACCTCCCGGAAGGGGAGATCGTCGCCATCGTCATCACCATCATCACGGGCATCATCGAGATCATCATCAACATCATCCCCAACACCAGCACCATCTCCATCTTCATCCAAATCTCATCTTTCCATCGCAACTCGTGTTGTAACTTGTACTACCTATCCTCTCTACTCCATCGGTGTTGATTACTACTTTGTGGTGAATGCTATTGAGTTTTGTTGGAGAAATATTATTATGTCCAGATTGTTTATCACATATTTATCCCCACTGATCATGATCTCTTTTATGTCTTGTGAGTAGTTACCTTAGTTCTTGAGGACATGGGGAAAGTCTTGTTGTTAGTAGTCACATGCTGTTGAAGTAATATGTGTTGTTTGATACTTAAGTTGTGTTGTCATTCTACTAGTGGTGTTGTGTGAGTCGAACACCCAACACTTCGCCTTATTAAGGACCTAGGAGAATACATTGTGCATAAAGAATGCTTATGGTGGGTTGCCGGAGTGACAGAAACCTGAACCCCAGTTCGCACGCTTTTGCATAAGGGAATAATGGATCCTCGATCGTATTGCTATGGTTAGGCTTTTGCCTTAAATTCTATCTTGTATTTGCGGATGCTTGCAAGGTGTTTAATCATAAGAGTGCATTCATCTTAGTCTAGAGAGTGCACTAGCATAGATCCACCCACTCAACACTTATCAACACATATCATAGTATCGATACGGAATATGGCGAAAGCACGTGACTACCTCTCCCGTGTGTCCTCAAGAACGCTTTTGTCTTTATAAGTTCAGTTGCTAGGCCTCTCCTTTGCTAAGAAAGGATTGGGCCACTTGTTACTCTCAGTATCTTTTACATTACTTGCCTTTACATTCCTGTTGCTTATATCGAGAAAACCCCTAAAAGTTATCTTTCAGTGCTTGCAGTAATTTCTTGCTCAGAATCGCTTATCAATACCTTCTGCTCCTCGTTGGGTTCGACACTCTTACTTATCGAAAACGCTGCAACAGATCCCTTACGGTTGAGGGTCATCAAGTACCGTTTTCTGGCGCCGTTGCCGGGGAGCGTAGCGCTATTGGTAAAGTGAAACTGGTAAGAAAGTCTTTTTATAATTCTGTTTTTATTTTTGCTATTGCTGCTCTTTGTCCTTATGGATAACCCTATTATTGGAGCGTTGCTTGCGGGAAGACACCCCACACCTGTGGTGGTTGATCCTCCCCCTACTGAAATTGTGCCTTATAAAATACCAGCTGGCATTATCAATTATGTTTTGGCTAATCGTTATGCAGGAGACAGACATCCTGGTGAACACTTGCTATATTTGTCACGACTATGTTCATTATTTAAGCTTGCAGGTGTATCGAGGGAGTTTGTCATGAGGAAATTGTTTGCCGTATCCCTTATAGATAAAGCTTCAGATTGGTATGGGCTTCTCGATAACCCACACTTGCTGGACTGGCAGGAGCTTATGTCTCTCTTTTATACTAAGTTTTATCCTCTTCATGAGATTCATCGAGACAGGAATTATATATATAACTTTAGGTCTCGTGACGGAGAAAGCATTGCTCAAGCTTGGGGGAGATTGAAGTCTCTAATGCTCAAATGCCCTATTCATAAGCTTCCCAAGGAAATTATACTTACAAATTTTTATGCCAGGCTTTCTCGTCAGGATAAGGAGATGCTGGATGCCTCCTCTAGTGGGGTATTTCAGAAGAAGAGTGTTGAAGAAAGGTGGGATCTCCTTGAAAGAATCCAGAGGAATACTGAAGATTGGGAAATTGATAAAGGTATTGAACCCGCTATAAATTATGAACATGATTATATTGAGAGCTATGTGGAAACGGATTACTTCAATACTTTTTGCTCTAAGATTGGTCTTGATTCCCATCTAGTGATTGATTTGTGTAAGAATTTTGCCTCTCACGTTGATTCTTTTAAAAAGAAAAAAGACCAGCACCATGCACCTTTTAAAGAACCACCTGTTGATATTTATGTTGCTGAGCCTATTTTGCCTGCAGTTATATATGAACAGCCTCCTTTTCCCACGAGGATAAAGGAGCACTCTCTTGTGACAGGCATAATAAATAAAAGTGAGAGAAGAGTTGATGAACCTGAGGACCAGATCAGGGTCGATCCTCGAGTTGCATTGATTAAAGACCTTGTTACTGATGATGTTTTGGATTCCAATATAACTTTTTGTGCTGTTTCCACTAACCTTGTCACAGCCAAGAACAAAGGCCCAATTTCAGGTACTCCGGTGGTATCTGTTAAAATAGGAGATCACAATTATTATGGGCTATGCGATTTGGGATCGAGTGCAAGTGCTATTCCTTATTCACTCTATGAAGAAATCATCGGTGAGATTTCCCCTTGTGAACTTGAAGAAGTTGATGTTACTATTCATCTTGCAAATAGATCAACTATCTCTCCTATCGGAATTGTGAGGGACGTTGAAGTCCTATGTGAAAAGGTAAAATACCCTACCGACTTTTTGGTACTTGGTTCAGCTAGGGACAATTTTTGTCCCATCATTTTTGGTAGACCTTTTCTTAGAACTTGTGGAGCTATAATAGATTGCAAGAAAGGTAAAGTTTCTGTTGAATTCGATGGTGAGCCATATGAATTTAATTTTTCTAAGTTCTCTAAGCAGCCTCGTGGTACTGATTTACCTAGTGATGATAAAATTATTGAAAGTATTGCCTCTATTGCAATTCCCCCTGATGATCCTTTGCAGCAATACATGGAGGACCACGAGAATGATTTACATATGCAGGAAAGAAATGAACTAGATGAAATATTCTTGAGGCAGTCTGCTATCCTGAAGCACAACCTTCCGGTTGAACCTTTGGGAATTTTATCAAAACCGAAAGAAGACCCGGTGTTTGATCTTAAACCTCTTCCCGATACGCTCAAGTATGCTTATTTAGATGAAAAGAAAGTATATCCTGTTATTATCAATTCTAACCTTTCAGGATATGAAGAAGAGCGATTATTGGAAGTACTTCGTAAACACCGAGGCGCAATTGGCTACACCCTTGATGACCTTAAGGGGATTAGTCCATCTATCTGTCAACATACTATCAACCTTGAGCCTGATGCTAAACCAGTTGTTGATCATCAACGACGGTTGAACCCGAAGATGATGGATGTCGTGAGAACTGAGATTCTCAAGCTTCTAGCCGCAGGTATTATCTACCCTATAGCTGACAGTAAGTGGGTAAGTCCGGTACATTGTGTTCCTAAGAAAGGAGGTACAACTGTGGTTCCTAATGATAAAAATGAACTAATACCTCAGAGAATTATTATTGGATATAGAATTTGTATTGATTACAGGAAGTTGAACAAGGCAACCAGGAAGGATCACTACCCGCTGCCGTTCATCGACCAAATGCTTGAAAGGTTATCCAAAAATACCCACTTTTGTTATCTCGATGGTTATTCTGGCTTCTCTCAAATTCATGTTAACACTGTCGATCAAGAGAAGACCACTTTTACTTGTCCTTTTGGTACTTATGCTTACAGACGTATGCCTTTTGGTTTATGTAATGCCCCTGCTACTTTTCAAAGGTGTATGTCTGCTATCTTTCATGGTTTCTGCGGGGATATTATGGAAGTCTTCATGGACGATTTCTTCGTCTATGGAACTTCATTTGACCATTGTCTTCACAACCTTAATAAAGTTTTGCAGAGATGCGAGGAGACAAATTTGGTACTCAACTGGGAGAAGTGCCACTTTATGGTTAATGAAGGAATTGTTCTTGGTCACAAAATTTCTGAAAGGGGAATTGAAGTGGACAAAGCCAAGATCGAAGCTATTGAGAGGATGCCCTATCCAAGGGACATCAAAGGTATTTGCAGTTTTCTCGGTCATGCAGGTTTTTATAGAAGATTTATTAAAGACTTTTCTAAAACCTCGAGACCCCTCACTAATCTTCTCCATAAGGATGTTCCTTTTGCGTTTGATGAAAATTGTAAGGAAGCTTTTGAAGTTCTTAAGAAAGCTTTAATAACTGCTCCTATAGTACAACCACCTGACTGGAATTTACCTTTTGAAATTATGTGTGATGCAAGTGATTTTGCTGTTGGAGCTGTTTTAGGACAAAGAGTTGATAAGAAATTGAATGTTATACATTATGCTAGTAAAACCCTTGATAGTGCTCAAAGAAATTATGCTACTACTGAGAAGGAATTCTTAGCTGTAGTTTTTGCTTGTGATAAGTTTAGGCAGTATATTGTTGATTCCAAAGTTATTATTCATACTGATCATGCTTCCATTAAATATCTTATGACAAAGAAGGATGCCAAGCCAAGGCTTATCAGATGGGTACTCCTTTTTCAAGAATTTGATTTGCAGATTGTTGATAGGAAAGGGGAAGACAATCCGGTAGCGGACAATCTTTCAAGAATGGAAGATATACCGCATGACCCCATCCCAGTTAACGATAGTTTTCCAGACGAGCAACTTGCCGTTGTAAAAATACAACCTCTTTCCGACCCTTGGTATGCAGATTATGCTAATTTTATTGTTGCGAAGTATTTGCCTCCAGGTCTAACATTTCAGCAGAGGAAGAAGTTCTTTCATGATTTGAGGCACTACTTTTGGGATGACCCACATCTTTTCAAAGAAGGTCCCGACGGGATCGTGAGAAGATGCATTCCGGAACATGAGCAGAAGGACATTCTCAGACGGTGCCATGATAGTCCCTATGGAGGACATCATGCCGGTGAAAGGACTGCACATAAGGTTCTTCAATCAGGTTTTTATTGGCCTACTCTCTTTAAAGATGCTAGAAATTATGTTTTAGCCTGTGATAAATGTCAGAGAGTTGGTAACATTAGTAGAAGGAATGAGATGCCTATGAATTACTCACTAGTGATTGAACCTTTCGATTGTTGGGGTTTTGATTTTATGGGTCCTTTTCCTTCTTCGCACAAGTACACTCACATTTTAGTAGCTGTTGATTATGTGACCAAGTGGGTTGAAGCAATCCCCACTGAAAGTGCTGATCACAAAACATCTTTGAAAATGCTTAAGGATGTAATATTTCCTAGGTTTGGTGTACCAAGGTATCTCATGACCGATGGAGGATCACACTTCACGCACGGAGCTTTTAGAAAAGCTTTGGCTAAATACGATGTTTATCATAGAATTGCTTCACCGTATCATCCTCAAACTAGTGGGCAAGTTGAGCTCACCAATAGAGAGATTAAGTTGATCTTGCAGAAAACAGTAAACAGAAATAGGAAGGATTGGTCAAATAAATTAGGAGATGCTTTGTGGGCATATAGAACTGCTTACAAAAACCCCATGGGCATGTCCCCCTATAAGATGGTATATGGCAAGGCTTGCCATTTGCCATTAGAGCTAGAGCACAAAGCTTTCTGGGCTGTTAGATAGCTTAACGCTGACCCAAAACTAGCTGGTGAGAAGCGTCTCATGAACTTGACTTCTCTAGATGAATGGAGAAGTGAAGCTTACGAGAGCGCTAAAATGTTCAAGGAAAAGGTAAAAAGGTGGCATGATAGGAAGATTTTGAAACGTGAATTTAATGTTGGTGATAAAGTTTTGTTGTTTAGATCCCGTTTCAGGTTTTCTCCAGGTAAACTACTTTCCAGGTGGGAAGGACCATTTCATATTGAAGAAGTTTATCGGTCTGGTGCAATTAAGATTAATAATTTTGAAGGCACCAAACCTCAAGTTGTGAATGGGCAAAGACTTAAGCATTACATAGCAGGAGACCCTGTCGATGTTGATGTGAATATAATATACACAACAACCCACGAAGAACATGTTGCAGCCCTGTTTCAGACGCCAGCAGAAGCAGAATAAAGAAAAGGTATGTAGTACGGTAAGAAAACACCGCAAACCATCATAAAAGTTCCGTATTACGAGTTTTTGTAAAATTAGTAAAATTCCGAGTCGAAGTGGAGCCGGAGACGACCACCAGGGAGTCCAGGCGCCCCCCTGGCGCCCCCCCCCCCCTGGGCTGCACCGGCAGGCCGCCTGGACACCCTGGTGCCCGTCTCCGACCCCGCTTTGGTCCGTTACCTTCCTTTCTGTGCATAAATTTTTCCTATATATTTGCCCGGGTTGTTCCGGCAACGTATCTTGCGATTTCGCGTGTTTTCTCTTCGATCTGTTTCTGCCAGGAAATCTTTCAGCTAAATTTAGGTGCCATGGCTTCTCCAAGTTCCCCCAAGGACGCGTTCGTCGTCAACGTCATCAACCCTTACCTCGCTCAGGTGAAGAAGCACACTCAGGTTGTTCAGATGAAGGAAGGCGTCCTTCATCAAGAAGATCTGAAGGGACCTATCAAGGAGGGGAGCGTCCAGGCCAGGCTGGAAGAAGTGGAGCAAGAAGTCTTCAAGTACAAGAAGATGACCGAGCGTGGTGTCGAAGCTAACTTTGACATCACCAACGAGCTGAAGAACTACTTACTGAAGGAGATGAAGGAGATGTGGGAAAGAATCGCCGCGTCTGAAGACAGAATTATAGAGCTACAAGGGCAAATTAATGATCTACATAACCAGAACTGTGAGTATGAACTAAGGTTTCTACGCATGGGTTTGGGTGCTGAATGCAGGATCCAGGAGACGAGCTTCTCATATGAGACTGGAGAACCCCTTCCATGGAAGAGTTTTGCCAAGAACTACTTGATCAACGCCCACAAGGATGATGAGTGAAATCTCCATGGTAATGGCATTCCCTTGGCTTGTTCCAAGCTTGGGGGAGTGCCCGGTATCTTTATCTTTTACCTTTTGTCTTTGAGAAGTCAAGTAGAGTCGTATCATGTCTAGGGAGATTATTATATGAGATAGGTGTGTGTATTGAGGTCTATCACCCCCTTGGTGAAGAATTGTATCCGTGTGTGTGGAGTCGTTTATGATGGAATATTAATGAGAAGTTTATCGGTTCCTTTTTGCTGCACTCGGTATTCTCTTCACGCAATCGATCTTATATGATGATTCTTATGGGGAGTATTGACCTTATGTCAGGTATGGCTATGAAACTTTATTTAATCTTGGCAAATATAGCTTTGGTCATAACAACAAGCATGATTTTCTTAAAGTATCAACATAGCCAAAACCTTTATGTCATTATGCTTGAAGTGTTATGTTGACAAGGAAGACAACTTGATGTGTTATGCTTATTTCAATGTTCATGCTTTATAATGCTTTGCATCTTAGTCATCATCAATTGTCTGCTCTTTCAAAACCTTTGCTAGCCTAACTCTGTACTAAGCGGAATTCTGCTTGTGCGTCCATACCCTTAAGCCAATACCTTCCATATGAGTCCACCATACCTACCTACTCGTGGTACTCCACTACCACCTCCTAAAGTATATAATTTATGTGTTATCCTTAAATGTTCAAAATCTTGTATTTTGTGCCTCTGCTTTAGCTCATGAGGAAGTAGTAGCTAATTCATGACCTTTTTGAGTTGGACAAGCTTCACCCCGGGATTGCATGTATAATGTGCAAACCCATAATATGAAAAGGAACTGGCATTGAGTGCGCCCGGCTTAAAAATAATATAACAAGCAAACCCTCCTTCACGCTTTGTTCATGAGAAATCAGAAAACTTTGGCAGTGATAAACAAAGGAGAATAAGAGGATGTTATCGTCCTCAAACGGGAGCCGTTCCTCGAAACTTGTCCAGTTCAAGAAGTAATTGAGTTATCTATTAGCATTCGTTGACGAATCATGCACCTCTCAAAAACTTGTTTTCATTATGTTTGATTTAAGGATAGCACATGAGTTTTCCCTACTACCCTAGAGCAGGGCCTATCTTTTAATTTTAAGTTGAGTCAGTTATTCCTACTTCCTTCTATTTCTCAAAGAGAGCAGATGTTTGATGTTGATAAGGATTCATGCATATTAAGCTGCATTAAGATTTGTCATATCATATCCTTGTTGACATTATCATCTGACAAGTAAGTTGTTTGTCATGCCCAGCTAAGGCAAATATCTTCCTTTGTGTTAACACTTCCACTTCTTGCTTACTAACATGTTATTTCAAAAATCTTCAATTAATCCCATCAAAATATAAGAGCAAAAGTTAAAATTATTTGTTGTTCTTTGACCAAAGGACATGTTTGCCATGATATAATGAGTTTCCTTGGTCCTACTTTCGAATATAAGTGTTAACACTTTTTCATAAGAGCCTTATGAGTTGAGGATTGCTGTTGAGGACATTTGAGTTGGTGAAGAGACTACGATGCTTCTTGTCCGTATTCTATTTATTGACACTTCACTCTCTAAACTTGTGGACAGGTTTACCGAGTTCATATTCGCTTGAGGACAAGCGAGGTCTAAGCTTGGGGGTGTTGATACGTCCAAAATGCATCACTATTTTGTATCGTAATTCATCTTTATTCATTGATATATTTCACGTTATGATGATGTTCTTATGTTGTTTTGGTCTATTTTACACAGTTTGCAACTCTCCGGTGCCGGAACAGCAGACGCAGGATTCAGCAGGAAAAAGTGGATACTGAGTTGCTGAAGAAGAACACCTCCAAATTACCTGAAAATCGACGGGAGGTATTTTTCAGACGAATAACGAAGACACGCAAAAGGGGAGTCAGAGGGGGGCCACAGGGTGCCCAGGCGGCCTGGGGGCGCCCCCCCCCCCCTGGCTGCGCCGGGGGGGCGCCTGGAGCCCCTGGCCCACCTCTGGTCGCCCCCTTTTGCATATATGTTCTCCGTCCCCCGAAAACCCTAGGCACGGGACTTTTTACGGAGTTCCGCCGCCGCTTCGAGGCGGAAACCTGCAGAGAAGAAAAGGGCATCGCCGGCGGGCAGATTCCGCCGGGGAGATCACCTCCCGGAAGGGGAGATCGTCGCCATCGTCATCACCATCATCATGGGCATCATCGAGATCATCATCAACATCATCCCCAACACCAGCACCATCTCCATCTTCATCCAAATCTCATCTTTCCATCGCAACTCGTGTTGTAACTTGTACTACCTATCCTCTCTACTCCATCGGTGTTGATTACTACTTTGTGGTGAATGCTATTGAGTTTTGTTGGAGAAATATAATTATGTCCAGATTGTTTATCACATATTTATCCCCACTGATCATGATCTCTTTTATGTCTTGTGAGTAGTTACCTTAGTTCTTGAGGACATGGGGAAAGTCTTGTTGTTAGTAGTCATATGCTGTTGAAGTAATATGTGTTGTTTGATACTTAAGTTGTGTTGTCATTCTACTAGTGGTGTTGTGTGAGTCGAACACCCAACACTTCGCCTTATTAAGGACCTAGGAGAATACATTGTGCATAAAGAATGCTTATGGTGGGTTGCCGGAGTGACAGAAACCTGAACCCCAGTTCGCACGCTTTTGCATAAGGGAATAATGGATCCTCGATCGTATTGCTATGGTTAGGCTTTTGCCTTAAATTCTATCTTGTATTTGCGGATGCTTGCAAGGTGTTTAATCATAAGAGTGCATTCATCTTAGTCTAGAGAGTGCACTAGCATAGATCCACCCACTCAACACTTATCAACACATATCATAGTATCGATACGGAATATGGCGAAAGCACGTGACTACCTCTCCCGTGTGTCCTCAAGAACGCTTTTGTCTTTATAAGTTCAGTTGCTAGGCCTCTCCTTTGCTAAGAAAGGATTGGGCCACTTGTTACTCTCAGTATCTTTTACATTACTTGCCTTTACATTCCTGTTGCTTATATCGAGAAAACCCCTAAAAGTTATCTTTCAGTGCTTGCAGTAATTTCTTGCTCAGAATCGCTTATCAATACCTTCTGCTCCTCGTTGGGTTCGACACTCTTACTTATCGAAAACGCTGCAACAGATCCCTTACGGTTGAGGGTCATCAGCTGCCTGTATGGTTTTATTGTGTGCAGGAAAACGGATTTTTAAGCATCTCAGAAAAATCCACGAAAAATCACAGAAAATCCACGCACCCGAAGGAACCAGGAGCCAGAAGTGGGGCCAGAGGGGGGGCCAGGGGGTGCCCAGGCGCCCTGTGGGCGCCCCCCCCCCCCCGGGCCGCGCCGGGGGGTCGCCTGGGTGGGGCCCACACCCCCTGGTGCCCTACCTTGCCTCGTATTTTTACTCGCGACACGGAAACCCCAGATCAGAAGTTCTTTCGCAGTTTTCCGTCGCGGAGCCGCCGCCACCCTCTGTTCTTCCTCGGGAGGGCTAATCTGGAGGCTGAATTGGCCTCCGGAGAGGGGAGATCGTCGCCATCGTCATCATCATCACCACTCCATCATCCCTCCATGACTTCTCCCTCCATGTGTGAGTAATTCCCCTGCTGTAGGCGAAGGGGGTGGTAGGGATTGGATGAGTTAGATCATGTAATAGTTTGTCAGATCGTTGGGGGCATGTTGCATATCATCTACTATGGTGTTTATCATCTTTGCTTCAACTTGTTATTCTTAATGCTTGACACTTAGGGCCCGAGTGCCATGATTTTAGATCTGAACCATATGTGTTTGCATGAATATATTTGTGTTCGTGATCCTATCTATGAGTTGTTTGCACCTGTTACGGTTCGGAACCGGCGATCCCAAAAGTGACAGCTTGGGACACCAAAGGGGATGGTCCGTAGTTTGAGGATTACATGTATCCATTGAGTTCATTGCTTTGTTCCGGTCCTCTTTGACAGGAGCACCTTAATATCCATAAGTTCCTTTTGGCCCCGTTCGTAGCGGGATGGTAGGACAAAAGATGTTGTGCAAGTTCTTATTGCAAGCACGTACAACTACCTACGGGATACATGCCTAATGTTTGATATTTGCCTAGATGATCATTACTTTTCCGTGTGCCGTGCCCCAAGTTAGAATCTATCTCATCCATGCAGCGCCCAACCATCCATCTCCCTAGCCTACAGTGTTTTAAACCCTGCTTGTCACTAGTTGCTACTTTTGCCATTTACCTTCACTATTTACTTTTTGCTGTTTACTTTTACTATCACTATTATCACTATCATATCACTGTTACCACTTATCTTTTGTTGCAAGTAAGTATATTTCAGGTGCGGTTGAATTGACAACTCAACTGTCAAAGCTTATAAATACTCTTTGGCTCCCCGTGTGTCGAATCAATAAATTGGGTTATTCTTACCCGCGAAGACTATCTCGATCCCTTACGGTTGAGGGTTATCACATGGCGGCGATGCTCGAAAATGATGCCACGGCAACATAACGGTTCCGGTAACTTGTTGAGAGACCGGTGCAAAAGATGAAGTGTGACAGAGAGCATGCAAAGATGGTGGGGTGCTCCGGGATATCGGGTTCCCACGGTTCGGCGACAGGGCATACGAGGAGGATTATGCAAGCGACAACTCGGACACGATGCGAACAAGTGGAAAAACTCATACAACATGCATTCATTCTCGGAAGGTTGTCTCGGTGGTTATCCCTTCGAAGCGGGCGGTTCGGGGTGGTTCGAGTCTCGAGGGAAGTAGCCGTTCACGTTTAGAAGAGGAAGTAGTTGTTCACCGGACGTAGTCGTACACGTCGACGGTAGTCGTACTCATCTCGTCGTGGAAGTAGTGGTACTCATGTCTTGACGAATCCATGGCGACGGTAGTTGTTCACTCGACGGTCTTCGGCGGCAGTAGTCGTTCTAGGCATCGGGCGTCGAGGTACTTGGCGGTTCCGCAGACGGCGGTAGAGGTACTTGACGCATCACCATGTAGTCGTACATGTTTGGAGAGGAACTTGACGGATCCGAGGGCTCGGGCCATCGTGGTACTTGTCGAAATCCACATCCGATGTAGTCGTTCATTTTGAAGAGGAACTTGGCGCATCCTAGGGTCGTCGTGTACTTGTTAGTCCGTGTAGTCGATCTTGGGATCTTGGCGTATCCGTGCGTAGCGGTACTTGTTGTTCCGTGTGGTTGAACTCAAGGTGTTCTTGCTGTCAGACTTGCGGCGTTGGACAGAAACATGGCAAGATAAACAAGGTAGCAACAGCTCATGGGGAAGGCTACAGAAAAAAAACACGGTGATGCGGTCTTGGCGGCAACCACCTGCTGTGACAGTGCTGGAGAGGCCATGGCTCCATGGATGAGCGGCGGCGATAGATCCAGGTCGCGGGAGGGAGGATCCGGCGGGCGAAACAAGCAGGGCCTGATCCGACCGGAGTCAGGACGAAGGCGAGCTCTAGCGACGGGACTTGGCATCGGGGCCTGCGTGAGGAGACAGGGCGGCGTCGGGCGGCGCAACGAGGAGGTGATCGAGGAGATCGGGGCTGTAGGTCCACCGGCAGAGCCAAGAGACGGTGAGGACAAGGGAGCTCCTCTCCCTGGAGCGGGGAGGAGATCATCGAGCGAAGAGGGAGATGGGGATCGAGCACGGGTGAGAGGATGGGGTCGAGGGTGGCAGCACAAGGAAAAGAGGAGAGGGGATCGATCGAGGGGCTGGCAAGGGGATCGGGCTTCCTAGGGTTAGGATTAGGTGTAGTTGGGCCAGGGGGGTGGGTCTTGGCCCATGGTGGGTAGGCGTGGCTGCTGGGAACGGGCTGAAGCGGCCGGCTGGGCTGGTAGGAGGCCTAGATCGGCTGGGCTCTCTCCCTCGCTCTCTTCTGGCATTCCTTCCCCATCTAAAAAAATAGAACAAAAGATAGAAATGCCCAGAGAGTTTGGAGAGGGTTTTGGCCGAGATAAAAATATCCCTACAACCCTGGAATTGCGAGCTATTTTAATAAAATGCTTTGGCAAGTTTTAGAGGCTGCAAAATTAAGCAAGTTTGAAAAAATACTCAAACTCGAATAATTCCTTAGCCCAACCAACACACTTCCAAAAGACCTGAAAATTGGAGGAGGTGGTCTTGACATGATCTAGTATTTATAGGAAGATATTGAACATTTTTTGGAACAGGAAAATGTCACTTGCAATAAACAAGACTTGAAAAGAAGAAGCTAGTGGGGGCGGTGCACTTGATGAGGGATTTGGTGGCAAGAGAAAGATGCAACTGTGTTTTTGGTTGATTCCATAAAGAATGGAATATTTTAATATAGCTCCCTAATATATTGGGAGTATATGTTATAAAGAGAAGTCACCACGTGAATTCCCTCGATTTAAATGGGATCGAAGATCCATACCATTTATTTAGTTGAGTTTTTAAAAATTAATGACATCATGGCATGATGACATGATGCAATGCAAAGATAAATAGAGCAAACACAAATGAAACACACGGTGAAACCCGGAACATATGGAAGTCTTCTGGAGCGTCCGTCTTGGGGCGTCACAATAGCACACTCGAGTAAAATCTGGTGACTATTCTAGTGAGCGCTAACGATTCTGTTTTTTACAGCAAGATCATATAAACTTCACACAAGTCTTCCCAAAGGTTCTACTTGGCACAAACACTAATTAAAACACAAAACCACATATAAACAGAAGCTAGATGCAATATTTATTCCTAAACATAAGCAAAAAATATATATAATTGGGTTGCCTCCCAACAAGCGCTATCGTTTAACGCCCCTAGCTAGGCACGATACAAGGATAGATCTAGGTATTGCCATCTTTGGAAGGCAATCCATAAGTGGCTCTCATAATAGATTCATAAGGTAATTTAATTTTCTTTCTAGGAAAGTGTTCCATGCCTTTCCTTAACGGAAATTGGAATCTAATATTTCCTTCCTTCATATCAAATATTGCACCAATCGTTCTAAGGAAAGGTCTACTAAGAATATTAGGACATGAAGGATTGCAATCTATATCAAGAACAATGAAATCTACGGGCACATAATTCCTATTGGCAACAATAAGAACATCATTAATCCTTTCCATAGGTTTCTTAATGGTAGAATCCGCAAGATGCAAATTTAAAGAACAATCATCAAGCTCATGGAAACCTAACAAATCACACAAAGTTTTTGGGATAGTGGAAACACTTGCACCCAAATCACACAAAGCAAAGCATTCATGATCTTTAATTTTAATTTTACTAGTAGGTTCCCACTCATCATAAAGATTTCTAGGGATAGAAACTTCTAATTCAAGTTTTTCTTCATAAGATTGCATCAAAGCATCAACTATGTGTTTGGTGAAAGCTTTATTTTGACTATAAGCATGCGAAGAGTTTAGTACGGATTGCAACAAGGAAATACAATCAATCAAAGAGCAATTATCATAATTGAATCCCTTGAAATCCAAAGTAGTGGGTTCATCACTATGCAAAGTTTTAATCTCTTCAATCCCACTTTTAACAATTTTAGCATCAAGATCCAAAATCTCCGAATCATTGGGACACCTTTTAATTAAACTAGACTCATCTCCAATCCCATCTTTATCAGGATTCATACTAGAAAACAAGGATCTAATAGGAACACATCAATAACTTTCAGATATTCATCTTTATTTTCATGATAACTAGAAGAACACGCTTTTATATAACTCTCTTTTTTAGCACGCATCCTAGCTGTTCTTTCTTTGCATTCATCAATGGAAATTCTCATGGCTTTGAGAGACTCATTGATATCATGGTTAGGTGGAATAGATCTAAGTTTGAAAGAATCGACATCAAGAGTAATTCTATCCACACTTCTAGCCAATTCATCAATCTTAAGCAATTTTTCTTCAAGCAAGGCATTGAAATTCTTTTGCGAATTCATAAACTCCTTAACACTAGTTTCAAATTCAGAAGGCATCTTTCCATAAGAGTTATTGTAGAAATTACCATAAATATTAGAGGAATTACTAGGAAAAGGCCTAGGATTAAAGTTTCCTCTATAAGCATTGTTACCAAAATTATTCCTACCAACAAAATTCACATCCAAATATTCATTACTATTTTCAATCAACGTGGATAAAGGCATATCATTAGGATCAGAAGAAGCACTCTTAGTAGCAAATAATTTCATAAGTTCATCCATCTTTCTACTCAAAACACTAATCTCTTCAATAGCATGCACGTTTTTACTAGTAGATCTTTCGGTGTGCCATTGAGAATAATTAACCTTAGTATTATCTAGGAGTTTGGTAGCTTCTCCTAAGGTAGTTTCATTGAAAGTGCCTCCTGCGGCCGAATCTAAAAGATTTGTAGAAGCAAAATTCAAGCCAGCATAGAAGTTTTGAATAATCATCCATAAGTTCAAACCATGTGTAGGGCAATTACGTATCATTAATTTCATTCTCTCCCAAGCTTGTGCAACATGCTCATGATCTAGTTGCTTAAAAATCATAATATCGTTTCTAAGAGAGATGATCTTAGGAGGAGGGAAATACTTAGAGATAAAAGCATCTTTGCACTTATTCCACGAATCAATACTATTTCTAGGCAAAGAGGAAAACCAAGTTTTAGCACGATCTCTAAGTGAAAACGGAAATAACTTCAATTTAACAATATCATTATCTGTATCCCTCTTCTTTTGCATATCACACAAATCAACAAAGTTGTTTAGATGGGTAGCGGCATCTTCAGTAGGGAGGCCGAAAAATTGATCTTTCATAACAAGATTCAACAGAGCAGCATTGATCTCACAAGATTCAACATCGGTAATAGGAGCAATCGGAGTGCTAAAAAATCATTATTGTTGGTATTGGAGAAGTCACACAATTTGGTATTGTTCTAAGCCATAGTGATAAGCAAGCAATCCAACACACAAGCAAACAAGAAGCAGGCGAACGGAAAACACACGGCAAAAAGAAGGGCAAATAAAATGGCAAGGGTGAAGTGGGGGAGAGGAAAATGAGAGGCAAATAAATGTAATGTGAAGGATAAGGGTTTGTGATAGGTACTTGGTATATGACTTTTGCGTAAGCCTCCCCGGCAACGGCGCCAAAAATTCTTCTTGCTACTTCTTGAGCTTGCGTTGTATTCCCTCGAAGAGGAAAGGGTGATGCAACATAGTAGCGTAAGTATTTCCTTCAGTTTTTGAGAACCAAGGTATCAATCTAGTAGGAGACCACGCGTGAGTCACTCGCACCTGCACAAACCAATAAGAACTTCGCAGCCAACGCGATAAGGGGTTGTCAATCCCTTTACGGTCACTTACGAAAGTGAGATCTCATAGATATGATAGTTTGATATTTTTGGTATTTTTGGATATAAGAACAGAAAGTAAAAACGGTAAAGTAAAGTAGATTGTAGATTAATATGTTGAGAATAGACCCGGGGGCCATAGGTTTCACTAGTGGCTTCTCTCATGATAGCAGAATTCTATAGTGGGTGAACGAATTACTGTCGAGCAATTGATAGAAAAGCGAATAATTATGAGAATATCTAGGCATGATCATTATATATAGGCATCACGTCCGTGACAAGTAGACCGAAACGATTCTGCATCTACTACTATTACTCCACACATCGACCGCTATCCAGCATGCATCTAGAGTATTAAGTTCATAAGAACAGAGTAACGCCTTCAGCAAGATGACATGATGTAGAGGGATAAACTCAAGCAATATGTATAAACCCCATCTTTTTATCCTCGATGGCAACAATACAATACGTGCCTTGCTGCCCCTCCTGTCACTGGGAAAGGACACCGCAAGATTGAAACCAAAGCCAAGCACTTCCCCCATTGCACGAACTATAGATCTAGTAGGCCAAACCAAACCAATAATTTGAAGAGACCTGCAAGGATATTATAATCATACATAAAAGAATTCAGAAAAGAACCAAATATTTCTCGTAGATAATCTTGATCATAAACCCACAATTCCTCGGATCTCGACAAACACACCGCAAAAAGAGATTACATTGAATAAATCTCCTCGAAGACCAAGGAGAACTTGGTATTGAGATCCAAAGAGAGAAAAGAAGTCATCTAGGTACTAACTATGGACCCGAAGGTCTTTGGTAAACTACTCACAGCTCATGGTGAGGCGATGGTGTTGATGTAGAAGCACTCCGTGGTAGATCTCCCCTCCGGCTGAGCTTCGAAACAGGCCCCAAGATGGGATCTCACGGCAACAGAAGGTTGCGGCGGTGGAATTAGGGTTTCTCTCCTCTTGTGATGTTTTCGAGGTACATGGGTATATATAGGAGGAAGGAGGGCATCGGGGGACCAACGTGGGGCCCATGAGGCAGGGGGCGCGCCCCCACCCTCGTGGACGCCACGTGTGCCCTATTCCGTGGTTCTCAAGTCTCCCGTGAAGATATCGTTTAAAAAATATCTCTCCCGAAGGTTTCATTCCGTTTGGACTCCGTTTGATATTCCTTTTCTGTAAAACCCTGAAATAGGCAAAGGAAAAACAAAAATCTGGACTGGCCTTTGGGTTAATAGGTTAGTCCCAAAAATAATATAAAAGTGTGTAACAAAGCCCATTAAACATCCAAAACATCATAAATAATAGCATGGAACAATCAAAAATTATAGATATGTTGGAGACATATCAGCTTCCGCGCCGCCGCCCAGAAGGCGGCCGGTAGCGGCCCAGCAAAACCCTAGTCACCTGGGTGATTTCCTGTCGCAGAGAAAAACGTTTCGCTAGACGCACGGAAACCGGGCGATGGATGGCTTAGCACTAGGTCTTGAAAATACATGTAAAGAAACTTTACATCCTCGTCTGAAAATACATGTAAACAAACTTTACATCGTTACAGTGCCAACTATATTTTATATAGTACTTCTATATGCTGTAATAAAAACATAGTGTTACATCGATTGAAAATACCTAAAAGCTATAAAGTGTGCGCGCTATATTTCATGGAATCAATCGGCCGCTTCACTCACTCATGCATGCATACCGTGCATGCCCTAATTTGCTTTTAGAACGTTGCTACACGGACGACAATTATTAGCCGAAATTCTGATGACATGCTATATCCAACCATTCATGAACAAGTCTACACGGCAGACGGTTGATTTAGCAATCGTGCGAGTGTCGTTCAACCTAGTCTAGGGTCGTCCGTGAAGTACTTCTGTTGTTTTTATGTGTTACGTGGAATTTATAGTTTGGAACTCACATGGGCAGCACCGATGGATGTGCTTGTGCATTTAATTCGTTTTTTAATTTTAAAAGGCATATCTTTTAAAGCATGCGTCGAAATTCAGAGCCGTTTTACTATTGGAATCCTCGCGACGAGATTTCTGAAAGAGTCAATTACACCACTAGTGCCACAACTTGGCAAGAAAAGTCAGTTTAGTGCTAAAACTTGAGGCATACATTGAACTGGTGCCACAACTTGACTTTGACGTGCATATACGGAGCAAATCATGTTACTATACGAACACTGTGCTGATTAGGTGCGCCAACGTGGCATGAGGCCTGCAGCGACTGAACGACGCATGCCTACTATTATGTGAGAAAAACCTCGTGTTTTTTTTCATGAAAAAGCCCCTGGTAGGGACCCATATTTTCTCACATATGGAGGCTAGTATTGTGCGAAAATTGTCACCTTCGATCATGTCAGCTGACGCCTGCAGCACCGCCGGCCAAACAAATACACCCAACATCGTTCCTTGTCATTAACCGATATGAAACACATATAACCATTCCGACTTAAGTGCGCTGGAGTCCCAGCGACCCATTTTACACTGTTATTTTTGTTAAAACAAATACATGTAAATTGTAATAGTGTGGTAAAATAAAACAAATTTAAAAGTAACAATGAACACTTTATATACTAGATATTTTTTTATTAAAATTATTAACATTCTAAAGTTATATTATAAATTCCTAAAAAAGGGAACGCTGCTGGGTGGTGGCCACTCGCACATGATGACTACATGTCGCTGCTTCTAATCCTAGCCAACTATTTTTATATTACATGAATATATGTTTTTTAAAGCATGAACACTTTTATATACTACATGAATATTTTGTTAAAATTGTGAATATTTTAAAACTTATTTAAGAATCTATTAAAATATATAGTATAATAAAAAAACTTTCTTAAAGCAGGACACTTTTATACACTACATGAATATCTTTTTTAAACTGTGAACATTTTTAAACTTATATAAGAATTTACTAAAATATATAAAAACTGAAACATTTACTTAAAGCATGAATACATTTGTATATTACATTAATACTTTGTTAAAACTATGAACAATTTTAAACTTATATAAGAATTTATTGAATATATGTTCTTATTCAATATGCAAATTATTACAAGAACAACTTTGTAATTCATAATTTATTACATAGATAAATGTTAAATCCATATGTGATTATTTTAAACATATATATTATTTATAACACACTATTATAATTTTTATATATTCTATAAATTTCTGAAAAAGAGTGTAAAATGGGATGTACAGACTGCAGCCCGCTTATAATAGTCATAGAATATAGGAGTATATAGCAGCAGCACCCAGTTATTACATAAAATGCCCGAGGGTCAGGTGGTTAGCCACTTAGCCTTGCACTGCTGCAATCAACAGGCCAGAGTCCTTGCGCGTGCCAGTTTTTTTTTATTTGTGGGAGGCTGACAAGTGGACCCTTGCTGCCGTGGCATTGTATTTTTCATGAGATTTTTTTTTGAGGTTTTTCTTTTGCAAAATAGCAGATAGTATTTTTCATGAGAAAAAGATTGAGTTTTTTTTTTTAAAATAGCAGGCTACACATCCACTTTGCCATCTAGTCGCTGACAATGGGCCCCATGGCATGTTGGCATGCCTAATCAGTACACTGTTTGTGTATAGAAACGTGATTTGCACCGTATATGCACGTCAAAGCCAAGTTTTGGCACCAGTTCAATGTATGTCACAAGTTTTAGCACTAAACTGACTTTTCACGTCAAGTTATGACACTGGTGGTGTAATTGACTCTTTCTGAAACTATATCATGCATGAGTATATTTTGGTGATTTTTTTATGCCAACTTTGGTACTATATGATGCAACTCTATTACTACATGGTGCAACTTTTTTTAAATCAATTTTGGAATTGCATGATCCAAACTTCATATGAAGACGCAACCTATCAACTATGACAACTAACTTTTTGTGATGTGCAACTAGTCTGCTGCTCACGCCAACTATGAGTTGATGTACAACCCCCACCCTACTCGTGCATGTGTAGTTTTCACAACTGGCACACTTTGTCGCACCTTCCCCTATTAGCGATATGTGCAACTTGGTCTATTGTTCCAGTCAAGTGCATAGTAGTCGATGTGCAGCTCCTTTCCCTTTCTATTTGTGGGTGTGTAGTTTCAGTTGGTAGGGCAACAGACGAAGTTGCACATAGTCTGCTAGGCGGTTGGCCGGGGCAACAAATGAAGTTGCACATCTCACTGGCAAATGTTGTTGGAGGGTGAAAAACTGTACATCTCCGAGGGTGAAAAAATGTTGCATATATAGGGCCTTAAAGTTGCACATCTCACTAGTAGGGGTGGTTAGGCAGCTGGCCGGTGCAGCATCTAAAGTTGCACATCCACTGCTAGGCAGTTGAGGGGTGCAACAAGAACTGACATCTACATCCACGAAAAAACTTGCACATCGACTACTAGATAGTTGGCAGAGGCAGTAGACAAAATTGCACATCTCACTAGTATGGGGTAGTTAGTTTGGGTTGAAGGTGCCATAAGTGAAATCTACACGTCCATGGGTAGGGAAAAAGTTGCACATCAACAGCTAGGTAGTTGCATCAAATGAGGATTAAATTGCAGAAAAAAGTTTGTCAAAACATACCCATGAGTGGTCTAGTTTTGAAGAGCACATTGCGAGAATTCCAAGGGTGAAAATGGATCGTTTCGACAAACAATTTGAAAGATATGACTTTTTAAAAATTTGCAAACTTGAATTAAAAGCATTCACACATATTCATATGGTTGTTCCTCTGTTTATACGGTACTTTTTCCATCTAATATAGATTAGAATTTTCCTTATACAAATTAGAAAGCAAATTTTGGTCGGCCGCTCGAGACGGTTAGGGAGCAGCCGGCCGCTCCCTAGACACGTCCAAATACCAATGAATCTGTCTAAGGCAGGTCTAGTTATTGCACATTTCTTCTTCCTTTTAGGTTTATTATTGCGCATCTGAGACGTGCAATTGTGCACGCCGGGAAGCGCGCATGGTTACCGTGACCCCGACCGACAGAGCCGCGCACGCTCCATTGGCACGTTCGATTCCACAACCTCCCTCAGTTCCCCCCTCGCGTGCATGGTCGGCACTAGCATTGCGTCGTAGCTCTTCCGTCTGCCCCGATCCTCGTTTATTCACGCTGGGCGGGGCGGGCCATCATCGGCCACGAGCGACAACGAGTTTATCATGGAAAAAAATCTAAAAAAAACCTTGAACTTGTAGACGAAAGCTAAATCAAACCTTGAACTTCCAATCCGTGAAATCAGCACACCGAACTTTTCAATCCCGATCTATTTTAAACCTTGAGCGCATTCCTAAACAGGGATTGTGGACGGGGCAGCTCAAACCCGACGCGGCCTTTTCTCTGTTACGCGCGACTTATAAAAACTCTAAAAAAAAGGGTACAGTGAGTCGAACTTAAGACCTGGCGGTGCAAAACTCGTGTTACTTGCCACTCCCACTGAAAGCTTCTTAAGATTCCCTCAAACAAAAAGCTATTTATTATGACAGAGAATAGCGACTCTATTTAACATATCCCAGCGTAGAAATTGGAAACATCTCGGAAATTTTACGAAACATTTTCTTAAAAATTGTCAGCAATTATTTGAAATCCGAACATTTTCATGATTTTTTGGGATTACGATCATTTTTTAAAAACACAAACAAATTTTGAAAGACATGAGCCCTTTTTAAATCCCCCAAAAAATTGGAAGTCCGAGATTTTTTTTAAAAAAACTGAATTTTTTTAAACCTGAACAAAATTTGAAAGTACGGACAATTTTGAAACCTGAACAAATATTTGTTCCCATTTTTAACAAAATAGAAAGTGCTCGCACTTTAATTTTTTTGAGGTTTGAAAATTTATTTTTATATAAAAATGTGTACATTTCAAAACAATTCTTATTTGAAAAAAATCGTACTTTAACTTTTTCCCAGGTTTCAAAATTCTTGGAGCTTTCAAAAATATGTTCGTTTTTTTTTTCAAAAGTGTTCACACTTCAAAAAATGTTCATGTTTTAAAAATAGTTATCGTTTTCAATTTTTTTTGTTTTTGCAAAAAATGTTCATTCCAATTTGTTTCGACAATCTTCAAGAAAAAGTTTCGAAAGAAAAATTAAAAATGTTTTCAAATCTTGGTGTTGTAGTATGTGATTAAATAATTTCGTGCTTCCCATTTGTCACTAAATGTCATCGGTTAGGTTGGCTAGCGGGAGGGTTTCTGAAGTACTAGCAGCCAAGTTCGATTACTTTGAGTCTCAGTTCTGTGTTAATTTTTTTAAATCACAATTTTATGAAAAGGAAAAACAAGCTTCGCCTAGTGGGCCGGCCCAGTCGCGTCTGCCTGCAGCCAGACCCGCCGACAATCCCATTGAAAACAGTCTAAGGTTCAAAACAGACCGGAATCAAAGAATTGAGTGTGCTGATTTCAGTGATTAGATGTTCAGGGTTTAATTTAGCTTTCCACTACAAGTTTATGTTTTTGTTTAGACTTTTTCCTTTATCATGGCCAGTGGTCCGGCGCGCGCATACCTGCCACAGCGCTGCACGGCCTGCATGCATGCCGCGGCCGGCTGAGAAGCCGACGTCTGAACACCGCCACAGGTAAAACATTACGTACGTCCGGGCAAAAAAGGAAAAAGTTCTACAGGTCAACACGAGTTACACGCGCAGAGCAAGCCGATCCAGGGAGCTGATTGGAAGCAGTGTTCTTCTTTCCCCTCAAGAAGACTCCGGCCGGACGGATTAAGTTAGATAGCATTCCGCTACACTGCTAGTTGTCCACTACTCGTCGGCAGCAGCCATCCAGCGTCGCGTGTTACATATAGTACTAGCTAGTCGTACGTACTCAAAATCTTGGAAGAATCCAACTCGCAGCTCAGGTGAGCGGGCATCTCCCTCCCTCCGATCGGACGTCGCCGACGCTAGTCCCTCGGCCGCGCCAGCCACAGGGAGCTCAGCGCCCGGAGCCGGGAGAAGTAGTCGCTGATGACGAGCAGCGCGCGGGCGGCCTGCCGGGTCGTCAGGATCCGGTGCATCTGTTGCAGGGTCTGCTGCCTCAGGAGGTCGCCCTGCCGGAGGAAGTTCTCCAGCGTGCTCAGCTTCCCCATGGCAATGGCCATCTGGCCCATGTAGTTGGTGACGTTGCCGGCGCCCGCCAGCGGCCCCGCCCCCGCCGCCGCGGCGAGGGTTTCCGACAGCGCCTGCTGCAGGGCCTCCATCCCCTGCGACAGCGCGTCCTCCGCCTGCTGCGACGACTGCTGCAGGTTGCAGATGCCCATCAGCTGCTGGTCCGTCAGCGGCTCGAGGTGGCTGGCCAGTACCTGAACAAGTCATTCCAGATTTGCACATGTCAAGCTCGCTCAAGGTCCAGGTTGCAACGAAAGCTGCTGGCTGGAATGCCTACCTTGAGGATCTCCGACGAGCGGAACCCACCGAGCCACATGAAGAACCGCTCGGCGGGGCTCATCCACATGCCTGACAGGACATGGAACACGTCGGACTTGGTCGCACGGTTCTTGAGCCTGAAGAACTCGTCGTAGTGCAGCAGCAAGGACTCGACGAGGATGCGCAGCTCGTCGTCGCTGAGGTCCGCGATCACTGCCACCCTGAGGTTGTTGATGTGGCGCTGGTGGTCGTCGAGCCATCGCGCATACTCCAAATCGAACGCCAAGGCGCCTGCAAGACCAAATTTTCTTCAGGTTAAATGTAGAAGCATATAAAATTTGAAGCAGCTGTAACAACATTACAGAACTGCACGGGCTGCAATCAGTAGTGCAACAGCATTTTCGAACTAGTGGCATGTAGATTGCGCGATGAATAAAAATGGGAGCACTAGAAATATCATTTACCTCCGCTTGAGCAGTCACCGGAGCCACCACCGGCGATGAAGATTCCCTGTGATAAATGCTCAGGTGGATCAATCAATGGCTACGGACCACAAACCGGTGTTTGAAGTGCATACTGCAGTTGAAGGATTTACCTGCTGCCTTGCCCTCTGAAGCTCTTGCTCAAGGTGCGTCAGCTTGGATCGGCTGGTTTCCAACTGCGCAAGGTAAGCCTTCAAACCAGAAAGGAAAAAAAAATGTAAGTATGTCACTATTCGTGAATGGGTATGGCTAGGTCTCAGTCGACTACCGAGACTTAGCAAAACTATTCGTGAATATAAGACCTCTAACAGGAAATTTTACAAGGTTTATTGCTTTACAAATAAGTAATTAATAAAGTCACAGCACAAGGAAAACTGGGTTGACTCAGATTTTATGCTAGCAGGCTCGTGCGTTGTTACAGAAATGAATTGCAATATATTTTCAGTGATTTGATTGTATAAAGCATGAATAATTGAATTAATAATATATGAAATAAAAATAAAAATATACACTGTCCATTTTATTTGATTATTGTTAGTTTAAATTATTTATTGAATATAAATAGAATAATATAATGGAAACTTTCCCATGCATCTTGAGTGGACAATTGATGAGTTGGCATGTGTGTTGTGGTGGGATGTGTGTATGGAATCAACTAATAATGAAAAACCTTTTACCATGCATATTGTGGTGGCAGTTTCATCAGATGTCATGTGTGCATGTTAATATAATAAAGATAATGGGATTCAACTATTTGGTACCACCTCCGTAAACTTTTTATAAGACGTTTTAGGTCACTAAAAGTAGTGAACTAAAACGTCTTCGAAACTTTACAGAGGGAGTATATAGGATAGGATACATTTGGGAGAGCTCAGAATGTTATGCCATCTTTCCAAGAAAGATGCTACGGCAGCTCTTGCAATTTTAAAATAGAGATGGAGGTCCCCACATTGACCATAAGAACATACTAATTGGAGTAGTAGTAGTGGTAAATAGAACAGCTGCCTGAAGAGTTCACATCTAAAGAGCGCTTAGGAAACATACGTTCAGAAAATGCCTACGAAACATAGCTCATATGCCGGCAAAGAAAAAACACAAGATTGAAATTGAATGGCATGCAAAAACCAGCATATAAACAAGTTCCATTTCATCTGCTAAGAATGTACTGTGAGTGGCGACCGAATCCTCTGTTCACTTGGCCGCCGTTTTCCATTCGACAGAAACAAATGGATCAGACCAAATAATGGAGGGACCAGATCAGCTCACCTTCTTCCTGATGCGGCTTTTCCGGGCCGCCTCGCGGTTCTGCGCAAGCCTCCGCGCGGTCTGCAAATTACAGTCGCTCATACGTGAGAAATACAACCACATTTGCTCCCTACAAGATCATATTTCATCGAGCTTCCGATTCATGTGGATGTATGGTATTTGTACCTTCTCTTCTCCTGTTCTTTCAGAGGAATCGACACACCCCACCCGTCGTTGGGAATGCGCCCCTCCGCCGGCGCCGGCGCCGCCACCGCCCTGTCAGCAACAACAGTAAACCGCATTACATGACGAGCAAGACGAGTTCACTGAGCAGACCAAGAGGACATGCAAGGAGTGGGCACCATGAGGGCGTGGTGCTTGTCGCCGCTGTCGTCGAGGTCCGTGGAGGTCTCGGTGAGCGGGCTGGTGACGACGATGCCGGAGAGGGAGTCACCCCAGTTCTCGAGCTGCTGCACGGCCGGCCTCGGCATGCAGAACCGGCCGGCCTCCGCCGCTGCAAATGCCATCCCCGGCGTCGCCATGCCCAACGACCCCACTACTCCATGCTGCCACAATAATAGTCAAACACAGGATTGAAGAATCTGGACACGCCAGAGTTCACGAAAGCCAGACAACCAGAAATGCTCGCAAGAAACCCACTCACCGGACTGGCGAGCGACGGGAAGTTGGCGACGGTGACGTTGCTGGAGGACTTGGAGCTGGGGTTGGGGCCTTCACAGTCACAAGGCCAAGCAAACGCATTCATCAGAAGGCGCGCGCATAGATCCAAGAACGGGTCGAGGAGCAGGGTGAATAGTTCTTGGAATGCAAGCGGCAGTGGCGCGGGCGCCCCTTTCCGAAGGAAAATAAAAGCGGCGCTACTTACTGCGGGGGTGGTGGTGGAGCTCGGGTGGGAGCTGCGCGGCGCCATCTCCGATGCGGTGGTGGTGTCCAGCCGTGACGCCACGCTCCGCCCTGCAAGCAGCACGAGGGACGCGGCCACGGACGCGCGCAAGGCAACAAAGGGTTAGCGGGCGGGACGGGCCGGTCCAAGGGAGAAGACAGAGCTCGCAGCACAAGAGAACAAAGGACGAGCCAAGCTTGGGTGGCCACTGGCAATAGTATAACTGCGCTAGCGGACATGAGCGATCGCTTTCTCCGCCACTGTAGCCGCGGCCGCGTGGGTCGGGTTATTACCTGAAGACGTGGAAAGGCCCAGGGTGGTGATGCATCGGGAGAGGAGGCAGGGTCGACGACGAGGACGAGGACCACCGTCACCGCCGCCGCCGCCGGGAGCAAGCTGGGAGATGGATGGGGACTCGGACTGTTGAACACCAGCGACTGTTGCTTCTTGCGTGGGCGTGGCGCGTGGTCATGGCGTGTCATGTGCATTGCCACTTATAATGGCGGGACGAGGAGGAGGGGCGAGAATTGAAGGGAGATAGGGTCGGATGGAAATGTAAAGATATGATGATGATCCGGACGTGTCCATTGGTGCATGTCAGAGGGATCCATCTGTCCATCCATCAGTCCATTCCTTGAGTTCCATCGGAGATCAGGCGTCAATCAGCCGAGATGGCTTGGCAGGCAGCGCTGTGGTGTAAGCTTTTGTATTCGAGCGCGTTTGCGTGTGCAGGGGGCTCCCGGTCCACGGCACATGCGTCCGTGGATGGGGCAGTGTAGGCTGTGACCGTCTTGAACAGAGGTCGTCGTACGCCTGTAGCTATTACGCCTATGCGTCGATGGTGACGGTAGTAGTAGGGGCAGGATTATAATACTCCCTCCATTCCTAAATGTAGTGCGTATAAGGCTTTGGACAAAATTCCACAATGTAGTGCGTAGTTGCAGCTGAGCTCAGTTCTTGACGAAATTACCCTCCACCAACCGATGTACTAGTACTCATATTATCCCGGCCAGCTGATTCAATATTGAATGGAGTGTGTGAGATGGGACAGACAATGCAGGTGCAAGAAGGCGTGGTAGTTTCTCCTCATTTTTCTATCTACTCACACGTACGACACATGGGGTCAGGAACAAATCGGCCGGGGCGTTTCTCGTCCAAATAATAACGCCAGCACATACATTGGTATATGTGCACAACTCTATGCGCACTATATTTAGGAATGGAGGGAGTAGGTTTGTAGCCATTGTTGTTTGGTCCTAGGTAGGGTGTAGTACTGTTGTAACTTCAGTTCTTCTTTGACTAGAACACACAGTACGGCAGTGAGCACGATAAAAAGTGGGAGGGGGCAATTCAGCTATTCTACTAAGAGCATCTCTAGCATACCTTTGCAGATTCGGTAAAAAAAAATAAACGGCTCCTAGCAAATCCTGTAAAACTCGTTCGGTCCTTAAATTTTTTTGAGGGCTCCGCAAATTCATCCACGAGAATCTTAAATGTACTCTCTCCGGTCTTTTCTATTATGTATATAAAAATTGTCTGAGGTCAAACTTTTTGACCATATTTATATGAAAAAATATAAACACCAACAATACTAGGTATATGATACGAAAATTAAAGTCATGGCACATCTAATGATATCGATTTCACATTGTGAATGTTGATATTTTTTCTATGAAAGGCAGTCAAACATTAAAAGGCTCGACTTTAAACAAATTTTATATGCAAACTAAAAAGGACCGAAGGGAGTACAGTTTCGAAGGGAGTATACAGTTCAATCGGTAAAACCGGTCAAACCTTGTCAGAGCAGACTCACCGTCGTGAAAATGGCCGAAATCTACCCGAAACTCACCTGAATCAAAGGATGACAATGAGTAGAGTATGGTGCGGATACAACAATCTCATACCCATACCCATGTTTCTCATGGGCGTAAAATCCTACCCGTACCCTACCCATCAGGTAAATTTTCGTACACATACCCATATCAGATGGGTATCCATCGGGCCGATCACACACAACATCAAAGGATTGTGCTATAATTGCTAGTTTCACGTGTGCCGAAGGTGCCAAACACTGAAAGGTTTGTATAGTTGAGGAATTGATTATTGGGAGGACAATAAGGTATATCTTACATATAAATATGTGGTATCTTAGGCTTTATAACACATGTAGCCCACTAGTAAGATAATCGGGTACGGTATGGGCGTACCCATGTGCACAAAATCTTACACATGCCCTGCCCACGACTAGTCGGGTAGGGTTCGGCAGTGCCCATGGGTACAAAAATATGCCCATACCCTACCCATGCGGGTCGGGTATCCATGCCCATGGGTAAAATCACAATCCTTACCGAAATTCGTCGCCGCACGTCGGAAGAAGCCGCCGCACGCCAGAATCTGTCGTCGTCGGTCCGAATTGTGGCCGCATCGACCTCCATTGCCGAGGCGAGGCCATCCGCGGGCAGAGCGGAGCACGCCACCGGTGGCTCGAATTAGGGTGGGGCGGCGCCGGGGCAGGGTGGACGGCGCCGGGGCGGGGCGGGGACGGGGGCGAAGCACGCCTTGGCCGGAGATAGGCCCTGCCGCGACAGGAGGAAAAGGAAAAAATGGTTTACAATTTTATTTACGAGGTCTGCTCTGCCCGGTGCAATTTCGCACCGTAAAACGGTTTACAGGGTGCCTTATACACGTTTTTAAGGGTCAACTTATAAGGAGTCTCATAGAGATGCTCTAAACCAAGTCAGGTTAGCTGTAATGTTGGAAAACGTTGCATGGAAAACAAAAAAAATCTACGCACACGCAATGATCTATCTACGGAGATGCATAACAATGAGGGGGGGGGGGGGG
>LR738712.1:580640030-580772113 GCA_902687465.1 Secale cereale
GGGGGTGTCTACGTACCCTCGTAGACCATAAGCGGAAGCGTTTCACAACGCGATTGATGTAGTCGAACTTCTTCGCGCTTCAACCGATCAAGTACCGAACGCACGGCACCTTCGTGCTCTCCACACGTTCAGCTCGGTGACGTCCCTCTCCTTCTTGATCCAGCAGGACATCAAGGTAGTAGATGGGTTCCATCAGCACAGCTGCATGGTGACGGTGATGGTTTAGTGATCTCCGCAGGGCTTTGCCTAAGCACTACGAAAATACGACCGGGGTTGTAAACTGTGGAGGGGGCGCCGCACACGGCTAACAATTGATTGTCTCATGCTAGGGCGCTCCCCTCATATATATAGGTGGGAGGGAGAGGGGAGGCTGCCATGGGCACCCCAAGTAGGGCGAATCCTACTTGGGGTCCTCCTTGGCCGCGCCACCCCCCTGCCATGTTTGTTTGGAGGGGGAAGGAAAGAGGGGGAGGGGTAGAGGAAGGGGGAATCCTATTCCCTTTCTTTCCTTTCCTTCTTCCCCTTTTTCGTCTCCACTTTGGCCGGCCCATATGGGTGGCGCACCAACCCCATGTGGCTGGTGCGTTTCCCCTCTTGGCCCATAAGGCCCATATGTTTTGTCGGGGGTGCCCGGAAGTCCTTCTAGTGACTCGATGAACCCCGGAACACTTCCGGTGTCCGAATATAATTGTCTTATATATCAATATTTACCTCTCGACCATTTCAAGACTCCTCATCATGTCCGTGATCTCATTAGGGACTCCGAGTAACATTCGGTCACCAAATCACATAACTCATATAATATTATATCGTCAACGAACGTTAAGCGTGCGGACTCTACACGTTCGAGAACTATGTAGACATGACCGAGACACCCCTCCGATCAATAACTAATAGCTGAACCTGGAATTCCATATGGGCTCCTACATATTCTATGAAGATCTTTTTCGGTCAAACCGTTATGACAACATACACAATTCCCTTTGTCCGTCGGTATGTTACTTGCCCGAGATTCGATCATCGTTATCTCTATACCTAGTTCAATCTCATTACCGACAAGTCTCTTTATTCGTGTTGTAATACATCATCCCGTGACTAACTCATTAGTCATTTGCTTGCAAGGCTTACCAATGTTGGGGATATCGCTTATCGGGAACTTATCGGTCGACCCATGATAAGGGGTAAATCGGCTAGTTTATCTACATATCGGCCGATTTATCACCATATCGGTTGATTTATCGGCCGATTAATCTTATCGGCCAGACAGCGGTAAGCGATAAATTGGTCGATTTATCGGCATATCTGAAGATATCTTGAATAGTGAGGCTTAGTATGATGTGTATTATCGAGAGGGGCCAAAGATACCTCTCCGATACTCGGAGTAACAAATCCTAATCTCGATTCACGCCAACCCAACAAAACACCTTCGGAGATACCTGTAGAGCATCTTTATAATCACCCAGTTATGTTGTGACGTTTGATAGCACACAAGGTATTCCTCCGGTATCTGGGAGTTGCATGATATCATAGTCAAAGGAATAGGTATTTGACATACATGAAAGCAATAGCAATAAACTGTACGATCAAATGCTAAGCTAACAGATGGGTCTTGTCCATCACATCATTATCATAATGATGTGATCCCGTTATCAAATGACAACTTATGTCCATGGTTATGAAACCTTAACCATCTTTGATTAACGAGCTAGTCAATTAGAGGCTTACTAGGGACACAGTATTTGTTTATGTATTCGCACATGTATTTAGGTTTCCGATCAATACAATTCTAGCATGAATATTAAACTTTTATCATGAATAAGGAAACATAAAATAATAACAACTTTATTATTGCCTCTAGGGCATATTTCCATCAGTCTCCCACTTGCACTAGAGTCAATAATCTAGTTCACATCGCCATGTGATTAACACCCATAGTTCACATTGCCATGTGATTAACACCCAAAGAGTTTACTAGAGTCAATAATCTAGTTCACATCGTTATGTGATTAACACTCAAAGAAGCCTAAGGTATGATCATGTTTTGCTTGTGAGAAAGGTTTTAGTGAACGTGTTTGCAACAATCAGATCCGTGTGTACTTTGCAAATTTCTATGTCTATAGTGCTCTGCATAGAGCTACTCTAGCTAATTGCTCCTACGTTCAATATGCATCCAGATTGATACTTAGAGTCATCTGGATTAGTGTCAAAGCTTGCATCGGCGTAACCCTTTACGGTGAATTTTTTATCACCTCCATAATCGAGAAACATTTCCTTATCCCTCTAAGGATAATATTGAACGCTGTCCAATGATCCACTCCTGGATCACTTTTGTACCCCCTTGCCAGACAGGTGGCAAGGCACACATTTGGTCTGGTACACAACATGGCATGTTTAATATAACCTATGTCTCAGGCATAGGGAATGACTTTCATTGTCTCTCTATTTTTTCTGTCGTGGTTGGGCTTTGAGTCTTACTCAATGTTCATACCGTATAAATCAGGCAAGAACTCTTTCTTTGACTGATCCATTTTGAACTACTTCAAAATCTCATCAAGGTATATACTCATCGAAAGTATTATCAAGCGTCTTGACCTATCTCTATAGATATCGATGCCCAATATGTAAGCAGTTTCACTGAGGTCTTTCTTTGAAAAATACTTATTCAAATATCCTTTTATGCTATCCAGAAATTCTACATCATTTCCAATCAACAATATGTCATCCACATATACTTATCAGAAATGATGTAGTGCTCCCACTCACTTTTTCGTAAATACATGCTTCACCGTAAGTCTGTATAAAACCATATGCTTTGATAACCTCATCAAATCGTATATTCCAACTCCGAGATGCTTGCACCAGTCAATAGATGGATTGCTGAAGCTTGCACACTTTGTTAGCACCTTTAGGATCGACAAAACCTTCTAGTTGCATCATATACAACTCTTCTTTCAGAAATTCATTAAGGAATGTAGTTTTGACATCCATTTGCCAAATTTTGTAATCATAAAATGCGGCAATTGCTAACATGATTCGGACAGACTTAAGCATCGCTACAGGTGAGAAAGTCTCATCGTAGTAGCTCCTTGAACTTGTCAAAAACCTTTCGCAACAAGTCGAGCTTTGTAGACAGTGATATTACCATCAACGTCTGTCTTCGTCTTGAAGATCCGTTTATTCTCAATGGTTTGCCAATCATTGGGCAAATCCACCAAAGTCCACACTTTGTTCTCATACATGGATCATATCTCAGATTTCATGGTCTCAAGCCATTTATCGGAATCTGGGCTCGTCATAGCTTCTTCATAGTTCGAAGGTTCGCCGTTGTCTAACAACATGACTTCCAGGACAGGGTTACCGTACCACTCTAGTGCGGTACGTGTTCTAGTCGACCTTCGAGGTTCGGTAATAACTTGATCTGAAGCTTCATGATCATTATCATTAGCTTCTTCTCTAGTTGGTGTAGGCATCACGGGAACGGTTTTCTCTGATGATCTACTTTCCAATTTGAGCGAAGGTACAATTATCTCATCTAGTTCTACCTTCCTCCTACTCACTTCTTTCGAGAGAGAACTCCTTCTCTAGAAATGATCCATTCTTTAGCAACAAAAATCTTGCCTTCGGATCCGTGGTAGAAGGTGTACCCAACAGTTTCTTTTGGGTATCCTATGAAGATGCACTTCTCCGATTAGGGTTCGAGCTTATCAGGCTGAAGCTATTTCACATATGCATCACAACCCCAAACTTTAAGAAACGACAGCTTTGGTTTCTTGACAAACCATAGTTCATTCGTTGTCGTCTCAACGGATTTAGACGGTGCCCTATTTAACTTGAATGTAGATGTCTTTAATGCATAACCCCAAAATGATAACGGCAAATTGCTAAGAGCCATCATAGAATGCACCATATCCAATGGAGTACGGTTACGACATTCTGACACACCATTACGTTGTGGTGTTCCAGGTGGCGTGAACTGTGAAATTATTCCACATTGTTTCAAATGAAGACCAAACTCGTAACTTAAATATTCGCCTCCGTGATCGGATCGTAGAAACTTTGTTTTATTTATTACGATGATTCTCTACTTCACTATGAAATTCTTTGAACTTTTCAAATGTTCCAGACTTGTGTTTCATTAAGTAGATATACCCATATCTACTCAAATCATCTATGAAGGTGAGAAAATAATGATACCCGCCGTGTGCTTCAACACTCATCGGACTGCATACATTGGTATGTATTATTTCCAATAAGTCATTAGCTCGCTCCATTGTTCCAAAGAACAGAGTTGTAGTCATCTTGACCATGAGGCATGGTTCGCAAGTATCAAATGATTCATAATCAAGTGATTCCAAAAAGTCCATCAGCATGGAGTTTCTTCATGCATTTCACACCAATATGACCTAAATGGCAGTGCCACAAGTATGTTGCACTATCATTATCAACTCTGCATCTTTTGGCTTCAACATTATGAATATGTGTATTACTACGATCGAGATTCAATAAACCATTCAGCTTGGGTGTATGACCATAGAAGGTTTTATTCATGTAAAAAAGAATAACAATTATTCTTTGACTTAAATGAATAACGATATTGCAATAAACACGATCCTATCTTGTTCATGCTCAACGCAAACACCAAATAAAATTTATTTAGGTTCAACACTAATCCCGAAAGTACAAGGAGTGTGCGATGATGATCATATCAATCTTGGAACCACTTCCAACACACATCGTCACCTCACCCTCAACTAGTCTTCGTTTATTCTGCAACTCCTGTTTCGAGTTACTAATCTTAGCAACCGAACATGTATCAAATACCCAGGGGCTACTATGAGCACTAGTAAGGTACACATCAATAACATGTATATCAAATATACATTTGTTCACTTTTGCCATCCTTCTTATACACCAAATATCTGGGGTAGTTCCTCTTCGAGTCACCATTTCCTTTGCAGTAGAATCACTCAGTTTCAGGCTTGGGTCTACCTTTGGGCTTGTTCTAGGGAGTGACAACTTGCTTGCCATTCTTTTTGAAGTTCCCTTTCTTTCCCTTGCCCTTTTTCTTGAAACTAGTGGTCTTGTTAACCATCAACACTTGATGCTCTTTCTTTATTTCTACCTTCGCCGATTTCAGTATCGCGAAGAGCTCGGGAATTGTTTTCGTCATCCCTTGCATATTATAGTTCATCATGAAGTTCTAGTAGCTTGGTGATAGTGACTAGAGAATTCTGTCAATCACTATCTTATCTGGAAGATTAACTCCCACTTGATTCATGTGATTGTAGTACCCAGACATTCTGAGAACATGCTTATTATCTAAGCTATTTTTCTCCATCTTGTAGGCAAAGTACTTGTCAGAGATCTCATAGCTCTCGACATGGGCATGAGTCTGAAATACCAATTTAAGCTCTTGGAACATCTCATATGCTCTGTGGCATTCAAAACATTTTTGAAGTCCCGGTTCTAAGCCGTAAAGCATCGCGCACTAAACTATTAAGTAGTCATCATATCGAGCTTGCCAAACGTTCATAACATTTGTATCTGCTCCTGCAATAGGTCTGTCACATAGTGGCGCATCAAGGACATAATACTTTTGTGCAAAAATGAGGAAAATCTTCAGATCACGGACCCAGTCCGTATTATTGCTACCAACATCTTTCAACTTAGTTTTCTCTAGGACCGTATCAAAAAACCGGGGAGCTAAATTGCGAGCTATTGATCTACAACATAGAATGAAAAAACTATCAGGACTAAGTTCGTGATAAATTAAGTTCAATTAATCAAGTTACTAATGAACTCCCACTTAAATTAACACCCCTCAGGTTATCTAAGTGAAACATGATACAAATCAACTAAACCATGTACGATCATCACGTGAGATGGAGTAGTCATCAATGGCAAACATCTCTATGTTGATCATATCTACTATATGACTCATGTTTGACCTTTTGGTCTCTAGTGTTCCGAGGCCATGTCTGTATATGCTAGGCTCGTCAAATTTAACCCAAGTATTCCACGTATGCAAAACTGTCTTACACCCGTTGTATGTGAACGTAGAGTCTATCACATCGGATCATCACGTGGTGTCTCAAAACGACGAACTGTAGCAACGGTGCATAATCGGGGAGAAGACTATTATCTTGAAATTTAGTGAATGGATCATCTTATAATGCTACTGACGATCTAAGCAAAATAAGATGCATAAAAGATAAACATCACATGCAATCAAAATATGTGACATGATATGGCCATCATCATCTTGTGGTTTTGATCTCCGTATCTGAAGCATCGTCATGATCTCCATCGTCACCGGCTCGACACCATGATCTCCATCATTGCGTCGTGGTCGTCTTGCCAACTATTGCTTCTACGACTATTGCTAACTCATAGCGCTAAAGTAAAGCAATTACATGGCGCTTGCATTTCATACAATAAAGAGACAACCATAAGGCTCCTGCCGGTTGCCGATAATTTACAAAACATGATCATATCATACAATAACGTACAACGCATCACGTCTTGACCATATCACATCACAACATGCCCTGCAAAAACAAGTTAGACGTCCTCTACTTTGTTGTTGCAAGTTTTATGTGGCTGCTACGGGCTTCTAGCAAGAACCGTTCTTACCAATGGCACAGAAACCACAACGGTGATTTATCAATTTTGATGTTTTAACCTTCAACAAGGATCGTCCGCAGTCAAATTCAATTTAACTAAAGTAGGAGAAACGGACACCCGCCAGCCACCTTTATGCAAAACAAGCTGTATGTCTGTCGGTGGAACCGATCTCATGTACGTGGACATGTAAGGTTGGTCTGGGCCGCTTCATCTTACAATGCCGCCGAATCAAAATAAGACGTTGGTGGTAAGCAGTATGACAATCACCGCCCACAACTCTTTGTGTTCTACTTGTGCATATCATCTATGCATAGAACTGACTCGGATGCCACTGTTGGGAAATGTTGCATGGAGGGAAAATTCTACGCACACGCAATGATCTATCTACGGAGATGCATAGAAACAAGGGGGAGAGTTTTTCTACGTACCCTCATAGACCGTAAGCAGAAGCATTTCATAAGCGGTTGATGTAGTCGAACTTCTTCGTGCTTCAATTGTTCAAGTACCGAACAGACGACACCTTCGTGTTCTTCACACGTTCAGCTCGGTGACGTCCCTCGCCTTCTTGATCCAACAAGACATCTAGGTAGTAGATGAGTTCCGTCAGCACGACGGCGTGGTGACGGTGATGGTGAAGTGATCTCTGCAAGGCTTCGCCTAAGCACTACGAAATTATGACCGGGGTTGTAAACTGCGGAGGGGGGTGCCGCACACGGCTAACAATTGATTGCCTCGTGCAAGGGCGCCCCCTCATATATATTGGTGGGATGGAGAGGGGAGGCTTCCATGGGGCGCCCCAAGTAGGCCAAATCCTACTTGGGGTCCTCCTTGGTCGTGCCCCCTTCGTGCCATGTTTGTTTGGAGAGGGAAGGAAAGAGGGGGAGGGGGAAAGGAAGGGGGATACTATTCCCTTTCCTTTCCTTCTTCCCCTTTTCCTTCTCCACTTTGGCTGGCTCATATGGCGGGCGCATCAGCCCCATGTGGCTGGTGTGTTTCCCCTCTTGGCCCATAATGCCCATATATTTTGCTGGGGGTGCCCGGAACTCCTTCGGGTGACCCGATGAGTACCCGATGTCCTCCGGAACACTTCCGGTATCCGAATACCATCATCTTATATATTAATCTTTACCTCTTGACCATTTCGAGACTCATCGTCATGTCCGTGTTCTCATCCGGTACTCCAGACAACATTCGGTCACCAAATCACATAACTCATATAATACTATATCGTCAATGAACGTTAAGCGTGCGGACCATGGGATCGAGAACTATGTAGACATGACCGAGACACCTCTCCGATCAATAACCAATAGCGGAACCTGGATGCCCATATTGGCTCGTACATATTCTACGAAGATCTTTATCGGGCGAACCGTTATGACAACATACACAATTCCCTTTATCCGTCGGTATGTTACTTGCCCGAGATTCGATCGTCGGTATCTCTATACCTCGTTCAATCTCGTTACCGGCAAGTCTCTTTACTCGTTATGTAATACATCATCCCATGACTAAATCATTAGTCATTTTCTTGCAAGGCTTATTATGTTGTGTATTACCGAGAGGGCCCAGAGATACCTCTCCGATACTCGGAGTGACAAATCCTAATCTCGATTACGCCAACCCAACAAAACACCTTTGGAGATATCTGTAGAGAATCTTTATAGTCACCCAGTTACGTTGTGACGTTTGATAGCACACAAGGTATTCCTCCAGCATCCGGGAGTTGCATGATCTCATAGTGAAAGGAGTATGTATTTGACATACATGAAAGCAATAACAACAAAGTGTACGATCAAACGCTAAGCTAACGGATGGGTCTTGTCCATCACATCATTCTCATAATGATATGATCCCGTTATCAAATGACTGTTGGGGAACGTAGCATAATTCAAAAAAATTCTACGTCTTCACCAAGATCCAACTATGGAGACATCTAGCAACGAGTAACTAAGAGTGCATCTACATACCGTTATGAAGATTGCGTGCGGAAGCTTTCAACGAAGCAAGGATGAAGTAGTCGTACTCTTCACGTTCTTCGTCACCGATGATCTAGCGCCGAACGGACGGCACCTCCGCGTTCAACACACGTACGGTGCAGCAACGTCACCTCCTTCTTGATCCAGCAAGGGGGGAGGAGAAGTCGTCAGAGATCCGGCAGCACGACGGCGTGATGACGGATGCAGTGGAGATCGCAGCAGGGCTTCGCCGGGCGCCCTGCATGGGAGTTGGGAGGTGTGACGGGAGGGGGAGAGGCGCCAGGGCTGAGGTGCGGCTGCCCTCTCCCCCCCACATATATATAGGGGCCAGGGGGGGGCGCCTGGACCCCCTGCAGATCCAATCTGCAAGGGGGCGGCGGCCAAGGGGGGTTCCTTGCCCCCCAAGGCAAGTGGAGCCCCCCTCCCCTTTAGGGTTTGAACCCTAGGCGCAGGGGAGGTGGGCCTCCCTTAGTGGTGCGCCAGCCCAGAGGGCTGGACACATCCCCTCGCGGCCTAGGGGCCCCACCGGGATGGGTGGCCCCACCCGGTGGACCCCCGGGGCCCCTCCGGTGGTCCCGGGACGCTCCCGGTGACCCCCGGAGATCACCCGTTGGCCGAAACTGGACTTCCCATATATCAATCTTTACCTCCGGACCATTCCGGAACTCCTCGTGACGTCCGGGATCTCATCCGGGACTCCGAACAACTTTCGGGTTTCCACGTGCATTAATCTCTACGACCCTAGCGTTACCGAACCTTAAGTGTGTAGACCCTACGGGTTCGGGAGACACGTAGACATGACCGAGACAACTCTCTGGTCAATAACCAACAGCGGGATCTGGATACCCATGTTGGTTCCCACGTGTTCCTCGATGATCTTCATCGGATGAACCACTGTGTCAAGGATTCACTCAATCCCGTATGTTATTCCCTTTGTCCATCGGTACGGTACTTGCCCGAGATTCGATCGTCGGTATCCCCGATACCTTGTTCAATCTCATTATGGCAAGTCTCTTTACTCGATCCGTAATCCATCATCCCGTGACTAACTACTTAGTCACATTGAGCTCATTATGATGATGTATTACCGAGTGGGCCCAGAGGTACCTCTCCGTCATACGGAGTGACAACATCCCAGTCTCGGTTCGTACCAACTCAACAGACACTTTCGGAGATACCCGATGCGTACCTTTATAGCCACCCAGTTATGTTGTGACGGTTGGCACACCCAAAGTACTCCTACGGTATCCGGGAGTTGTACAACCTCATGGTCTAAGGAATAAATACTTGACACCGAAAAGCTTATGCATTACGAACTATACGATCTCGTGTTATGCTCAAGTTTGGGTCTTGTCCATCACATCATTCTCCTAATGATGTGATCCCGTTATCACCGACATCTCATGTCCATGGTCAGGAAACCGTGACCATCTGTTGATCAACGAGCTGGTAACTAGAGGCCTACCAGGGACTCATTGTGGTCTATGTATTCACACATGTATCGCTGTTTCCGTACAATACAATTCAAGCATGAATAACAGACAATTATCATGAACAATGAGATATAATAATAATGCTTTTATTATTGCCTCTAGGGCATATCTCCAACAGTCTCCCACTTGCACTAGAGTCAATAATCTAGTTACATTGTGATGAATCGAACACCCATAGAGTTCTGGTGTTGATCATGTTTTGCTCGTGAAAGAGGTTTAGTCAACGGGTCTGCTACATTCAGATCCGTATGCACTTTACAAATATCTATGTCTCCATCCTGAACATAATTCCGGATGGAGTTGAAACGGCGCTTGATGTGCTTGGTCTTCTTGTGAAACCTGGGCTCTTTGGTAATAGCAATAGCACCAGTGTTGTCACAGAAGAGAGTCATCGGGCTTGACGCACTTGGAATGACTCCTAGGTCGGTGATGAACTCCTTCATCCAGACTCCTTCCTGTGCTGCTTCAGAAGCAGCTATGTACTCCGCTTCACATGTAGATGCTGCCACCACGCTTTGCTTGCAACTACACCAGCTGACTGCCCCTCCATTCAAAATATACACGTATCCGGTTTGTGACTTAGAGTCATCCAGATCTGTGTCGAAGCTAGCATCGACGTAACCCTTTACGACGAGCTCTTCGTCACCTCCATAAACGAGAAACATATCCTTAGTCCTTTTCAGGTACTTCAGGATGTTCTTGACCGCTGTCCAGTGTTCCGTACCGGGATCACTTTGGTACCTCCCTACCAAACTTATGGCAAGGTTCACATCAGGTCTGGTACACAGCATGGCATACATGATAGAACCTATGGCCGAGGCATAGGGAATGACACTCATCTTTTCTCTATCTTCTGCCGTGGTCGGCGACTGAGCTTTGCTCAATCTCATACCTTGCAAAACAGGCAAGAATCCTTTCTTTGACTGGTCCATATTGAACTTCTTCAATATTTTGTCAAGGTATGTACTTTGTGAAAGACCAATGAGGCGTCTCGATCTATCTCTATAGATTTTGATACCTAATATGTAAGCAGCTTCTCCAAGGTCCTTCATTGAAAAACTTTTATTCAAGTAGGCCTTTACATTTTCCAAGAATTCTATATCATTTCCCATCAGCAATATGTCATCCACATATAATATGAGAAATGCTACAGAGCTCCCACTCACTTTCTTGTAAATACAGGCTTCTCCATAAGTCTGTATAAAGCCAAACGCTTTGATCACCTCATCAAAGCGAATATTCCAACTCCGAGATGCTTGCACCAGCCCGTAAATCGAGCGCTGGAGCTTGCATACCTTGTCAGCGTTCTCTGGATCGACAAAACCTTCCGGTTGCATCATATACAACTCTTCCTTGAGGAAGCCATTAAGGAATGCTGTTTTGACATCCATTTGCCATATCTCATAATCATAGAATGCGGCAATAGCTAACATGATTCTGACTGACTTCAGCATTGCTACGGAAGAGAAAGTCTCATCGTAGTCAATCCCTTGAACTTGTCGATAACCTTTAGCGACAAGCCGAGCCTTATAGATGGTCACATTACCATCCGCGTCTGTCTTCTTCTTAAATATCCATTTGTTTTCTATGGCGTGCCTATCATCAGGCAAGTCCACCAAAGTCCATACTTTGTTTTCATACATGGATTCTATCTCGGATTTCATGGCTCCAAGCCATTTATTGGAATCTGGGCCCGCCATCGCTTCTTCATAGTTCGAAGGTTCACCATTGTCTAACAACATGATTTCCAGGACAGGGTTGCCGTACCACTCTGGTGCGGAACGTGCCCTTGTGGACCTTCGAAGTTCAGTAGTAACTTGATCTGTTTCTTCATGATCATTATCATTAACTTCCTCCCTTGTTGGTGCAGGCACCTCAGGAACAGTTTCCTGCGCTGCGCTACTTTCCGGTACAGGAGGGGTGACTGTCACCTCATCAAGTTCTACTTTCCTCCCACTCACTTCTTTCGAGAGAAACTCTTTCTCCAGAAAGCATCCATTCTTGGCAACAAAGACTTTGCCTTCGGATCTGTGGTAGAAGGTGTACCCAATTGTTTCCTTTGGGTATCCTATGAAGACGCATTTCTCCGATTTGGGTTCGAGCTTTTCAGGTTGAAGTTTCTTGACATAAGCATCGCAACCCCAAACTTTCAGAAATGACAGCTTCGGTTTCTTGCCAAACCAAAGTTCATATGGAGTCGTCTCAACGGATTTTGACGGAGCCCTATTTAAAGTGAATGCGGCGGTCTCTAAAGCATAACCCCAAAAAGATAGAGGTAAATCGGTGAGGGACATCATAGATCGCACCATGTCCAACAGAGTACGATTTCGACATTCCGACACACCGTTACGTTGAGGTGTTCCGGGCGGTGTCAATTGTGAAACAATTCCACAGCTCCTAAGGTGTGTGCCAAATTCATGACTTAAATATTCACCCCCATGATCCGATCGCAAGAACTTTATTTTTCTGTCACGTTGATTCTCAACCTCATTCTGAAATTCCTTGAACTTTTCAAAGGTCTCAGACTTGTGTTTCATCAAATAGATATACCCGTATCTACTCAAGTCATCCGTGAGGGTGAGAACATAACGGTAGCCTCCGCGAGCCTCAACACTCATTGGACCGCACACATCGGTATGTATGATTTCCAGCAAGTTGGTTGCTCGCTCCATTGTTCCGGAGAACGGAGTCTTGGTCATCTTGCCCAAGAGGCATGGTTCGCACGTGTCAAATGATTCATAATCAAGAGACTCTAGAAGTCCATCCGAATGGAGCTTCTTCATACGTTTGACACCAATATGACCAAGGCAGCAATGCCACAAGTATGTGGGACTATCGTTATCAACTTTACATCTTTTGGCATCTACACTATGAATATGTGTATCACTACGTTCGAGATTCATCAAAAATAAACCATTGACCAGCGGGGCATGACCATAAAACATATCTCTCAAATAAATAGAACAACCATTATTCTCCGATTTGAAAGAATATCCATCTCGCATAAGACGAGATCCAGAAACAATGTTCATGCTCAAAGCTGGTACTAAATAACAATTATCCAGGTTTAAAACTAATCCCGAGGGTAGATGTAGAGGTAGCGTGCCGACGGCGATCACATCGACCTTGGAACCATTCCCGACGCGCATCGTCACCTCATCCTTCGCCAGTCTCCGTTTATTCCGCAGCTCCTGTTTTGAGTTACAAATGTGAGCAACTGCACCGGTATCGAATACCCAGGAGCTACTACGAGTGCTGGTAAGGTACACATCAATAACATGTATATCATATATACCTTTGACGTTGCCGGCCTTCTTGTCTGCTAAGTATTTGGGGCAGTTCCGCTTCCAGTGACCCGTTCCCTTGCAATAAAAGCACTCTGTCTCAGGCTTGGGTCCATACTTTGGCTTCTTCCCGGCAACAGGCTTGCCAGGCGCGGCAACTTGCTTGCCGTCCTTCTTGAAGTTCTTCTTACCCTTGCCTTTCTTGAACTTAGTGGTTTTATTGACCATCAACACTTGATGTTCTTTCTTGATGTCTACCTCCGCTGATTTCAGCATCGAATACACCTCGGGAATGGACTTCTCCATCCCCTGCATATTGAAATTCAGCACGAAGCTCTTGAAGCTTGGTGGGAGCGACTGGAGGATTCTGTCAACGACCGCTTCATCTGGGAGATTCATTCCCAGCTGAGACAAGCGATTGTGCAATCCTGAAATCTTGAGGATGTGCTCACTGACAGAACTGTTCTCCTCCATCTTACAGCTGTAGAATGCGTCGGAGACATCATATCTCTCGACTCGGGCATGAGCTTGGAAAACCATTTTCAGCTCTTCGAACATCTCATATGCTCCATGGTGCTCAAAACGCTTTTGGAGCCCCAATTCTAAACTGTAAAGCATGCCGCACTGAACCAGGGAGTAATCATCACTACGCGACTGCCAGGCGTTCATAACGTCTTGAGTCGCTGGGAAAACGGGTGCATCACCTAGCGGTGCTTCTAGGACATAAGTTCTCTTGGCAGCTATGAGGATAATCCTCAGGTTACGGACCCAATCCGTATAGTTGCTACCATCGTCTTTCAGCTTGGTTTTCTCTAGGAACGCGTTGAAGTTGAGGGAAACTGGAGCGTGGGCCATTTGATCTACAAGAGATATTGTAAAGAATTTAGACTAAGTTCATGATAATTAAGTTCATCTTAATCAAATTTTAATGAACTCCCACTCAGAATGACATCTCTCTAGTCATCTTAAGTGATACACGATCCGAATCGAGCAGTCCGTGTCCGATCATCACGTGAGACGGACTAGTCAAAAACGGTGAACATCTTCATGTTGATCGTATCTTCTATACGACTCGTGTTCGACCTTTCGGTCTTCCGTGTTCCGAGGCCATGTCTGTACATGCTAGGCTCGTCAAGTGAACCCTAAGTGTATTGCGTGTGTAAATCTGTCTTACACCCGTTGTATGCGAACGTTAGAACCTATCACACCCGATCATCACGTGGTGCTTCGGAGCAACGAGCTTTAGCAACGGTGCACAGTTAGGGGAAACACATTACTTGAAATTTTAGTGAGAGATCATCTTATTTACTACCGTCGTTTTAAGTAAACAAGATGCAAAAACATGATAAACATCACATGCAATCAATTAAAGTGACATGATATGGCCAATATCATCTTGCTCCTTGGATCTCCATCTTCGGGGCACCATGATCATCTTGTCACCGGCTCGACACCATGATCTTCATCATCATGATCTCCATCATCGTGTCTTGAAGAAGTCGTCACGCCAACTATTACTTCTACTACTATAGCTAACGTTTAGCAACGAAGTAAAGTAATTACATGGCGTTATTCAGTGACACGCAGGTCATACAATAATTAAGACAACTCCTATGGCTCATGCCGGTTGTCAAGTTCATCGACATGCAAGTCGTGATTCCCTATTACAAAAACATGATCAATCTCATACATCACATATATCATTCATCACATCTTCGTTCTTGGCCATACCACGTCACAAAACACATGCTGCAAAAACAAGTTAGACGTCCTCTAATTGTTGTTGCAAGTTTTACGTGGCTTCTATAGGATTTCTAGCAAGAACGTTTCTTACCTACGCCAAAACCACAACGTGATTTGTCAACTTCTATTTACCCTTCATAAGGACCCTTTTCATCGAATCCGATCCGACTAAAGTAGGAGAGACGGACACCCGCCAGCCACCTTATGCATCTAGTGCATGTCTGTCGGTGGAACCAGTCTCACGTAAGCGTACGTGTAAGGTCGGTCCGGGCCGCTTCATCCCACAATACCGCCGAATCAAGATTGACTAGTAACGGTAAGAAAGTTGAACAAGATCATACGCCCACAACTGCTTTGTGTTCTACTCGTGCAAGATGCTACGCATAAAACCTAGGCTCAGATGCCACTGTTGGGGAACGTAGCATAATTCAAAAAAATTCTACGTCTTCACCAAGATCCAACTATGGAGACATCTAGCAACGAGTAACTAAGAGTGCATCTACATACCGTTATGAAGATTGCGTGCGGAAGCTTTCAACGAAGCAAGGATGAAGTAGTCGTACTCTTCACGTTCTTCGTCACCGATGATCTAGCGCCGAACGGACGGCACCTCCGCGTTCAACACACGTACGGTGCAGCAACGTCACCTCCTTCTTGATCCAGCAAGGGGGGAGGAGAAGTCGTCAGAGATCCGGCAGCACGACGGCGTGATGACGGATGCAGTGGAGATCGCAGCAGGGCTTCGCCGGGCGCCCTGCATGGGAGTTGGGAGGTGTGACGGGAGGGGGAGAGGCGCCAGGGCTGAGGTGTGGCTGCCCTCTCCCCCCCCACATATATATAGGGGCCAGGGGGGGCGCCTGGACCCCCTGCAGATCCAATCTGCAAGGGGGCGGCGGCCAAGGGGGGTTCCTTGCCCCCCAAGGCAAGTGGAGCCCCCCTCCCCTTTAGGGTTTGAACCCTAGGCGCAGGGGAGGTGGGCCTCCCTTAGTGGTGCGCCAGCCCAGAGGGCTGGACACATCCCCTCGCGGCCTAGGGGCCCCACCGGGATGGGTGGCCCCACCCGGTGGACCCCCGGGGCCCCTCCGGTGGTCCCGGGACACTCCCGGTGACCCCCGGAGATCACCCGTTGGCCGAAACTGGACTTCCCATATATCAATCTTTACCTCCGGACCATTCCGGAATTCCTCGTGACGTCCGGGATCTCATCCGGGACTCCGAACAACTTTCGGGTTTCCACGTGCATTTATCTCTACGACCCTAGCGTTACCGAACCTTAAGTGTGTAGACTCTACGGGTTCGGGAGACACGTAGACATGACCGAGACAACTCTCTGGTCAATAACCAACAGCGGGATCTGGATACCCATGTTGGTTCCCATGTGTTCCTCGATGATCTTCATCGGATGAACCATTGTGTCAAGGATTCACTCAATCCCGTATGTTATTCCCTTTGTCCATCGGTACGGTACTTGCCCGAGATTCGATCGTCGGTATCCCCGATACCTTGTTCAATCTCGTTATGGCAAGTCTCTTTACTCGATCCGTAATCCATCATCCCGTGACTAACTACTTAGTCACATTGAGCTCATTATGATGATGTATTACCGAGTGGGCCCAGAGGTACCTCTCCGTCATACGGAGTGACAACATCCCAGTCTCGGTTCGTACCAACTCAATAGACACTTTCGGAGATACCCGATGCGTACCTTTATAGCCACCCAGTTACGTTGTGACGGTTGGCACACCCAAAGTACTCCTACGGTATCCGGGAGTTGTACAACCTCATGGTCTAAGGAATAAATACTTGACACCGAAAAGCTTATGCATTACGAACTATACGATCTCGTGTTATGCTCAAGTTTGGGTCTTGTCCATCACATCATTCTCCTAATGATGTGATCCCGTTATCACCGACATCTCATGTCCATGGTCAGGAAACCGTGACCATCTGTTGATCAACGAGCTGGTAACTAGAGGCCTACCATGGACTCATTGTGGTCTATGTATTCACACATGTATCGCTGTTTCCGTACAATACAATTCAAGCATGAATAACAGACAATTATCATGAACAATGAGATATAATAATAATGCTTTTATTATTGCCTCTAGGGCATATCTCCAACAATGACAACTCATGTCCATGGTTATGAAACCTTAACCATCTTTGATTAACGAGCTAGTCAAGTAGAGGCTTACTAGGGACATAGTATTTGTTTATGTATTCACACATGTATTTAGGTTTCCGGTCAATACAATTCTAGCATGAATAATAAACTTTTATCATGAATAAGGAAATATAAAATAATAACAACTTTATTATTGCCTCTAGGGCATATTTCCATCATGTAACCCATACTCCGCGCATACTCCCTTCGTCGAGCGAAAAGTGTAAAACTTTAAAAAAAGTTATGAAGTAAGTAAAAATGCATTACAAAGGTACAAGTCATCATCTCTTCTCTTTAATTACCCAACCCCAATGAGTTAAGTGCATGTAGAAATTAAAGAGACCATGCGTAGAATGTTATTGGTCTTGATTACCGTGTGATTAGAGAAGCATTTTTCGTACTTTAAAGTGCATTGAGAAGATAGGAGTACACTCTTTTGTGGAAAAATTTATGTCAAACGCACACTCTTCACCGGAAGGATGGAGTATACATTATCTTTCTTTCAAAAAGTAAACTTAGTAAACTTTGATTAAGTTTGTAGAAATGTATTTACAATATTAGTATATGTTATTAGATACATCATAAGCCCACAGTTTGAAAATACTTGTTGGAGAAATGAATGTATCTAGACATATTTTAGTTTTAGATACATCCATTTTATTCATTTCTGCGATAAGTAATTCCGTACGAAGGGGGTATATTTTAATTGCAGACATAGAATTTTCTTTGTAAATTTGGTCAAATTTTATAAAGTTTGACTTTTATAAAAAAATCACACGCAACACATTATGACACAAGTAGTCTCTAGTGGAGCCCAAAATTGTTGGATGCATGAAGGGGTTGGATCCCGTGGAGTTCCTTGGAAATCGTGGTGTAAACGGATTGCGTGGAGTTTGTTAAAGCCAACAATGCGAAACATACAAAGAGTTACAGCCAATTACAGGCTCACTAGGATTCTTTCTTTCTAACTAAACTTCCCTTCCTCAATTTTCATAGGGGTGGGCCCCTCCCCCCTAATCTCCAATCAAAACTCACAAGTTTGTAAATCCCGCGTAACTCTATGTATCTCTAGCATTACTCTTAGCAAGCTAGTCATTGGTATGAGTGAGGGCAAGTCGGCGCAGTTGATGCTGATGCAAGAGATTAAGGACGTGGTTGTTAGCCCGTTCAAAGGCCAACCAGGCCCGCACGGGACAATATGGTGATGTTTGGATGCCCGCATACACTATTGGGCCCGCATCACATGAAGATTAAAGCGCCTCTTAACGAGGCCCGCTAGGAATGGCCGAATCAGCAATTTCTAGCGAGTCGGGCTCGACGAGGTTGGGGAGGGGAACGTGCCGCTAAGCTTGTATGACAACGAAGATGGCGCGAGATCGGACGCTTGTAAAGAAATTGGCGGGAGGATTTCGGCTCACCTCCCACCGGTTTGGTCGCCCTATATAGCCCCCTTCACCTCATCGCCGAAACTCATGCCACGCTTCTCCCCCCTTTCGAGCTCTCCGGCCAACTCAAATCGGCAAATTCGAGCAGGTAAGCAACGCTCCTTCCTTGTCTTACGGTCCACGACGGCGGTGACTCGTGGCCTCTTCTTCTCTATCTGTTTTGGCGTCTCTTTCGAGCTACAACGATGATGTCTATGAGTTTAATCGCCCCCTTCTATGTATTCAATGTAGGTAAATATGAGCCCATGTGGTAGGGTTTGATGTTCGAGCTTGTCGTAGGGTTTGATGTTCGAGCTTGTGGTAGGGTATGATCTGTAAGCATCCTGTCGCATCCTAGGGTTTTATTTGGGTGCCGGTCTATGAGATTGTGATCTTGTAGCATGCTAGGGTAGTGTTGAACACACTGGATTGGTAGCTAGTTGTTATGTATGCTGCTCATATCATGCTATGTTGAGCTAGATTTCCTAGTAGCGTGTTCTGTGCTCATTGTCAATGTGTGTTGTGATTGTAGGAGATGACCACCCAAATGCAAGATCTTAGCCAAGCCATTGTCTTATCTAAGAGCCAGTTCCCTCCATCCTACATTGAGGACTCCCAGCCCCACCCCCCCATTGATGAACAGATGCCTCCTGATTCAGATGCGTTCGAGGTTTTAGGCATGGGTCCTCCTTCTATGCCTACGGCCTTTGTGATCGCTAAGCCAAGTGCTGATGTTGCTGCCGCTGCACAAACGGCAGCAACGAGTGACGCGCCCCCATCGCTTCATATACACCCCGACCACCGGCACGGACCGCGATCGCATCGCCCTCGCGGGCGACCGGCCGCGCCTCCTCCTCTTCCCAACAAGCGCTCCCCCTCTCTCCTCCACCTCCCCGCCGCCATTGCCCGTCGCGGGCCTGGACCGTGAGACGCTGGCGGTGGTGCCCCCGACCCTTCCCCTTCCAGGGTTCCTTCGGCGTGGACGGAGTGACTTCGGGCGGTGCTCTCAGGCGGCGGTCGTCCTTCGCGGCGGCAGGGTTCCTGACGCGGGAGGGGACGGGCTCTGGGCGCCGGTGTCGTTGACGACGAGGCATCACGGCGACGCAGGCTGGCGGCGCCCTCCCGACCTAGATCTAGGCCCTTCAGGGCCCCATTTGGGCCAGGGTGGGCCGATAACTGACGTGGCTTCGGCGTGGCTCTCGGGAGGCGGTGGCGGTGTGTCGGGCTTCTGGCGGGAGGCACCTATGGCTCCCGGCATGTAGCAGCACGGTGGCTGGGGCTTTGCGGTCCTGCTATGGGCCCGGCCAGGCCCGGGTGGCCTGGTTTTCCTCGGCTGCAGCATCCGGTCGGCAATCCGTGCTGATACCGGAGGAAGAGGTCTCTGGTGCGGCGGCGGTGGAGGCGGTTCCCTCCATTCAGCTTTGGTGCTTCCGTCTGTGCCATCTAGGCGCATCTTGCCTCTGCTCTCTGGACCTCGTGGTGGTGTTCGCAGCAAGATGGCATGGATGGGTCCAAGACCGTGGTGGCGCGTGCTTGAGGGTGGCAAGATTGTGGATTGGCTCCGTGCTAGTGGGTGCCAGGGCATGGGGGTACGGCAGAAATCCCTGTCGGTTCTTCCAGCTCCGATGTGATGACGTTGGTGGGTGCCTCCATTCCTTCCTGAAGGGTGTCGGTGGTACACACCCCCCGCTCCCTTCTGCGTGTCGGGGAAACCCTAGGACTTGTCCGGACAGTAGTGTTGTTGGCATCTAACCCGCGCTTTAGATGCGTCGGTATTTCCCCAAAGAGGAAGGGATGATGCAGCACAGCGACGGTAAGTATTTCTCTCAGTTATGAAACCAAGGTTATCGAACCAGTAGGAGAACCACACAACACTATGTAAATGGTACCTGCACACAAAGAACAAATACTTGCAACCCGATGTGTTAAAGTGGTTGTCAATCCCTTTCGGGTAACGGTGCCAAAAATTGACGTGTTGATGGGATAAAATTGTAGTAGATTGAAAGATGCAAATAAAAGCAAATAAAACACATCAAGGTATTTTTGTGTTTTTGATAATATAGATTTGAAAATAAAAGTTCCAAATAAAGAAAAATACAAAATGGCAGTATATATCTGAAAGTATATGATTGGAAAATAGACCCGGGGGCCTAGTGGCTTCTCTCGAGAAAATAGCATGCGGTGGGTAGACAAATTACTGTTGGGCAATTGATAGAAAAGCAAATAATTATGGCGATATCCAAGACAATGATCATGTATATAGGCATCACGTCCAAGATTAGTAGACCGACTCCTGCGTGCATCTACTACTATTACTCCACACATCGACCGTTGTCCAGCATGCATCTAGTGTATTAAGTTCATGGAAAAACAGAGTAATGCAATAAGAATGATGACATGATGTAGAAAAAAATCTATTCATGTAGGAATAGACCCCATCTTTTTATCCTTAATAGCAATGATGCATGCGTGCCTTGTTGCCCCTTCTGTCACTGGGAAAGGACCCCGCAAGATCGAACCCATTACAAAGCACCTCTTCACATTACAAGATAAATAGATCAAGTTGGCCAAACAAAACCCAAATATGAGAGAAGAAATACGAGGCTATAACAATCAATAATGGATATTAAATCAAGGCAAATCTGATCATAAACTCACAATTCATCGAACCCTAAACCCTAACCCAAAACCTTAAACCCTAACCCTAAACCCTAAACCCTAAACCCGAAAAAGGGCTCTAGATTGGATCTCGTGGTTCTGGAACTTGCAGTGGGTGGAATAAAATTTTGTCGACTCCCCTAGGGTTTCTGGAATATTGGAGTATTTATAGAGCGAAGAGGTGGTGCGGGAGGCCACTGAGGTGGGAAAAACCCACCTGGGCGCACCAGGGGGATCAGGCGCGCCCTGGTGGGTTGTGCTCCCCTCGGAGGCCTCCTTTGGTACTTCTTCAGCCCAAGTTGTGTCTTCTGTCCCAGAAAAAAATCTCCAAAAAGTTTCACAGCATTTGGACTTCGTCTAGTATTGATTTTCTGCAATGTAAAAAACAAGCAAAAAACAACAACTCGCATTGGGCACTATGTCAATAGGTTAGTCCCAAAAATGATGAAAAAAGATTGTTAAACATCCAAGAATGATAATATAACAACATGGAACAATAAAAAATCATAGATACGTTGGAGATGTATCAGCATCCCCAAGCTTAATTCCTGGTCTTCCTCGAGTAGGTAAATGATAAAAACATAATTTTTGATGTGGAATGCTGCCTATCATGTTCATCACATATTCTTTTGTTTATAGCATGGACATTTGGACTTTTATATGGTTCAAAGCAATAGTCTAGTTTTGACATGAGGACTTTAATACTCAAACATATCAACAAACAGCCATGTCTTTCAAAAAATCAATACTAAAGCAAGTTATCCCTAGCCCATCATGCTTAATCATTGATCCATTCATCCAACACATCCAAATATTAGCTGCATCCAATGCTCATGTGTGATAATAGTGTTCCGTAGTTGGTGTTTTATAAGAGAAGATGGAGACTCAAATAAAAATAAAAATTGCATAAAGTAAAAGATAGGCCCTTCGCAGCGGGAAGTTGGGATTTGTAGAGGTGCCAGAGCTCAAAGCTTAAATTGAGAGAAAAAAATAATTTTGGGAGGTATACTTTTCCCGTCAACGAGAACAACTTAGAGTTCCCAACACTTTCCATACTAGATATATCATAGGCGGTTCCCAAATAGAAAATAAACTGTATTCCTGTTTCCACTATTCTTTCACAATCCATGGTTTATCTGTATCCATGGGTGCCCTCCATACCAACACTTTCCAAGGAATTAATTATTTGACAACATAAAGTAAATTTCTTTTCATTTCGGGACTGGGAATCCCTATTACCGCCATACTCTCATGCAATGACAAGTGAATAAACACTCATCTTGAGAATAACACATCTAGCATGAAAAATATTAGCCACCCCTCGCCGCTTCATGAGCGGTACGGGCACACAAGAAATAAATTTATTTTGAATTTAGAGCTAGCACATACAAATTTGCTTAGAACGGCAAGGAAATACCACATATAGGTAGGTATGGTGGACTCATTTGGCACAAATTGGGTTTTAGGATTTGGATGCACAAGTAGTATTTCTACTTAGTACAAGGTGGAGGCTAGCAAGAGGTTGAGAAGCGACCAACCAAGGAACGAAAACTATCATAAGAGAACATTAAACATAACTAACACCGAATAATGCAACACAAGTAGGATGTAATTTCATTGCATGACTATTGACTTTCTTGCTTGCACAGGGAATCACAAACCTTAACATCAATATTCATACTAAAACATAATTACTCATTAACATGGCTCACATATCACTATCATCATATCTCAAAACTATTACAAAGAATCAAGTTGTCGTTGTTGGCATTTTTGTCTTCTTCTTTTCCTTTGGGCTGAAACTCCACGAGGATTTTTTATGGAATATTTAAGAAATATTAGAGTCAATAAACACCAGAGGGGGCCACCAGGTGGGCACAACCCACCTGGACGCGCCAGCCCCCCCTGGCGCGCCCTGGTGTATTGTGGCCTCCTCGGCCCACCTTCGGTGCCCATCTTCTGGTATATAAGCGATGTTGACCTGGAAAAAAATTAGAAAAATACTTTCGGGACGGAACACCGCCGTCTCGAGGCGGAACTTGGGCAGGAGCACTTCCGCCCTCAGGCGGAGCGATTCCACCAGGGGAACTTCCCTCCCGGAGGGGGAAATCATCGTCATCATCATCACCAACTACTCTCCCATCTTGGGGAGGGAAATCTCCATCAACATCTTCACCAACACCATCTCATCTCAAACCCTAGTTCACCTCTTGTATTCAATCTTGTTACCGGAACTATAGATTGTTGCTAGGGGGTGACTAGTAGTGTTGATTACATCTTCTAGTTGATTACTATATGGTTTATTCGGTGGAAGATTATATGTTCAGATGTATTATGCATATTTATACCCCTCTGATATTGAGCATGTTCATCACTTGTGAGTATTTACCTTTGTTCTTGAGGTCACCGGAGAAATCATGTTGCAAGTAATCATGTGAATTTGATATGTGTTCGATATTTTGATAGTATGTATGTTGTGATTCCTTTAGTGGTGTCATGTGAACGTCGACTACATGACACTTCACCATATTTGGGCCTAAAGGAATGCATTGTGGAGTAGTAAATAGATGGCGGGTTGCGAGAGTGACAGAAACTTAAACCCCAGTTTATGCACTGTTCCGTAATGGACCGATTGGATCCTAGAGTTTAATGCTATGGTTAGAATTTATTCTTAATACTTTTCTCGTAGTTGTGGATGCTTGCGGGAGGGTTAATCATAAGTAGGAGGTTTCTTCAAGTAAGAAGAGCACCTAAGCACCGGTCCACCCACATATCAAATTATCAAAGTAGCGAACACAAGTCAAACCAACATGATGAAAGTGACTAGATGAAGTTCCCGTGTACCCTCAAGAACACTTTGCTTATTATAAGAGACCGTTTTGGCCTGTCCTTTGCCTTAAAAGGATTGGGCTACTAATACGTCTCCAACGTATCTATAATTTTTTATTGTTCCATGCTATTATTTATGATGTTTTGGATGTTTAATGGGCTTTGTCATACACTTTTATATTATTTTTGGGACTAACCTATTAACCCAAAGGCCCAGTCCAGATTGCTGTTTTTTTTTGCCTGTTTCAGGGTTTTACAGAAAAGAGATATCAAACGAAGTCCAAACGGAATGAAACCTTCGGGAGAGATATTTTTGGAGAAAATGATGCACGGGAGACTTGAGAACCACGGAGTAGGGTCTACGATGTGCCCACGAGGGTGGGGGGCGCCCCCCTAGGGCGCGCCCCCTGCCTCGTGGGTCCCACGTACATCCCCCAGTGCCCTTCTTCCTCCTATATATACCTACGTACCCCGAAACCATCAGAACAACAGAGAAAACCCTAGTTCCACCGTCGTAACCTTCTGTTCCCGTGAGATCCCATCTTGGGGCATGTTTCGATGCTCGGCCGGAGGGGGGATCTTCCACGGAATGCTTCTACATTATCATCATCGCCTCACCATGAGTTGTGAGTAGTTTACCACAGACCTTCGGGTCCATAGCTAGTATCTAGATGGCTTCTTCTCTCTCTTTGGATCTCAATACAAAGTTCTCCTCGGTCTTCGAGGAGATCTATTCGATGTAATCTCTTTTTGCGGTGTGTTTCAAGATCCGATGAATTGTGGGTTTATGATCAAGATTATCTATGAGAAATATTTGGTTCTTCTCTGAACTTTTTATGTATGATTATAATATCCTTGCAAGTCTCTTCGAATTATTGGTTTGGTTTGGCCTACTAGATCTATAGTTCTTGCAATGGGAGAAGTGCTTGGCTTTGGGTTCAATCTTGCGGTGTCCTTTCCCAGTGACAGTAGGGGCAGCAAGGCACATATTGTATTGTTGCCATCGAGGATAAAAAGATGGGGTTTATATCATATTGCTTGACTTTATCCCTCTACATGATGTCATCTTGCTTAAGGTGTTACTCTGTTCTTATGAACTCAATACACTAGATGCATGCTGGATAGCGGTCGATGTGTGGAGTAATAGTAGTAGATGCATAATCGTTTCGGTCTACTTGTCTCGGACGTGATGCCTATATATAATGATCATGCCTAGATAGTCTCATAATTATTCGCTTTTCTATCAATTGCTTGACTGTAATTTGTTTACCCACCGTAGAATATCGCTATCATGAGAGAAGCCACTAGAGAACACTATGGCCCCCGGATCTATTCTAAAGATATCAATCTACACCTACTTTACTTTTTCCACTTTTACTTTCTGTTCTTATAACCAAAAATACCAAAAATATCAAACTATCATCTCTATCAGATATCACTTTTGTAAGTGACCGTAAAGGGATTGACAACCCCTTACCGCGTTGGCTGCGAAGTTCTTATTTGTCTGTGTAGTTGCGAGGGACTCGCGCGTGGTCTCCTACTGGATTGATACCTTGGTTCTCAAAAACTGAGGGAAATACTTACGCTACTGTGCTGCATCTCCCTTTCCTCTTCGAGGGAATACAACGCAAGCTCGAGAAGTAGCAAAAAGAATTTCTGGCGCCGTTGCCGGGGAGGCTTACACAAAAGTCATATACCAAGTACCTATCACAATCCCTTATCCTTCGTTTTACATTTTTTGCCTCTCGTTTTCCTCTCCCCCACTTCACCCTTGCCTTTTTATTTGCTTTTCTTCTGCCGTGTGTTTATCGTTCGCTTGCTTCTTGTTTGCTTGTGTGTGTTGGATTGCTTGTTTGTCACTATGGCTCAAAATAATACCAAATTGTGTGACTTCTCCAATACCAACAATAATGATTTTATTAGCACTCCGAATGCTCCTATTACCGATGCTGAATCTTGTGAGATAAATGATGCTTTGTTGAATCTTGTCATGAAAGATCAATTCTCCGGCCTTCCTAGTGAAGATGTCGCTACCCATCTAAACAACTATGTTGAGTTGTGTGATATGCAAAAGAAAAGGGATACAGATAACGATATTGTTAAATTGAAGTTATTTCCGTTTTCACTTAGAGATCGTGCTAAAACTTGGTTTTCTTCTTTGCCTAGAAATAGTATTGATTCGTGGAATAGTGCAAAGATGCTTTTATCTCTAAGTATTTCCCTCCTCCTAAGATCATCTCTCTTAGAAACGATATTATGAATTTAAGCAACTAGATCATGAGCATGTTGCACAAGCTTGGGAGAGAATGAAATTAATGATATGTAATTGCCCTACACATGGTTTAAATCTATGGATGATTATTCACAACTTTTATGCTGGCTTGAATTTTGCTTCTAGAAATCTTTTAGATTCGGCCGCAGGAGGCACTTTCATGGAAACTACCTTAGGAGAAGCTACCAAACTCCTAGATAATATCATGATTAATTATTCTCAATGGCACACTGAAAGATTTACTAGTAAAAAAGTGCATGCTATTGAAGAAATTAGTGTTTTGAGTGGAAAGATGGATGAACTTATGAAATTATTTGCTGCTAAGAGTGCTTCTTCTAATCCCAATGATATGCCTTTGTCCACTTTGATTGAAAACAACCATGAATCTTTGGATGTGAATTTTGTTGGTAGGTATAATTTTGGTAACAATGCTTATAGAGAGAACTTTAATCCTAGGCCTTTTCCTAGTAATTCCTCTAATAATTATGGTAATTCCTACAACAACTCTTATGGAAAGATGCCTTATGAATTTGAAACTAGTGTTAAGGAGTTTATGATCTCGCAGAAGAATTTCAATGCTATGCTTGAAGAAAAATTGCTTAAGATTGATGAATTGGCTAGAAGTGTGGATAGAATTACTCTTGATGTTGATTCTTTGAAACTTAGGTCTATCCCACCTAAGCATGATATCAATGAGTCTCTCAAAGCCATGAGAATTTCCGTTGATGAATGCAAAGAAAGAACCGCTAGGATGCGTGCTAAAAGAGAGAATTATATAAAGGCGTGTTCTTCTAGTTATCATGAAAATAAAGATGAAGATCTGAAAGTTATTGATGTGTCTCCTATTAGATCCTTGTTTTCTAGCATAAACCTTGATGAATATAGGATTGGAGATGATTCTACTTTAAGGTGTCCCCATGATTCAGAGTTTTTAGATCTTGATGCTAAAATTGTTAAAAGTGGGAGTGAAGAGATTAAAACTTTGCATATTGATGAACCCACTACTTTGGATTTCAAGGGATTCAATTATGATAATTGCTCTTTGATTGATTGTATTTCCTTGTTGCAATCCGTACTAAACTCTCTGCATGCTTATAGTCAAAATAAAGCTATTACTAAACACATAGTGGATGCTTTGATGCAACCTTATGAAGAAAAAATTGAGTTAGAAGTTTCTATCCCTAGAAAGCTTTATGATGAGTGGGAACCTACTATCAAAATAAAAATTAAAGATCATGAATGCTATGCTTTGTGTGATTTGGGTGCAAGTGTCTCCACTATCCCAAAAACTTTGTGTGATTTGTTAGGTTTCCATGAGCTTGATGATTGTTCTTTGAATTTGCATCTTGCGGATTCCACTATTAAAAAACCTATGGGAAGGATTAATGATGTTCTTATTGTTGCCAATAATAATTATGTGCCCGTAGATTTCATTGTTCTTGATATAGATTGCAATCCTTCATGTCCTATTATTCTTGGTAGACCTTTCCTTAGAACGATTGGTGCAATTATTGATATGAAGGAAGGAAATATTTGATTCCAATTTCCATTAAGGAAAGACATGGAACACTTTCCTAGAAATAAAATAAAATTACCATATGAATCTATTATGAGAGCCACTTATGGATTGCCTTCCAAAGATGGCAATACCTAGATCTATCATGTATCGTGCCTAGCTAGGGGCGTAAAACGATAGCGCTTGTTGGGAGGCAACCCAATTTTATATTTTTTTGTTTTTGCTTCTGTTTAGGAATAAATATTGCATCTAGCTTCTGTTTAGATGTGGTTTTGTGTTTTGTTTAGTGTTTGTTCCAAGTAGAACCTTTGGGAAGACTTGTGTGAAGTTTATGTGATCTTGCTGTAAAAAACAGAATCGTTAGCGCTCGCTAGAATGGTCATCAGATTTTACTGGAGCGTGCTATTTAGTTGATTCTTTTTACAGATGATTAATAGACAAATTCCTCACGTTTGCCAATTTACTTTGAATTTTTTGGAGTTACAAAAGTATGTGAAACCTGCAGATTACTACATATTGTTCTCTTTTTGACAGATTCTGTTTTTCGTGTGTTGTTTGCTTATTTCAATGCATCTATGAGTAATATTGGAAAGTATGAACCATAGAGAAGTTGGAATACAGTAGGTTTAACACCAATATAAACAAAGAATGAATTCATTGCAGTACTTTTGAGTAGTGGTTTGCTTTCTTATACTAACGGAGCTCACGAGATTTTTGTCGAAGTTTTGTGTTGTGAAGTTTTCAAGTTTTGAGTATTGCTTTGATGGACCATGGAACAAAGAGTAGCAAGGGCCTAAGCTTGGGGATGCCCAAGGAACCCCAAGTAAAATTAAAGGACAACCAAAAGCCTAAGCTTGGGGATGCCCCGGGAAGGCATCCCCTCTTTCATCTTCATCTATCGGTAACTATACTCGGAGCTATATTTTTATTCACGAGATGATATGTGTTTTACTTGGAGCATCTTGTATAATTTTAGTCTTTGATTGTTAGTTTGCCACAATTATCCTTGCTGGACACACCTATTTGAGAGAGTTAAATATGGCCTAGGAATTGTTAGAACACTCTATGTGCTTCACTTATATCTTTTGAGTTGAATAATTTTTGCTCTAGTGCTTCACTTATATCTTTTAGAGCACGATGGTGATAATATTTTGAAGAAATTGTTGAACTCTCATGCTTCACTTATATCCTTTTGAGAGTCTATTAAAACAGCATGGTAATGTGCTTAGGCTATAAAACTAGTCTTCACATGATAGACATCCAATATCAATGTAGTAAAAACTTTCACACTAAGTGCATTGAATAGGATGAGAAGTTGGATGCTTGATAATTGTTTTGAGATATGAGGATAGTGATATTAGAGTCATGCTAGTGGAGTTATTATGAAATTGAGAAATGCTTGTGTTAAGGTTAGTGATTCTTGTAGCATGCACATATGGTGAACCGCTATGTGACGAAGTTAGAGCATGAGGTATTAGTAAAGTGTCAACCTTCGTGTGGAGGTCGGGGGTGCGCGATGGTTAACTCCTACCAACCTCCCCCCTAGGAGCATGCGTTGATTGCTTTGTTTTTATGAATCGTAGATTTTTGCAATAAGTATATGAGTTCTTATGACTAATGTTGAGTCCATGGATTATACACACTCTCACCCTTCCACCAATGCTAGCCTCTCTTGTACCGCGCAACTTTCGCCGGTACTATACACCCACTATATATCCTTCCTCAAAACAGCCACCATATATATTCCTCAAAACATCCACCATACCTACCTATCATGGCATTTCCATAGCCATTCCGAGATATATTGCCATGCAACTTTCCACCGTTCCATTCATATGACATGCTTCATATTGTCATATTGCCATGCATGATCATGTAGTTGACATCGTATTTGTGGAAAGCCACCATGCATAATTTTTCATACATGTCACTCCTGATTCATTGCACATCCCAGTACACCACCGGAGGCATTCATATAGAGTCATACTTTGTTCTAGTATCGAGTTGTAATATCGAGTTGTAATGAAAGTGTGATGATCATCATTATTAGAGCATTGTCCCATGTGAGGAAAGGCTAAATCAATAAAACCCCTCCAAGAAAAAAAAGGCCAAAGAAAAAAAGAAAGGCCCAAAAAAAGGGGACAATTGCTACTATCTTTTTCCACACTTGTGCATCAAAGTAGCACCATGTTCTTCATGATAGAGAGTCTCATGTTTAGTCACTTTCATATACTAGTGGGAATTTTCATTATAGAACTTGGCTTGTATATTCCAACGATGGGCTTCCTCAAATGCCCTAGGTCATCGTGACCAAGCAAGTTGGATGCACACCCACTAGTTTCTTTTGTTGAGCTTTCGTACATATTTAGCTCTAGTGCATCCGTTGCATGGCAATCCCTACTCACTCACATTGATATCTATTGATGGGCATCTCCATAGCCCGTTGATACGCCTAGTTGATGTGAGGCTATCTCCCTCCTTTTTGTCTTCTCCACAACCACCTCTCTATTCCACCCATAGTGCTATGTCCATGGCTCACACTCATTTATTGCATGAAAGTTGAAAGGTTTGAAAGAATAGAGTATGAAAACAAGTGCTTGGCTGAAATCGGGGTTGTGCATGATATGAATATTTTGTGTGATAAAGAGGGGGCATAGCCAGACTATATGATTTTGTAGGGATAACTTTCTTTAGCCATAGTATTTTGAGAAGACTTGATTGCTTTGTTAGTATGCTTGAAGTATTATTATTTCTTATGTCAATATAGACTTTTGTCTTGAATCTTTCAGATCCGAACATTCATGCCACAATTAAGAGAATTACATTGAAAAAACTCTGTTGGTTAGCATTCCACATCAAAAAATCTGTTTTTATCATTTAGCTACTCGAGGACGAGCAGGAATTAAGCTTGGGGATGCTTGATACGTCTCCAACGTATCTATAATTTTTTATTGTTCCATGCTATTATTTATGATGTTTTGGATGTTTAATGGGTTTTGTCATACACTTTTATATTATTTTTGGGACTAACCTACTAACCCAAAGGCCCAGTTCAGATTGCTGTTTTTTTTTTTGCCTTTTTCAGGGTTTTACAGAAAAGGCATATCAAACGGAGTCCAAACGGAATGAAACCTTCGGGAGAGATAATTTTGGAGAAAATCAATCACGAGAGACTTGAGAACCACGGAGTATGGTCTACGAGGTGCCGACGAGGGTGGGGGGCGCGCCTCCCTGCCTCGTGGGTCCCACGTACGGCCCCCGGTGCCCTCCTTCCTCTTATATATACCTACGTACCCCGAAACCATCCAAACAACAGAGAAAACCCTAGTTCCACCGCCGTAACCTTCTGTTCCGTGAGATCCCATCTTGGGGCCTGTTTCGGAGCTCCGCCGGAGGGGGGATCTTCCACGGAGTGCTTCTACATCATGATCATCGCCTCACCATGAGTTGTGAGTAGTTTACCACAGACCTTCGGGTCCATAGCTAGTATCTAGATGGCTTCTTCTTTCTCTTTGGATCTCAATACAAAGTTCTCCTTGGTCTTCGAGGAGATCTATTCGATGTAATCTCTTTTTGCGGTGTGTTTGTCGAGATCCGATGAATTGTGGGTTTATGATCAAGATTATCTATGAGAAATATTTGGTTCTTCTCTGGACTTTTTATGTATGATTATAATATCCTTGCAAGTCTCTTCAAATTATTGGTTTGGTTTGGCCTACTAGATCTATAGTTCTTGCAATGCGAGAAGTGCTTGGCTTTGGGTTCAATCTTGCGGTGTCCTTTCCCAGTGACAGTAGGGGCAGCAAGGCACGTATTGTATTGTTGCCATCGAGGATAAAAAGATGGGGTTTATAATATATTGCTTGAGTTTATCCCTCTACATCATGTCATCTTTCTTAAGGCGTTACTCTGTTCTTATGAACTCAATACACTAGATGCATGCTGGATAGCGGTCGATGTGTGGAGTAATAGTAGTAGATGCAAAATCGTTTCGGTCTACTTGTCTCGGACGTGATGCCTATATATAATGATCATGCCTAGATAGTCTCATAATTATTCGCTTTTCTATCAATTGCTTGACAGTAATTTGTTTACCCGCCGTAGAATATCGCTATCATGAGAGAAGCCACTAGAGAACACTATGGCCCCCGGGTCTATTCTCAACATATAAATCTGCACCTACTTTACTTTTTCCGCTTTTACTTTCTGTTCTTATAACGAAAAATACCAAAAATATCAAACTATCATCTCTATCAGATCCCACTTTCGTAAGTGACCGTAAAGGGATTGACAACCCCTTATCGCATTGGCTGTGAAGTTCTTATTTGTTTGTGCAGGTGCGAGGGACTCACGCGTGGTCTCCTACTGGATTGATACCTTGGTTCTCAAAAACTGAGGGAAATACTTACGCTACTATGCTGCATCTCCCTTTCCTCTTCGAGGGAATACAACGCAAGCTCGAGAAGTAGCAGCTACCTTGCTGCATACTTGTTACAATTTTCGTTACTTGCTCGTTAAAAATTACCTTGCTATCAAACTATTTGCTACTTACAATTTCAGCACTTGCAGACCCTACCTTGCTGAAAACTACTTGACATTTCCTTCCGCTCCTCGTTGGGTTCGACACTCTTACTTATCGAAAAGAGCTACAATTGACCCTCTATACTTGTGGGTCATCACGGCTATTTTCTGGCACCGTTGCCGGGGAATGAAGCGCTTCTGGTAAGTGGAAATTGGTAAGGAAACATTCATACAGTGTGCTGAAATTTATTGTCACTTGTTACTATGGAGAACAATCCTTTGAGGGGTTTGTTCGGAGTATCTTCACCTCGTCCGGAACCACAATTAGCTACCCCTCAACCCGCTGCACCTACTGAAAATATTCAATATGAAATCCCTTCGGGTATAATAGAATAACTGCTAGCTAATCCTTACGCAGGAGATGGAACCGAACATCCTGATATGCACTTGATATATGTGGAACAAATTTGTGGATTGTTTAAGCTTGCAGGTCTACCTAGGCATAAAGTTATGAAGAAGTTTTTCCTTTATCCTTGAGGGAAAAGGAATTATCATGTCATAGGCTATGTGATGATATTGGATCTTGGAACTAGAATCAATTGAAAATGGAGTTGCCCTAAAAAAATTATCCTATGCATCTAGTTCAACGGGATCGGAATTTTATATATAATTTTTGGCCTCGTGAAGGAGAAAGTATCGCTCTAGCTTGGGGGAGGCTTAAGTCAATGTTATATTCATGCCCCAATCATGAGCTCTCAAGAGAAATTATTATTCAGAACTTTTATGCTTGGCTTTCTCGTAATGATCAAACCATGCTGGATACTTCTTGTGCTGGTTCTTTTATGAAGAAGACTATCGAATTCCGATGGGACCTTTTGGAAAGAATTAAATGCAACTCTGAAGATTGGGAACTTTGTCGGATTACGGGCTTCGCAAACCCAAGAAGTTCGAACACAGGTGAGTGAACGAAGATCTCTCCCACTCGCATCTACCTAGCGTCTCGCCCTTGTCCGATGAAGAGATTCAAGTGAACAACAAGTAAAGCACACAAGAATTTACCCAGGTTCAAGCCACCTTGCGATGTAAAACCCTACTTCCTGCTTTGGTGGATTGGCCTCGGGAGGGCTTGAATATGAGTCAGTACAGTGGTTCCTGAGCTCAGGAGGAGAGCTCAGGAGGGTCAGGAGGCAAGAGTTCTTGCTCCTTTGTGCGAGCGAAGAGTTTTTGGATCTGATCGACTTCCGTCCTCCCCTCCATAGTGGGGATCCTAGCTACTTATATAGGCGGCCAGGGTCCTCTTCCCCCGAAATGTTTAGGCGGGAAGGGATTCCACAACGGCCATTTTGAGCGGGAACACAAGGATGTTCCTACCCTGAAAAAAGCGGTCTTCGCCTGCAAAGGGATCTGGCGATGACGCGGTGGTGGGCTCGGTGGTGACATCCTCCCTGTCATCCTTGCGGTCTTCGGTCTTGTTGCACCAATGGGGAAATCTTTGTCCTACTCCTCGGGAACCTGTGCCTGCGCTGTCTCCTTTGCACCAAAACGGCAACTGCGCCGCTGGCGCGGTGCGTCACTGCCTCCTCCTAAGGCAGGCTTGGCCTTGGATTCTCCGCCCCTACGGAGCTACCTAGCCGAGGCCGCTCCTAAGGGGGTCTTGATGTCGTTCTCCTCGCAAGGCCTAGCCCCCTCGCGAGGGTCTTGAGCAGCTGGTCGATCAGCTGGGCCGTACCAGGCCGTGGTAGGAGTGCGCTGCGGCCCATAGACAGGCAAGTCTGGGTACCCTGGTTCCCAGGACGCCGACAGTAGCCCCCGGGCCCAAGGCGCGCGCGGAGTTGGCCTTGGGGCGAAGCCTTAGTCGAGGACAAAGCACCGCGGGCCCCCAAAGGCTGCGGGCCAGGCTGGCGCATGACGGTTGGATGGGATGTGGCGACTCTGCTCCCCGCGCAGTCTTGGTAACCATGTGACTTGACAACTCACCGACGCAGACGACGGGATTGTTATAGCTGCGACGCCAGTGACTGGCAGTTGGGCTCCTCCGCCCCATAAATGGGACTAGGGGGGAGCCCCCAGGCCATCTTCAAGCCAGCGCCATCTGCTTCCTTGTTCGCACCCCGCTCTCCTTCTTGCCGCGAGGTCTCCATGGCGCCGCCGAGGAAGCCGTCCGCCGCGGAGAAAGGGAAGGCCCCAAAGGACCTGACTTCGCCGCCTTCAAAGAGGGGCCGCGGTCGCCCCGCAAGCATGCCGCTGCGCCCGCTGCGCCTCCCCGAGGGAGCAGGCGCGGCCCTCCGAGTTCCGATGTGGTCGTCGGTGAGAGGCATGGTGCCTCTTCCCGCGGCGAAGGTGGTCGCGGCCGTGGTGAGAGAGGAGGCACGAGGCGGTGTTTGGCAGTCGTGCGTCCTCCGCGCCCGCAGCTCCACTCCTTCGACGTGTCGTCGGAGTTTGTGGTGTGGGCGGAGAAGCTTGGCGGCTTGTGGCTCCGGCTTCCTCACTCGTTCAGCAACGTGCTACCAGCCGGAGGCCCCGGTGGCCTCTGGCTGTAGACCGACGGTTGCTGGAGTGGTGCCTCCTGGGTGGAGGTCGATGTGGCTCCCTCGGGCGACGTGTTCCTGGAGCGCGGCTGGCAATCATTTGCACGCGCGCGCCGGCTGCAGGGGAGGTGTACGCTCTACTTCAGGTATGATGGTGCCTCCACGCTGTTCGTCAAGGTCTTCTCGGAGGAAGGGAGGCGCCTTGGGTGCTGTCCTGAAGCTGACGATGAAGAGGATGGTGGGGACGGCGTCCGGAGGAGCAGTACCTCCTCTGGAGGTGAGCTTGGTCTTGGAGGGCGCCGCGGGTCCCCCTCTGTGGTAGCAGCAGCTCCTCCAACAGTGGCGGTTACGATGAGCCACCGCGCCGCCGAGCTCAGCTCGACGAGGGGAGGGGGTCGCTACGCCGCTGTGGCTCGGTGAAGAGGGAGGAGTTGGGAGACTTCGACTGAGTGGGAGCGGCCTCTCCTTCTTCTTCTTTTTTTTCTTCGTTTCCTTCCTGTGTCAAAATTTTAAATTGCCTCGAGAAGGCGTGTAATGGACTATGTATGAAGCGAGAACTTGCTATCATGTTTTTGGTCTGGGCGAGATTACTTAGCTTATGTGCTGCGACGTCTTGAGGCAAAGTACTCCTGACTCATTGTCGTCATGAGCCCCCGACAGGCCATGAGGACGGCTGCACTCGGAGAATTTGCGCAGCCCACGAGTATGGGTGAGCTGCTGAGCGCTGCTGAGAGCGCCGAGCACAGATTAAGGCGCCAAGGCCTGAGCCAGAGCCTGAGCAGGCTTGGCCAGGCGAGGTCACGGGACCGTGGCATACGAGAGCCGGGACCGGGCCGTGTCCTAGCCCCCACGCGCGAGGCACACGAAGGGGAGCAAGCGGCGCAGCCCCTGCTTAACAAGCTGAACTTAAAAACCGGTGAGAGAAAATCCCAAGCAAGACTTCCAACCAAATGCAAGAAACACGAGAACTTCATAGCATGGGGTAGAGGAAGGGCTGATAGCCAAGGAAGTAGAAAAGGCTGACAGCCAAACACCAAGCCAAAAAAGGAAAAAGGTCGCGTCCGACCCTTACACTACGTCTTCTTCCCAGCGCGGAGCTAAGGACTGCCACTAGGACGTGGGTGGGAGCCCCGTCTGATGGCCCATAGGCAACACTCAGGAGACTCCGAGGCGTGTACCGCCCCAACTCATTATTACGTGAGAGTGTCATGAGTGGAGACCTTCACGGGCACGGAGCCTTGATTACGGATAGAACCTCCTGAGGTGCTCAATGTTCTAGGAATTCTGGATAGGTATCCCATCCTGCGTCTCTTGGCGCACAACACTAGGCCTAGAGACACGGGCGATTCTGAACGGGCCCTCCCACATGTGCGAGAGCTTGTGTAACCCCTCCCTGGAGAGGACCCGCCTCAGGACCAAGTTACCAACTTCAAGTGTTCTTGCGCGGACGCTGCGACAGTTGTACCGCCACAGCGCCTGCTGATATCGCGCCGCCCTGAGGGCAGTTCGGCGGTGGCCCTCCTCGCCGAGCACGAGGTCCATCCGCCAGGCGGCATCCTGGCAGTCCTTGTTGAAAGCCAAGACCCGTGGGGAGCGATGCTTGACCTCGTGAGGGAGGACCGCCTTCGCCCCGTAGACGAGAAAGAAAGGAGTTTCTCCCATGGGTTTGGTAGCAGTGGTTCGGATCGACCACAACACGGACTGGAACTCGTCGATCCAGCCCCTGCCGCAAGCCTCAAGCTTCTTCTTAAAGCGGCGCGTCTTGAGGCCACGCAAGACTTCCGCGTTGGCACATTCGTCCTGACCGTTGCTCCTGGGGTGAGCTATCAAGGCGTAGCAGATCTGTGTTCCAAGGTTAGCACAATATGACCTGAAGAGATTGCTTGTGAACTGTGAACCGTTATCCGTGATGATGCGGCTGGGGACCCTGAATCGCCTCACGAGGCCCTGGATGAACTTGACGGCCGACCCAGTTGGGATCGCGCGAACAGGCTCCACCTCTGCCCACTTGGTGAATTTGTCGATGGCGATGTACAGGAAGCGGTAGCCTCCTGTTGCCCGGGGAAATTGACCCAGGATGTCCAATCCCCAGACCGTGAAGGGCCTGGAGAGCGGGATCATCTGGAGGTCCTGCGCTGGCTGGTGGATCTGCTTGGCGTGAAACTGGCACGCCTCGCAAGCCCGCACAAGCTCCGTGGCTTCGTTGAGCGCCGTGGGCCAGTAGAAGCCACTGCGGAAGGCCTTGCCCACGAGGGTGCGGGACGACGAATGGTGACCGCAATCCCCATCGTGGATGTCAGCCGACAGCTTGCGTCCTTGTTTCCTCGAGGTGCACTTTAGTGAGACGTCGTTGGGGCGCCTCCTGTAGAGTTCACCGTCTTGGATGCACTAAGCCGAGGCTTGTCGGACCACGCGCTCTGTGTCTTCCTCCTTGTCTGGCAAGGTGTCGTGTTGCAGGTACATCTTGAGCTCTTGGGTCCAGCAACCCACCTCGGGCTCCGCGGCGAGTAGCAGGCGGGCTCCGGAGGTCGTTCCACAGGGCGGGGCTCCGTCCGCAGGCGCCGCAGGTAGCCCCTGCTGAGGGGACGCCGGCTCAGGAACGGGCGGTGTTGCCGACGGCTTGAGCAATCGCTCCTCAAAGATGCCCGACCTCTGAGGCTCCCGCCTAGAGGCTCGTTTGGCGATGTCATCCGCTTCCTTGTTGGTGCCTCTTAGTACGTGTTGCACCTCCAGCCCTCGGAATCGCTTTTCCATCTTGCGCACCTACTCCAGGTATGCCTCAATGTGCTCGTCCTTGGGCTTGTATTTCTTGTTGGAGAAGTTGACGAGGAGCTACGAATCGCCTCTGATGATGAGACGCTTGACCCCCAGTGCAGCGGCGGCCTTGAGCCCAGCAATTAGGCCCTCATACTCTGCGATATTGTTGGAGACCTTCTCGCCTTGCTGGAAGCAAAGCTGCGCGGCGTAGTACAACTTGTCCTGAGTGGGAGATACTAACACGGCGCGAGCTCCCGCACCAAGGCGCAAGATGGCGCCGTCGAAGTATACCATCCATCTGTCCGGGGCCTCATCACCGGGGGCCAGAGAGCGATCCTCGCCAGCCCCCTGCTCCGGCGCGTCGGTCCACTCTGCCACAAATTCCGCTAGAGCCGCTCGCTTGATCGCTCGCGTGGTGCTAAACTCCAACTGGAACGCCTGGAGCTCGATATTCCACTCGATGACCCTCCCGATGACATTCGGACCCCGGAGCACTTTCTCGAGAGGGTATGATGAGACAACCTTGATAGGGTGGCCCTGGAAGTAATGGCGCAGCTTCCTGGAGGCGACAAGGAGCGGCAGGAGCAATTTTTGAGGCATCGGGTAGCGCGAGCGTGCATCGCGCAGTACGGTGCTGACGAAGTACACTGGGTGCTCCACGAGGGACGGTGTTGCAGGATCTCCACACGCTTCAGGAGTCTCGGCCTCTCGGGTGCCTCTTGCTGGACGGCGGGGCCGCCAGTAATCGTGGTCGAATCTACCTCCGGGACCACGTCAGGGGGCGACGGGGGTCCTGAGGATGCCGAATTGCCCGATGGCCTCATGCTTCGGGGTCTCTCCTCGCGCTCTACCACTAGCGCTGCACTGGCGGAGTGAGGCGTCACGGCGAGGTAGAGAGTCATGGGCTCCAGGGGTCGCGGCACTATCATAACCGGCGGGCTGGTGAGGTATTCCATGAGATCCCGGAAGGCAGCATCGGCCTCCAGAGTCCACTCAAAGGGCCCCTTCTTCTTCATGAGCTTGAAGAACGGGAGGGCGCGTTCACCAAGCTTAGAGATGAAGCGTCCCAGGGACGTTACGCATCCCGCGAGCTTCTGCATCTCCTTCAGGTTTGTGGGCGGCTTCATTCTTTCGATGGCCTTGATCTTCTCCGAATTAGCTTCAATGCCCCGGTGCGAAACCAGGAACCCTAGCAGCTTGCCGGAGGGTACACCGAACACGCACTTCTCCGGGTTGAGGCATAGCTTCACCTTGCGCAGATTGGTGAACGTTTCTTCTAGGTCCTGGATGAGGGTCCTGGCCTCTCTGGTCTTGACCACGATGTCGTCGACGTAGGCCTCCGCGTTCCTCCCGAGCTGGGGGCCGAGGGTGATGTGCATCAGGCGCTGGAAGGTGGCGCCCGTGTTCCTCAGCCCGAAAGGCATGCAGGTGTAGTAGTAGACCCCGCAAGGGGTTAAGAATGCTGTCTTCTCCACATCCTCCACCGCCATCTTGATTTGGTGGTAGCCCGAGAAGGCGTCGAGGAAGCAGAGCAGGTCGCACTCAGCCGTCGAATCCATGATCTGGTCGATGCGCGGGAGAGGGAACGGGTCATGAGGGCGGAACTTGTTGAGGCTCGTGAAGTCGACGCACATGCGCTCCTTGCCCCCTTTCTTCGGGACTATGACGGGGTTGGCCATCCACTCTAGGTGCCGTACCTCCCGTACGACGCCTGCTTCCTCCAGCTTCCGGACCTCCTGAACAATGAAGGCCTATTTCTCCGGAGCTTGTCTGCGCGCTTTTTGCTTGATAGGGCGCACGTTGGGGCACACCATGAGGTGGTGCTCGATGACGTGCCTGGGCACCCCGACCAAGACAGCGGCTTTCCAAGCGAACACATCCTTGTTAGCCCCGAGGAAGCTAACCAGCGCCGCCTCTTGCTCAGGGTCCATGCCCGTGCCGATGGTGAAGGTGGCTCCTGAGCCCTCCTCGTCAGCGGACACCTGCTTCGTCTCGGCAGGGTCCTGAGAGAAGAGCGGCTTCTTCTTGGCAGGCGCGGCCTCCGGCGTCTCCGGAGCCTCTTTCGCACCTGAATGAGCTACGACAGCAGCCTTGTAAGCGCGCCCGAGGACCTGAAGGGCGGCCTTGGGGTACCCCTTGATGGTGATGACGCCGTTGCTCCCGGGCATCTTGACGGTGTTGTAGCCCGGGTGAGTCGCCGCCATGAATTTCGCCAAGGCTGGGAAGCCGAGAACGGCGTTGTAGGGCAAGTGGATGGGCGCAACATCGAAGTCGATGAGCTCGGTCCGGTAGTTAGCGGGTGTGCCAACGGTGACCGGGAGGCGGATTTGGCCGAGCGGGATGGCCGAGCCCGCGACCCCTGAGAAAGGCTTGGTGCGGAGGAGCTGTCTGTGGGTCACGCGCAGGTGACCGAAGGCCTCAGGGGAGAGGATGTTGAGCCCGGCGCCGCCGTCGATGAGGGTCCTCATGACGGCCACCCTGCAGATGGTGGGCGTGCATAACGTGGGGAGGACGCACGTGCCAGCTGCTTCTGTGGCGCGGTCGCTAGGGCTGAAGGTGATGACGTGCCCCTGCGCGCTCTATGCCCGCGAGGCCTCCTGTGGCTGGGCGGCGGCCCCGACCTGCTGAAAGTGCTACTTGACGTGCTGGGCCGACGTCGGCGCTTGGGATCCTCCGAGGATGCAGGCGACCTCGCGGCAGGGCAGCTCCCCGCCTGCAACGCTCCACAGCCCGCCGACACGGGCCGTTCGAGCGCCGAGCTCCCCCATGGGTGGCCGGTGCCGGGACAGCCATCATGCCACCAAGAGCGCCGCCGACGAGGCCACGGGGAGCGGAAGTGGCAGAGCAGGCCGCTCTCCGGTGGCCCGGCCGGCGAGAACGTCGTCGGGGAAGGAGGCGGAGCGCCCATGGGTGACGCGGTCCGCCGATGCCGCTCAGACGATGGAGGAAACGCCAGCCTCCACGCGGATGCGGCGAGCCGCGGTCATCGTGGCGGCGTGGAGCAGGAGAGGGGAGGCGAGGTCGTCGGAGAGGCGAGATTTTGACATGCCCCCTACCTGGCGCGCCAAATGTCGGATTACGGGCTCCGCAAACCAAAGAAGTTTGAACACATGGGCGTGAACGAAGATCTCTCCCACTCGCGTCTACCTAGCGTCTCGCCCTCGTCCGATGAAGAGATTCAAGTGAACAACAAGTAAAGCACACAAGAATTTACCCAGGTCCAGGCCACCTTGCGGTGTTAAACCCTACTTCCTGCTTTGGTGGATTGGCCTCGGGAGGGCTTAAATATGAGTGAGTAGAGTGGTTCCTGAGCTCAGGAGGGTCAGGAGGCAAGGATTCTTGCTCCTTTGTGCGAGGGCAGAGTTTTTGGATCTAATCGACTTCCATCGTCCCCTCCATAGTGGGGATCCTTGCTACTTATATAGGCGGCCAGGGTCCTCTTCCCCCGAAATGTTTGGGCGGGAAGGGATCCCACAACGGCCATTTTGAGCGGGAACACAAGGACGTTCCTACCCCGACAAAAGCGGTCTTCGCCTGCAAAGGGATCTAGCGATGACGCGGTGGTGGGCTCGGTGGTGACATCCTCCCCGCCGTCCTTCGGTCTTCGGTCTTGTTGCACCAATGGAGAAACCTTTGTCCTGCTCCTCGGGAACCTGCGCCTGCGCTGTCTCCTTTGCACCAAAACGGCAACTGCACCGCTGGCACGCGCTGGCACCCGCTGGCGCGGTGCATCACTGCCTCCTCCTGTGGCAGGCTTGGCCTTGGATTCTGTGCCCCTCCGAAGCTACCTAGCCAAGGCCGCTCCTGAGGGGGTCTTGATGTCGTTCTCCTCGTGAGGCCTAGCCCCCTCGCGAGGGTCTTGAGCACCTGGTCGATCAGCTGGGCCGTACCAGGCCGTGGTAGGAGCGCACTGCGGCCCGCAGAAAGGCAAGTCTGGGTACCCTAGTTCCCAGGACGCCGACAAACTTGACGAAGGTAAAGAGTCAGGTATAAAACTTAAGTATGATTGTGTTAAATCTTTTATGGATACTGATGCTTTTCAAAAGTTTAGCACTAAATATGGACTTGACTCTGAGATAGTAGCCTCCTTTTGTGAATCTTTCGCTGCTCATGTTGATCTCCCTAAAGAGATGTGGTTTAAATATCACCCACCTATTAAAGAAGAATTTAAGGAACCAGTACCCGTTAAAGAAGAAACTATACTTTATCATGTTGATCCAGTTGTTCCTTCTGCTTATATTGAAAAACCACCTTTCCCTGTTAGGATTAAGGAACATGATAAAGTTTCAACTATGATTAACAAAAGCTATGTTAGAACACCTAAACCTGATGAACAAATTGAAGTAGAGCCTAATATTTCTATGGTAAAGGATCTCGTGGAAGAAAATGTAGATGGGCATGTCATTTGCTTTAATAAAGAGGCTGCTAGAATTGGCAAACCTAATGAAAGGGACAAACATAGACCCATTATGGGCGTGCCTGTTATTTCAGTTAAAATAGGAGATCATTGCTATCATGGTTTATGCGACATAGGTGCTAGTGTGAGTGCTATCCCCTACTCTTTATACCAAGAAATTATGAATGACATAGCACCCGCAGAAATAGAAAACATCGATGTCACTATTAAATTTGCTAATAGAGATACTATATCACCAATTGGGATTGTTAGAGATGTTGAGGTCTTGTGCGGGAAAATAAAATACCCTACTGATTTTCTTGTTCTTGGTTCCCCACAAGATGACTTATGTCCCATTATCTTTGGTAGACCTTTCTTGAACATTGTTAATGCTCAAATAGATTGTCAGAAGTAAACTGTCGGTGTTAGTTTTGGTGATGAATCTCATGGGTTTAATTTTTCAAAGTTTAGTAGGAAACTTCATGAAAAAGAATTGCCTAGTAAGGATGAAATTATTGGTCTTGCTTCTATTGATGTGCCTCCTACTGACCCTTTAGAGCAATATTTACTAGACCATGTTAATGATTCACATATGCATGAAAGAAATGAAATAGATAAAAAAATTCTTTGAACAACGGCCCCTACTTAAACACAATTTGCCTATTGAAACTCTTGGAGGTCCACCTCCACCTAAAGGTGATCCTGTGTTTGAATTAAAACAATTGCCAGACACTTTGAAATATGTTTATCTTGATGAAAAGAAAATATATCCTGTTATTATCAGTGCTAACCTTTCAGAACTTGAAGAAGAAAGATTATTGAAAAGGAAGCACCGAGCTGCTATTGGATATACTCTTGATGATTTAAAGGGCATTAGTCCCACTCTATGTCAGCATAAAATTAATATGGAACCTGATGCTAAACCAGTTGTTGATCACCAACGTCGATTAAATCCGAAGATGAAAGAAGTGGTAAGAACTGAAATATTAAAACTTCTGGAAGCAGGTATAATCTATCCCATAGCTGATAGTAGATGGGTAAGACATGTTCATTGTGTCCCTAAGAAAGGAGGTATAATTGTAGTTCCTAATGATAAGAATGAACTTATTCCACAAAGAATGGTTACAGGCTATAGAATGGTAATTGACTTCGGAAAATTAAATAAAGCTACTAGAAAAGATCATTACCCTTTGCCTTTTATTGATCAAATGCTTGAAAGATTATCTAAGCACACACACTTTTGCTTCCTTGATAGATATTCTGGATTTTCACAAATACATGTTTCTCAACCTGATCAAGAAAAGACCACTTTTACTTGTCCGTTGGGAACTTATGCTTATAGACGTATGCCTTTTGGTCTTTGTAATGCACCTGATACCTTTCAAAGATGCACGATGGCTATATTCTCTGACTTTTGTGAAAAGATTGTTGAGGTTTTCATGGATGACTTTTCTGTTTATGGGAAGTCTTTTGGTGATTGTTTAAGAAATCTTGAGCGAGTTTTGCAGAGATGTGAACAAACAAACCTCGTCTTGAATTGGGAGAAGTGCCACTTTATGGTTAATGAAGGCATTGTTTTGGGTCATAAAATTTCTGAAAGAGGTATTGAAGTGGACCAAGCTAAGGCTGATGCAATTGAGAAAATGCCATGTCCTAAGGACATCAAAGGTATTCGTAGTTTCCTAGGCCATGCTGGTTTCTATAGGAGGTTTATTAAAGACTTCTCTAAAATTTCTAGGCCTCTCACAAGTCTCTTGCAAAGGATATTCCTTTTTTATGATGATTGTCTCAAAGCCTTTGAAACACTTAAGAAATCCTTAATATCTGCACCTATTGTTCAACCACCTGATTGGAACTTGCCTTTTGAAATTATGTGTGATACTAGTGATTATGTTGTTGGTGTTGTTCTAGGACAAAGAGTTGATAAGAAATTGAATGTTATTCATTATGCTAGTAAAACTCTAGACAATGCTCAAAGAAATTATGCTACAACTGAAAAATAATTCTTAGCAGTGGTGTTCGCTTGTGATAAATTTGGACCTTATATTGTTGACTCTAAAGTAACTATTCACATAGACCATGCTGCTATTAAACATCTTATGGAAAAGAAATATGCTAAGCCTAGACTTATTCGTTGGGTCCTCTTGTTGCAAGAATTTGATCTACATATCATTGATAGAAAAGGAGTTGAGAACCCCATAGCTGATAACTTGTCTAGGCTTGAAAATGTGCTTGATGACCCACTACCCATTGATGATAGTTTTCTTGATGAGCAGTAAGCTGCAATAAATGTTTCTCATAGTACACCTTGGTATGCTGATTATGCTAATTACATTGTTGCTAAATATTTGCCACCTAACTTTACTTACCGAAAAAAGAAAAATATATTCTATTATTTAAGACATTACTTTTGGGATGACCCACATCTTTATAAACAAGGAGTAGATGGTATTATTAGATGTTGTGTACCTGAGCATGAACAGGGACAAATCCTACGGAAATGTCACTCCGAAGCTTATGGAGGGCATCATGCTTGAGATAGAACTGGTCACAAGGTATTGCAATCTGGATTCTATTAGCCTACTCTCTTCAAGAATGCTCGTAAGTTTGTCTCATCTTGTGATGAATGCCAAAGAATAGGTAATATCAGTAAGCGTCAAGAAATGCCTATGAATTATTCACTTGCTGTTGAACCATTTGATGTTTGGGGATTTGATTACATGGGACCTTTTCCTTCCTCTAATGGGTATACACATATTTTGGTTGCTGTTCATTATGTTACTAAATGGGTAGAAGCTATTCCAACTAGTAGTGCTGATCACAACACCTCTATTAAAATGCTTAAGGAAGTTATTTTCCCAAGGTTTGGAGTCCCTAGATATTTAATGACCGATGGTGGTTCACACTTCATTCATGGTGCTTTCCGTAAAATGCTTGCCAAGTATGATATTAACCATAGAATTGCATCACCCTATCATCCTCAGTCTAGTGGTCAAGTTGAACTTAGTAATAGATAAATAAAATTAATTTTGCAAAAGACTGTCAATAGGTCCAGGAAGAATTGGTCTAAGAAATTAGATGATGCACTTTGGGCTTATAGAACAGCATATAAAAATCCTATGGGTATGTCTCCTTATAAAATGGTCTATGGAAAAGCTTGTCGTTTGCCTCTTGAGTTAGAACATAAAGCATACTGGGCAGTTAAAGAACTCAACTATGATTTCAAACTGGCTGGTGAAAAGAGGTTATTTGATATTAGCTCATTAGGTGAATGGAGAATCCAAGATTATGAAAACGCAAAGTTATTCAAAGAAAAAGTTAAAAGATGTCATGACAAAAGAATTCAAAAACGTGAATTTATAGTCGGAGAATATGTTCTTTTGTACAACTCTCGTTTCAGATTTTTTGCAGGGAAGCTCCTCTCGAAATGGGAAGGCCCATATGTCATCGAGGAGGTTTTCCGGTCTGGCACCATCAAAACAAATAATTCTGAAGGCACTAACCCGAATGTTGTCAACGGGCAACGAATAAAGCATTGTATCTCAGGTATGCCCATTAATGTTGAAATTAATATTATCCAAACTTTGACACCGGAAGAGTACATAAAAGCGTCCTTCCGGAACACTCCATAAGCGTGAAAATAAGAAGGTACATGATACGGTAAGTAAAGGGACTCCGAAAAATCCACACAAATATTTTCTGTCAGTTTTGGAATATTTTAAAATTTTGGACATAAAGAAACTTCCAGGAAGCGTCCCTTGGTAAGCACAATACACCAAGGCGTGCCACGCATGCCTGGCGCGCCCAGGGGGTTGTGCCCACCTCGGGCATCTTCCGGACTCCGTTTTCTTCTGTATACTTGTTCTGCAAGATAAAAAATTCTATATATACTCCCCGAACCTGTTGACCACCATATCGCAGAGAAATCTTCTGATTTCTTTTCTTCCTGTTTTCAGTCAGATCTATCAAGCCTGGCATCATGTCTTCCTCCTCCTCAAATCCAATGGTAGAGGATGCTTGGCCTATGAAGATCGGTCTGAAGACGGAAGAACTCATATAGGTTGTGAATGGTGACAAAGACAACAAGGTTGTCAGCGAGCAAGCATCGCCAATAGAGGAGGAAGAAGAAGATATCTGTAAACCCTATTACGCTCTTCTTACCCCTACTGAAATTTCAGCCTTTTGGATTATCAAAACGGATTGTGGACAAAATAAATATCTCACTCGTGAAAATATTCTGTATCAAGAGCATATCACCTGTCTCCGGAGCGTCATCCGTCGGTTCGAGAATCTCTTGTTCCTTAAGCATAGGATCGTTACTTCATCACCTTCACCTTCTTCATCACCAAAAGAGAATTGAGTATCTGGTATGGGCACTCCCCTTGGCTTCCGCCAAGCTTGGGGGAGGTGCCCCGGTATCGTATCATCCCACTATCTTTTTACTGTTACTTATTTTAGTTCAATATTTTTGCTTTAGATGAAATAAGTTTAGTTCAATCCTTTCTTTTTGAGAGTTTGCTTAGTGATCTATCCTTGTCACCATGTGCAAGTTATATAATAAAAAGGTTTAGATTGAATTTTTGCTTTCTTTACTTTCATGCTGCAAATAAAGAAAAGAAATAAAGGAAATAAATTAATCAATAAAATCATATACTAATCCTATGGTAGGTGATAGCACCACATAAGGAAAAGTATAAGTAGAGAATTTTGTTAGAGATTGACAAACATAGCATTGGTCAATGATGCAGCTCATGAAAGAATTAATAAGGGAAGAGAAGATTCACATATAAATATACTATCCTAGAAATCTTTTGTGATTGTGAGCCCCCATCAAAATATTATATGCCAAAATTGTTGACGTTGGACAAGGAAGACAACTTAATGATTTATGTTTGTTCATATTCACATAGAAGTCATATTGTCATAGATCCTTTAACATGTGGTGCTTGCCCGATATCTTTTCTAGCCAAAAATTCCGCACTAAGTAGAGATACTACTTGTGCATTCAAAAACCCTTAAACCCAAACCTTTTTTGAGAGTCCACCATACCTACCTATGGATCGAGTAAGATCCTTCAAGTAAGTTGTCATTGGTGCAAAAAGGCAATAAAAAATTGCTTCTGAATATGTGCGATCAGTTAGTGTAAAAGAAAATTGAGCGTTATACGATCTTGGATGACAAAGAATAAAAGTGATAGACTACATAATAAAGGTTGTCATCTTAAGGGGCAATACAACATGACATTCTCTTGCACTAAGGGACTGAGCATGCAAACAAATAAGTGCATGGCAACCTCTTTCCCTCTACGAAGGGCCTATCTTTTAGTTTTATGCAAAGAGTCAAAGTTTACCTTCCTTCCTCTTTTATTTTTATCATTTGGCAAGCATCATGTGGTGAGGAAAGATCTAGGCACATATGTCCAGTTGAATATGGGTGACATGAGTTATTATTGTTGACATCACCCTTGAGGTGAGTATGTTGGGAGGCGAAACTATAAGCCCCTATCTTTCTATGTATCCGGTTGAAACGTTTTTCTCATGTGTATGCGGTGAGTGTTAGCAATCATAGAAGACTATATGATGGTTGAGTATGTGGACTTGCCTAAAGGCTCCGATACGTGACCCTTCCTGAAAAGATGATGAATTGTAGTTGCAAAATTGACTGAAAACATAGTTTGTTGGTTTCAAATAGAGTTTGTGCTTCATACTTCGATTATGTGATGAACTGTTACTTATTCATGTGAAGTATATGTTGCAAGTTCAATGATAAAAGTCCTATGTTTAATATTATTGCTGTTATTAATAATCAACATGATGCTTCTATGTCCGTATTTTGTTTTTATCGACACCTCTCTCTCTCAAAGCATGTGGATGATACGTCTCCAGCGTATCAATAATTTTTTATTGTTCCATGCTATTATATATTCTGTTTTGGATGTTTAATGGGCTTTATTATACACTTTTATATTATTTTTGGGACTAACCTACTAACCCAAGGCCCAGTGCAAATTGTTGTTTTTTGCCTATTTCAGTGTTTCGCAGAAAAGGAATATCAAACGGCGTCCAAACGGAATGAAACCTTCGGGAGAGTTATTTTTGGCACAATATCAACACGAGAGACTTGGAGTACACACCAGGAAGCGAAGGACGGGGCCATGAGGGCAGGGGGTGCGCCCAGGGGGGTAGGCGCGCCCGCACCCTCGTGGGCCACCAGTTGACCCCCCAACGTGCCTCTTCAGCCTATATATACTCTCATACTCTGAAAACATCGAGGCAATAGGCGAAACCCTAATTACACCACCGCAACCTTCTGTTCACATGAGATCCCATCTTGGGGCCTGTTCTGGAGCTCCGCTGGAGGGGGCATCGATCACAGAGGGCTTCTACATCAATACCATAGCCTCTCCGATGAGTTGTGAGTAGTTTACCACAGACCTTCGGGTCCATATTTATTAGCTAGATGGCTTCCTCTCTCTCTTTGGATATACCTCGATCTTCGAGGAGATCTATTCGATGTAATCTTTTTATGGTGTGTTTGTCGAGATCCGATGAATTGTGGGTTTATGATCAAGATTATCTTTGAACAACATTGGATTCTTTTCTGAAATCTTTTATGTATGATTATAATATCCGTGCAAGTCTCTTCAAATTATTGGTTTGGTTTGGCCTACTTGATCTATAGTTTCTTGCAATGGGAGAAGTGCTTGGCTTTGGGTTCAATCTTGCGGTGTCCTTTCCCAGTGACAGCAGGGGCACCAAGGCATGTATACTATTGTTGCCATCGAGGATAAAAAGCTGGGGTTTGTATCATATTGCTTGAGTTTATCCCTCTACATCATGTCATCTTGCTTAAGGCGTTACTCTGTTCTTATGAACTTAATACTCTAGATACATGCTGGATAGCGGTCGATGTGTGGAGTAATAGTAGTATTTGCAGAATCGTTTCGGTCTACTTGTCATGGACGTGATGCCTATATATAATGATCATGCCTAGATATTATCATAACTATGCGCTTTTCTATCAATTGCTCGACATTAATTTATTCACCCACCGTAGAATTCTGCTATCATGAGAGAAGCCACTAGTGAAACCTATGGCCCTCGGGTCTATCTTTATCATGTTATTTTCCCGTCAACTTGCCAATTTCTGTTGCCGTTGCTTATTTTCTTTATTTACTTTCAATCTTTATACCAAAATACCAAAAATATTATCTTATCATATCTATCAGATCTCACTCTCGTAAGTGACCGAGAAGGGATTGACAACCCCTTTTATCGCGTTGGCTGCGAGGTTCTTATTTGTTTGTGTAGGTGCGAGGGACTTGCGCGTGGTCTCCTACTGGATTGATACCTTGGTTCTCAAAAACCGAGGGAAATACTTACGCTACTATGCTGCATCACCCTTTCCTCTTCGAGGGAATACAACGCAAGCTCGAGAAGTAGCAAGAAGAATTTCCGGCGCCGTTGCCGGGGATATCTACGCAAAAGTCATATACCAAGTACATATCACAAACCCTTATCCCTCGCATTACATTTATTTGCCTCTCGTTTTCCTCCCCCCCACTTCACCCTTGCCATTTTATTCGCCCTTCTTTTTCCATGTGTTTTACCGTTCGCTTGCCTCGTGTGTGATCGTCTTTATTGCGGTTTGTTGCTATCATGTCTGAGATGGGGGAAGATGCCGTTGAAACGGGTAGTAACATTGAAGGCAACTTTGCCGTTTGCTACTTCTCGAGCTTGCATTGTATTCCCTCGAAGAGGAAAGGGTGATGCAGCACAGTAGCGTAAGTATTTCCCTCAGTTTTCGAGAACCAAGGTATCAATCCAGTAGGAGACCACACGCAAGTCCCTTGTACCTGCACAAACAAATAAGAACTTCGCAGCGAACGCGGTAAGGGGTTGTCAATCCCTTCACGGTCACTTACGAAAGTGAGATCTGATAGATAGGGTAGTATAATATTTTTGGTATCAGAACAGAAAGTAAATAAAGCAAAGTAAAGTAGATGGAAGATTAATATGTTTGAGAATAGACCCGGGGTCCATAGGTTTCACTAGTGGCTTCTCTCATGATAGCAGAATTCTACGGTGGGTGAACAAATTACTATCGAGCAATTGATAGAAAAGAGCATAGTTATGAGAATATATAGGCATGATCATTATATATAGGCATCACGTCCGTGACAAGTAGACCGAAATGATTCTACATCTACTACTATTACTCCACACATCGACCGCTATCCAGCATGCATCTAGAGTATTAAGTTCATAAGAGCAGAGTAACGCCTTAAGCAAGATGGCATGATGTAGAGGGATAAACTCAAGCAATATGATATAAACCCCATCTTTTTATCCTCGATGGCAACAATAGTATACGTGCCTTGCTGCCCCTGCTGTCACTGGGAAAGGACACCACAAGATTGAACCCAAAGCCAAGCACTTCTCCAATTACAAGAATTATAGATCTAGTAGGCCAAACCAAACCAATAATTCGAAGAGACTTGCAAGGATATTATAATCATACATAAAAGATTTCAGAAAAGAATCCAATATTGTTCAAAGATAATCTTGATCATAAACCCACAATTCATCGGATCTCGACAAACACACCACAAAAAGATTATATCGAATAGATCTCCTCGAAGATCGAGGAGAACTTTGTATTGAGATCCAAAAAGAGAGAACAAGCCATCTAGCTAATAACCATTGACCCGAAGGTCTGTGGTAAACTACTCACAACTCATTGGTGAGGCTATGGTGATGATGTAGAAGCACTCCGTGATGGACCCCCCCCCCCCTCCGGCGGAGCTCCTGAACAGGCCCTTAGATGGGATCTCATGGGAACAGAAGGTTACTGCGCTGGAATTAGGGTTTTATCTGTTGCCTCGATGTTTTCGGGGTACATGGATATATATAGGATGAAGGAGGGCATCGGGGAGCCGGAGGGGGCCCACGAGGGTGGGAGGTGCGCCTGTCCCCCTGGGCACGCCCTGGACCCTCGTGGCCTCCTCTATCGTTCCCTCGCGTGTACTCCAAGTCTTCTGGGTAGATACGGTTCCAAAAATAACTCTCCCGAAGGTTTCATTCCGTTTGGACTCCGTTTGATATCCCTTTTCTGCGAAACACTGAAATAGGCAAAAAAACAACGATTTGCACTGGGCCTTGGGTTAGTAGGTTAGTCCCAAAAATAATATAAAAGTGTATAATAAAGCCCATTAAACATCCAAAACAGAATATATAATAGCTTGGAACAATACAAAATTATAGATACGTTGGAGACGTATCAAGCATCCCCAAGCTTAATTCTTGCTCGTCCTCGAGTAGGTAAATGATAAAAATAGAATTTTAGATGTGGAATGCTAACCAACATAATTCTTAATGTAATTTATTTATTGTGGCTTGAATGTTCAGATCTGGAAGATTCAAGATAAAAGTCTATATTGACATAGGAATAATAATACTTCAAGTATACTAACAAAGCAATCGTGTCTTCTCAAAATAACATGGCCAAAGAAAGTTATCCCTACAAAATCATATAGTGTGGCTATGCTCTCTCTTCATCACACAAAATATTCATCTCATGCACAACCCCGGTTTCAGCCAAGCAATTGTTTCATACTCAAAAAAATTCAAACCTTTCAATTTTCACGCAATACTTGAGCGTGAGCCATGGATATAACACTATAGGTGGAATAGAGTGGTGGTTGTGGAGAAGACAAAAAGGAGGAAGATAGTCTCACATCAACTAGGCATATCAATGGGCTATGGAGATGCCCATCAATAGATATCAATGTGAGTGAGTAGGGATTGCCATGCAACGGATGCACTAGAGCTATAAGTGTATGAAAGCTCATTGAAAGGAACTAAGTGGGTGTGCATCCAACTTGCTTGCTCATGAAGACCTAAGGCATTTGAGGAAGCCCATCGTTGGAATATACAAGCCAAGTTCTATTACGAAAATTCCCACTAGTATATGAAAGTGACAAACCAAGAGACTCTCTATCACGAAGATCATGGTGCTACTTTGAAGCACAAGTGTGGAAAAGGATAGTAGCATTGTCCCTTCTCTCTTTTCTTTCATTTTTTTGGAGGGGCTTTCTCTTTTTTTTACTAGCCCCTCTATATTTTTTTGGTCCATATTTTTTTTATTTGGCCTTTCCTCACATGCGATAATGCTCTAATAATGAAGATCATCGCACTTTTATTGTCTTACAATTCAAAGATTACAACTCGAAGCTAGAACAAAATATGACTCTATGTGAATGATGAGGAAGCATGTCATATGAACGGAACGGTGGAAAGTTGCATGGTAATATATCTCAGAATGGCTATGGAAATGCCTTGATAGGTAGGTATGGTGGCTGTTTTAAGGAAGGTATATGGTGGGTGTATGGTATCGGCAAAAGTTGCGAGGTACAAGAGAGGCTAGCAATGGTGGAAGGGTGAGAGTGCGTATAATCCATGGACTCAACATTAGTCATAACGAACTCATATACTTATTACAAAAATCTACGAGTCATCAAAACAAAGTATTCAACGCATGCTCCTAGGGGAAGGGTTGGTAGGAGTTAACCATCGCGCGATCCCGACCTCCACACAAAGGATGGCACCCAATAAATAAATCATGCTCCAACTTCGTCACATAACAGTTCACCATACGTGGATGCTACGGGAATCACAAACTTGAACACAAGTGTTTCTCAAATTCACAATTACTCCACTAGCATGACTCTAATATCACCATCCTCATATCTCAAAACAATCATGAAGTATCAAACTTCTCATTATATTCAATTCACTTATATGAAAGTTTTTACTATACTCATCTTGGATGCCTATCATATTAGGACTAGTTTTATAACCAAAGCACATTAGCATGCTGTTATAAAATACTCTCAAAAGGATATAAGTGAAGCATGAGAGATCAATAATTCCTACAAAATAAAAACACCACCGTGCTCTAAAAGATATAAGTGAAGCACTAGAGCAAAACTATCTAGCTCAAAAGATATAAGTGAAGCACAAAGAGTATTCTAATAAATTCTAAATCGTATTTATCTCTCTCAAAAGGTGTGTCCAGAAAGGATGATTGTGGCAAAATAAAAAGCAAAGGAACAAATTATACATGACGCTCCAAGCAAAACACATATCATGTGGTGAATAAAAATATAGTCCCGAGTATAGTTACCGATAGATGAAGACGAAAGAGGGGATGCCTTCCCGGGGCATCCCCAAGCTTAGGCTTTTGCTTGTCCTTGATTTTACCTTGGGGGGCCTTGGGAATCCCCAAGCTTAGGCTCTTGCCTCTCTTTGTTCCATAGTCCATTAAAGCCATACTCAAAACTTGAAAACTTCACAACACAAAACTTAGCCAAAAAATCTCGTGAGCTCCGTTAGTATAAGAAAACAATCCACCACTCAAAGGTAATGTAATGAACTCATTCTTTGTTTATATTGGTGTTAAACCTACTATATTCCAACTTCTCCATGATTCATACCCCCCGATACTACTCATAGATTCATCGAAATAAGCAAACAACACACGAAAAACAGAATCTGTCAAAAATAGAACAGTCTGTAGTAATCTATAACTTTTGAATACTTCTGTAACTCCAAACAAATTGAAATAAATTGGTAAATGTGAGGAATTTGTCTATTAATCATCTGCAAAAAGAATCAGCTATATAGCACTCTCCAGTAAAAAATTACAGCCAATCTCGTGAGCGCTACAGTTTCTGTTTTTTACAGCATGATCATATAAACTTCACACAAGTCTTCTCAAAGGTTCTACTTGGCACAAACACTAATTAAAACTCAAAACCAAATCTAAACAGAAGCTAGATGCAATATTTATTCCTAAACAGAAGCAAAAACAAAGAAAATATAATTGGGTTGCCTCCCAACAAGCTCTTTCTTTATAGCCATTAAGATAGGCTTGAGAATTCAATGATGCTCACGTGAAAGATAAGACTTGAAGCACAAAAAGAGCATCATATAGCATGTGAAAATCACATCTAAGTCTAACATACTTCCTATGCATAGGCATTTTATAAGAAAATAGATTATTAAGACAAGCACGATCTGACATATGCAAGGAAGAAGAAAGAAACAAGATCAATCTCAACATGAAGAGAGGTAATTTAGTAACATGAAGATTTCTACAACCATATTTTCCTCTCTCATAATAATTGCATGTAGGATCATCAGAAAATTCAACAATATAGCTATCACAAAATATATTCTCAACACGATCCACATGCATACGAAGTTGACACTCTTCCAAAATAGTGGGATCATTATTACCTAAAGTCATGACCTCTCCAAACCCACTTTTATCAAAAAAAATCATAAGATTGAACATTCTCCAAATATGTGGGATCTAAAGTTGACTCTCTTCCAAATCCACTTTCAATATTATTGCAAACATTATTATCAATCTCATATATATCATGCGGCTTAAATAAGTTTTCAAGATCGTAAGAAGCATCACCCCAATCATGATCATTGCAACAAGTAGTGGACATAGCAATACTAGCATCCCCAAGCTTAGGGTTTTGCGTATCATTAACACAATTGACATTAATAGAATTTACAATAGTATCATTGCAATCATGTTTTTCATTAAAAGAGCTATCGTGAATCACTTCATAATTTTCTTCTTTCAACACTTCATCACAATTTTTAGATTCACGAATTTCAAGCAAAACCTCATAAAGATAATCTAGTGCACGCATCTCACTAGCAATTGGTTCATCATAATTGGATCTCTTAAAAAGATTAGCAAGTGGATGAGGATCCATAATTTAGCAAGAGAAGATGCAAGCTAATAGATGGCACATGGAATAAAATGGCAAGGGTGAAGTGGGGGAGAGGAAAACGAGAGGCAAATAATGTAATGTGAAGGATAAGGGTTTGTGATAGGTACTTGGTATATGACTTTTGCGTAGATCTCCTCGGCAATGGCGCCAGAAATTCTTCTTGCTACTTCTCGAGCTTGCGTTGTATTCCCTCGAAGAGGAAAGGGTGATGCAGCACAGTAGCGTAGGTATTTCCCTCAATTTTTGAGAACCAAGGTATCAATCCAGTAGGAGACCGCGCAAGTCCCTTGCACGGGCACAAACAAATAAGAACTTCGCAGCCAACGCGGTAAGGGGTTGTCAATCCCTTCACTGTCACTTATGAAAGTGAGATCTGATAGATAGGATAGTATAATATTTTTGGTATAAGAACAGAAAGTAAATAAAACAAAGTAAAGTAGATGGAAGATTAATATGTTTGAGAATAGACCCGGGGGCCATAGGTTTCACTAGTGGCTTCTCTCATGATAGCAGAATTCTACGGTGGGTGAACAAATTACTGTCGAGCAATTGATAGAAAAGCGCATACGTATGAGAATATCTAGGCATGATCATTATATATAGGCATCACGTCCGTGAAAAGTAGACCGAAACGATTCTGCATCTACTACTATTACTCCACACATCGACCGCTATCCATCATGCATCTAGAGTATTAAGTTCATAAGAACAGAGTAATGCTTTAAGCAAGATGACATGATGTAGAGGGATAAACTCAAGCAATATGATATAAACCCCATCTTTTTATCCTCGATGGCAACAATACAATACGTGCCTTGCTGCCCCTGCTGTCACTGGGAAAGGACATCGCAAGATTGAACCCAAAGCCAAGCACTTCTCGCATTGCAAGAACTATAGATCTAGTAGGCCAAACCAAACCAATAATTCGAAGAGACTTGCAAGGATATTATAATCATACATAAAAGATTTCAGAAAAGAATCAAATATTGTTCATAGATAATCTTGATCATAAACCCACAATTCATCGGATCTCGACAAACACACCGCAAAAAGATTATATCGAATAGATCTCCTCGAAGATCGAGGAGAACTTTGTATTGAGATCCAAAAAGAGAGAATATGCCATCTAGCTAATAACTATGGACCCGAAGGTCTGTGGTAAACTACTCACAACTCATTGGTGAGGCTATGGTGTTGATGTAGAAGCACTCCGTGATGGATCCCCCCTCCGGCGGAGCTCTGGAACAGGCCCCAAGATGGGATCTCACGGGAACAGAAGGTTACAATGATGGAATTACGGTTTTCTCTGTTGCCTCGATGTTTTGAGGGTACATGGATATATATAGGAGGAAGGAGGGCATCGGGGGATCCGGAGGGGGCCCATGAGGGTGGGGGCACGCCCTGGACCCTCGTGGCCGCCTCTCTCGTTCCCTCGCGTGTACTCCAAGTCTTCTGGGTAGATACGGTTCCAAAAATAACTCTCCCGAAGGTTTCATTCCGTTTGGACTCCGTTTGATACCCCTTTTCTGCGAAAGACTGAAATAGGCAAAAAAAAGCGATTTGCACTGGGCCTTGGGTTAGTAGGTTAGTCCCAAAAATAATATAAAAGGGTATAATAAAGCCCATTAAACATCCAAAACAGAATATATAATAGCATGGAATAATAAAAAAATATAGATACGTTGGGGACGTATCACCGTTGTCGATCCTCCGGATGAAACTACCACTTTACATACTAAGAAGTTCCTGGTTGGTAGTGGTAATATTATTGGAAAATGAGTTCTTCAATACTTCTTTACTTGTGCCAGTGCTTTACCCACTATGGGTGGATCTATTCTTCATAGAACTAGTAGTCTTGCGGATGCTGTATCTATGCTTGTAGTTGAAATTGAAAGGCAATTTATCCATATGCATCCTTGCATTCAGAGAATCTTTCTGGAATTTTCCAATGTTGAACATTCTTCTGTTAAGCGCACAACTACTATCTTTTTGGCTCATGAGTTCAGATTCATAATGAAAGAGGCCAAAGAAATCATTACACATTATAGGGTGGACGCTGGTCGTCCTCCCATAGAATCTATCTTATTTAATCAAGAGGACATAATGCGTTTGCAATCTTTAGATCATGTTGCTTTTAATGCAAACCTTAGGAAAAAGGTTCCTACCAATATCTTGGTTGATAGAATCTCTTAATTGGATGATGATTTTGCTCTTTCAAAACAATGGGTTAGGTTTTTCCCTTGAGCGAAGGCTCATGACCTTTTGCCAAAAGAATGCTTATAATGATGAATTGGTTGTGCAATATGAAGGGCCAAAGGAGGAACCTATACCTCATGAGCTTGATATGGGGGACTTTTGTCCTATTAAATTTAGCCCTTTTGATTACTTTTTCTTGCCACAAAGAAAACTTTCTGCTGAACGTAGGGAGTATGAGATGAGTTTTTGTAATCTACCTTATCATTACGGCGATACCTAGATCTATTCTTGTATCGTGCCTAGCTAGGGGCGTTAAATGATAGCGCTTGTTGGGAGGCAACCCAATTTTATTTTCTTTGATTTTGCTTATGCTTAGGAATCAATATTGCATCTAGCTTCTATTTAGATGTGGTTTTGTGTTTTAATTAGTGTTTGTGCCAAGTAGAACCTTTGGGAAGACTTGTGTGAAGTTTATGCGATCATGCTGTAAAAAACTGAAACTTTAGCGCTCACGAGATTAGCTACCATTTTTCACTGGAGAGTGGAGAGTGCTTTTTAGTTGATTCTTTTTGCAGATGATTAATAGAAAAATTCCTCACGTCCATCAATTTTTTTTAGAGTTACATAAGTATTCCAAAGTTACAGATTGCTACATACTGTTCTGTTTTTGACAGATTCTGTTTTTCGTGTGTTGTTTGCTTATTTTGATGAATCTATGAGTAGTATCGGGGGTATGATTCATAGAGAAGTTGGAATACAGTAGGTTTAACACCAATATAAACAAATAATGAATTCATTACATTACCTTTGAGTAGTGGTTTGTTTTCTTATACTAACGGAGCTCACGAGATTTTTGGCTAAGTTTTGTGTTGTGAAGTTTTCAAGTTTTGTGTAAGGATTTGATGGACTATGGAACAAAGAGTGGCAAGAGCCTAAGCTTGGGGATTCCCAAGGCACCCCAAGATAAAATTCAAGGATAACCAAAAGTCTAAGCTTGGGGATGCCCTGGGAAGGCATCCCCTCTTTCGTCTTCATCTATCAGTAACTTTACTCGAGACTATATTTTTATTCCCACATGATATGTGTTTTGCTTGGAGCGTCATGTATGATTTGAGTCTTTGATTTTTAGTTTACCACAATAATCCTTGCTGGACACACCTTTTGAGAGAGATATAAATGAATTGGAATTTATTAGAATAATCTATGTGCTTCACTTATATCTTTTGAGCTAGATAGTTTTGCTCTAGTGCTTCGCTTATATCTTTTAGAGCACGGTGGTGGTTTTATTTTGTAGAAATTATTGATCTCTCATGCTTCACTTATATCTTTTTGAGAGTATCTTAGAACAGCATGGTAATGTGCTTTGGTTATAAAACTAGTCCTAAAATGATAGGTATCCAAGATGAGTATAGAAAAAACTTTCATATAAAAGTGCATTGAATATTATGAGAAGTTTGATACTTGATGATTGTTTCGAGATGTGAGGATAGTGATATTAGAGTCATGCTAGTGGAGTAATTGTGAATTTGAGAAACACTTGTGTTAAAGTTTGTGATTCCCGTAGCATGCACGTATGGTGAACCGTTATGTGATGAAGTGGGAGCATGATTTATTTATTGAGTGTCATCCTTTGTGTGGAGGTTGGGATCGCGCGATGGTTAACTCCTACCAACCCTTCCCCTAGGAGCATGCGTTGAATACTTTGTTTTGATAACTCGTAGATTTTTGCAATAAGTATATGAGTTCTTTCTAACTAATGTTGAGTCTATGGATTATACGCACTCTCACCCTTTCACCATTGCTAGCCTCTCTGGTACCGCGCAACTTTCGCCGGTACCATACACCCACCATATACCTTCCTCAAAATAGCCACCATACCTAGCTATCATGGCATTTCCATAGCCATTCCTAGATACATTTCCATGCAACTTTCCACCGTTCCGTTCATATGACATGCTTCATCATTGTCATTCACATAGAGTCATATTTTGTTCTAGCTTCGAGTTGTAAGTAAATAAAAGTGTGACGATCTTCATTACGAGAGCATTGTCCCAGTGAGGAAAGGATGATGGAGACAATGATTCCCCCACAAGTCGGGATGAGACTGCAGACGTAAGAAAAGAAAAAAAAGGGGGAGAAATGGCCCAAAGAAAAAAAGGACAAAAAAGGAAAATAAAGAAGAAAAAAGAGAGAACAAGAGAAAAGGGACAATGCTACTATCCTTTTCCACACTTGTGCTTCAAAATAGTACCATGATCTTCATGATAGAGAGGCTCTTGTTTTGTCACTTTCATATACTAGTGGGAATTTTCATTATATAACTTAGCTTGTATATTCCAATGATGGGCTTCCTCAAATGCCCTATATCTTCGTGAGCAAGCATGTTGGATGCAAACCCACTTAGTTTCTTTTGTTGAGCTTTCATACACTTATAGCTCTAGTGCATCCGTTGCATGGCAATCCCTACTCACTCACATTGATATCTATTGATGGGCATCTCCATAGCCCGTTGATTCGCCTAATTGATGTGAGACTATCTTCCACTTTTTGTCTTCTCCACAACCACCACTCTATTCCACATAGTGCTATATCCATGGCTCACGCTCAAGTATTGCGTGAAAGTTGAAAGGTTTGAAAAAATTGAAGTGCGAAACAATTGCTTGGCTGAAACCGGGGTTGTGCATGATTTAAATATTTTGTGTGATGAAGATAGAGCATAGCCAGACTATATGATTTTGTAGGGATGAACTTTCTTTGGCTATGTTATTTTGAGAAGACATGATTGCTTTGTTAGTATGCTTGAAGTATTATTATTCTTATGTCAATATAGACTTTTGTCTTGAATCTTTCGGATCTGAACATTCATGCCACAGTAAAGAAAATCACATTGAGAATTATGTTGGTTAGCATTGCACATCAAAAATTTCGTTTTTATCATTGACCTACTCGAGGACGAGCAGGAATTAAGCTTGGGGATGCTTGATACGTCTCCAACGTATCTATAATTTTTTATTGTTCCATGCTATTATATATTCTGTTTTGCATGTTTAATGGGATTTATTATAAACTTTTATATTATTTTTGGGACTAACCTACTAACCCAAGGCCCAGTGCAAATTGCTGTTTTTTTGCCTATTTCAGTGTTTCGCAGAAAAGGAATATCAAACGGAGTCCAAATGGAATGAAACCTTCGGGAGAGTTATTTTTGGAACAATATCAACACGAGAGACTTGGACTACACGCCAGGAAGCGAAGGAGGTGGCCACGAGGGCAGGGGCGCGGCCAGGGGGTAGGCGCGCCTCCCACCCCACCTGTTGAACCCCTGATGTTCCTCGTCAGCCTATATATACTCTCGTACCCTAAAAACATCGAGGCAATAGACGAAACCCTAATTCCACCGCCGCAACCTTCTGTTCCCGTGAGATCCCATCTTGGGGCATGTTCCAGAGCTCTGCCGGAGGGGGCATCGATCACGGAGGGCTTCTACATCAACACCATAGCCTCTCCGATGAGTAGTGAGTAGTTTACCACAGACCTTCGGGTCCATAGTTATTAGCTAGATGGCTTCTTCGCTCTCTTTGGATCTCAATACAAAGTTCTCCTCGATCTTCGAGGAGATCTATTCGTTGTAATCTTTTTGCGGTGTGTTTGTCGAGATCCGATGAATTGTGGGTTTATGATCAAGATTATCTTTGAACAATATTGGATTCTTTCCTGAAATCTTTTATGTATGACTATAATATCCTTGCAAGTCTCTTCAATTTATTGGTTTGGTTTGGCCTACTAGATCTATAGTTCTTGCAATGGGAGAAGAGCTTGGCTTTGGGTTCAATCTTGCGGTGTCCTTTCCCCGTGACAACAGGGGCAGCAAGGCACGTATAGTATTGTTGCCATCTGATACGTCCATTTTGCATCATGCTTATATGTTGATATTTATTGCATTATGAGCTGTTCTTACATGTTTTGTCACAATACTTATGCCTTTTCTCTCTTATATTACAAGGTTCACATGAAGAGGGAGAATGCCGGCAGCTGGAATTCTGGGCTGGAAAAGGAGCAAACTCTGGAAACCTATTCTGCACAACTCCAAAAGCCCTGAAACTCAACAGAACATCATTTCGGACAATATAAAAAATATCTGGCGAAAGAAACCCACGAGGGGGGCCATTGGCTGTCCACGAGGGTGGGGGCGCGCCCCCCTTCCCAGGGCGCGCCCCCTGCCTCATGGGCTAGTCAACAGGCCCCCGGTGCCCATCTTCTCCTATATGAGGTGTTTTGACCTGGAAAAAATCATAAGGAGGCTTTCGGGACCAGACGCCGTCGTCTCGAGGCGGAAACCAATCTAGGGCTCCGCCAGAGCTGTTCTGCGGGGATACTTCCCTCCGGGAGGGGGAAATCATCACCGTCGTCATCACCAACAACTCTCCCATCTTGGGGAGGCCTATCTTCATCAAAATCTTCACCAACACCATCTCCTCTCAAACCCTAGTTCATCTCTTGTATCCAATCTTTGTACCCAAACCTCACATTGGTACCTGTGGGTTGCTAGTAGTGTTGATTACTCCGTGTAGTTGATGCTAGTTGGTTTATTTGGTGGAAGATCATATGTTCAGATCCATTATGCATATTAATACCCCTCTTATCATGAACAATATTATGTCTTGTGAGTAGTTACTTTGGTTCCTGAGGACATGGGAGAAGTCATGTGAATTTGGTCTTCGTTCGATATTTTGATGAGATGTATGTTGTCTCTCCTCTAGTGGTGTCATGTGAACGTTGACTACATGACACTTCACCATTATTTGGGCCTAGAGGAAGGCATTGGGAAGTAATAAGTAGATGATGGGTTGCTAGAGTGACAGAAGCTTAAACCCTAGTTTATGCGTTGCTTCATAAGGGGCTGATTTGGATCCATATGTTTCAGGCTATGGTTAGGTTTACCTTAATACTTCTTTTGTAGTTGCGGACACTTGCATTAGAGGTTAATCATAAGTGGGAGGCTTGTCCAAGTAAGGGCAACACCCAAGCACCGGTCCACCCACATACCAAATTATCAAAGTACCGAACGCGAATCAGATGATCGTGATGAAAACTAGCTTGACGATAATTCCCATGTGTCGTCGGGAGCGCTTTACCATATATAAGAGTTTGTCCAGGCTTGTCCTTTGCAGCAAAAAGGATTGGTCCACCTTGCTGCACCTTATTTACTTTTACCATTTGTCACTTGCTACCAATTACCTTATCACAAAACTATGTGTTACCTATAATTTCAGTGCTTGCAGAAAATACCTTACCGAAAACTTCCTATCATTTCCTTCTGCTCCTCGTTGGGTTCGACACTCTTACTTACTGAAAGGACTATGATAGATCGCCTACACTTGTGGGTCATCAAGACTCTTTTTTGGCGCCGTTGCCGGGGAGTGAAGCGCCTTTGGTAAGGAAAAATTTATATAGTGTGCTAAAATTTATTGTCACTTGTTACTATGGCTCAAAATCCTTTGAGGGGCTTGTTTGGGGTATCTTCATGCCGACCAGAAGAGCAAAGAGTTGCTCCTCAACCTACTGCACCTATTGAAAATGTTTGCTTTGAAATTCCTTCGGGTATGATAGAGAAACTGCTTGAAAATCCCTTTACAGGAGACGGAACACTGCATCCCGACTTACACCTAATCTATGTGCATGAAGTTTGTGGATTGTTTAAGCTTGTAGGTATGCCCGATGATGTTATCAAGAAGAAGGTCTTCCCTTTATCTTTGAAGGGAGATGCATTGACATGGTTTAGGCTATGCGATGATATGGGATCATGGAACTATAATCGTCTGAAGTTGGAATTTCATCAGAAGTTCTACCCTATGCACCGAGTTCATCGTGATCGCAATTATATTTATAATTTTTGGCCTCGCGAAGGAGAAAGCATCGCTCAAGCTTGGGGAGGCTTAAGTCAATGTTATATTCATGCCCCAATCATGAGCTCTCAAGAGAAATGATCATTCAAAATTTTTATGCTCGGCTTTCTTATAATAATCGCTCCATGCTCGATACTTCTTGCTCTGGCTCTTATATGATGAAGACTATTGACTTCAAATGGGATTTATTGGAAAGAATTAAAAGCAACTCTGAAGATTGGGATCTCAACGAAGGCAAGGAGTCGGGTATGACCCCTAAGTTTGATTGTGTTAAAGCTTTTATGGATACCGATGTTTTCCGTGAGTTTAGCACTAAATATGGACTTGACTCTGAGATAGTAGCTTCTTTATGTGAATCTTTTGCTACTCATGTTGCTCTCCGTAAGGAGAAGTGGTTTAAATACCATCCCCCTATTGAAGTAAAAGTAGTTGAACCTATTAAAGTTGAAGAAAAGACTATCACTTATAATGCTGATCCTGTTATACCTACCGCTTATATTGAGAAACCACATTTCCCTGTTCAATAGTAGTCCGTAAGAGTAATACTAGAACACCTACACCCTCTGAGCAAATTAAAGTTGAACCTAGTGTTGCTATGGTTAAAGATCTCTTGGTAGAAGATTTAGATGGACATGTTATTTACCTCCAAGAAGAGTCTGCTAGAATAGCCAAACCCAATGCTAGAAATAGACATAAACCGGTTGTAGGCTTGCCTGTCATCTCTGTCAAGATAGGAGATCATTGCTATCATGGTTTATGCGACGTAGGTGCTAGTGCGAGTATTATACCTTTTGATTTGTATAACGAAATTATGCATGATATTACACCTGTTGAGTTAGAAGGGATTGATGTTACTATTAAGCTCGCTAATAGAGACACTATTTCACCAGTTGGGATTGTTAGAGATGTTGAAGTCTTGTGTGGGAAGGTTAAATACCCTGCTGATTTCCTTATTCTTAGTTCCCCACAAGATGAATTCTGTCCCATTATATTTGGTAGACCCTTCTTGAATACTGCTAATGCCAAGATAGACTGCGTGAAAGATATTGTTACTGTTGGGTTAGGGGTATGTCTCATGATTTTAACTTTGCTAAATTCCGTAGACAACCCCTTGAAAAGGCACCACCCTGTAAAGATGAAATTATCGGTCTTGCTTCTATTGTCGTGCCACCTAATGATCCTTTAGAACAATACTTGCTAGACCATGAAAATGATATGCATATGAATGAGAGAAGGGAAATAGATGAAATATTCCTTACACAGGGACCCGTATTGAAAAACAACTTGCCTGTTGAAATCCTAGGGGATCCTCCTCCACCCAAGGGTGATCCCGTGTTGAACTTAAACCTTTGCCTGGTAATCTCAAGTATGTTTATCTTGATGAAAAGAAGATGTATCCTGTTATTATTAGTGCTAACCTTTCAAAGCAGGAAGAAGAAAAATTATTGAAAACTCTGAAGAAGCATCGTGCTGCTATTGGATATACTCTGGATGATCTTAAGGGCATTAGTCCCACTATATGCCAACACAAGATAAAATTGGAAGAAAATGCTAAACCAGTTATTGATCACCAACGACGGTTAAATCCTAAGATGAAAGAATTGGTAAGGAAGGAAATTCTAAAGCTCCTAGAAGCAGGTATTATCTATCCAGTTGTTGATAGCCAGTGGGTAAGTCCTGTCCATTGTGTTCCTAAGAAAGGAGGTATAACTGTTGTCCCTAATGATAAAGATGAATTGATCCCGCAAAGAATAGTTACAGGTTATAGGATGGTAATTGATTTCCGTAAGTTAAATAAAGCTACTAAGAAAGATCATTACCCCTTGCCATTCATTGATCAAATGCTAGAAAGGTTATCCAAACATAGTCATTTCTGCTTTCTAGATGGCTATTCTGGTTTCTCTCAAATACCTGTGTCAAAAGGGGATCAAGAAAAGACCACTTTTACTTGTCCTTTCGGTACCTTTGCTTATAGACGTATGCCTTTTGGTTTATGTAATGCACCCGCTACTTTTCAAAGATGCATGATGGCTATTTTCTCTGATTTTTGTGGAAAGATTGTTGAGGTTTTCATGGATGATTTCTCCATTTACGGAACTTCTTTTGATGATTGCTTAAGCAACCTTCATCGAGTTTTTGCAGAGATGTGAAGACACTAATCTTGTATTGAATTGGGAGAAGTGCCACTTTATGGTTAATGAAGGCATTGTCTTGGGACATAAAATTTCTGAAAGAGGTATTGAAGTTGACAAAGCTAAAGTTGATGCTATTGAGAAGATGCCATGCCCTAAGGACATCAAAGGTATACAAAGTTTCCTTGGTCATGACGGGTCTTACAGGAGGTTCATTAAGGACTTCTCCAAAATCTCCAGGCCTCTGGCTAATCTATTACAAAAAGATATTCCTGTTGTCTTTGATGATGATTGTCTAGAAGCATTTGAAATACTTAAGAAAGCATTGATCTCTGCACCTATTGTCCAGCCTCCTGACTGGAATTTACCCTTTGAGATTATGTGTGATGCTAGTGATTATGCTGTAGGAGCTGTTCTAGGGCAAAGAGTTGATAAGAAAATGAATGTTATCCAGTATGCTAGTAAAACTCTAGATAGTGCCCAAAGAAATTATGCTACCACTGAGAAAGAATTTTTCGCAGTTGTATTTGCTTGTGATAAGTTTAGACCCTATATCGTTGATTCTAAAGTGACTATTCGCACTGATCATGCTGCTATCAAATATCTTATGGAAAAGAAAGATGCTAAACCTAGACTTATCAGATGGGTTCTCTTGCTGCAAAAATTTGACTTGCATATTATTGATAGAAAGGGAGCCGAGAACCCCGTAGCAGATAACTTGTCTAGGTTAGAAAATGTGCTTGATGACCCACAACCTATTGATGATAGCTTTCCTGATGAATAATTAGCTATCATAAATACTTCTCGTACTGCTCCATGGTATGCTGATTATGCTAATTATATTGTTGCTAAGTTTATACCTCCTAGCTTCACATACCAGCAAAAGAAAAAAAATCTTTTATGATTTAAGATATTACTTCTGGGATGCCCCACATCTTTATAAAGAAGGAGTAGATGGTATTATTAGACGTTGTGTACCTGAGCATGAACAGGAACATATCCTATGCAAGTGCCACTCCGAAGCTTATGGAGGACACCATGCGGGAGATAGAACTGCACACAAGGTATTGCAATCCGGTTTTTATTGGCCTACTCTCTTCAAGGATGCCCGTAAGTTTGTCTTATCTTGTGATGAATGTCAAAGAATCGGTAATATTAGTAGACATCAAGAAATGCCTATGAATTATTCACTTTTTATTGAGCCATTTGATGTTTGGGGCTTTGATTATATGGGACCTTTTCCTGCCTCTAATGGGTACACACATATTTTAGTTGTTGTTGATTACGTTACTAAGTGGGTAGAAGCTATTCCAACTAGTAGTGCTGATCATAACACCTCTATTAAGATGCTCAAAGAAGTTATATTTCCGAGGTTTGGAGTCCCTAGATATCTAATGACTGATGGTAGTTCACACTTTATTCATGGTGCTTTCTATAAGATGCTTGCAAAGTATGATGTCAACCATAGAATTGCATCCCCCTATCACCCAAAGACTAGTGGTCAAGTAGAACTAAGTAATAGGGAGTTGAAACTAATCTTGCAAAAGACAGTTAATAGGTCTAGGAAGAATTGGTCCAAGAAACTAGATGATGCATTATGGGCCTATAGAACTGCATACAAAAATCCTATGGGTATGTCTCCATATAAGATGGTATATGGAAAAGCTTGTCACTTACCTCTCGAGCTAGAACATAGGGCATATTGGGCTATTAAAGAGCTCAACTATGATTTCAAACTTGCCTGTGAGAAGAGGTTATTTGATATTAGCTGTCTCGATGAATGGAGAACCCAGGCCTATGAGAATGCCAAGTTATTTAAAGAAAAAGTTAAAAGATGGCATGACAAAAGAATACAAAAGCGTGAGTTTAACGTAGGTGATTATGTTTTGCTATACAACTCTTGTTTAAGATTTTTTGCAGGAATACTTCTCTCCGAGTGGGAAGGACCTTACGTTATCGAGGAGGTCTATCGTTCTGGTGCCATCAAAATCAACAACTTCGAAGGCACAAATATGAAGGTGGTGAATAGTCAAAGAATCAAACATTATATCTCAGGTAATCCTATAAATGTTGAAACCAATATTATTGAAACCGTAACCCCGGAGGAATACATAAGGGGCATTTTCCAGAACGATTCAGCCTCCAAAAAGGAAGAGGTATGTGATACGGTAAGTAAATCGACTCCAAAACAGTTCTAAAGGCAATTTTTCTCCGTTTTGGAATATTTAGAAAATAGAAAAATAAACCGCAGTCCGGAGGAGACACGAGGCCTCGTGGGCACCCCGTGTGTCCCCCGGACTCCGTTTTCTTGTGGGTTACTCCTTTTGGTCGGTAAAAATTCATTATATATACTCCCAAAGGTTTTGACCTCTGTATCACGTAGAAATCCTCTGTTTTCATTTCAAGCTGCTGTTTTTGACAGATCTAGATCATCATGGCATCCTCCAACACCCCCAAGGACAAGTTCTTCGAGAAGGTCATCAACCCCTACCTTGCGGAGGTGCTGCACCAACCCAAAACCATGGAGTTGCATGAGGGGGTGCTGCACATCCGTGATGTTGAGGGGCCGAGGAGGACCGGAAGCATGGGGACAAGACTCGAAGCAATGGAACAACAAGTTTTCAAGTGCCAAGGTATGGTGGAACGAGGACCCGACGCCAACCAGATGATGATCTGGGAGCTTGCCAACAACCTCAAGATGGACTTAGGGATCTTCTAGGAAGCCATCTCCAATCTTCAAGAGAAGATCGATCACCTCCAAGCCCAGATCTATGACCTGCAAAACCAAAACTATGAGTATGAATATAGATTCAAGAACATGAGTTTGGCTGCAGATTTGAGTATCCCGGAGACTCGACCATCCTTCTACGATGGTGAGCCCATGCCTTGGAAGGTGAACATTAAGCCTACATCATCAACAACTCCATCATCACCACCCCCGAAGAAGGAGACATAATCATATGGGTATGGGCACTCCCCTTGGCAACTGCCAAGCTTGGGGGAGTGACCCCGGTATCGTATCACCATCACTCCTATCTTTACCGCTTTACTTAGTTCGATCCTTTTGGAAGTATCTGGATCTATTAGAATAAAGTTAGCACGATCTAGTTGTGAGCTTTTGCTTTGTGAGCTTTATCCTTTGTAATCGAGTCCGTGAGCTATATAATAAAGATTAGTGTTGAGTCAAGGGCTTGATTTCCTCACTTGGGTCATGATAAAAAGAAAGAAAACATAAAGAGTATCAAAGAGATCATATCGATCTTATGGGAAGTAATGACTTCACATACAAGAGTATGATAAATAAAAGTTGTTGGGAGGTGACAAACATAGTTTTGGTCATCGTTGCAATTAATAGGAAGTAATAAAAGAAGAGATGCTTCACATACGAATATACTATCTTGGACATCTTTTATGATGGTGAGCACTCATTAAAGTATGACATGCTAAAGAGTTGATGTTGGACAAGGAAGACAACATAATGGGTTATGTCTTCTTATATCCAAAATAAAGTATATTGTCATGGATCATCCAACATGTTGAGCTTGCCTTTCCCCCTCATGCTAGCCAAAACTCCTCGCACTAAGTAGAGATACTACTTGTGCTTCCATATATCCTTAAACCCAGTTTTGCCATGAGAGTACACCATACCTACTTATGGATTGAGAAAGATCCTTCCAAGTAAGTTGTCATGTTGCAAATCCGCTGAAATATGTACGATTTGTTAGTGTGGGAGAAATTAGCTTTATACGATCTTGTGATATGGAAGTAATAAAAGGGACGAACTGCATAATAAAGGTCCTTATCACAAGTGGCAATATAAAGCGAAGTTCTTCTATGCTAAGACTTTGTGCATCCAACCATAAAAACACATGACAACCTCTGCTTCCCTCTGCGAAGGGCCTATCTATTATTCATGTCTTATAAGTGTCAAGGTGAAATCCACCTTTCCTTTTTACATTTTATCCTTTGGCAAGCACATTGTGTTGGAAAGATCCTGACACATATACCCACTTGGATGTAAGTTTTCATGATCTATTACTGTTGACATTACCCTTGAGGTAAAAAGTTGGGAGGCAACACCATAAGCCCCTATCTTTCTCTGTGTCCGATTAAAACTCTATAAACATAAGTATTGCGTTAGTGTGAGCAATTATGAAAGACTATATGATAGTTGAGTATGTAGGCTTGCTGAAAAGCTCTTATATTGACTCTTTCCGATGTTACGATAAATTGCAATTGCTTCAATGACCGAGATCAAAGTTTGTTAGTTTCCAATGAAGTTTATGATTCATACTTGATATTGTGGATGATTTGTTACTTTAGCATAAGAATCATATGACTATATTTACTTAAGTTGATGTTATGAAAATGATCATGATGCCCTCATGTCCGTATTTTCTTTTTATCGACACCTCTATCTCTAAACATGTGGACATATTTTTCGATATCGGCTTTCGCTTGAGGACAAGCGAGGTCTAAGCTTGGGGGAGTTGATACGTCCATTTTGCATCATGATTATATGTTGATATTTATTGCATTATGAGCTGTTCTTACATGTTTTGTCACAATACTTATGCCTTTTCTCTCTTATCTTACAAGGTTCACATGAAGAGGGAGAATGCCGGCAGCTGGAATTCTGGGGCTGGAAAAGGAGCAAACTCTGGAAACCTATTCTGCACAACTCCAAAAGCCCTAAAACTCAATAGAACATCGTTTCTGAAAATATAAAAAATATCTGGCGAAAGAAACCCACGAGGGGGGCCACCGGCTGTCCACGAGGGTGGGGGGCGCGCCCCCTTCCCTAGGCGCGCCCTCCTGCCTCGTGGGCCAGCCGGCAGGCCCCCGGTGCCCATCTTCTCCTATATGAGGTGTTTTGACCTGGAAAAAATCATAAGGAGGCTTTCGGGACCAGACGCCGCCGTCTCGAGGCGGAAACCAATTTAGGGCTCCAGCAGAGCTGTTCTGCCGGGGATACTTCCCTCCGGGAGGGGGAAATCGTCACCGCCGTCATCACCAACAACTCTCCCAACTCGGGGAGGGCTATCTTCATCAACATCTTCACCAGCACCATCTCCTCTCAAACCCTAGTTCATCTCTTGTATCCAATCTTTGTACCCAAACCTCAGATTGGTACCTGTGGGTTGCTAGTAGTGTTGATTACTCCGTGTAGTTGATGCTAGTTGGTTTATTTGGTGGAAGATCATATGTTCAGATCCATTATGCATATTAATACCCCTCTGATCAGGAACAATATTATGTCTTGTTAGTAGTTACTTTGGTTCTTGAGGACATGGGAGAAGTCCTGCTATTAGTAGTCATGTGAATTTGGTCTTCGTTCGATATTTTGATGAGATGTATGTTGTCTCTCCTCTAGTGGTGTCATGTGAACGTCGACTACATGACACTTCAACATTATTTGGACCTAGAGGAAGGCATTGGGTAGTAATAAGTAGATGATGGGTTGCTAGAGTGACAGAAGCTTAAACCCTAGTTTATGCGTTGCTTCGTAAGGGGCTGATTTGGATCCATATGTTTCAGGCTATGGTTAGGTTTACTGTCGGTGTACTAAAGTAGGGGTACCTTAGTATCCCGACTTGTGCACGGGCAGTAGCAGCGTCCCATGGTCTGGCTCACCACGCGCCCGCCAAAGCCCACTCTAGACCCCTTGAAGCCATTCAAGAACAAAGTATTCAAGTTAAGAAACAAGACCCCGGCAAGAAGAGCTTGCCGGGAAGGCCGCACCAGGCTCAAGGTTATCATTCCAGCACAAGACCCTGGCAAGAGGAGCTTGCCAGGAAGACCAAAGAACGGCACCTCCAGGAGGTATATCGTGGCGCATCATGCGCCCCGGCAGGACCCGGAGAGCGACAAGCTTCCGGGCCCGGCAAGATTGCGACCCCGGCAAGGTGCTTGCCGGGGGAAGCTCACGCTGTGTGCCTGCGCTCCAGCTCATCTGGCCACGCGTCGCCCTGGGGTCCTTCCAGGGGCACGTGGCAGATGGCTGTGCAGCCTGGGGGACACGGTGGCGAGCCGCGGTGACGAGGCTATCGCCGTGGCAAACGGAGACGCATGGACGGACGCTTTTGGGGCAACGGCGACGGGCATTATTGCCCTTGTCCCCCACCGTCAAGGTTAGGTGAAGACCACTGTTCATACACTGTTCATGCACTGTTACAACCACCACCAGTTTTACATTTTTACCCTCCTCTACGTTGGCACCTGTCGGTGACCCCTTTGAGCTATAAAAGGAGGCCCATGCACAACGTAGAGGGGGTTCGAATCGAGAAACTTGATCACTCCCTCGCTCGGTGCAGCTAGTACTGTAGATCTTCAAGCTCCCGAGCTCAAGAACTCAATGCAACCAAAGCATGAGTAGGGTTTTACGCGTCCGCGCGGCCCGAACCTGGGTAACCTGCCCGCGTGTGTCCCTCGATCCGCTCTTCGTGCTCCCTCCGCACCCTTGCCATACCGTAGAAGGGGCTCCGGTCCCATAGGTGTTCGTGGGCGACCAGTTTCCCCGACATCTTTGGCGCGCCAGGTAGGGGGGCGTCGAGGTTGTGCGAACCTGATCCAGCGCTCACGCGGGCGCAACCTTCAGCAACTGCACTAGCTTCATCAACCTCATCGACTACATCGACATGCCGCCGAAGAAGAAGGCTTCGGAGGTCGGAGGCCCGTCTGCGTCGATCCCACCACCACCAGAACCAACGGTTGGTGGGGGAGACACCGGCGGAAGGGTGGACGCCGGCGAGGACACTCACGGCACTGCCAAGTCCAAGGACAAGACGGACGACCGGGCAAACTCCAAAGCCTCGGCGTCCGTGCACGCACCCCGTCCATCTCAGGAGGCGCCGGGCCAGCAGCGACGTGGTACCCACGGTACCATCCGCCTGCTGGGAGAAGGCCAAACTGGCGGGTCGCGGGACGCTCAAGGCCAGCGTGCTGGCACGAGCAAGGCTTGGTCGCCGGGGCGAGAACCTGCTCCTTCTAACGCTGTTAGAAGTCCGAGCATATCTCGCTCCTCGCACCGCTCGCCACCGCTCCCTTCCACTCTGGCTGAAGCTCTCGCCCGAGCTCAGCTACTCCTCGACTTCCCTCCAGCGGCGGACAAGGCCGAAGACTGGAGGGCTACAATCCAGAGCCTCATCGCCTTCGCCAACAACGACACGCCGCAGCAGCCGGCAACATCACGGCCGCGGCAAGTCGACCAAGCGAAGGCCGATGGAGACAAGACCGCCGAGGGTGCAACTACCGTGCACTCCCCGCCGCGGAAGCAGATATCGCCGACCCGCCGGATCAACGTCGACGATGACTCCACAGCGTCGTCGGATCCACGGGCTCGCCGCGATCAGCGCCAAGTCCTCGACGACAGGCGACAAGAGGACGCTCGAACTCGTATCGAGCGTCGAAGAGAAGCCCGAAGACAGTCCGACCAGCGCGCTGGGACTGCTGTCGACATGCACGCGCCCGGTGAACCAGGCGACTTGCCGTATGCGGCAGGTTGCCCTGCGTTCACCCGAGAGCTGCGGCAAGTCCAGTGGCCCGGCATGAAGAACTTTAAGCCCGACGTACCCGAGAAGTATGACGGCAAGACACACCCCTCGGAGTTCCTCAGAATCTACACCATTGCGGTGCAGGCTGCCGGGGGACGCGACGAGAAGATCTTAGCAAACTACTTCCCGCTCGTGCTTAAGCCAAATGTCAGGTCTTGGCTTATGCACTTGCCGGAGAACTCCATCTCCTCTTGGGCAGATCTGTGCCACCAGTTTGTCGGCGCCTTCACGGGCGGCCACAAACCCCACGGCCAGGAGAGCGATCTACACATTCTTGCCCAGAAGGAGGGAGAGTCCCTGCGCAAATATATCCAGAGGTTCAGCCGCGTTCAGCACAATATCCCCGATGTCCACCCTGCCGCGGTTATCAGCGCGTTCCACCAGAACGTGCGTAACCGCCGGATGAGGGAGGAGATGGCGATGACCAAGATCCGGGACGTCAGCGAGCTTTACGCTCTGGCTGATAAGTGTGCGCGCGCTGAAGAAGGGAGGAGACTCCCCGGAGAGGATACTGCGGCAGGAGGAAGTGACAGCGAGGATGCCGCCCCGGCAAGGAAAAACCGGCGGCGGAACAATAAGAAGAAGAAGAACAAGGAGGTACTAGTTGTCGAGCAGTCCGGCAAGGAGGCTGCCGCCAAGAAGACACAGGCTGGTAGCTCCGGCATGGAGGCCGCCCCTGTAGCGGCAGCCGACAAGCAGGACGGCCCCGACAAGCAGTACTGTAAGATCCACCGCACCAAGGGCCACGATCTCTAGAACTGCAAGAGGGTAGAGTACCTCGTAGAACAGCAGAAGGCTGAATACGAGCGTCGCGACAAGGAGAAGGCCCAAGGAGGCGGGGGAGAGCCCAGCAAGAAGCGGCCGTTCAATGGCCGGGGAGGGCGCCGCGGCAAGGCCAAACAGCGGCAAGGAGACAGACCTCCCCGGGGCCGCGACAAGGATGAGGACGAAGACGATGACGAGGATATGGACGACGGAGATAACAGCGAGCAGGAGTTCCAGAAGGCCACAGAAGTTCTGTGCGTCGATGGAGGTGCCTCTCTGCACACTTCCCACCGCCAACTCAAACAGTGGGTGCGGGAAGTGAATGCAGCTGAGCCACCCATCGAGACGCGCAGGCTACTGAAGTGGTCCAGCACGCCCATCATCTTCGACCTTGAGGACCACCCTGACCGCACCACTGCGGTCAGGTGTTTGCCGATGCTGGTTTCGCCAACTATCCGCAACCTCAAGGTCACCAAGATGTTGGTTGACGGCGGGGCCGGCCTCAATTTGATCTCTTCCGCTGTGATCAAGAAGCTACAGATCCCCGACAGCGAGCTCGAGGAAACTGGGACGTTCCAAGGAATCAACCCGGGAAGGAGCAAGCCGAAGGGGAAGATCACGCTGCCGGTGACCTTTGGCGGAGAGCTTAACTTCAGGACGGAGAGGATCACCTTCGACGTTGCCGATATCCCATTACCATACAATGGGATACTTGGCCGTCCTGCGCTCGCCAAGTTCATGGCAGCCTCCCACTATGCTTACAACATGCTCAAGATGCCGGGGCCAATAAGCGTCATCTCTGTCCCCGGCGACAAGAAGGACACGCTTATTTGCGCCGACAAGATCTACCGGGACGCAGCAGCCGCGGCAGACAGCAAGACACTTGCCGCTGAAGCTCCCGGGGGGAAGACCAAGACCAAGTCCGGCAAGAGCTCTGGGGCCCACTCCGGCAAACGCACCTCCTCGGAGTGCTGCGCTGCCGTCGAGGACGCACCCTCGAGCTCCACCGGCAAGTGCAAGAAAGGAATGGCAGCTCCACCTGCAACCAAGAAGGTGTCCGCCAAGGAGGACGGCACTGGTGGTACTTTCACCATCAGTGCTACGCTCGACCCCAAATAGGAAAGCGCACTCGTTGCCTTCCTGCGGGCGAATGTCGATGTGTTTGCATGGCAACCATCTGACATCCCCGGCGTTCCCAGGAAGGTAATTGAGCACAAGCTTGCTGTTTGTCCTCACGCGCGGCCCGTCAAGCAGAAGGTCAGGAAGCAAGCGGTGGAGCGTCAAGAGTTTATTGCCGAAGAGATCAAGAAGCTGGAAGCAGCAGGCCTTGTTAGAGGTGTACTTCATCCCACGTGGCTGGCCAATCCAGTTGTCGTGCGCAAAGCCAATGGGAAGTGGAGACTTTGTATAGACTTCACCGATGTGAATAAAGCATGTCCCAAGGATCCATTTCCCTTGCCGCGCATTGACCAGATTGTGGACTCCACGGCTGGATGTGAGTTGCTTTCGTTTCTCGATGCATACTCAGGTTACCATCAGATATTCATGGCTGAGGAAGACGAAGAGAAGACCGCATTCATTACTCCATGTGGCACATATTGCTTTATACGCATGCCCTTTGGATTGAAGAATGCGGGCTCAACATTTGCAAGGGTGGTTAGACTGCTTTTGAGCCACAGATACACAGGAACGTAGAAGCCTACATGGATGATATAGTGGTCAAGAGCAAGGACAAAGATACCCTGATACAAGACCTGGAAGAAACCTTTGAAAATCTGCGGAAGATACAACTCAAGCTCAACCCCGAGAAGTGCGTCTTCGGAGTTCCCTCCGGCAAGCATCTCGGGTTCTTTGTGTCCCAGAGGGGGATTGAAGCCAATCCCGACAAGATCAAGGCCATCGAGCAGATCGAAGCACCAAAGCGCGTCAAGGATGTACGAAGACTTGCTGGTTGCGTGGCTGCCCTCAGCAGGTTCATTTCAAAGTCTGCGGAACGCGCCCTGCCTTTCTTCAAAATTTTGAAAAAGGCAGGTCCTATGAAATGGACTCCGGAAGCGGAGGCAGCGCTGCATTACTTGAAAGGGTACCTGTCCTCCACTCCAATACTTGTCGCACCTAGGCCACAAGAGAAGTTACTGCTGTACCTAGGGGCAACCAATCAAGTGGTTAGTGCTGCGTTGGTAGCGGAGTGGGAGGCAGATGAGGAATCCACAGCCCCGGCAAGCGCATCCAGCGACAAGCAGGGGGCTTCCCCGACAAGCTCTGGTCCCGACAAGGACGAGTCTGCGCAGATACAAGGAGAAGTGCGAAAGAAGATGGTGCAGCGCCCAGTTTATTTTGTAAGTTCCCTCTTGCAGGGGGCTAGATCAAGATACTCTGGGGTGCAGAAGTTGCTTTTCGGCCTCCTCATGGCCTCAAGGAAGCTGCGCCATTACTTCCAAGCACACGAGATAACGGTGGTCACTCGCTTTCCGTTGAAGAGGATATTGCAAAATCCAGAAGCAACAGGCAGGATCGTCGAGTGGGCACTAGAGCTGTCAAGCTTTGGTCTCAAGTTTGAGAGTACCTCAACTATCCAGAGCAGAGCTTTGGCAGAGTTCATAGCAGAATGGACCCCAACACCAGACGAAGAAGTCCCAGAGACAAACATCCCCGCCCAAGAAGCAAGCAAAGAGTGGATAATGTACTTTGATGGTGCCTTCTCGCTGCAAGGCGCCGGTGCTGGTGTGCTACTTGTCGCACCCACCGGGGAACACCTCAAGTATGTTGTCCAAATGCACTTTCCCAAGGAGCAATCAACAAACAATACTGCTGAGTATGAAGGTTTGCTTGCCGGCCTCAGAATTGCGGCCGAACTTGGGATCAAGAAGCTGATTGTGCGGGGAGATTCACAGTTGGTAGTCTGACAAGTAAACAAGAGTTACCAGAGTCCTTTGATGGAAGCTTATGTCGATGAAGTGAGGAAGCTTGAAGAACACTTTGAAGGCCTGCAGATGGAGCATGTCCCAAGAGCTCAGAATGATATCGCAGATGGCCTCTCAAAGTGTGCTGCAATGAAGTTACCTGTGGAACCAGGGACCTTCATGCTCAAGCTAACTCAACCATCCGTTACACCATCAGTTGGGCAGAGCAAGAAGAGGAAGTTGGTCTCCGGCGACTACTTGCCGGCGGACCTTCCCGAAACCGCCGCCAAGGTCCCCAAGATCAACGACCAAGTTGCTGAGGAACAGTCTGCTCCTGCAGACCCAAGGGTCTGTACAGTTGAAGCAGGCGTTCCCGACAAGACTTGCCCCGGCAGGCTTGCCGGGGAACGTTCAGCTCCGGCAGAACCGCGGGACTTTGCCGTAGAAGCTGACGTTCCCACAGCAACACTGATGCCTTTAGTCCTCGTTGTTGAGCCTCAGGCTCCAGCGTGGGCACATCAAATCGTCCGTTTTCTTCAAGCAGGAGAACTTCCCGAAGAACCAGAAGAGATAGAGAGGATTACCAGGCAGTCAAGTATGTATCAGTTCGTCGGCAACGAGCTATACAGAAGAAGACTCAATGGTGTCAGATTGAAGTGCATTTCTCGGGAAGATGGACAGAAGCTGTTGGCAGAAATACACGGAGGCATATGCGGTCACCACATTGGCGCAAGAGCACTTGCCGGGAAAGCGTTCCGGCAAGGTTTCTTTTGGCCAGAAGCCCTCCAAGATGCAACTTCACAAGTAACCAAGTGTGAAGCGTGCTAGTTCCATGCCAAACAAATACACCAGCCAGCTCAAGCTCTCCAGACGATCCCTTTGTCCTGGCCCTTCTCGGTCTGGGGGCTCGACATCCTCGGCCCTTTTCCCTTGGCTGTCGGGGGCTTTGAGTACTTGTACGTTGCAATCGACAAGTTCACAAAGTGGCCGGAAGTGGAACCAGTGAGGAAGGTGACAGCACAGTCAGCAGTGAAGTTCTTCAGATCAATTGTTTGCCATTTCGGAATCCCTAACAGGATCATCACCGACAACGGCACACAGTTCACAAGTCGCACCTTCATGCAATACGTCCAAGACCTTGGCGCCAAGGTCTGCTTCGCTTCTGTTGCTCACCCGAGGAGCAATGGTCAAGCGGAGAGGGCAAACGCTGAAGTGCTGCGCGGACTCAAGACAAGAACCTTCGACAGGCTGCACAAGTGCGGAAGAAACTGGATCGAGGAGTTGCCGGCGGCTCTTTGGTCAATCAGGACGACACCAAATCGAGCCACCGGACGGACACCCTTTGCTCTCGTCTATGGAGCAGAGGCAGTTCTCCCCACGGAACTCGTATACGGGTCTCCTCGAGTGCTCGCTTACGACGAGCTTGAGCAAGAGCAGTTGCGGCAAGATGATGCATTGCTCCTCGAGGAGGACCGTCTCCAGGCTGTTGTGCGAGCTGCTCGATACCAGCAAGCCTTGCGTCGCTATCACAGCCGCAAGGTCAGAGCCAGGAGTCTCGAGGAAGGCGACCTTGTTCTTCGGCGCGTTCAGTCCGCCAAGAACTCCAACAAGTTGACGCCGAAGTGGGAAGGCCCTTATCGGGTGAGACAAGTCACAAGGCCAGGCGCTGTCCGCCTTGAGACCGAAGAAGGCTTACCGGTGAGCAACTCCTGGAACATAGAGCATCTTCGCAAGTTTCACCCATAAGGCACGGTTGCCGTGATCCGCTCCGGCAACCACCTTTTGTACAAGTCTTGCCGCTGTTGCATGTAAACCTTTGTACAAAGCCGGGCGCAGACCCCGTGCATCAGTAAAACTTTTGTGCTTCGCACCATTTGTCATTTCATGCTTTTCCTTTTACTTGTATGAATCATCTAACACTTTGTGCAGCGCACATCCCCGGTAAGCAGTAACAAGCCACAAGGCTCCATACTTGTGTTTCCTCCTCTTTTCCCTTCTCTCTTAAACAGAAGAAGAGTTCCTCGCGCACAAGTTTGCCGGGGGGGAGGAGATGGAGGTATGAACCAAATACTGTTCAAGAAAGGGAAGCCTTGCCGGGAAAGCAAACAATCCATAAAAGCTAAGTTGCCAGAGTTTGAGAAATTCAAATTTTTAAAAATTTTAGTCGTCTTCCTTGAACGACCGCACTTTGTATGGAAAACCTGTGCGCGGAGGAACCTACCCGTGGCTGGTCGCGCCCTTACTTTGTTTCGAGCACGCTCAACGGCTTAAGTGAGCTGCGACAAGTGTCGCGCCCTTACTTCGTTTTCGAGTTCGCTCAGCAATCTAAGTGTGATGCAACTAGCTGCGGCAAGGTTTCTTGCCGGCAAGGGCATTGCTAGCAGGCTGCTAAGAGTCCTGCACTCAGCGCTCGCGGCAAGGGTCCCTTTGCCGGCAAGTTCCCTAAAAGCGTAGGGTGGAAAGCATGCAAAGTGAAAGGACTAAACAAGGGAGATAACTCTGCATTGATTATCCAAAATAAAGTTATATTACAAGATAGCTTGCCGCTGTTCTAATCAACTACTACCCATGACTTAATCGACAGCGGCAAAGGAAGCAGAAAGAAGGGAGCCTAGTCTCTCCGGTCTCCGTCGACCCTCTTGATCTTGCCCGCCTTGGCTACGATGTGGGCAACTTGGGCCTTCAACACCTCCTGGTCAGCTTCGGGCGGCAGGGTCCGGAGGACGTTGACAAGGTTGATCCCGGGGTTGCGGTAGACGATCTTCGACAACACCCGCTCCATGGTACCCGTGCAAAGCCGGCGTGCCTCGTCAGCCAGCTGTGCGGGGATCCTCTCCCGTAGCCGCGCGAGGGCCGGCGCCACCCCTCTGAAGAACAGGCTCAGCTTGGCGCTGTGGGGGAGGCTCTCGTCGGGGGAATACACGAGGTGCTCCGCCTTCAGCGCCACCATCTCCCTGTCGATGTTGGCGGCGGAGGCGACGAGCTCTTCAGTCCACTGCTCCACCGTCCGCTGGAAGTTGTTCTGCGACAAGGCAGTGCTGTCCAACAGCGCCCTTTCAGCCCGAAGATCTTCTTTCAGCTTCGTTTCACGGTCCCGGGCGGCGTCAAGTGAGTCATTGAGGGTGGAGACCTTCAGCTCCAAGTCTGCGATGGAGTCCTTGGCGTCGTTGAGCTCTTTGCCTTTCTCGGAGAGGCGGACTTGCAGCTCCGAGTTGGTGTGGGCGTCCTTCTCCCGCGCCACGTTGAGCGCGGCAACCCTGTCCTCGCTCGCCTTCAAGTTCGTCTCCATCTGCGCCACCCGGGCCTCCAGATCCCTCTTGGCGGTCTCTGCGGCAGCAGCGGCGTCCCTCGCCTCCTGCAGAGCCCCACCAATGGCCTGCTCGCGAGCGGTGAGGTCATCCTCGTGGCTATCGAGGTCGACCTTCCGCTGGTTGAGCTCTCCCTCCCGCCGAGACAGATCCTCAGCGGTCCATCGCTGCTGCTCCTCGACCTCAGCCTTCTCGAGGACGAATGCTTGCTGCGCCTCGGCAAGCTCTTCACGCTCCTCCGCCAAGTTCCGGAGGGCCGCCTGGTTGGCGGCACGGAGCTCCGCGGCGCGCTTCTCCAGATCAGCACCAGCCTTGGCAGCCAAGGCCTCCCGGGAGTCCAACTTAGCCTGCCTGGCCCGGTACAAGGCCAGGAGCCGGCGTAGGAGTTGATCCTCTTCGAGCTCGTCGCTGCTACCGGGCGCATCGACAATCTTCAGCCCGGCGGAGGCGAGAACTTCTCCGTCGAAGGTCTCCCCCTCCGCGGGTGCCCTTGATGAGGACGCCCACGGGACTTGGATAAACACCCCGTTGGCGGCCTCTAGGTAAACGCCCGACCCGGCCGCGGGGGCGGAGGGGTCGGCGGCCGGCGCAGCGTCCGGCGCTCCTGCGGCCTCTGGGCCAGCAGTGCGGTCGCCGGTCCCTTCCCCCGCTACAGCGTCAGCGGTCGGGGCGGTCTCCTCGGTGGTTGGCTCATCGGCACCAGCCATTCCTTCGGTGGTGGTGGCGTCGCCAGCATTGCCGCGCACGTCCTCCTCGGCGATGGTCTCCGTCTCTATCGGCTCCGGGGCGGGCGGATCTGACAGAAGAAAAAGAAAAGAAAAGACAGTCAAGCAAATATCCAAAAAAGAAGGATCCGAGAAGAAGAAATCACAAGGGTTTACCTTCGTGGGCCTCTTCAATAGCGGGGTCCCTCGCCGGGGAGTTCTCCCTCGGCGGCGTAGTAGAATCCCCCACCGGCGGAGAGCCGCTGGTGCCCTCCCTTGGCGGGGTGCTCACCCTTGTCGGGCTGCTCGCCCTTGGCGGGGTACTCGCCCTTGGCGGAGTACCCATCCTTGGCGGAGCGCTGTCCCTCGCCGGGGAGCTCATCCTTGGCGGGGAAGGTGGAACAAGCAGCTCGTCGGGGGCGACCTCCTGGTGCTCCTGCGACTGCGGCTCCACTTCTGCACAAGACAACAAGACATCAATAAGGGTAACCAGCTCAAGCGCGCCCATCAAGCGGAAAAGTGAACGCACGACTTACGCTGGGGGCTGCTCTCCGGAGCAGCAGGCTGGTCCGGCAAGTTTGTCGCTGGCGCATCCCCCGTCGCCGCGGCAGGCTCGTCGTCCTCGAGGTCAACCACAGGGATTTTGGCCCTCTTCGCCATCCTCTGGATCAACGTCCTGGAAGCTAAACAAGATCAGAAATCGAGACAAGAAAAACAAAAATCAAAGAAAATAGAAATTGCAAGCGCTTACTCTTCCTCCTCTTCGTCGGAGCTGAGGGTGGAGAAGTCAAACTCCGCCTCGCGCGCTCTAGCGCGAGGAGCTGGAGGAGAAGGCTCCCTCGGGCGCTTGGCGGGCTCCGGAGCCGTGGGTTGTGAAGACCCCGCTCCGGTCGTCCCCGAGGACCGAGGGGCGGAAGGAACACCAGAACCACTCCGGGATGACCCCCCTCCGCTTGCCGCTGGGACACGGGACGCCTCCTTGACGACCTTGCTCGTCGTAGTGGCGCGCGTCGCTCGACGTTTCGGCTGTTGTCGGGGCGCCTGTGGCCTCGCCGTCTCAGCGGTCTTGCGGAGGCGCTTCTTCTGCGGCGGTGGAGGGCTTGGTGGTGGCGGAGAGTTTTCTGAGGATGAGGAGGCGTCGTCAAGGTTCAGAGACCCGCCGGAGTCTTCGTCTGAATCGCCCGATTCGGCGTCCTCCTCGGCGGGCTCGCTGGACTCAGTGCCTTGCCCGGCAGCCTCGCTCCCCCCGGCAGGCTCCCTGGCAGGCTCCCCGGCAAACTCCTCGGGCACAATCTTCAACAACTTGAGGATTTCCTCCTCCTCAGCCTGACTCACCGCGTCCGCCGCTTCTGCTTCTTCCATGGAGTACCCAAATTCCCCCGCAGCCGCCGCTGCGGCGGCCTTCTCCATCCTGTCGGCTATATATGCCACATCCCGCTCGGTGGTTGCTCGGATGAGGCCCTTTCTCTCCTCGGGGTTGCGTGGCCGTTCGACCAAGCTGTCGAAGAAGGCCTGCACGGTCTCCTCTGAAGGCATTAGCCAAGTGGGGACAACCCCGTGGGAGTCGCACTCGGGCATTGCCGTGCGGATGGCACTGAGAGCAGTGTTGTTGCACAACGGAACTACTCCCCGAGACGGGGTGAACCACTCCTTGTGCTTGGGATCGTGTTTGAACAGCTCCCGGACCATCCCCTTGAGTTCCAAGACAGTGAAGTTGTAATTCAACCCGGGGCGCAGCCTCATGCGGTCTGCCGCGTTGCCAAACTCCCAAGCAGGCCTCTTCCTTTCCTGCAGAGGAGCAATGCGGCGACGGAGGAAATCGGCCCCGACTTCACCTACAGTAAGGTTGGCGGCACGGAGACGAAGGATCCTAGTAAGGGCAATCTGCAGCTTATCGTCCTCCGGGGCCAAGTCGCTCCAATCCTTGCCGCGCACTATTGCAGTCTGGCGTGGCAAGGTAAACTGCTCGGGCTCATCTTCCATGACCCAGCACCAATCAGCCCTCCACTCTTCCCACTTGCCGCGGAGCTCTCCAATCAAATATGCCTCCTTCTTGTTGAGCCTGAAGATCCAGGAGATGCCGCCGGAGAGTGGAGATCCGGACTCTACTCTAGGCGTGAAGAAGTGGCGGGAGAGAGCTACATTTGGGTGGACCCCGACGTAGTTTTCGCACAGATGTGCGAAAACGGCCAAAGTGAGGACGGCGTTCGGGGTGAAATCTAAGAGGTGGAATCCGTATGTGTTCATCACATCACAGAAGAACTCTGAATACGGAGGACACAGGCCGCAATGGAAAAACGAAGCGAAGTAGTGGTAACCTCCTGGGTACAGGTCGACGGCTGCGGCGGGGAGGACTCTGGTGCGCGGGTGAGCCTTCGTCTCCCTCGCCCAAAACAAGTAGTACTTGTCCCGTAGCTCCCTCGCGCCGAGCCTCGGCGGGAAGACCACCATCCTTCTCCGCATGGCTGCCAGCTTCGCCGCCTTGTCGGACTTCTCCTTCTTCGCCTGGTCGCTCTTCGCCTTGTCGCTCTTCGGGGCCATGGCGGGGACGGCGAGGGAGGTCGACGGCGCTGCGGGTGGTGAAGACGGCGGAGGAAGGGCAGAGGCAGGGAGCGGCGGGGGTTTCTGGAGATTCAAGACACAATGAAAGCAATGGGGGAAACTGCCCCTGCTTCCTCTGCTTTTAAGGGGGAAGTGGGGGACGTTCCGCATTTCCTCATTTAAGAAACAGGCCACGATCTCTCCCACGACGCCGCAATTGACGCGTGCCGTTAGGGAGGGATGCGACGAATCTGGAGTGGGAAACGGCGTGCCGTGGGCCGCGAATGCCCGTGCACTGTTCTGGGCCTGGCCCAACAGCGCTCGGCACCGTGTGTGGCCCAGGCCCGGGGGCTCCTTTCGGTGTACTAAAGTAGGGGTACCTTAGTATCCCGACTTGTGCACGGGCAGTAGCAGCGTCCCATGGTCTGGCTCACCACGCGCCCGCCAAAGCCCACTCTAGACCCCTTGAAGCCATTCAAGAACAAAGTATTCAAGTTAAGAAACAAGACCCCGCCAAGAAGAGCTTGCCGGGAAGGCCGCACCAGGCTCAAGGTTATCATTCCAGCACAAGACCCTGGCAAGAGGAGCTTGCCAGGAAGACCAAAGAACGGCACCTCCAGGAGGTATATCGTGGCGCATCATGCGCCCCGGCAGGACCCGGAGAGCGACAAGCTTCCGGGCCCGGCAAGATTGCGACCCCGGCAAGGTGCTTGCCGGGGGAAGCTCACGCTGTGTGCCTGCGCTCCAGCTCATCTGGCCACGCGTCGCCCTGGGGTCCTTCCAGGGGCACGTGGCAGATGGCTGTGCAGCCTGGGGGACACGGTGGCGAGCCGCGGTGACGAGGCTATCGCCGTGGCAAACGGAGACGCATGGACGGACGCTTTTGGGGCGACTGCGATGGGCATTTAATGCCCTTGTCCCCCACCGTCAAGGTTAGGTGAAGACCACTGTTCATACACTGTTCATGCACTTTTACAACCACCACCAGTTTACATTTTTACCCTCCTCTACGTTGGCACCTCTCGGTGACCCCTTTGAGCTATAAAAGGAGGCCCATGCACAACGTAGAGGGGGTTCGAATCGAGAAACTTGATCACTCCCTCGCTCGGTGCAGCTAGTACTATAGATCTTCAAGCTCCCGAGCTCAAGGGCTCAATAAAACCAAAGCAGGAGTAGGGTTTTACGCGTCCGCGCGGCCCGAACCTGGGTAAACTGCCTGCGTGTGTCCCTCGATCCGCTCTTCGTGCTCCCTCCGCACCCTTGCCGTACCGTAGAAGGGGCTCCGGTCCCATAGGTGTTCGTGGGCGACCAGTTTCCCCGACATTTACCTTAATACTTCTTTTGTAGTTGCGGACGCTTGCATTAGAGGTTAATCATAAGTGGGAGGCTTGTCCAAGTAATGGCAGCACCCAAGCACCGGTCCACCCACATAACAAATTATCAAAGTACCGAACACTAATCAGATGATCGTGATGAAAACTAGCTTGACGATAATTCCCATGTGTCCTCGGGAGCGCTTTACCGTATATAAGAGTTTGTCCAGGCTTGTCCTTTCCTACAAAAAGGATTGGGCTACCTTGCTGCACCTTATTTACTTTTACCGTTTGTCACTTGCTACCAATTACCTTATCACAAAACTATTTGTTACCTATAATTTCAGTGCTTGCAGAAAATACCTTACCGAAAACTGCCTATCGTTTCCTTCTGCTCCTCGTTGGGTTCGACACTCTTACTTATCGAAAGGACTATGATAGATCCCCTACACTTGTGGGTCATCAACAACGAGGATAAAAAGATGGGGTTTATATCATATTGCTTGAGTTTATCCCTATACATCACGTCATCTTGCTTAAGGTGTTACTCTGTCCTTATGAACTTAATACTCTAGATGCATGCTGGATAGCGGTCGATGTGTGGAGTAATACTAGTATATGCAGAACCGTTTCGGTTTACTTGTCACGGACGTGATGTCTATATATAATGATCATGCCTAGATATTCTCATAACCATGTGCTTTTCTATCAATTGCTCGACAGTAACTTGTTCACCCACCGTAGAATTCTGCTACCATGAGAGAAGCCACTAGTGAAACCTATGCCCCCCCGGGTCTATCTTTATCATATTAATTTCCCGTCAACTTGCCAATTTCTGTTGCCGTTGCTTATTTGCTTTAGTTACTTTCAATCTCTATACCAAAATTCCAAAAATATTATCTTATCATATCTATCAGATCCCACTCTCGTCCGTGACTGAGAAGGGATTGACAACCCCTTTTATCACGTTGGCTGCGAGGTTCTTATTTGTTTGTGCAGGTGCGAGGGACTTGCGCGTGGTATCCTACTGGATTGATACCTTGGTTCTCAAAAACTACGGGAAATACTTACACTACTGTGCTGCATCACCCTTTCCTCTTCGAGGGAATACAACGCAAGCTCGAGAAGTACTAGTGGATATTTTTATCGATTTTAGTTTTCGCTTGAGGACAAACGAGGTCTAAGTTTGGGGGAGTTGATACGTCCATTTTGCATCATGTTTTCTTACTATTATTTACAATGTTTTTATCCATAATAATGCTTTTTGGAGTAATTCTAATGCCTTTTCTCTCATAATTTGCAAGGTACACACCAAGAGGGAGAATTCTGGGAGCTGGAAATCTGGACCTCAAAAAGCTACATCAGACCACCTATTCTGCACAATTACAAATGAGCTGAAACTCCACGAGGATTTTTTATGGAATATTTAAGAAATATTGGAGTCAATAAACACCAGAGGGGTCCACGAGGTGGGCACAACCCACCTGGGCGCGCCAGGCCCCCCTGGCGCGCTTTGGTGTATTGTGGCCTCCTCGACCCACCTCGGGTGCCCATCTTCTCGTATATAAGTGATGTTGACCTAAAAAAAATCAGAAAAATACTTTCATGATGGAATGTCGCCGTCTCGAGGTGGAACTTGGGCAGGAGCACTTCTGCCCTCCGGCGATGCGATTCCTCCGGGGGAACTTCCCTCCCGGAAGGGGAAATCATCATCATCATCATCATCACCAACTACTCTCCCATCTCGGGGAGGGAAATGTCCATCAACATCTTCACCAGCACCATCTCATCTCAAACCCTAGTTCATCTCTTGTATTCAATCTTGTTACCGGAACTATAGATTGTTGCTAGGGGGTGACTAGTAGTGTTGATTACATCTTCTAGTTGATTACTATATGGTTTATTCAGTGGAAGATTATATGTTTAGATCTGTTATGCATATTAATACCCCTCTGATCTTGAGCATGTTTATCACTTGTGAGTAGTTACCTTTGTTCTTGAGGTCACGGGAGAAATCATGTTCCAAGTAATCATGTGAATTTCATATGTGTTCGATATTTTGATAGTATGTATGTTGTGATTCCCTTAGTGGTGTCATGTGAACGTCGACTACATGACACTTCACCATATTTGAGCCTCAGGGAATGGATTGTGGAGTAGTACATAGATGGTGGGTTGCGAGAGTGACAGAAACTTAAACCCTAGTTTATGCACTGTTCCATAAGGGACCGATTGGATCCTAGAGTTTAATGCTATGGTCATAATTTATTCTTAATGCTTTTCTCGTAGTTGCGGATGCTTGCGGGAGGGTTAATCATAAGTATGAGGTTTGTTCAAGTAAGAACAACACCTAAGCACCAGATCACCCACATATCAAATTATCAAAGTAGCGAACACAAGTCAAACCAACATGATGAAAGTGACTAGATGAAATTCCCGTGTACCCTCAAGAACGCTTTGCTTATTATAAGAGATTGTTTTTGGCCTGTCCTTTGCCTTAAAAGGATTGGGATACCTTGCTGCATACTTGTTACAATTATCATTACTTGGTCATTACAAATTACCTTGCTATCAAACTATTCGCTACTTACAATTTCAAACGCTTTGAGAGTTAGGCCAGGAACTAAACACATCTAGTTTCGTATGTCATGGTCGATCGAAAGAGGAAGAACAAAAAAGAAGAACACACAAGAAATACCCAGGTTCAGGATACCGTGTTGGTGTAATACACTACTCATGCATTTGCTCTTTATTTCATATGATAGTTGGCTACAATGTGAGACTTGTGTTGTCCATCACCTCCCCTTGTAAAGCCACAACCCTCCCTTTTTATATTGCCTCCCGTGGACCCTCACGGGGCTCTCATTGTCTGAATATTACATTGAGTAGGCTGACCATAGCTTGTAGTGTCACGACATGGCCGCCCATCTCACGCTCGTACGTGTGATGATGAGGACCTCCCATGGTAATGTATTGCACATCAGATACTTTCCTGTTCCCTTCTTCGTACATGGCAGACAGTGATCAAGTAATACTCATGTAGTAACATATGGAGCAGGTGAACTACCCTGTAGCTATTGTGAATGATCTCACCCCTACATAGACCTTGCCGGAACCCATGCGCATGGACTGGCCATCCAGTCCCCATCCTTCTGCTGACACATGCAGTAACGAACGGGCTATGGGATGTTGCGTACTAGCTTGAAATCAGGATAATCTCCACCCGAATGGATCAGTGGCACACGAGCGTGTCTTCTTGGGAGACCCTCGCGAAGCTCTTCCCGGGATAGGTTAGACCTTGTATCGAGTGTCATCTCCTGATAACTCATGCTACTGTCCACTGAGCAGATTGGAGTATTTTGGAAGCCATGCCTCCGCCGAGGAGAACTCATTGTCCACCTGTTGGGTTCTATGGTAGGGTACGTCGATTGCAAATTAAAATTTTACTATGCCCAGAACATCCAGGATCATGCTATAGAGATGGATCACGGATCGTTACCACTAGACGGGTAGTGCCGTGCTGCGGAAGAAGAGTTGAGGAAGCGCGTCTCCGGAGTCGTCTCCTCCTCTTTGATCTCCCATGTAGTCGTTCGGATCACGCAAATAGGTTCATCGGAGCGGCGCAAGTGCACCACCTCTAACGGTATCCGCGCGTGCAGGAGGAACATCGTGCGACGGATTGCTAGGTCCGATCACACAACCTGCGGCGAGTGGAGGTGGCTAGTTGCAACACATGCAAAGCCCTAATGACAGTGCCGAAATGATCAACCAATGAGTGTGTCGCACCTCCACTATATATAGGAATCTGTTGCGGGCTCAACACTTGGGCCTCGCACGGATCCTAAAGCCCAAAATTGGTTCGTCTGTATCCGAGTCCGAGTAGGACCACGTCTGACTTGTGGAGTCGGATCCAACCTCACATGACCGAGACGACTCTCCGGTTAATAACCAATTGTAGGACCTAGATGCCCATATTGGTTCCTACATATTCTACGAAGATCTTTGTCGGTCGAACCTTTATGACAACATGCGTAGTTCGCTTTGTCTGTCCGTATGTTACTTGCTTCAGATTCGATCGTCAGTATCTCCATACCTAGTTCAATATCGTTAGCGGCAAGTCTCTTTACTCGTTCTATAATACATCATCTCGCAACTAACTCCTTCTAGTCACTTTGCTTGCAAGCTTCTTGTGATGTTGTATTACTAAGAGGGCCCAGAAATACCTCTTTGTCACACAGAGTGACAAATCCCAGTCTCGATCCATGCCAACCCAACAGACACCTTCGGAGATACCTGTAGATCATATTTATGATCACCTAGTTACGTGTGACGTTTTATAGCACACAAGGTATTCCTCCGGTATCCGGGAGTTGCATGATCTCATGGTCATAGAAACATGTATATGACATTAAGAAATGAGTAGCAATAAACTAAATGATCATATGCTATGCTAACGGGTAGGTCTTGTCCATCACATCATTCTCCTAATGATATGATCCCGTCATCAAATGACAACTCATGTCTATGGTTAGGAAAGCTTAACCATCTTTGATCAACGAGCTATTGTAGTATAGGCTCACTAGGGACACGATATTTGTTTATGTATTCACACATGTATTTAAGTTTCTGGTCAATGCAATTATAGCAGGAATTATAAACCTTTATCAAGAATAAGGAAATATAAAGTAATAATAACTTTATTATTGCCTCTAGGGCATATTTCCATCAGTATCCGACTTGCACTAGAGTCAATAATCTGGATTACATTGTAATGAATCTAACACCAACGGAGTCTTGGTGCTGATCATGTTTTGCGCGCGGAAGAGGTTTAGTCAACGGGTCTACCACATTCAGATCTGCATGTACTTGCAAATTTCTATGTCTCCATCCTTGACCTTTTCATGAATGGAGTTTAAGAGTCTTTTGATGTGTTTTGTTCTCTTCTAAAACATGGATTCCTTCACCAAGGCAATTGCTCCAGTGTTGTCACAGAAGATTGTCATTGGACCCGATGCACTAGGTATTACACCCAGATTGGATATGAACTCCTTCATACAGACTCCTTCATGCGCTGCTTCCGAAGAAGCTATGTACTACGCTTCACACGTAGATCCCGCCATGATGCTCTGCTTAGAACTGCACCAACAAACAGCTCCACCATTCAATATAAATATGTATCCGGTCTGAGACTTAGAGTCATCTGGATATGTGTCGAAGCTAGCATTAACGTAACCCTTTACGATGAGCTCTTCGTCACTTCCATAAACAAGAAACATATCATTGGTCCTTTTCAGGTACTTCAGTATATTCTTGACCGTTGTCAAGTGATCCACTCCATTACTTTGGTACCTCCCTGCCAAACATATGACAAGGCACACATCATGTCTGGTACACAACATAGCATACATGATAGAGCCTATGGTCGAGGCATAGGGAATGACTTTCATTTTCTCTCTATTCTGTCGTGGTCAGGCTTTGAGTCTTACTCAAATTCACACCTTGTAACACAGATAAGAACTCTTTATTTGACTGATCCATTTTGAACTTCTTCAAAACCTTATCAAGGTATGTGCTTGTGAAAGTCCTATTAAGCGTCTTGATCTATCCCTATAGATATTGATGCTCAATATATAAGCAGCTTCACCGAGGTCTTTCGTTGAAAAATTCTTATTCAAGTATCCTTTTATGCTATCCAGAAATTGTATATCATTTCCAATCAACAATATGTCATCCACATATAATATCAGAAATGCTATAGAGCTCCCACTCACTTGTAAATACAGGCTTCACCGTAAGTGTGTATAAAACCATATGCTTTGATCACCTCATCAAAAGTGTATATTCCAACTCTAAGATGCTTACACTAGTCCATAGATGGATCACTGGATTTTGCACACTTTGTTAGCACCTTTAGCAACGACAAAACCTTCTGGTTGCATCATATACAACTCTTCTTTTAGAAACCCATTAAGGAATGCAGTTTTGACGTCCATTTGCCAGATTTTGTAAACATAAAATGTGGCAATTGCTAACATGATTTGGATAGAGTTAAGCATCGCTACGGGTGAGAAAGTCTCATCCTAGTCAACCCCTTGAACTTGTCGAAAACCTTTCGCAACAAGTTGAGCTTTGTAGACAGTGATATAACCATCAGCGTCCGTCTTCTTCTTGAAGATCCATTTATTCTCTATGGCTTGCCGATCATCGGGCAAGTCCACCAAAGTCCACACTTTGTTCTCATACATGGATCCTATCTCAGATTTCATGGCCTTAAGCCATTTGTCGAAATCTAGGCTCATCATAGCTTCTTCATAGTTCGAAGGTTCACCGTTGTCTAACAACATGACTTCCAGGACAGGATTACCGTACCACTCTGGTGCGGTGCGTATTCTGGTCGAGCTTCAAGGTTCAGTACTAACTTGTTCCAAAGTTTCATGATCATCATCATTAGCTTCTTCTCTAGTACGTGTAGTCATCTCGGGAACGGGTTTCTCTTATGTGCTACTTTCCAATTTTAGAGGGTACAACTACCTCATCAAGTTCTACTTTCCTCCCACTCACTTCTTTCGAGAGAAACTCCTACTCTAGAAAGGGCCCATTCTTAGCAACAAAGGTTGCCTTCGGATATGTGGTAGAAGGTATACCTAATAGTTTCCTTCGGTTATCCTATGAAGACGCACTTCTCCGCTTTGGGTTTGAGCTTATCAGTCTAAAGCCTTTTAACATTAGTGTTGCATCCCCAAACTTTAAGAAATGACAACTTAGGTCTATTGCCAAACCATGGTTCATACAGTGTTGTCTCAACAGACTTAGATGGTGCCCTATTTAACGTGAATGTAGTTGTCTCTAATGCATAACCCCAAAATGATAAAGGCAAATCGGTAAGAGACATCATATAACGCACCATATCTAATAGAGTACGGTTACGACCTTCGGACACACCATTACGCTATGGTGTTCTTGGTGGCGTGAGTTGTGAAACAATTCCACATTGTTTTAAATGAAGGCCAAACTCGTAAGTCAAATATTTGCTTCCACGATCAGATGATAGAAACTTTATTTTCTTTTTGCGATGGTTCTCTACTTCACTCTGAAATTCTTTGAACTTTTCAAATGTTCCAGACTTTGTGTTTCATCAAGTGGATATATCCATACCTACTTAAATCATCTATGAAGGTTAAAAGTAACGATACCCGCCACGTGCTTCAATGCCGATAACCCACAAGTATAGTGGATTGCAACAGTTTTCGAGGGTAGAGTATTCAACCCAAATTTATTGATTCGACACAAGGGGAGCCAAAGAATATTCTCAAGTATTAGCAGTTGAGTTCTCAATTCAACCACACCTGAAAGACTTAATATCTACAACAAAGTATTTAGTAGCAAAGTCGTACGGAAGTAACGGTAACGGTGGCAAAAGTAACAGTAGTAGTTTATGTAGCAATCGTAACAGTGGCAACGGAAAAGTAACTAAGATAAGATCAATATGTGAAAAGCTCGTAGGCAATGGATCAATGATGGAAAATTATGTCGGATGCGATTCCTCATGCAACAGTTATAACATAGGGTGACACAGAACTAGCTCCAACTCATCAATGTAATGTAGGCATGTATTTCGAATATAGTCATACGTGCTTATGGAAAAGAACTTGCATGACATCTTTTGTCCTACCCTCCCGTGGCAGCGGGGTCCTATTGGAAACTAAGGGATATTAAGGCCACCTTTTAATAGAGTACCGGACCAAAGCATTAACACTTAGTGAATACATGAACTCCTCAAACTACGTTCATCACCGAGAGTGGACCCGATTATTGTCACTTCAGGGTTGCCGGATCATAACACATAGTAGGTGACTATTGACTAGCAAGATAGGATCAAGAACTCGCATATATTCATGAAAATATACTAGGTTCAGATCTAAAATCATGGCACTCGGGCCCTAGTGACAAGCATTAAGCATAGCAAAGTCATAGCACCATCAATCTTAGAACATAATGGATACTAGGGATCAAACCCTAACAAAACTAACTCGATTACATGATAAATCTCATACAACCCACCACCGTCTAGCAAGCCTACGATGGGATTACTCACGCACGGCGGTGAGCATCATGAAATTGGTGATGGAGGATGGTTGATGATGACGATGGTGATGGATTCCCCTCTCCAGAGCCCCGAACGGACTCCAGATCAGCCCTCCCGAAGAATATTAGGGTTAGGCGGCGGCTCCTTATCGTAAAACACGATGAATCCTTCTCTCTGATTTTTTTCTCCCCGAACGTGAATATATAGAGTTGGAGTTGAGGTCGGTGGAGTCCCAGAGGGCCCACAAGGCAGGGGGCGCGCCCAGGGGGAAGGCGCGCCCTGCACCCTCGTGGACGGGGAGTGGGCCCCCTGATGCTGATTCTTCCGCCAGTATTTTTTATTATTTCCAAAACGCGTATTCGCGGATTTTCAGGTCATTCCGAGAACTTTTATTTCTGCACAAAAATAACACCATGGCAGTTCTACTGAAAACAGCGTCAGTCCAGGTTAGTTCCATTCAAATCATGCAAGTTAGAGTCCAAAACAAGGGCAAAAGTGTTTGGAAAAGTAGATACGTTGGAGACGTATCGATTCCCCCAAGCTTAAAACTTTGCTTGTCCTCAAGCAATTTAGTTGACAAACTGAAAGTGATAAAGAAAAAACTTTTACAAACTCTGTTTGACCTTGTTGATGCAAATATGTAAAGCCAGCATTCAAGTTTTCAGCAAAGATTATGAACTAACCATATTCAGAATAGCATTTAGGTCTCATGTTTACTCATATCAATGGCATAATCAACTAGCGAGCAATAATAATAAATCTCAGATGACAACACTTTCTCAAAACAATCATAACATGATATAACAAGGTGGTATCTCGCTAGCCCTTTCTGAGACCGCAAAACATAAATGCAGAGCACCCCTAAAGATCAAGGACTGACTAGACATTGTAGTTCATGGTAAAAGAGATCCAGTCACAGTCATACTCATTCTAAATTAATAGCAATGCATGCAAATGACATCGGTGCTCTCCAACTGGTGCTTTTTAACAAGAGGATGATGACTCAACATAAAAGTAAATAAATAGGCCCTTCGCAGAGGGAAGCAGGGATTTGTAGAGGTGCCAGAGCTCGAGTTTTTGAAACAGAGATAATATTTTAAGTGGCATACTTTCATTGTCAACATAACAACCAAGAGTTCTCGATATCTTCCATCCTACACACATTATAGGCGGTTCCCAAACAGAATGGAAAATTTTTACTCCCCCTTCACCATCGAACACACTCCACGGCTTATCCGAAACAACGGGTACCGTCCAAACCAACAACAGTCCAGGGGAGCTTGTTTATTAATATTTTGATTTAAGCATGGGACTGGGCATCCTGATTACCAGCCATTTTCTCGCGAATGAGGAGCGGAGTCCACTCATCATGAGGATAACCCACCTAGCATGAAAGATATAGACAACCCTAGTTGATACATGAGCTATTTGAGCATACAAAACAGAATTTCATTTGAAGGTTTAGAGTTTGGCACATACAAATTTACTTGGAATGGCAGGTAAATAACGCATATAGGAAGGTATGGTGGACTCATATGAAATAACTTTGGGGTTTATGGGAGTGGATGCACAAGCAGTATTCCCGCTTAGTACAAGTGAAGGCTAGAAAGAGACTCGGAAGCGACCAACTAGAGAGTGACAACAGTCATGAACATGTATTAAGATTAATCAGCAATGAGTGCAAGCATGAGTAGGATATAAATCACCATGAACATAAATATTGTGGAGGTTATGTTGATTTTGTTTCAACTACATGCGTGAACATGTGCCAAGTCAAGCCACTGGAATCGTTCAAAGGAGGATACCACCCTATCATACCACATCACAACCATTTTAATAGCATGTTGGCACGCAAGGTAAACCATTATAAACTCCCAGCTAATTAAGCATGGCATGAGCAACTATAATCTCTAATTGTCATTGCAAACATGTTTCATTCATAATAGGCTGAATCAGGAATGATGAGGTAATCTGTAATGCCCAGGATGGAGTTATACCTCCTACGGGTCGAGGCCCGACTTAAAGGCATAAGTCCATCCTAGAATGATCTCAAGTTTGGTAATCTTTGCACAACTCATGTAAAAGAGGGATGGTAAACTTAAAAATAGTTGGCTTACAATCGCCACGTCACAGAATAACAGTACAAGTCTCAAACATCATACAATAAGATCACTACAACCCTCTAAGGGCAAAATCCAAATGGCAAAGTACCAAACTCAGATAAAAAGACAACCACAGGCGGATCGAATCCTAGTAAGAGTCTCCACTACTGATCGTCCGGGTAGCGAACGTAGTAACGACTACGCTCCTCGTCGTACTCCCAATCCAGCTCGGTGCCATCTCCTGGATAGCTCACGGCTGGACCTGCATCTGGTGTGTGAAGTAACTGTGAGCCACAGAGGACTCAGCAATCCCGTTCCCGGGTAACAGAACTATCAAAGCCTTTAGGTGAGGGAAAGGCTGAAGAAAGAAATGAGGTGAAGGAACAACAAAGAGTCTGCAGCAGCAACTAGCACTAACTTACGCAAGAGAGAGCGAGAAGAGAAGGCAAAGCGAGAAGTGATCACTAAGTGATCCTAGCTACAAGTTCACAAACATAACCCCTCCGTGTTCAACTTCCGAATCCCTATTCGGAAATTGACAGTCACGGAACACACGCTGGTAGTGTATTAGTATCATTGTGTCAAGTTATCTACAACCGGAATTAACAAGCTCCCATCTGCCACATAACCGCGGGCACGGCTTTCGAAAGTTCAAACCCTGCAGGGGTGTTCCAACTTGACCCATTACAAGCCCACGATCCGCGGAGTCGCAACTCCAAAGTGGGAAGACCCGAGTATCCTCGGAATCCCGTGCTCAAGTTAAACCGAACTAAGGTAAGGCTAATCCAGCAAATCCTCCCGGCGTGTCGACACCCTGATCGTAGCCGCGCGTATCTAGGTCTCAGGACACGACCGGATGGGCGATCCCACGGGTTTTTACCAAACCTTGAGTTTCCTCGAGGTGGCCCCGCGTAACCCCCGTTTCGGACCAACACTCATGTGGAGCACTGGCCCGGGGTTGTTGATTAAGAAAAGGGTTTATAACTCCCTATGCAAGTTTAGTTTGTTGTTAGGCAAATAGTACCAATGTTGGGATTTGCTGGAAAAGACTTAGCACTTAGCGGTTTATCGAGGGGGTCCCATACACCCCAACCGTGTTAGGAACGCATAATCAAGGAACATAAAACCGGCTTATACGGATCCTAACGGCATGAGTGGAACAAAACACCAAGCAAAAGGCTTAGCCTTCCACCCTTGCCAATATATAGGTGATTTCAATTAAAGCATTTATATAGTGTGATATAACCCAACCAAACTTCAACATGGAGCAAGCATCTTCACTTCACCTGCAACTAGCAACGCTATAAGAAGGGCTGAGCGAAGCGTACTTAGCCAAGCAACGGTTTGCATAGGTAGGGTGGTTAAACATGGCAATTGGTTACAAGTAGGAGGCTGACAAGAAGAACATGGGCATCGAGGCAAAACTATAGATCGAGACTACTAGCAATAGGCAAAGATAGTAAAGTTATCGGGGTTCGGTCATCTTGCCTGAAGAGAAGAAGTTCGGATCGAAAGAAGGGTCCTCTTGCTCAAACTCGTTGGAAACCTCGTGCTCAACCTCGTTGGAAAACTCGTGCTCAACTTCCGGCTCTAAACAAGACAAACACACCAAGCACCAATCAACACGATGCAATGCGCACTTGAAAAACATGTATGCATGATGGATGCACTAGTGATGCACAAGGAGCACGTAAAACATCACTCAAGCAAAACACCTCAAAACAAGATAACAACCTGATATTATTAATCTACACAGAAAAACACCCAAGTTTGATATAAAGATCGCTGAAATCGGAGTTACGGGCTAAAAGTTATGCCCGAAACAAGATTTGAGCGAAAACTGCAAATTACAGCAACATAGCATCTTGGGAGCTCAAAATAAATAATCTACAGCACCCAAAAGGCATGGCAAAGGACTTGAACATAAACTAGATATAATGTACAGCAACTAGGTCCAAAGTGCACCCCAAACGGAGTCACGGATCATTAGCAATGACCTTGGACATATTGAACTTTGAAATAAAATTCTGGCAGCAGAATTTTATTGAAAGTTTGGAGCAAAAGATAAGCATGCTACAGCACCTCAAATGGACATGTGAGGACATGGATGGAAAAACAACAATATATACTTCATGGAACAATCAAAATCCACCCCAAAACTATCATGCTTTGTCCTACAACATCACACGAACATGGCATCGGAACGTTACAGATTTCAGACTTAGTGAAATTTCACTAAGTCCTAAAACAGCAACATCATCATAGCACACAAAAGAGCATGTTTAAGACACCTCGAAACTAATCATGGCAAAGGGTAAGCACCGCATCAAAATACATATGACGGTGATCCCGAAACACACAAGCATGCATCAATGTGATGAACACACCGATTGCAACAAGCTCAACAACATGGCATTTCATAACAAGTAAAAACACAACATATGAACATGGCATCTTGCAACGATGATAACAAGGAAACAATACATCTACCATGCAACCTATCACACACAACACGTAGTTCGTGTCAAGACGAACACGTGGACATGTCATTTGCTTCGTTTGGACAAACGAGCTAAAAGATAACACATGTCAAAGGTGGCACAAAAATAACACATAGCAGCAGTTTATATCATCATACACTCTTGCAACAGCAAAACAAGGCCCTAGATGATCTCTAACATGCATGACAACAACAGGTAAAACGTAGAGGGCATCTCCACGAACATCTGGACATATTACACGCACAAAACGGAGCAACAGGTAAAAAGTTATGCATGGTCAAAGTAGGCATCTCAGAACAAAATAAACAGGGGCTAGGGTTTGAAATGGACCTCTCAGATCTGGATCTGAGGATGAAGTGGCCCGGAGCTACAGTGGCGGCCCGCGCGGGGAAACTGGCCCAACCGGAGGGAGAGGTGGCGCCCGGCCCACCGGGGCGAGGCCCACCCGGGGCGTTGCGGCGGCGGCGGTGCGGGCCTGGAGAAGGCGGGGCCCAAGTGGCGGTGCGGGCTGGCGGGAGGCGGCGGTGGGGCGCTCGGGCCGGCCCACGGTGATGGGGAGGCGCGACCCCAGCGAGCAGGAGAGGGAGGCCGCGCCTGGCAAAGGGGAAGCGGGCCTCTGGGGGGGCGGCGACCCGTTCGCGGGGCCTTCAGCGACGCAGGCGAAGTGGTCCAGTCGACCGGTGCGACGCGGTCCACAGCTGCCAGATCGGACCGCGAGGAGGATCGACGCGGTTGACTCGCGGGAGTCCAGCCTCGAACGCTGCGGCGGCGGTTGCGGCTCGAAGGAAAATCCCCTCGGGATCCAGAACAGAGGAATGGATCTGAGGAGATATTTCGGATCTGAGATCTGAAAAAGAAGAAAAAAAGATAGAGAGGAGGAGGAAGAAGAAGAGGATGCCCAAATAGACCTAGGGTCTATATATAGCAAATTTAGACTAGGGTTTGGAGACTAGTGTTGTTTAGGAGCCCTCCGATCTGGATCCAACGGATCCGATCGCGGGGATGATTTTAAAAGGGCCAGACGGAGGTAAAAGAATACCACAGGGGTATTTCCGGGACACGAAGTAAGGACACTTCGGACCCACACGGACAACGGAGGGAAAAGTCAACGGAGCCCAAACGAGACGAGATTTGAGAGGCAGGTTGCACACAACAAAACAACAACACACAACACAACCTCGCGGCACACCGGTAACGAAAAACGCCCGAACAACAAAGAAGGCCTACGGGACGTCACGGACACGTGAGGGAGCTCCGGAACACGAAACGGACAACGGGAAGAAACGCCACGAACCGGATGCAACCCACAACACAAACAAAATGCAATGCACATGTCTACATGATATGAATGAATGCCACACACTCACACAACAAAACGACGAAAACCCGAAAGACAAAGAACCCGAAATGGAAATAGATGAAGCCGGAGATTTATTATAAGCCCAAAAAGGGAAAGTATTACATCCGGGGCATTACAAACTCTCCTCTACTACAAAAAGATCTCGTCCCGAGATCTAGGACTGGAAAAAGGAAGGGTACTCGGAACGAAGATGATCTTCTCGTTCCCAGGTAGCTTCTCGGTCTGTGTGATGTGACCACTTGACTTTCAGAAACTTGATGGACTTGTTGCGAGTCTTGCGTTCAGTTTCTTCGAGAATTGCAACTGGATGCTCTCGGTAGGAAAGGTCTTGTTGAAGATCAATCTCCTCAAACGGAATCATCCGCTCAGGTGCCTTGAAGCATTTGCGAAGCTGAGACACATGGAAGACATCATGAACATTTGCAAAGTTGGAAGGGAGCTCGAGCTGATAGGCTAGATCGCCTCTTTTGCCAAGAATCTTGAAAGGCCCGACGTATCTAGGAGCAAGCTTTCCTTTGATACCGAACCTTTGGGTTCCTTTCATCGGAGAAACTCGGAGATAGACATGATCACCGATGTCGAAAGCCAAATCACGATGCTTTCCGTCATAGTAACTCTTCTGACGCGACTGAGCGGCCTTGAGATTCTCACGTATGACTTTGCACATTTCCTCGGCTTCAGAGATCAAATCATTGCCAAGAAGTTGGCGTTCGCCTGTTTCAGACCAGTTGAGAGGGGTACGGCACTTTCTGCCATAGAGAATTTCAAACGGTGCTTTGCCTGCACTTGCTTGAAAGCTGTTGTTGTAAGAGAATTCTGCAAATGGAAGACAGTCCTCCCATTTCATGCCGAAGGAGATGACACAGGCTCTGAGCATATCTTCAAGGATCTGATTCACACGCTCGACTTGGCCACTAGTCTGAGGGTGAAAGGCAGTGCTGAACCTGATCTTCGTGCCCATGGCGGACTGAAAGGAGTCCCAGAACTTTGATGTGAACAAGCTGCCACGGTCTGAGGATATCACTTGAGGAATGCCATGTAGGGACACAATTCTGGAAGTGTACAGCTCTGCAAGTTGAGCTGCATTGATTGATTCTTTGACTGGAAGAAAGTGAGCAACTTTGGTAAGCTTGTCAATCACCACAAAGATAGCATCATTGCCTCGCTTGGATTTAGGAAAGCCAGTGACGAAGTCCATTTCAATGTGGTCGAACTTCCACTCAGGAATAGGAAGAGGTTGGAGAAGACCGGCTGGACGTTGATGTTCTGCTTTCACTCTTCTGCATACATCACATTCATTCACGAATTGGGCAATTTCCCTTTTCATGCGTGTCCACCAGTAAGATTGCTTGAGGTCTTGATACATCTTGGAACTGCCAGGATGAATGGAAAGGAGAGAGTCATGAGCTTCTTCCATTATGAGCTTCCTGAGATCACCTTTGGGAACAACGAGTCTGTCCTCGAAGAACAAGGTATCTCTCTCATCAACACGGAAACACTTATATTTTGGAGTGCCCTTTGCAATCCCATGTTTCACCTTCTTCACCATGGTATCACTGAGCTGGGCCTCACGGACTTGATCTTCCAAGGTAGGAGCAATTTGGAGATTTGCAAGAAAACCCTGCGGAACAACCTGAAGGTTGAGCTTCCTGAAAGCTTCACAAAGCTCAGGCTGGTGTGGCTTGATAAGAAGGCTGTTGCAATATGCCTTTCTGCTCAAAGCATCTGCAATCACATTCGCCTTGCCTGGAGTGTACTCAATGCTGGGGTTGTACTCTTGGATCATCTCGACCCAACGAGTCTGGCGGAGGTTCAGATGCGGCTGCGTGAAGATGTACTTCAAGCTCTTGTGATCAGTGAAGATGTCGACCTTTCTGCCCAACAACAGATGTCTCCACGTAATCAGAGCATGTACCACAGCTGCTAGCTCGAGATCATGTGTGGGATAGTTCTTCTCAGCCGGCTTGAGCTGACGTGAAGTGTATGCCACAATTCTCTTCTCTTGCATAAGCACACCACCAAGACCTTGAAGAGAAGCGTCACAGAACACTTCATAGGGCTTGGATTCATCAGGAGGAATCAGAACTGGAGCTGAGACAAGCTTCTCTTTGAGGGTTTTGAAAGCCACTTCACAATCGGGAGACCAAAAGTATTTGACATTCTTCTGGAGGAGGTTGGAAAGAGGCTTGGCAATCTTGGAGAAGTTCTCCACAAACCTTCTGCAATAGCTGGCAAGACCCAGAAAACTGCGGAGCTGCTTGACATTCTGAGGAGCTTCCCAGTTGACAATTGCTTCAACTTTCTCGGGATTAACCGCAATACCGTCAGCTGAGATAATGTGGCCCAGGTAGAGAACCTTATCGAGCCAAAACTCGCACTTGGAGAACTTGGCATAGAATTTGTGCTCTCGGAGTCGATCAAGAACTAGACGCAAGTGCTTTTCGTGATCTTCTTCATTCTTGGAAAACACCAAAATATCATCCAGATACACTAGCACAAACTCGCCTGTATAGGGGTTGAAGATGTAATGCATCATCCTTGAGAAGGTAGGAGGAGCATTGGCGAGGCCGAAGGACATGACGGTATACTCATATGAACCGTAGCTCGTTCTGAACGCCGTCTTGGGAATGTCTTCCTCGCGAATGCGAATTTGATGGTAGCCCATTCGGAGATCAAGCTTAGAGAATACTTTAGCTCCTTTGAGCTGCTCAAAGAGTTCATTGATGTTGGGGAGCGGATACTTGTTCTTAATCGTCTTCTTGTTCAGTGGCCGGTAGTCAACACAGAGACGCTCCGTGCCATCTTTCTTCTTGACAAATAAGACACCACAGCCCCACGGAGATGTACTCGGTCTGATGAGACCCATACGCTCCTGTTCATCCAACTGTTTCTTCAATTCCTTCAATTCATCTGACGAGAGCTTGTAAGGACGCCGACAGACAGGTTCGGTGCCCGGCTCGAGTTCAATGACAAACTCCACCTGACGGTGTGGAGGCATGCCTGGAAGTTCTTCTGGAAAGACGTCTTGATATTCATTCACCACTGGAATTTGCTCTATGGCATTAATTTCACCCTTATCATTAAGAGAGAAAAGCCGAATAGTATTATCCCTGGAGGCGAAGATAATCACATCTTCATCAGAATGAGTCAACTTGACTTCTTTTTGAGCACAATCAATGTGAGCATCGTGCTGAGAAAGCCAATCCATTCCGAGAATGAGGTCGATATCAGAATGACCAAGAACCACCGGTTTAGCCATAAAACGATAATCTCCCATGCGAATAGAAACATCCGGAGCATAGACAGTAGAAGACATACGTCTCCCTGGAGAAATAACTTCCAACCTCTGAGGCAAATTTGAAGTGGCAATACTGTGCTTGGATGCAAAAGGTTGAGACATGAAAGAGCATGATGCACCCGAATCAAATAACACTTTAGCTGGAAAAGAGTTCACTGGAAGGTTACCCAGAATGACATCAGAAGAAGCCTCTGCTTGTGCTGCATTCATCAGATTAACCCTTGCAGACTTTGGATCATGCTTGACCATAGCGGTACCGACAGGAGGAGGCGGAGGAAGACGCTTCGGATTCGGACATCTGTTTGCATAGTGACCTTTCTGAGTGCATTTGTTGCAAGTCACTTCTGAGAGAGGACGGAACTGAGAGCCACTGGACTTGGAGCCTTGAGACTGAAACTGCTTCTTCGACTGGTTGCTTGGGTTGGGTGGGTGGGAGAAACCACGGCCACTAGCGTTCTTGTTGTTGGAGTTGTTGAAGTTGCTGGAGTTGTTGTATGGAGCTCGAATCATTGGAGGAGGAGGAAGCCAGAATTTCTGTTGTTTCGCAGCCAACTGAGACGAAGAGGTAGAGTGAACAGCATCTCGAATTCTCTTCTTAGAAGCCTCCATCTTAAGCTGAGCTGCTTCTTGTTTCAAAGCCATATTATAGAACTTATCGAATTCGTCTGGCTCGAACAGAGTGAGAGCAAGCTGAAGTTCATCTTTGAGACCTCCACGGAACTGATAGATTTTGCTCTTTGCATCAGGTATGTCTTGCTTTGCATAGCGAGCGAGGTTTTGGAACTTGACATTATACTGATAGACTGACATGGAGCCCTGCTTGAGGTTGCGGAATTGCTCACGCATACCCTCAATAACACTTGTAGGAATGTGATGCGAGCGGAAATCCCTGCAGAAGTTCTCCCACGAGATCACTTGACCCGGCCTTGAGTCTTTATACTGCTGCCACCAGTCGGCTGCTTGATCTTTCAGTTGGAAGGCTGCAAACTTCACATAGTCATCTTCTTTCACGTTACTGCACTCAAAATGCTTCTTGATATCGGTCAGCCAATCCTCAGCATCAAGAAGGTCGACACAGTAACTGAAAGCTTTAGGATTGTTGGCCAAGAACTGGTTGAGGGTAGCATGGTGCTGCTGGAAGAAGTTGCCTTGGTTCATTGGAACGCCCTGATTAGCTTGATTAGCTTGCATAGCCTGCATTTGCTGCATCATCTGCATCATCAACTGAGTGTTCTGAGCAGTAGTCTGCATAATTGCTCTCCAAGCCTCAGGCGGAGGAGGAGGTGAAGGAGGACGTTCTGGAACCTCTTCACCCTCTGGGTTGGCATTCGGAACCCTTTTTCGGAGCCATCCTGTAAGAGATGACCACGAATCAGCAATTGATTGACAAAAGGAATAAGCGGAATCAATGGAATGAATTGCAACAAGTCTTCACAATAATCATTCGAACAATAAGAACGAATGAAATCATCCGAACAAGAGGAACGAATGAATTTCTTAGTTAAATGATAACATCAGTCTTCACGAGAAGCCACATAGAGATCAAAAGGATAAATAATAAAAACAACAAGGTACAGACGGGAACAAACACAAGAGAGGAGTTTCGTTCTACATCTTTGTGCTGAAAGCATATGAACGCGTTACGAAAAGGTTTTGCAATCCCCGGATCAGCATAGCCAAGGACCCTTTAAGATGCAACTCCTGATAGTAACCTCGGTCATATAACTCCTTCACTCAATGTCGAACCCCGAACTCACTAACCTGCATTCGTTGGAAGAATGCCTACGATCTACTGGATAAAACCCACCTATAGTTTTCCGAAAGATTCCAATTATGCAATCAGGTGTTGGGGATACACGGGAAGCACCGCGCAATCAACTCTAACCTACATCCAGGTGTATCCATCCTTCAACACATAACCAGTCTTTCTCGGAAACTGTGTACCTCGGACCTTCGAAAAGCATCCACTATAACAAGCTATGGCAATACTCCCGAACTACCTCCCCAGTACTGGGTGATGTCGGGGTTATCTTGCCACTGGCCGTATAGGGGAGATTTTCGATGTCGGCCGTCTTAAGTATTTAGTACTGTCGCGATATGCTTGTTACAATGATACCCCGAAGCTCAACTCCTCGGTAACAGGAGGCATCGAGAACAATATCCTTGTCACAAGAACATCGAAACAATCCCAGAATACTCGCGGGAATCCTAAAAAAAATTTTGTGCAAATTTTGAAGATAGGAGAGACAAGAGCAGACGTCAGGAGTCCTCACCAGAGAGAAAGGGGATGAGAAGCAAGAAATCCTACTCTCCGATATAATATAGGACTCAAAAAGTTTTCAGTGTGTGCCTAGACTCAACCGTCAACGGTTCGATCAAACAGTGGGGGCTCCTAGGTCGGAGAAGGCTCTGAATACCAACTTGTAATGCCCAGGATGGAGTTATACCTCCTACGGGTCGAGGCCCGACTTAAAGGCATAATTCCATCCTAGAATGATCTCAAGTCTGGTAAACTTTGCACAACTCATGTAAAAGAGGGGATAGTAAACTTAAAATAGTTTGCTTACAATCGCCACGTCACAGAATAACAATACAAGTCTCAAACATCATACAATAAGATCACTACAACCCTCTAAGGGCAAAATCCAAATGTCAAAGTACCAAACTCAGATAAATAAAACAACCACAGGCGGATCGAATCCTAGTAAGAGTCTCCACTACTGATCGTCCGGGTAGCGCACGTAGTAACGACTACGCTCCTCGTCGTACTCCCAATCCAGCTCGGTGCCATCACCTGGATAGCTCACGGCTGGACCTGCATCTGGTGTGTGAAGTAACTGTGAGCCACAGAGGACTCAGCAATCCCGTTCCCGGGTAACAGAACTATCAAAGCCTTTAGGTGAGGAAAGGCTGAAGAAAGAAAAGAGGTGAAGGAACAACAAAGAGTCTGCAGCAGCAACTAGCATCTAGCTTACGCAAGTGAGAGCGAGAAGAGAAGGCAAAGCGAGAAGTGATCACGAAGTGATCCTAGCTACAAGCTCACAAACATAACCCCTCCGTGTTCAACTCCCGAATCCCTATTCGGAAATTGACAGTCACGGAACACACGCTGGTAGTGTATTAGTATCATTGTGTCAAGTTTTCTACAACCGGAATTAACAAGCTCCCATCTGCCACATAACCGCGGGCACGGCTTTCGAAAGTTCAAACCCTGCAGGGGTGTTCCAACTTGACCCATTACAAGCCCACGATCCACGGAGTCGCAACTCCAAAGTGGGAAGACCCGAGTATCCTCGGAATCCCGTGCTCACGTTAAACCGAACTAAGGTAAGGCTAATCCAGCAAATCCTCCCGGCGTGTCGACACCCTGATCGTAGCCGCGCGTATCTAGGTCTCAGGACACGACCGGATGGGCGAAGCTACGGGTTTTTACCAAACCTTGAGTTTCCTCGAGGTGGCCCCGCAGGCTCCCCGTTTCGGACCAACACTCATGTGGAGCACTGGCCCGGGGTTGTTGATTAAGAAAGAGGGTTAATTACTCCCTTATGCATGTTTAGTTTGTTATTAGGCAAATAGTACCAATGTTGGGATTTGCTGGAAAAGACTTAGCACATAGCGGTTTATCGAGGGGGTCCCATACACCCCAACCGTGTTAGGAACGCATAATCAAGGAACATAAAACCGGCTTATACGGATCCTAACGGCATGAGTGGAACAAAACACCAAGCAAAAGGCTTAGCCTTCCACCCTTGCCAATATATATGTGATTTCAAATAAAGCATTTATATAGTGTGATATAACCCAACCAAACTTCAACATGGAGCAAGCATCTTCACTTCACCTGCAACTAGCAACGCTATAGGAAGGGCTGAGCGAAGCGTACTTAGCCAAGCAACGGTTTGCATAGGTAGGGTGGTTAAACATGGCAATTGGTTACAAGTAGGAGGCTGACAAGAAGAACATGGGCATCGAGGCAAAACTAAAGATCGAGACTACTAGCAATAGACAAAGATAGTAATGTTATCGGGGTTCGGTCATCTTGCCTGAAGAGAAGAAGTTCGGATCAAAAGAAGGGTCCTCTTGCTCAAACTCGTTGGAAACCTCGTGCTCAACCTCGTTGGAAAACTCGTGCTCAACTTCCGGGTCTAAACAAGACAAACACGACAAGCACCAATCAACACGATGCAATGCGCACTCGAAAAAACATGTATGCATGATGGATGCACTAGAGATGCACATGGAGCACGGAAAACATCACTCAAGCAAAACACCTCAAAACAAGATAACAACCTGATATTATTAATCTACACAGAAAATCACCCAAGTTTGATATAAAGTTCGCTGAAATCGGAGTTACGGGCTAAAAGTTATGCCCGAAACAAGATTTGAGCGAAAACTGCAAATTACAGCAACATAGCATCTTGGGAGCACAAAATAAATAATCTACAGCACCCAAAAAGCATGGCAAAGGACTTGAACATAAACTAGATATAATGTACAGCAACTAGGTCCAAAGTGCACCCCCAACGGAGTCACGGATCACTAGCAATGACCTTGGACATATTGAACTTTGAAATAAAATTCTGGCAGCAGAATTTTATTGAAAGTTTGGAGCAAAAGATAAACATGCTACAGCACCTCAAATGGACATGTGAGGACATGGATGGAAAGACAACAATATATACTTCATGGAACAATCAAAATCCACCCCAAAACTATCATGCTTTGTCCTACCACATCACACGAACATGGCATCGGAACGTTACAGATTTCAGACTTAGTGAAATTTCACTAAGTCCTAAAACAGCAACATCATCATAGCATCAAAAAGAGCATGTTTAAGACACCTCGAAACTAAACATGGCAAAGGGTAAGCACCTCATCAAAATACATATGACGGTGATCCCGAAACACACAAGCATGCATCAATGTGGTGAACACACCGATTACAACGAGCTCAACATCATGGCATTTCATAACAAGTAAAAACACAACATTTGAACATGGCATCTTGCAACGATGATAACAAGGAAACAATACATCTACCATGCAACCTATCACACTCAACACGTAGTTCGTGACGAGACGAACACGTGGACATGTCATTTGCTTCGTTTGGACAAACGAGCTAAAAGATATGACAAGTCAAAGGTGGCACGAAAATAACACATAGCAGCAGTTTATATCATCATACACTCTTGCAACAGCAAAACAAGGCCCTAGATGATCTCTAACATGCATGACTACAACAGGTAAAACGTAGAGGGCATCTCCACGAACATCTGGACATATCACACGCTCAAAACGGAGCAACAGGTAAAAAGTTATGCCAGGTCAAAGTAGTCATCACAGATCAAGAAAAACATGGCTAGGGTTTGAAATGGACCTCTCAGATCAGATCTGAGCAGAAGATGGGCCGGATGAACAGTGGATCTGGCCCGATGAACAGTGCGCGGCGGCGGCGGTGCGGGCCTGGAGAAGGCGGGGCCCAAGTGGCGGTGCGGGCTGGTGGCAACTGGTTGGCCCGCGGGGCGGTCCGGCGCTGGCGGGAGGCGGCGGTGGGGCGCTCGGGCCGGCCCACGGTGATGGGGAGGCGCGACCCCAGCGAGCAGGAGAGGGAGGCCGCGCCTGGCAAAGGGGAAGCGGGCCTCTGGGGGGGCGGCGACCCGTTCGCGGGGCCTTCAGCGACGCAGGCGAAGTGGTCCAGTCGACCGGTGCGACGCGGTCCACAGCTGCCAGATCGGACCGCGAGGAGGATCGACGCGGTTGACTCGCGGGAGTCCAGCCTCGAACGCTGCGGCGGCGGTTGCGGCTCGAAGGAAAATCCCCTCGGGATCCAGAACAGAGGAATGGATCTGAGGAGATATTTCGGATCTGAGATCTGAAAAAGAAGAAAAAAAGATAGAGAGGAGGAGGAAGAAGAAGAGGATGCCCAAATAGACCTAGGGTCTATATATAGCAATTAGACTAGGGTTTGAGACTAGGGGATGTTTAGGAGCCCTCCGATCTGGATCCAACGGATCCGATCGCGGGGATGATTTTAAAAGGACCAGACGGAGATAAAAGACTGCAGCAGGGGTATTTCCGGGACACGAAGTAAGGGCACTTCGGACCCACACGGACAACGGAGGGAAAAGTCAACGGAGTCCAAACGAGACGAGATTTGAGAGGCAGGTTGCACACAACAAAACAACAACACACAACACAACCTCACGGCACACCGGTAACGAAAAACGCCCGAACAACAAAGAAGGCCTACGGGACGTCACGGACACGTGAGGAAGCTCCGGAACACGAAACGGACAACGGGAAGAAACGCCACGAACCGGAAGCAACCCACAACACAAACAGAATGCAATGCACATGTCTACATGATATGAATGAATGCCACACACTCACACAACAAAACGACGAAAGCCCGAAAGACAAAGAGCCCGAAATGGAAATAGATGAAGCCGGAGATTTATTATAAGCCCAAAAGGGAAAGTATTACATCCGGGGCATTACATAATCATATTTACAAAAACAAGATAGGTCGAGTTCATACCAGCTTCTCTCATCTCAATCAGTCCATCATATATCGTCATTATTGCCTTTCACTCGCACGACCGAACGGTGTGGATAATAATAGTGCACGTGCATTGGACTAAGCTGGAATTTGCAAGCATCTAATACAAGGGAGAAGACAAGGTAATATGGGCTCTTGGATAAATCAACAATAATGCATATGAGAGCCACTCAACATTTCCATCATGGTCTTCTCCTCTCAACCCCCAAGAAAAGAAAAGAAATAAAACTATTTACACGGGAAAGCTCCCAACAAGCAAAAAGAAGAACGAGAAATCTTTTTGGGGTTTCTTTTAATTACTAATACTACATGCATGGAAAGTTGAAAGCTACAACTATTTTTTTGGTTTTTCTTAAGGTTTTTCAGATACAAAAGAAGAAGGCTTAGAAAAGAAAATAAACTAGCGTGGATAGTACAATGAAAAAGTATGAGCACCGATGACTAGCATGAGTGTGTGAACATGAGGGTAATGTCGGTGAGAAATACGTACTCCCCCAAGATTAGGCTTTTGGCCTAAGTTGGACTATGCCCACGGATCGAAGCTACCCTCTCCGGTGTACTGAGGAGGGTCCTCAGGGTGCCACTGGTTGGTGATCTCCTCCGGATCCCACTGATAAACAGACTGCCTATAAGTGTCAAGTGTTGGCTCAGGCTTAGGCTCTGGGACTTGTGTTAGCTTCCCTTATGCATGAATGGCCTCGGGCAAGATGAGGTACGTGCCTGAAAGTATGTTAAACAAGGAGGGTGCAGGCAAGGTAATAATCTCACATTAAGTTTTATCAAATAATAAATCATACTTTAGCATCTTCTTCTTATTTTTAACAATAAATTCATCTGCTACCATACTCTTATAATCTAGAAAAATAGGGGGCAACAACTTTTCCTCTTCCTCATAATGCCTAATAGGTATCTCGAAATGTTCAGCAAGGCGCGAGGCAAAGATGCCTCCAAAGATGGGGCCCTTTGTATGATTCAGACTTAATCATTTATCAACAATAGCGCCTAAGCTGAAGGTTGTATCACAAAACAAAGCATGGCGCATAATGACAAGATCAGGAACACTAAGATTTCCACTGTTCCCGTGACCAATTAAGCATCTACTAGCAAATATCGCAAAGTAACGTAGAACAGGAAAATGTATACTAGTAATTCTTGCATCGAAAACTTTCCTCGTTTCCCCTACAACAATTCTATCAATAAATCCATCCACATCTCTACGATGTTGTTCCTTGATCCTACCCACAAAGGGTATCTTGTAGATCCGACAAAAATCATGGAGTGACATCTCCTTAACTTCATCATATAAGTGAAACTCCACAGAAGGTGGTGATTTCTTAGCTTGGAAATAAAATTTTTGCACGAAAATATTAGTGAGTAGGAGATACCGCTTGCGCTGGTCGTGGAGGAAGTCAGTGAGGCCTGCATTCTCAGCCAAGTAATAAAAGTCCTCGTAAATTCCTGCGGCTCTCAAGAATGCATCACAAGGCCATTGGCACGGCCGAACCTCCACGGTACGAGGGAGATTGTATTTGGGCTTTTTATTCTCCTCATTCTGATTGTCCTTCGAGCCTCGGCTCGAAGAGACCCTCAACCATCTCTTCATCATTTTCTTTCTCTGAATTTTTTTTGAAATTTTAGTGACTCAAAATAAATGTGAACCAAACTCAACAAGATTGATAGCAACTACTCCCATAAGTGCATAGAGGATATATCATGCATTAAAACTACTTTGGACCATATAAATTTGACATGGAAGCTCAAGAACAGGGTCACCTTAGCAGCATAATTTTGCAATAAATAAAGCTCTAGGACAAAAACTAATTGGACCATTGGAAGAGTCCATACCAAAGAGCAATCCCCCAATATAGTTTTGTGAATGGAGATTTGAGCAAAGAGATCGAAAATGACAACAAGATGAGCTAGAACACGGGTTTGAGCTATGTGAGGATTTTTTTAAGGAAGACGAAGAGAGTGGGTGCTGAAATAAGTGGAGGGGGTCCATGTGGGGCCCAAAAGGCAGGGGCGCGCCCCAGGGGTGGGCGCGCCCTGCACCCTCGCGGCCAAATGGTGGATCCCCCTGGTGTGTTCTCAGGGCCAGAAATTCTTAAATATTCTACAAAATATCGTGTTTCATTTTCAGGACATTTGGCGATCTTTTATTTCCGGGGTATTTTTATTGCAAGTATAATTCAGAAAATAGACAGGAAAATAATATTTTTGATTTATTTAATCTAAATAATAAAAAGTAGAAAGATTGTACAGAGAGTTGTGATACGTCCAAAACGTATCTATAATTTCTGCTTGCTCCATGCCTCTTTTGTGTGATATTGCTATGATATTTATCCACTTCCATACACTTTTGATCATATTTGCACTAACCTATTAACTCAGTGCACCCTAGTGCCAGTTTCTGTTTTCTGCTGTTTTTCTATTTCAGGTTTTCCCATTACTTAAATTGCCAGAAAAATTCCGGGAAAAATATACAAAAAATCAGCGTTCCGGAAGCTTCCATGCGGCAGAAGTAGGGCCAGAGGGGGGCCAGAGGGGCTCCAGGCGCCCTGAGGGGGCGGCCCCCCTCCTGGCCGCGCCGGGGGGGGGGGGGCACCTGGGCCCCCCTTACCTCCTCTGGTGACCCCCTTTGGCATATATTTACACCGCGTCCCGAAACCCTCGAGGACGGAACCCTTTTTCGCGATCTCATCTCTGTTCCGCCGCCGCCGCGCTTCCAAGATCGGGAGCACCAGGAGAACTCTTCCCGGCACCTTGCCGGAGGGGAGAACCACCACCGGGAGCTTCTCCACCACCATGGACGCCTCCCGGATGAGTTGTGAGTAGTCCCCCTTGGGCCATGGGTCCATGACCAGTAGCTATGTGATGTTCTCCTCCCCTCTTTGTTCTTCACCGATTAGCCCTCGTGAGCTGCCCTACATGATCGAGGAACATATGTAATATTTATGCTGTTGCTATGCTGAGTTTGCTGGGATCCGATGGATTATGAGATTATGTTCAGATTGTGTGTGAGTAATATATTTGATTCACCTCTTTTATATTTATGTTCTTGAGTAATTCTTGCATGTTCTCCGTTGCTGTTTATTGCTTTGGCCAAGTAGTAGGTAGTAACTCCAAGAGGGAACGTTATGCTTGATTGTGGGTTCATGCCCCACGATGACTAGCTTGAGTGACAGAAACATGAGTCTAGGGGATGTGCTGTTGCCACAAGGGGGAAAACAACGGTGCTTGTACTTGCAAGTGCAAGGATTGTTTACTTTACTCAAAGTTCTTTTAATGCAGTTGTCTGTTGCTTTGAGTTTACACTATGGGTGGGACTCACAACTTAATACCAGCGAGATGTTCTGGATAGATATCTCAAGGTGGATGATTAGTAGTAGATGCAGATGGATTTCGGTCTACTTGCCTTGGCGTACCGCCCATGCTTTTGAGCCTCTACCTTTCTTACAGCATAGTTAGCATTGGTTTGCGCACATAATCCTGTCAATTGCCCAGCTGTAATTCGTTTACCTCGCTTAGCTGTTTTATCGTCTTTTGGGAGAGAGACATCACTAGTGAACATCATGGGACCCCGGTCCATATTACCATCACTGATCACACCCGTTATTTACTTTCTGTTCTTATTTACTACTTGCAGTCATACCTATCACTATTATCTCTTGCGTTTGATCCTTTGTAAACGACAAGGCCGGAGGGATTGACAACCTCTCTGTACTCGTTGGGAGCAAAGTTATTTGTATCTGTGTGCAGGTCCTGTCAAGCAAAAGTCTCTCGCGCTATTGACACCTTCGTGTTGACCCTCGGACTCTCACGGGATTCGATTCTTGGTATCTTTGCCAAGGGAAAACTACCGCTACGCTACATCTCAAACCTTCCACTTGGGGTAACCAACGAGGGGCGAGAAGCCATCAAGTTGTGCTTTCTAACTTCATCCATCTCATGCTCATCAAAAGGAATCCACTAACAAGGTTGATCAAGTCTTGTTAACAAACTCTTTCCGACCAACATGAGACCGGAGAATTTTCGAATAACACTAGGTTACCTCTAATAGTGATCGCTGAAATTTTTCCAACAGAATTGATACTTTGGACTTGAGGTTGTTTTCTCGGAAAGTGTACCGTATGCTCATTACCATTAACATGAAAACTGACATTGCCTTTGTTGCAATCAGTAATAGCCCCTGCAGTATTCAAAAAGGGTCTACCAAGGATAAACGACATACTATCATCCTCGGGAATGAACATCCCAAAATTCTAAATTTTGGAATGTTATATTAAATAGATAGTTTTGATTGCTTGTGTGATGTGATGAGTGAAATTGAGTGAAATTAAAAACTTTTGAAAGTTAAATGAGAGGGAATGAAATGACTTTCCCAAACTTTCACTTTGCATTTATGATCTCCGTGAATTCAAATTCATTTCAACACCAAACCCTAGAGTGAAGATGATATGACTTCTTCCATTTAAATAAATGAAAAGGGTTTAGAAAGGATTTTGAATTCCATTCTTGAAATATTTTAAATTCAGAAACTTTATGCAACTCAATGATTTTCCCGAGAGAAGATAAAATGACTTCTTCAAATTATAGGAAATATGAGTTGGAAGTTCTTTTGAAATAATTTGAAATTTATTTTTAAATTTCAAGTTATTGGTTTTTATTCAAATTATTTTTCTCCAAAATTAAAATATATGGAAATTAGGGTAAAATGATTCCCTGCAGTAGAAAATTGGAGAAAAATAAATTTGAAATCATTTTGACATTTTTAAAATGAATTTTATTGGATTTTATTGCAATAGTGGCACTATTTGGTTTATTTAAATTTATGGGTATTTTATTTGGCTCTAGAAAAATGTTCATCTTGTAGGAAATCTTTTTCTGTAAATTTGGATATATTATATGGCTATAGTATTTTTATTTTATTTTAATTTATTCTCGTTTGTTGTAAAAAAAATGTTTAACAAAAACTCTTCTTGACCGGGCCGGCCCAGCTAGCCAGGCCGCGACCGAGTCACCGCCACCGCCCCCGTCTTGCTCCCGAGCGGGAGTCCGCCTACATCATGCCGGCGCCGCCGTTGCCGTGGCCGGCACGGACTTCCGTGCCCCCTGCCCCAAGTCGTCAGGCCCTGGCCTTTAAAAGGCGAGGTCCGGCCGCCCCTCTCCTCGCGTCAGCCGCCGCCGCCGCATCTCGCCCGGTCGCTGCGTGCTTCTCGCCGCCGCAGCCGTTGCTCAATCGCCCTTGCTCCGCTTCGTGCAGCCTGCCGCTCCCCGCGCCGCACCACCTGCTGCTCGCCGCCCGCCGTCTCCAGCCGGAGTTCGCCGCCGGCTGGAACTCGCCGGAGCTCCACGCCGACCCGTTTTGATCTAGCCGATCCACCGGTTCTTCTTTGAAAACCGCCAAAACGGTAAAAACCTCCGTCGAAAACCGCCCCGGTTCAGTCCGGTTTATGTTAGTTTGGTTTTATTTCTATTAGATCGGTTTTTATTAGGTTAGAATAGATAACGAACGTTCACTAGTTAGTTTGTTTTAAGGAACGAATTCGTTCGTTTAGTTCTATTAGCGAGCGTTCGCTCGATAGCCGTTTCTTTTCATTTTAGTTTTCGGCCAGGGACCCATCCGTGAATATTTTATTTACAGATTAGTGCATGTACTTCAAATGGCCACAACTTTTTACTCGTTGGCCCAAATTCAATGAAACCAACGCCCACGTCTTCATTACGATTCCCTCTATCCAGTAAAACAACTTAAACATGTTTTTGAAAGTTTTAAAATTTGAATTCAACCAGATTTGAATTTGAACTTCGTTCGAACATAACTTGAGTTTTATAACTCCGATTTAGTTGATTCTTTTTGCAAATCGAAGCTCTTGTCCTAAACTTTCTGATAAGACCAGATTTATTCAATTTTGGTATTGTTAGAAATTGTTTTATGTTGCAAGATTTATTTGCTTGGTTTTAAAGTTTTCCGAAGCGTTTCCTCGTTCTTTCCGATCTTCTGAGTGATTGCTTATGTATGGTTACTATTGTTTGCTTACGATAGATTGAACGGAGTGTGACGAGTAGATCTATCACGAGTTTGGAGTGCGAAGAATCTACATCGTCAGTACAAGGCAAGTTCACACTTTGATCATACTTTCTAATACCCAGTTTTCATTACATTAGTTATATCCTCAAACACATGCATGAGTAGGATTGGTTACATAATATGATGCTTTGTAGTTCATGAGGTAGGAACCTAATGACTTGAGATCAACCAAGGGGATATACGCTTTGTTACTTATTGCTTAGCCATGCTCGTGGACGTGGATTGGTACGATAGTTTCATGAAAGATGTGAGAGTGATATTTATTTAAGGGAAACTCTAAGGTGGAAATTTAATACACATCAGGGTGGATTGGTTGTGGCGCCCTGGAGCACCCAGTGGTTGCCGGGCACATGGAGAAACCAGTATTTGCCCTAGGGGATCCCGGAGGAACAGTGTGATCACCCTATTGGAATGCCACCCAGGCTCAAAGGGATCATATGATATTTTCATGCCTAGAAACTTCCATGTGCAGCCACAAGCCATTATGGGTTCTGGCATAGTTGAGTATGTTGCGTGACCTCTTTCAATGGTAGACTAGCAGATGTAGCGGATGTAGGTGTACTGGTATACCAAGGGCAAAGAGTTAATGCTTCTGAAAGACTATGTCTCGGTCATCCGTTTCTCAAATACCATGCAGTGTGAAAAATTAAATGGAGGCGATCGAGTCTTGTGGGGAAAAGTGCACAAACCTCTGCAGAGTGTACAAACTATTCATGAGTAGCCGTGTCCCCGGATATGGACATATTTGAGTATCTAGAAGTGGATTATTAGTTGATCTCAACACTCTATTTAATTAATTTGTTGGGCTAATCATGACTTTGGTACATTGGGATTTGAGATGGAGGAACCACTCTCAATGTTCATGCTTAAATTCAACTGAGTAGTTAAATAAATGCATTCCTTTGTGGTAGGGAAAAATCAGCTTTATGCAAAAATAACATTTCAGCCTCCACCAGCCAAATATGCATGTAGTTGTAGACATTGTTTATCATTACTGCTACAGTGTGAATTTGCCAGTACATTCAATGTACTGACCTACATGGCTGCAACATCTCATGTTGCAGGAAATTATTCGACGAATAAGTGTTACGTTAGGGTTGCGCTGTCTACACTCAACTTTGCCGTTGGTGTTGATGGAACTCCACAACCTTGTTACTTCCACTATGTTGATCGAGGTAATAGTATTTACGTTAATTTATACATGTGATTTACCTCTGTTATAAATCCTCGAGTACTATGTGTGTCAGCATACCAATCCAGGGATGACACTTAAGCACCGAGACTTGATCCATTCGGGTCGGGTCGCTACAAGATGGTATCAGAGCACATGTTGACTGTAGTACGTGACCCTAGGAACTGGCAAGCCCATAGGAAAGGATTTCTCTAAAACTTTATTTTCAAAAAGATTCTTACCTCTCTTCTTTGCCGAGCTTTGTCACCTCTCCCCTTTTACCTTAAATAGTTAGACAATACCCTTTTCCATTTTGACCACTTCGGAGTAAAGAGGATTTCAACATGCTTTGGAAGTGTTGAAGCTGCAACAGTGGATACTCCGAGGAATTGAAGAGTTGACGGCTTTGAAGAGATATTGACCTTTAGAAGGCTAAACCCCTGTTATGTACTTACGTTAGATGCGACGATTGTGAGCCGTCATTTGTTTGATGTTTTTCAGATGGCCACAAAACAAAACCTGTCTGTTCAAAACTATTGTTTGTATTGAGTGTATCGCTCTCCATCTCCTGAATCTCATCCCAAAACCCTTGGACCCAATAGAGGATGAATGAAGATAGCCTTGTATTCTCTGGACCGATGACCCAGCCGGAGGCAGAGCTATGGATACAAAACATGGAGGATCACTTCAAGAAAAATTTGGTTGCAAGGAAGTATGAGGTTCAATACGCTCTTCAATACTTCAGAAAAAGTGCTGCAACATGGTGGAAAATGCATCAAGCCATACAAGGATGTAGTGGAGCAAAAAAAGTTGGGAGGAATTCAAGAAGACTCTGTTAAAGTCCCGTCTCATCCAAAAACGTGGTGACAACCTGAAGAAGAAACCTTGTGCCTATAGGATTTGTGGAGAAATAGGACACACCTAGAAGGAGCACATGGATGAATGCCCTCATTGTGAAGAAAATCACCCAGCTGAAGAATGCCCAACTAGGCAGATTACGTGTTTCTTGTGAGAAGGGACTACCCACTATCCTGCTCAGTGTCACATTTACCCCATGGTACGATGAACTATCCATCGGAAGAAAGAAGCAATGAAAGAAGCCCTCGTAGAAATTTTAGAGGAACCTGTGATAAAGGAAGATGTGGAGGGCACACACGAAGAGGACCCAATTAAACTTTGGACCAAGTCATGCTATTCATGTGGAGAAGAAGGACACATCTCCCAGCATTATTCGAGGGGGTATCTAGTAGAATTTTTGACAGTGAAATTTGAGTATGACCCATAGGAAATAGAAGCACTGATCGGAAGAAAGAAGTCGAGGAAGAGAAAGAACATGTGTCCCCAGAACAACCCAAATTTCTTTGGAAAAAGACCCGAGTCACATCACAGGTTACTGGTGCAAGGATTTAGGTCATTATGCTAGCAACTTCCCAACAAGGAAGCCGAGAACCAAGTGAACCAGGATAGTCACCATGAAGTCCTTAGATTTGTCTGATGACATTAGTTTACGCTGCAAGGAAGTAGGGCATTTTGCCAAAGAAGGTTCAGACCAGAGGAAAGATTGAGCAGAGTAGTTGAGATCTAGATATTAGAATGGAGCATGTAGCTAAATATGGACTAAACTTTTATTACGATGTTGAGTTGAGTTATGGAAAGAACATTGTAATAGTTCGTGAAGCAAGAGAAGTTGATATTTTGTTGGAGTATAAGAAGGAAATGTTATGAGCTGTTGGTTGAGTGTGAGTGCCTCTCTTGCTATCTCACCCTAGATTAAGACCTGGAACCCATGGACAAGCTGACCCCAAACCTTTCTCGGGCAAACAATCACATTTCACCCAAGGAAATACATACACTATCCTGAGTACCCCATCTATCTTATACCTACAGATGACAACCCTTTACGAGTCCTTTCTCAAGGGCCCGGAAACGATCATGTCCCTGACTAGCAATCAGGATTACCCAAAGATCGTGAAGGATATGATGAAGCATATTCACCTGGAAGAAGATGCAGTTTACAAGGGTTATCCCTTCATGGAGAATGGAGTTGAATTTTGGTACGTGGAGGTACACCTCCACCGTGTGAAAGGAGTTTGCCCAAAAACTATGGGTCAATACTTTTTCATCTCCCGAGTGCCACGAACAACATTCTACGACTCTGTTCGTGAAACTTCTATGGAGGCCATACCTCAGATTGGAGAAATACTTGAAGCAAGACTTCGTCACACCCATGAATGCCTATGTGGGGTGCACGTAGAGATGATGGAAATGAAGCACACAACCAATATGATGAAGCAAAGGATCGATGATTTCAAGAATCGCATTGCACAATTCTAGTGGGACTGAAGCATCCTTAGCTAAGACAAACGAATAAAGATGGAAGGAATGCTTGACCCTACCAGACCATGTGGATGGCAACATACGTAGTGAAGCACCTTTGAAATTGGAGAGTCAAATAGTGGTTCAGGAAGTAATAAAAGATTGATATGAGGAGAAACCGAAATACGGATGAACCTGCGCATTTTGTTTAGGGCGATACCTTTTGTGTGAACCCTGGACCCATAGAAAGGAAACTGTTGCCCCAAATAGTGGACTTGGCACACAATAAGTTGGAGTTTATTCTTGGTATGATACTTACCTCGAGAGTATGAAGAAATAAATACAATTGGATTAGAGAGGGTGTAATGCTGGAGTGTGGAGCAATAGCGACCCCAAGGATGAGTTAAGGATATACAAGTTCTGAAGTGGGCCCATAAGCCGAGGACCTAAGGAGGCTACGTAATCACAAGGGAACCACGAGACTTGTCAGTAGTAATATGTTTCTGCTGTAGTGAAGCAGGGCACTATGATAGAGATTGTCCCAAGGAGAAGGAGATTTGTGCTAAGTAGTTGAGTTGAAGCATGCAATGGAAATGCAGTAGATCGTAGTAAGTTGAGAATCAATACAGTTAGCATCATTGGAACTGATTGGAATTTTGTGAGTTGTTACTATATAGGCAGTGAGTGAAATCATGATACATGGAATAAGATTTTGAGGAAACTAGTGTTATTCATTTTAAGGGTGGTAGAACCAAACACCGTTACCCGAATACACTAGCTAGTGGTTAGTTACGTCAGACTTTGGAATGGACCACTCAACGTTGAGTCTGAGTAATTACATTGTAATTTGTACCAATAGAAGGAAGGGAAACAATACAAATTGGATGGATTTACGAATGCCAAGGAAGTTGGACGTTGGAAGGATGATCAGTTGCAACCTGATGATGAGTCCAAGAGTTACAAGTGAGGAGAAGGACCATAACCCACAGGCCCCAGGACCTATCAAAGAAGCAAGCACACTCTTGCTGAAGGAAAACCCCTGGAAGAACTTACGACTTTGTCAACCGACGATCTTGTAGGTGTTAACGCTAAACCCGAGGGTTGTGAAGAAACGATGTATGGTTGTTTGGCTTGCAGAATCAATGGATTTCTTCGAACTTAGTTCGTCGATAAGAGAAACTCTGCAATGCTTTTGAGGATGACCGAGTGTTAGAATGCGAGATTCACTAAACCATATACAAGGTAATGATTTGGGTGCGGGATGGATTGATCACCAAACCGACTTACTCATAATATTCGCATCTGTTATACGGGATGGTAAATCTGAGTGACTTACCTATAGTAGAGAGACGACGATGTCAAAACCTTGTTTAAACTTAAGACCATACCAATCAGTGGATGGTTAGGAGACCCCGAACCCCAACCGATTTCTTGCTAGCCTCTTCGAATCTCGAGGACGAGATTCATTTTTAAGTGTGGTAGGTTTGTTAGATCCCAAAATTCTAAATTTTGGAATATTATATTAAATAGATAGTTTTGATTGCTTGTGTGATGTGATGAGTGAAATTGAGTGAAATTTGAAACTTTTGAAAGTTAAATGAGAGGGAATGAAATGACTTTCCCAAACTTTCACTTTGCATTTATGATCTCAGTGAATTCAAATCCATTTCAACAACAAACCCTAGAGTGAAGATGATATGACTTCTTCCATTTAAATAAATGAAAAGGGTTTAGAAAGGATTTTGAATTCCATTCTTGAAATATTTTAAATTCAGAAACTTTATGCAACTCAATGATTTTCCCAGGAGAAGATAAAATGACTTCTTCAAATTATAGGAAATATGAGTTGGAAGTTCTTTTGAAATAATTTGAAATTTATTTTCAAATTTTGAGTTATTGGTTTTATTCAAAATATTTTTCTCCAAAAATAAAATATATGGAAATTAGAGTAAAATGATTCCATACAGTAGAAAATTGGAGAAAAATAAATTTGACATCATTTTGGCATTTTTAAAATGATTTTTATTGGATTTTAGTGCAACAGTAGCACTATTTGATTTATTTAAATTTGAGGGTATTTTATTTCGCTCTAGAAAAATGTTTATCTTGTAGGAAATATTTTTCTGCAAATTTTGATATATTATATGACTACAATATTTTATTTTATTTTGTTTTGTTTTATTCTCGTTTGTTTTAGAAAAAATGTTTAAAAAAACTCTTCTGGACCGGGCCGGCCCAGCTAGCCTAGCCACGTCCCAGTCACCGCCCCCGTCTTCCTCCCGAGCGGGAGTCCACCTGCATCAGGCCGGCGCCGCCATTGCCGTGGCCGGCACGGAGTTCCGTACCCCCTGCCCCAAGTCGTCCGCCCCCGTGGCCTTTAAAAGGCGAGGTCCGGCCGCCCCTCTCCCCTCGTCAGCCGCCGCCGCGCGCTTCTCGCCACCACAGCCGCCGTTGCTCCGCCGCCCTTGCTCCGCTTCGCGCAGCCTCCCACGCCCCGCGCCGCACCACCAGCCGCTCGCCGCCCGCCGCCTCCAGCCGGAGTTCGCCGCCGGCTGGAACTCGCCGGAGCTCCGCGCCGACCCGGTTCGATCCACCCGATCCACCGGTTCTTATTTGAAAACCGCCAAAACGGTAAAACCTCCGTCGCAAACCGCCCCGGTTCAGTCCCGTTTATGTTAGTTTGGTTTTATTTCTTTTAAATTGGTTTTTTATTTGGTTAGAATAGATAACGGACGTTCACAAGTTAGTTTGTTTTAACGAACGAATTTGTTCGTTTAGTTCTGTTAGCGAGAGTTCGCTCGATAGCCTTTTCTTTTTATTTTAGTGTAGCGACCAGACCTCAAACAGTCCAATCTCTGTGCATCAGTGTCATCCCTGGATCAGTAATGCTGACATACACAATACTTGAAGGATTTATAACAGAGTAGCAATCACACACTTATTACATCGATAGTTCCAACGATGAACTTATTACAATAAAAATGGCTTAAGGCCATCTAATACGATAACAGCGGAAGGCTTGGAAGATAAGTGAGTCCATCAACTCCAACGGCATCACTGAGTATAGAACCACGACCTATAAGGCACCTTACTCGTCGTCTGAAAAGTCTGCAACATGAACGTTGCAGCCCGAAAACGGGTCAGCACATGGAATATGCTGGCAAAGTAACACATAGAGAGTAACAAAAGTAAAACTATGCTATATGCAATATGGCTGGTGGAAAGCTCTATGGTTACAGTTTTTGCGTAAAGCCAATTTTTCCCTACTTCAAAGGAATAGATTTTATTTAACTATCATGGTAGTTGAAACATCGTTGAGAAGATAGACATCCTCTCAACCCCAATTAAAGTCATCATTAAACCCAGCAATATTAAATTAGAGTAACATGATGAGATTCACATGATAATCCAAGTACTAGATACTCAAGACGTCCATAACCGGGGACACGGCTAATCATGATCAGTTTGTACACTCTGCAGAGGTTTGTGCACTTTTCCCCACAAGACTCGATCGCCTCCGTTTGGTTTCTCGCACTGCATGGTGTTTGAGAAACGGATGACCGAGATACAGTCTTTCTGAAGAGGTCCCCTTAACCAGATAGATAGGCCGGTACACCTACAATCCCTCTACATCTGCTAGCCCATCATGGAAAGGTTTCCCACAACTTACTCAACTATGCCAGAGCCCATATTGGCATGTGGCTGCACACGGAAGTTTCTAGTATGAATAATCTCATGATCCCTTTGAGCCTGGGTGGCGGTCCAAAGAAAAACAGGCAATCGCTGGAATACCCAGGTGCCTCAATCCACCCAGATGTGTGTTAAAGTTACCACCTTAAGTTGAACCATTAATTAACAAACTCACATCTATCATGGATACACTCACCCAATCCACGTCTACGAGCATAGCATGGCCTAACAGCAAACGTAGAAGTAACTCCCAAAGATTTGAATGTAATGCCGGTAATAGGTACTACCTCAATCTACTTCCCAGTCCCACAAGTTAATTGATCCTACTCATGCAATGTGTGAGGGTTTGACTAATGCAATGAAAACTGGGTAATTGGAAAGTATGATCAAATTGTTACTTGCCTTGCTGATGATCCGCAAAACCTAGAGATTCAAAGTAGCAAGCGGCACACTCCGGGTACTCTATCGCAAACGAACAAGCACACAATAAGTACTTAACTAATGCACGGGTAAAACTCAATTGAGAGATCTAACCAGAAGGTTCAACTTAAGAACTCCGGTTTGCAAAAGAAACGGCAAAAGAAAAGCAACAAAAGACAAACGACGAAAGAGAAACAACTATCGAACCAATCTGGACCTAAGTCCAAATTTAGCTGAGGCAAACGCTTGAGTGACTAGGTTAAATGGAAAGAGAATTTCGAGATGAAACTCCAGGCGCTTGAATCGCCTGATTCCGATAAACGAGCGAAAAGATAAACTAAAACAAAGATCGGATCAGAGATCGCGATCAGAAAATAACTGCGAAAAAGAAAACTAAAACAGCTTAACGAACGGACGTTCGTCAGCTGAGACTAAACGACGAATTCGTTCGTCAGAACGAACGAACGGGGGAACGTTTACTAATTAACTAAACCAAAAAAATAGAAAACCGATCTAATAAAACCGATCTAAATAAAAAAACGACTAGGGTTCTAAAAGAAAACCCGGTGGTTTTCTACCGAAAACCGGCGGCGGCGACGACCTCGTCGAAACGGCCGGCGGCGGCGGCGGGCGGCGGGGCTTGCGGTGGTGGTGGCGGTTGGTGGCGGCGGCGGCGTTCGTGACGGCGCTGGCGGTGTACAGCGGCGGCGGCGACTGCAACGGCGACGACGTTCGCGGCGGTAGCGGCGTAGGCGATGGCGGCGGCGGGGCTTGCGGCGGCTGTGGCGGGGTGCGGTGGAGGCAAGAGGGGAGGCAGCTATATATATAGGGGGGAGGGGGTAGAAGCTTGGGGGAGGGGGCAAGCAACGACGGCGGCGGCCGGAGTCCGACTCGGGCACGGGCACACGGCGCGGGGAAGGCGGTCGCGGCGGCGGCTGGGCCTGGCTCGGCTGGGCTTCGACCCAGTCGGGTCGGGTCCTCTTTTTTTTTAATTAACGCCGCGCTACGAAAAAAACTCTAGAAAAAGAAATAAAAATCTAAAATTGCCAAAACAAAATTTCACCGTCTAAATAGAATATTTAGAACAAGATGAACATTTTCTTGGCACTAAAATGCATTTTTGAAAACATGCAATTTTTCCTAATTCAAATAAAACTCGTTTGATTTTTCTATTAAATCCTCCGTATTTCTTATTTTTGGGAGAGTCATTTTACTCCCTCTCTCATATATTTATGATAGAAATACTTGAAGATAAAATATATAAAATCAAATGATCTTATTTTCAAAATTTGAGAAACCTCAAATATGAAAATTTTGAAATCCCCAACTCTCTCCGAGGGTCCTTGAGTTGCTTAGGATTTTCTTGGATCACCAAAAGTAAGAAAATATGATATGCATGATGATCTAATGTATAACATTCCAAATTGAAAATTTGGGATGTTACAAACCTACCCCCCTTAAGGTGAATCTCGCCCTCGAGATTCGGGTTGGCTAGAAAATAGGTGAGGGTGGTCCTTCTGCGGGTCTTCCTCTCTTTCCCAGGTGGCTTCCTCCTCGGTGTGGTGACTCCACTGAACTTTGCAAAACTTAATAACCTTGCTGCGGGTGACTCGGCTGGCATAATCAAGAATCTTGACTGGTTTCTCTTCATAGGTCAAGTCGATGTCTAACTGAATAGCTTCCAATGGTACGGTATCCCTCAGCGGTATCTCGGTCATCTCTGCGTGGCATTTCTTCAACTGGAAAACATGAAATACGTCGTGAACTCCTGACAATCCTTCGGGCAGTTCCAACTTGTAGGCTACTTCTCCCATACGTTCAATAATCTTATAGGGTCCTACAAAACGGGGCCCTAGTTTTCCCTTAACTCCAAAGCGCTTAACTCCTCGAAGTGGAGATACTCGAAGATAAACTCTGTCTCCGACCTCGTAAACGATTTCCTTGCGTTTTGAATCTGCGTAGCTCTTCTGCCTGGACTGGGCTATCTTGAGTCTATCGCGAATCAACTTCACCTTCTGCTCCGATTCCTTGATCAAATCTGGCCCGAACAACTTGCGGTCTCCAACTTTGTCCCACGACAACGGAGTCCTACATCTCCTTCCGTATAACGCTTCGAAAGGGGCCATCTTCAAACTGCATTGATAACTGTTGTTGTAAGAAAATTCGGCATAAGGCAAATTGTCGTCCCAACTAGATCCATAATCTAGTGCACAGGCTCTCAGCATATCCTCCAAAATCTGATTGACTCTTTCAGTCTGTCCATCTGTCTGCGGGTGAAAAGCTGTGCTAAACTCTAGCCTGGTACCCAAAGTTTCATGTAACTGATTCTAGAACTTTGAGGTAAAGTGGGTTCCTCTATCTGATACGATGCTCCTCGGAACTCCATGCAGTCATACAATTCGGGTCATGTATATCTTTGCCAACTTTGCACTGGTATAAGTAGTCTTTACGAGGATGAAATGAGCTACCTTTGTTAAATGATCGACTACGACCCAAATCGAGTCATAGCCAGAACGAGTTCTGGGTAATCCCGTAATAAAATCCATACCTAGCTTATCCCACTTCCATTCGGGTATTGGCAATGGTTGTAACAATCCTGCCGGCTTGTGATGTTCTGCCTTCACTCTCTGACATACATCACAAACTGCTACATACTCCGCAATATTTTCTTCCTACCGGTCCACCAGAAAATGTCCTTCAAATCCAAATACATCTTAGTATTTCCTGGGTGAATCGAGTATGGTGAATCATGGGCCTCCTGTAGAATCAACTTCCTGATCTCCGAGTCATTAGGCACATAAATGCGGTCCTCAAACCATAAGGTGTCGTGTTCATCCTCACGAAATCCTTTAGCTTTTCCTTCGCTCATCCTCTCCTTTATAGAGGCAACCTCCTCGTCAGTTTTCTGAGCTTCTCTGATTTTATCCATCAGGGTAGACTGGATCTCTAGTGTTGCTAGGTAGCCTCTCGGAACTATCTCCAAACGTAGTTCTCGTAAGACCTCGGCTAACTCCTTTGGAAATTCCTCCGTCATTAGGGTATTGACATTGCTCTTACGGCTTAGCGCATCGGCTACTACGTTCGTCAGCTGAGACTAAACGACGAATTCGTTCGTTAGAACGAACGAACGGGGAAACGTTTACTAATTAACTAAACCAAAAAAAACTGAAAACCGATCTAATAAAACCGATCTAAATAAAAAACGACTAGGGTTCTAAAAGAAAAACCAGTGGTTTTCTACCGAAAACCGGCGGCGGCGGCTACCTCGTCGAAACGGCCGGCGGCGGCGGTGTAGGCGACGGCGGGCGGCGGGGCTTGCGGTGGTGGTGGCGGTGGGTGGCGGCGGCGGCGGCGTTCGCGGCAGTGGCGGCGACTGCAATGGCGGCGGCGTTCGCGGCGGCAGCGGCGTAGGCGATGGCGGCGGCGGGGCTTGCGGCGGCTGCGGCGGGGTGCGGTGGAGGCAAGAAGGGGGGGGCAGCTATATATATAGGGGGGAGGGGGTAGAAGCTTGGGGGAGGGGGCAAACAACGACGACGGCGGCCGGAGTCCGACGCGAGCACGGGCGCGCGGCGCGGGGAAGGCGGTCGCGGCGGCGGCTGGGCCTGGCTCGGCGGGTCGGGTCCTCTTTTTTTTTAATTAACGCCGGCGCTACGAAAAAAACTCTAGAAAAAGAAATAAAAATCTAAAATTGCCAAAACAAATTTTCACTGTCTAAATAGAATATTTAGAACAAGATGAACATTTTCTTGGCACTAAAATGCATTTTTGAAAACATGCAATTTTTCCTAATTCAAATAAAACTCCAAATAAAACTCGTTTGATTTTTCTATTAAATCCTCCGTATTTCTTATTTTTGGGAGTCATTTTACTCCCTCTCTCATATATTTATGATAGAAATACTTGAATATAAAATAAATATGAAAATTTTGAAATCCCCAACTCTCTCCGAGGGTCCTTGAGTTGCTTAGGATTTTCTTGGATCACCAAAAGCAAGAAAATATGATATGCATGATGATCTAATGTATAACAGTCCAAATTGATAATTTGGGATGTTACATTTAGTTTTCGGCCAGGGACCCATCCGTGAATATTTTATTTACAGATTAGTCCCTAAACTTGAAACGGCCACAGCTTATTAATCGTGGGTCCAAATTCAACGAAACCAACGCCCACGTCTTCGTTACGATCCCCTCTATCCAGTAAAACAACTTAAACATGTTTTTGAAAGTTTTAAAATTTGGATTCAACCAGATTTGACTTTGAACTTCGTCTGATCATAACTTGAGTTTTATAACTCCGATTTAGTTTATTCTTTTTGCAAATCGAAGCTCCTGACCTAAACTTTCTCATAAGACCATATTCATTCAATTTTGGTACTGTTAGAAATGGTTTTCTGTTATAAGAGTTATTTCATTGGTTTTAAAGTTTTCCGAAGCGTTTCCTCGTTCTTTCTGATCTTCTGAGTGATTGCTTATGTATGGTTACTATTGTTTGATTATGATAGATTGAACGGAGTGTGACGAGTAGATCTATCACGAGTTCCGAGTGGGAAGAATCTACATCGTCAGTGCAAGGCAAGTTCACACTTTGATCATACTTTCCAATACCCAGTTTTCATTACATTAGTTATATCCTCAAACACTTGCATGAGTAGGATTGGTTACATAATATGATGCTTTGTAGTTCATGAGGTAGGAACCTAATGACTTGAGATCAACCAAGGGGATATACGCTTTGTTATTTATTGCTTAGCCATGCTCGTGGACGTGGATTGGTTTGAGAGTTTCATGAAAGATGTGAGAGTGATATTTATTTAAGGGAAACTCTAAGGTGGAAATTTAATACACATCTGGGTGGATTGGTCGTGGTGCCCTGGAGCACCCAGTGGTTGCCGGGCACATGGAGAAACCAGTATTTGCCCTAGGGGGATCCCGGAGGAACCGTGTGATCACCCAATTGGAATGCCACCCAGGCTCAAAGGGATCATATGATATTTTCATGCCTAGAAACTTCCATGTGCAGCCACAAGCCATTATGGGCTCTTGCATAGTTGAGTATGTTGCGTGACCTCTTTCAGTTGTAGACTAGCAGATGTAGCGGATGTAGGTGTACGGGTCTACCAAGGGCAAAGAGTTAATGCTTCTGAAAGACTATGTCTCGGTCATCCGTTTCTCAAATACCATGCAGTGCGAGAAATTAAATGGAGGCGATCGAGTCTTGTGGGGAAAAGTGCACAAACCTCTGGAGAGTGTACAAACTATTCATGAGTAGCCGTGTCCCCGGATATGGACATCTTTGAGTATCTAGAAGTGGATTATTTGTTGATCTCAACACTCTATTTAATTAATTTGTTGGGTTAATCATGACTTTGGTAAATTGGGATTTGAGATGGAGGAACCATTCTCAATGTTCATGCTTAAATTCAACTGAGTAGTTAAATAAATGCATTCCTTTGTGGTTGGGGAAAATCAGCTTTATGCAAAAATAACCTTTCAACCTCCACCAGCCAAATACGCATGTAGTTGTAGACATTGTTTATCATTACAGCTACAGTGTGAATTTGCCAGTACATTCAATGTACTGACCTACATGGCTGAAACATCTCATGTTGTAGGAAATTATTCGACGAATAAGTGTTATGTTAGGGTTGCGCTGTCTACACTCAACTTTGCCGTTGGTGTTGATGGAACTTCACAACCATGTTACTTCCGCTGTGTTGATCGAGGTAATAGTATTTACGTTACTTTATACATGTGATTTACCTTTGTTATAAATCCTCGAGTATTGTGTGTGTCAGCATACCGATCCAGGGATGACACTTAAGCACAGAGACTTGATCCATTCGAGTCGGGTCGCTACAGGGAATATCAAGAATAACAAAGTCCGTTAAAATAGTAACGTTTGCAACCACAACAGGCACATCCTCACAAATACCGATAGGTATATCAGTTGATTTATCGGCTATTTGCAGAGATATTTCAGTAGGTGTCAACTTATTCAAATCAAGTCTGCGATATAAAGAGAGAGGCAAAACACTAACACCGGCCCCAAGACCACATAAAGCAGTTTTAACATAGTTTCTTTTAATGGAGCATGGTATAGTTGGTACTCCTGGATCTCCTAGTTTCTTTGGTATTCCACCTTTAGAAGTATAATTGGCAATCATGGTGGAAATTTCAACTTTCGGAATCTTTCTTTTATTTGTAACAATATCTTTCATATACTTAGCATAAGGATTTGTTTTAAGCATATCAGTCAAACGCATACGCAAAAAGATAGGTCTAATCATTTTAGCAAAGCGCTCAAAATCCTCATCCTCCTTTTTCTTGGATGGTTTATGAGGAAAAGGCATGGGTTTCTGAACCCATGGTTCTCTTTCTTTACCATGCTTCCTAGCAACGAAGTCTCTCTTATCATAACGTTGATTCTTTGATTGTGGGTTGTCAAGATCAACAGCAGGTTCAATCTCTACATCATCGTTATTGCTAGGTTGAGCATCAACATGAACATCATCATTATCATTTTCACTAGGTTCATGTTCATTACCAGATTGTGTTTCAGCATCCGAGATAGAAATGTCTTTGGGATTCTCAGGTGTATCAACAAAAGGTTCACTAGAAGCATGCACAGTCCTATCATTTTTATTTTTCTTCTTCTTAGAAGGACTAGGTGCATCTACATTAGTTTTATGAGAATCTTGCTCAACTCTCTTAGGGTGTCCCTTGATGACCCACAAGTGTAGGGGATCTATCGTAGTCCTTTCGATAAGTAAGAGTGTCGAACCCAATGAGGAGCGAAAGGAAATGATAGGCAACTTTCGGTAAGGTATTTTCTGCAAGCACTGAAATTATAGGTAACAAATAGTTTTGTGATAAGGTAATTGGTAGCAAGTGACAAAAGGTAAAAGTAAATAAGGTGCAGCAAGGTGTCCCAATCCTTTTTGTAGCAAAGGACAAGCCTGGACAAACTCTTATATAAAGGAAAGCGCTCCCCAGGACACATGGGAATTATCGTCAAGTTAGTTTTCATCACGATCATCTGATTCGCGTTCAGTACTTTGATAATTTGGTATGTGGGTGGACCGGTGCTTGGGTGCTGTCCTTACTTGGACAAGCCTCCCACTTATGACTAACCTCTAATGCAAGTATCCGCAACTACAAAAGAAGTGTTACGGTAAACCTAACTATAGCCTGAAACATATGGATCCAAATCAGCCCCTTACGAAGCAACGCATAAACTAGGGTTTAAGCTTCTGTCACTCTAGCAACCCATCATCTACTTATTACTTACCAATGCCTTCCTCTAGGCCCAAATAATGGTGAAGTGTCATGTAGTCGACGTTCACATGACACCACTAGAGGAGAGACAACATACATCTCATCAAAATATCGAACGAAGACCAAACTCACATGACTACTAATAGCAAGACTTCTCCCATGTCCTCAAGAACAAAAGTAACTACTCACAAGAAATAATATTGTTCATGATCAGAGGGGTATTAATATGCATAATGGATCTGAACATATGATCTTCCACTAGATAAACCAACTAGCATCAACTACAAGGAGTAATCATGTGACGCCACCGATTTGACCGTACACTAATCATGCACGTAAATGTGTACGACCAAGATCAGGGACTCACTGGAAGATATCACAACACAACTCTAGACACAATTTAAAATAATACAAGCTTTATATTACAAACCAGGGGCCTCGAGGGCTCGAATACATAAGCTCGAAACACAAGAGTCAGCGGAAGCAACAATATCTGAGTACAGACATAAGTTAAACAAGATGCCATAAGATGGCTAGCACAAAAGTAGCAACGATCGAAAAGGCATGGCCTCCTGCCTGGGACCTCCTAACTACTCCTCGAAGTCGAACTCCATGTAGAAACATCCTCGGGATCTTCTGGCTCCTGGACTCCATCAATCTGGTTGCATCATCCAAGAAGAAGGAACAATAGGGGGAAAAGGGGGAGCAAAGCAACCATGAGTACTCATCCAAAGTACTCGCAAGCAAGGATCTATTCTACATATGCAATGGTATCTATGTAAAAGGGGGGTAATATATGTGGACTAAACTGCAGAATGCCAAAATAAGAGGAGGATAGCTAATCCAATCGAAGACTACGCTTCTGGCCACCTCCATCTTGCAGTAGTAGAAGAGAGTAGATGGAATAGTAACAAGTATCAAAGCTTCTGGCAGCCTCCGTCTTGCAGCAGTAGAATAGAATAGATGGTAAGTTCACCAAGTAACATTGAATAGCATAATCCTACCCGGCGATCTTCCCCTCGTCGCCCTGTGCGAAAGTGATCACCGGGTTGTATCTGGAACTTGTCTGGGTGTGTTTTATTAAGTATCCAGTTCTAGCTCTCATGAGGTCAGAGTACAACTCCGGGTCGTCCTTTTACCGAGGGACCCAGCTATTCGAATAGATTAACTTCCCTGCAGGGGTGCACCACATAACCCAGCACGCTTGATCCCATTTGGCCGGACACACTTTCTTGGGTCATGCCCGGCCTCGGAAGATCAACACATCGCAGCCCTACCTAAGCACAATAGAGAGGTCAGCACGCCGGTCTAAACCCTAAGCGCACGGTGGTCTGGGCCCATCGCCCAATGCACAACTGCACATTGCGAGGGCGGCCGGTAAGCAGACTTAGCCTCTCCTAATAACATAGTAGGCTTTCCAGTCCAATCCGGCACGCGCCGTTAAGTCGCTGACGTCAAGAAGGCTTCGGTTGATACCACGACATCGAGTGCCCATAACTATTCCCACGCAGCTGGTTAGTGCGTATAGGGCAATGGCCAGACTCAGATTAAATACCAAGATCTCGATAAGCGTGTTATTATGAAATAACCACGGACAACGAGCAGGGCCAGGCCCACCTGTCTCCTAGGTGGTCGCAACCTGCCCTGTCGCTCCGCCACAAAGTAACCATCAAGGAGCTGTCGGGAACCCAGGCCCACCACTACCTGTGTGGAACCACCTGCCCCTTCAGCCCCCATATCCGAATCATCATCATGTGTATGTAATAGTAAAGTATATACCCGTGATCACCACTCGAGTGATCACGGCCCGATAGTATAGCATGGCAGACGGACAAGAATGTAGGGCCACTGATGGAATACTAGCATCCTATACTAAGCATTTAGGATTGCAGGTAAAGGTGTCAACAGTTATTGCAACAATGACTGGCTATGCATCAGAATAGGATTATTGAAAGCAGTAACATGCTACACTACTCCTAATGCAAGCAGTAGAGAGAAGAATAGGCGATATCAGGTTGATCAAGGGGGGGCTTGCCTGGTTACTCTGGCAAGAAGGACGGGTCGTCAACACCGTAGTCGTACTGGGTAGCAGCGGCGTCGGTCTCGAGGTCTACCGGAGAAGAAGAGGGGGGAAGAAACAGTAAATATGGCACACAAGGCATCACAAAACATAACATGGCAATAAGCGGTGCTAGGGGTGAGCTAACGCGGTAGGAGATGATACCGGCGAAGGGTGGAAACATCCAGGAAAGTATCCCCGGTGTTTCGCGTTTTCGGACAGATGTACCGGAGGGGGAAAGTTGCGTGTTCCATATGCTAGGTATGTGTGGCGGACGAACGGGCTGCGTATCCGGAACCCTCTCGTCGTTCTGAGCAACTTTCATGTAGAAAGTATTTCCATCTGAGCTACGGTTTATTTTATATGATTTTCTAAAGTTTTAAATCATTTTTTGAGTTTATTTAATTAATTTAATTCAACATTATCCTGAACAGTGCACGCTGATGTCAGCATGACATCAGCAGTCAACAGCGGAGTTGACTGGTAACTGACGTGTGGGTCCCGTTCGTCATTGACTGTTTAGTCTAATCAGGGTTTAATTAAGTTAACTAGTGATTAGGTTAACCTAATCTGGATTAATTAAGTTAATTAATTCTTTTCTTAATTAATTAATTAATATTTTAATTATTATTATTTATTATTATTTTTAATCTCTTTTAGAAAAACGTTCTGGGCAGCGGGCCCCGGCTGTCATAGGCACGGGGCCTTAACGGGGCGGGCGTTGCGGGCACCGGGCGCAGAGCGCACGCGCCCAGCCCGTTTGGGCGCTGCAGGCGCCGCGGGCGCCGCGGGGAGCAGCACACAGCGAGGGGCGGGGG
>LR738712.1:580778870-580849436 GCA_902687465.1 Secale cereale
CCGCGCGGGCCTGTAAGCGTCCGCGGTGGCGGCGCCGGTGGAGGGCCGCGCGCGCACGGGGCGCTGGGGGCGTCCGATGCCGTGAGCAAGAGAGGGAGGTTGGCCGCAGTTGGGCCGGCGGGCGAGCCAAGGGCTCCGGCGAGGGAAGCTGCTTCCCCAGGCGCGTGCGTAAGGGCAGGGCGCGGCCAGTGGTGGACGGCGGCGACAACGTCGTAGCAGGGAGGGGAGCGAGGCGGTCGAGAGCAGCGGCTCATGCGCGGGGTGCAGTCGAAGTGCGTCGGGCAGGGAGGAGAAGAGGGAAGCGGCGGCGGTGATCACTGGTGTTTGCAGCGGCACGGGGGCGGCGAGGCTCGACGGAGCCGGCTATGGAGAGATGAGGATGACGGGCGACGGTCTGGTGACGTGCCTTCGCAGAGGAGGACGGAGACGGTGGGGAAGGGCGATAGGGCGGCTCCGGTGAGGTCTGTGGAGCTCCGGGCGGCGGTGACGGGGCTGTGGTCGGCGACGAGCGTCGTGGACGGGAAACTGAGGTCGGGGAGGCGACGTGGGTGGCTCCGGCAACGGCGACGGGCTCTGGCGAGGTGGCCCAGCGTGGTGGCCATGGGGATCGGGGGCGGCGGTGATCCATTTCACATGATCCAGATCGGATCGGGGTAGGGCAAGGGAATCATGGGGGGAGTGGGTGCGTTAGGTTTCGGTGTGGGGGAGCAGGGGTTATGGGGTGCGGTTGGGCCGGCCTGACGGTCCAGAGGCCAACAGGGCCACGGCCCAACAGGAGGGGGGTTCTGTTTGTTCTCCCCTTTTTTTGTTTCTCCCTTTTATTTTCTTTTATTTGCTGTTTCTTTTACTTCTTTAATGGTTATAGTTTTATAAAATACACAAATGATCCCTAAGTTAGTATTACTATTTTTCCTACTGTTACATTAATTTGGGTACTCAATAAAATAGTTTAACCCTTTAAAAAATACTAAAAGGCATTTATTCAATTGGTTATGCTGTTGTTTCATCCACATTTGAGTATTTAAGCATCTTATAACAATGTGGTTTCGCCACCATAATCATCTACGATTTGTTTTCTACGATTCGAACATTCTAGATTTGAAAATTCTATTTTTTTATTGTTTGACTTTGATTCAAATTTGAATTTGGATCGCTTATGAACTAACACGAGATTAGCAATAGTAACCGTGGTGACGTGGCATCATTACCAGAGGGTTACTATAGCTTGATTACCCGGGCGTCACAAATCAACACTACTAGCAACCCACAGGTACCAATCTGAGGTTTGGGGTATAAAGATTGGATACAAGAGATGAACTAGGGTTTGAGAGGAGATGGTGCTGGTGAAGATGTTGATGAAGATAGCCCTCCCCAAGATGGGAGAGTTGTTGGTGATGATGGCGGTGACGATTTCCCCCTCCCGGAGGGAAGTATCCCCGGCAGAACAGCTCTGCCGAAGGCCTAGATTGGTTTCCGCCTCGGTTCCGCCTCGAGATGGCGGCGTCTGGTCCCGAAAGCCTCCTTATGATTTTGTCTAGGTCAAAATACCTCATATAGGAGAGGATGGGCATCGGGGGCCTTCCGGCTGGCCGACGAGGCAGGGGGCGCGCCCTGGGAAGGTGGGCGCGCCCCCACCCTCATGGGCAGCCGGTGGCCCCCCTTGTGGACTTCTTTCGCCATATTTTTTTATATTATCTGAAACGACATTCTGTTGAGTTTCAGGGCTTTTGGAGTTGTGCAGAATAGGTTTCCAGAGTTTGCTCCTTTTCCAGCCCAGAATTCCAGCTGCCGGCATTCTCCCTCTTCATGTAAACCTTGTAAAATAAGAGAGAAAAGGCATAAGTATTGTGACAAAACATGTAAGAACAGCCCATAATGCAATAAATATCAACATATAAGCATGATGTAAAATGGACGTATCAACTCCCCCAAGATTAGACCTCGTTTGTCCTCAAGCGAAAGCCGATATCGAAAAATATGTCCACAAGTTTAGAGATAGAGGTGTCGGTAAAAACAAAATACGGACATGAGGGCATCATGATCATTCTCATAACAGCAACTTATATAAATATAGTCATATGATTCTTATGCTAAAGTAACAAATCATCCACAATATCAAGTATGAATCATAAACTTCATTGGAAACTAACAAACTTTGATCTCGGTCATTGAAGCAATTGCAATTTATCGTAATATCGGAAAGAACCAATATAAGAGCTTTTCAGCAAGCCTACATACTCAACTATCATATAGTGTTTCACAATTGCTCACACTCACGCAATACTTATGTTTATGGAGTTTTAATCGGACATAGAGAAAGATAGGGGCTTATGGTGTTGCCTCCCAACCTTTTACCTCAAGGGTAATGTCAATAGTAATAGATCATGAAAACTTACATCCAAGTGGGTATATATGTCATGATCTTTCCAACACAATGTGCTTGCCAAAGGATAAAATGTAAAAAAGGAAAGGTGGATTTCACCTTGACACTTATAGGGCAAGAATAATAGATAGGCCCTCCGCAGAGGGAAGCAGAGGTTGTCATGTGTTTTTATGGTTGGATGCACAAAGTCTTAGCATAGAAGAACTTCACTTTATATTGCTACTTGTGATAAGGACCTTTATTATGCAGTCCGTCGCTTTTATTACTTCCATATCACAAGATCGTATAAAGTTAATTTCTCCCACACTAATAAATCATACATATTTTAGCGGATTTGCAACATGACAACTTACTTGGAAGGATCTTTCTCAATCCATAGGTACGTATGGTGGACTCTCATGGCAAAACTGGGTTTAAGGATATATGGAAGCACAAGTAGTATCTCTACTTAGTGCGAGGAGTTTTGGCTAGCATGAGGGGGAAAGGCAAGCTCAACATGTTGGATGATCCATGACAATATACTTTATTTCGGATATAAGAAGACATAAGCCATTATGTTGTCTTCCTTGTACAACATCAATTCTTTAGCATGTCATACTTTAATGAGTGCTCACAATCATAAAAGATGTCCAAGATAGTATATTTGTATGTGAAGCCTCTCTTCTTTTATTACTTCCTATAAATTGCAACGATGGCCAAAACTATGTTTGTCACCTCCCAACAACTTTTATTTATCATACTCTTGTATGTGAAGTCATTACTTCCCATAAGACCGATATGATCTCTTTGATACTCTTTATGTTTTCTTTCTTTTTATCATGACCCAAGTGAGGAAATCAAGCCCTTGACTCAACACTAATCTTTATTATATAGCTCACGGACTCGATTACAAAGGGTAAAGCTCACAAGGCAAAAGCTCACAACTAAATCATGCTAACTTTATTCTAATAGATCAAGATACCACCAAAAGGATCGAACTAAGTAAAGCGGTAAAGATAGGAGTGATGGTGATACGATATCGGGGTCACTCCCCCAAGCTTGGCAGCTGCCAAGGGAAGTGTCCATACCCATATGATTATGTCTCCTTCTTCGGGGGTGGTGATGATGGAGTTGTTGATGATGTAGGCTTCTTGTCCACCTTCCAAGGCATGGGTTCACCATCATAGAAGGATGATCGAGTCTCCGGGATAGTCAAATCTGCAGCCAAACTCATCTTCTTGAATCTATATTCATACTCACAGTTTTGGTTTTGCAGGTCATGGATCTGGGCTTGGAGGTGTTCGATCTTCTCTTGAAGATTGGAAATAGCTTCCCCAAAGATCCTTGAGTCCAGCTTGAGGTTGTTGGCGAGCTCCGAGATCATCATGTGGTTGGCGTTGAGTCCTCGTTCCACCATACCTTGGCAATTCAAAACTTGCCGCTCCATTGCTTCGAGTCTTGTCTCCACGCTGTCTGTCCTCCTCGGCCCCTCAACATCACGGATGTGCACAACCCCCTCATGCAACTCCATGGGTTTAGGGTGGTGCAGCACCTCCGCAAGGTAGGGGTTGATGGCCTTCTCGAAGAACTTGTCCTTGGGGGTGTTGGAGGACGCCATGATGATCTAGATCTATCAAAAACAGCAGCTTGAAACGAAAACATAGGATTTTTGCGTGATACAGATGTCAAAACCTTCGGGAGTATATATAATGAATTTTTACTGACTAAAAGGAGTAACCCACAAGAAAACGGAGTCCGGGGGACACACGGGGCGCCCACGAGGCAGGGGGCGCGCCCTCCACCCTCGTGGACGCCTCTTGTCTCTTTCGGACTGCGGTTTATTTTTCTATTTTTCTAAATATTCCAAAACGGAGAAAAGTTGCCTTTAGGACTGTTTTGGAGTCGGTTTACTTACCGTATCACACACCTCTTCCTTTTCGGAGGCTGAAACATTTTGCAAAGTGTCCCTTATGTATTCCTCCGGGGTTACGGTTTCAATAACATTAGCTTCAACATTTATAGGATTACCTGAGATATAATGTTTGATTCTTTGACCATTCACCACCTTTGGATTTGTGCCTTCGAAGTTGTTGATTTTTATAGCACCGTAATGATAGACCTCCTCGATAACGTAAGGTCCTTCCCACTTGGAGAGAAGTTTTCCTGCAAAAAATCTTAAACGGGAGTTGTATAGCAAGACATAATCACCTACGTAAAACTCACGCTTTTGTATCCTTTTGTCATGACATCTTTTAACTTTTTGTTTAAACAGTTTGGCATTCTCATAGGCCTGGGTTCTCCATTCATCGAGACAACTAATATCTAATAACCTCTTCTCACCGGCAAGTTTGAAATCATAATTGAGCTCCTTAATAGCCCAATATGCCTTATGTTCTAGCTCAAGAGGTAAGTGACAAGCTTTTCCATATACCATCTTATATGGAGACATACCCATAGGATTTTTGTATGCAGTTCTATAGGCCCATAATGCATCATCAAGTTTCTTGGACCAATTCTTCCTAGACCTATTAACTGTATTTTGCAAGATTAGTTTAAACTCCCTATTACTTAGTTCAACTTGACCACTAGTTTGTGGGTGATAGGGTGATGCAATTCTATGGTTGACTTCATACTTAGCAAGCATCTTACGGAAAGCACCATGAATAAAGTGTGAACCACCATCAGTCATTAGATACCTAGGGACTCTAAACCTCAGAAATATAAATTCTTTAAGCATCTTAATAGAGGTGTTATGATCAGCACTACTAGTTGGAATAGCTTCTACCCACTTAGTAACGTAATCAACAACAACTAAAATATGTGTGTACCCATTAGGGGTAGGAAAAGGTCCCATATAATCAAAGCCCCAAACATTAAATGGTTCAATAACAAGTGAATAATTCATAGGCAGTTCTTGACGTCTACTAATATTACCAATCATTTGACATTCATCACAAGATAAGACAAACTTACGGGCATCCTTGAAGAGAGTAGGCCAATAAAAACCGGATGGCAATACCTTGTGTGCAGTTCTGTCTCCCGCATGGTGTCCTCCATAAGCTTCGGAGTGGCACTTGCATAGGATTTGTTCATGTTCATGTTCAGGTACACAACGTCTAATAATACCATCCACTCCTTCTTTATAAAGATGTGGGTCATCCCAGAAGTAATGCCTCAAATCATAGAAGAACTTTTTCTTTTGCTGGTATGTGAAGCTAGGAGGTATAAACTTAGCAACGATATAATTAGCATAATCAGCATACCATGGAGTAGTACGAGAAGTATTTATGACAGCTAGTTGTTCATCAGGAAAGCTATCATCAATAGGTTGTGGGTCATCAAGTATATTTTCTAACCTAGACAAGTTATCTGCAACGGGGTTCTCAGCTCCCTTTCTATCAATAATATGCAAGTCAAATTCTTGCAGCAAGAGAACCCATCTAATAAGTCTAGGTTTAGCATCTTTCTTTTCCATGAGGTATTTGATAGCAGCATGATCAGTGTGAATAGTTACTTTAGAATCAACGATATAGGGTCTAAACTTATCACAAGCAAACACAACTGCTAAAAATTCTTTCTCAGTGGTAGCATAATTTCTTTGGGCACTATCTAGACTTTTACTAGCATATTGGATAACATTAAATTTCTTATCAATTCTTTTCCCTAAAACAGCTCCTACAACATAATCACTAGCATCGCACATAATTTCAAAGGGTAAATTCCAGTCAGGAGGCTAGACAACAGGCGCAGAGATCAATGCTTTCTTAGGTATTTCAAATGCTTCTAGACAATCATCATCAAAGACAAAAGGAATATCTTTTTGTAAGAGATTAGTCAGAGGCCTGGAGATTTTGGAGAAGTCCTTTATGAACCTCCTATAAAACTCGGCATGACCAAGGAAACTTTGTATACCTTTGATGTCCTTAGGGCATGGCATCTTTTCAATAGCATCAACTTTAGCTTTATCAACTTCAATACCTCTTTCAGAAATTTTATGTCCCAAGATGATGCCTTCATTATCCATAAAGTGGCACTTCTCCCAATTCAAGACAAGATTAGTGTCTTCACATCTCTGCAAAACTCGATCAAGGTTGCTTAAGCAATCATCAAAAGAAGTTCCGTAAACGGAGAAATCATCCATGAAAACCTCAACAATCTTTTCACAAAAATCTGATAATATAGCCATCATGCATCTTTGAAGGGTAGCAGGTGCATTACATAAACCAAAAGGGATACGTCTACAAGCAAAGGTACCGAAAGGACAAGTAAACGTGGTCTTCTCTTGATCCCCTTTTGACACAGGTATTTGAGAGAAACCAGAATAACCATCTAGGAAGCAGAAATGAGTATTTTTGGATAAGCTTTCTAGCATTTGATCAATAAATGTCAAGGGGTAATGATCTTTCTTAGTAGCTTTATTTAACTTACGGAAATCAATTACCATCCTATAACCCGTAACTATTCTTTGCGGGATCATTTCATCTTTATCATTAGGAACGACAGTCATACCTCCTTTCTTAGGAACACAATGGACAGGACTTACCCACTGGCTATCAGCAACTGGATAGATAATACCTACCTCTAGAAGCTTTAGAATTTCATTCCTTACCACTTCTTTCATCTTAGGATTTAACCGTCGCTGATGATCAATAACCGGTTTAGCATTTTCTTCCAATTTTATCTTGTGTTGGCATATAGTGGGACTAATGCCCTTAAGATCATCCAGAATATATCCAATAGCGGCACGGTGCTTCTTTAGAGCTTTCAATAATTTTTCTTCTTCCTGCTCTGAAAGGTTAGCACTAATAATAACACGATATATCTTCTTTTCATCAAGATAAACATACTTAAGATTGTCAGGTAAAGGTTTAAGTTCAAACACGGGATCACCCTTGGGTGGAGGAGGATCCCCTAGGATTTCAACACGCAAGTTGTTTTTCAATACAGGTCCTTGTGTAAGGAATATTTCATCTATTTCCCTTCTCTCATTCATATGCACATCATTTTCGTGGTCTAGCAAGTATTGTTCTAAAGGATCATTAGGTGGCACGGCAATAGAAGCAAGACCAATAATTTCATCCTTACTAGGTGGTGCCATTTCAAGGGGTTGTCTACGGAATTTAGCAAAGTTAAAATCATGAGACATATCACCTAATCCAACCGTGACAATATCTTTCACGCAGTCTATCTTGGCATTAACAGTATTCAAGAAGGGTCTACCAAATATAATGGGATAGAATGCATCTTGTGGGGAACTAAGAACAAGAAAATCAGCAGGGTATTTGACCTTTCCACACAAGACTTCAATATCTCTAACAATCCCAACTGGTGAAATAGTGTCTCTATTGGCAAGCTTAATAGTAACATCAATCCCTTCTAGCTCGATAGGTGCAACATTGTGCATAATTTTGTTATATAAATCAAGGGGGATAATACTCGCACTAGCACCTACGTCGCATAAACCATGATAGCAATGATCTCCTATCTTAACAGAGATAACAGGCAAGCCTATAACAGGTTTATGTTTATTCCTAGCATTGGGTTTGGCTATTCTAGCAGACTCTTCTTGGAGGTAAATAACATGTCCATCTAAATCTTCTACCAAGAGGTCCTTCACCATAGCAAGACTAGGTTCAACTTTAATTTGCTCAGAGGGTGTAGGTGTCCTAGTATTACTCTTACGAACTACAGTTGAAGCTTGAGCATGATCCTTTATCCTAACAGGGAAAGGTGGTTTCTCAATATAAGCGGTAGGTATAATAGGATCAACATTATAAGTGATAGTCTTTTCTTAAACTTTAATAGGTTCAACTACTTTTACTTCAATAGGGGGATGGTATTTAAACCACTTCTCCTTGGGGAGATCAACATGAGTAGCAAAAGATTCACAGAAAGAAGCTACTATCTCAGAGTCAAGTCCATATTTAATGCTAAACTCACGGAAAACATCGGTATCCATAAAAGATTTAACACAATCAAACTTAGGGGTCATACCTGACTCCTTACCATCGTCGAGAATCCAATCTTCAGAGTTGCGTTTAATTCTTTCCAATAAATCCCATTTGAAGTCAATAGTCTTCATCATATAAGAGCCAGAACAAGAAGTATCGAGCATGGAGCGATTATTATGAGAAAGCCGAGCATAAAAATTTTGAATGATCATTTCTCTTGAGAGCTCATGATTGGGGCATGAATATAACATTGGCTTAAGCCTCCCCCAAGCTTGAGAGATGCTTTCTCCTTCGCGAGGCTAGAAATTATAAATATAATTATGATCACGATGAACCTGGTGCATAGGGTAGAACTTCCGATGAAACTCCAGCTTCAGACGATTATAGTTCCATGATCCCATATCATCAAATAGCCTAAACCATGTCAATGCATCTCCCTTCAAAGATAAAGGGAAGACCTTCTTCTTGATAACATCCTCGGGCATACCTGCAAGCTTAAACAATCCACAAACTTCATCCACATAGATTAGGTGTAAGTCGGGATGGAGTGTTCCGTCTCCTGTAAAGGGATTTTCAAGCAGTTTCTCTATCATACCCGAAGGAATCTCAAAGCAAACATTTTCAATAGGTGCAGTAGGTTGAGGAGCAACTCCTTGCTCTTCTGATCGGGGTGAAGATACCCCGAACAAGCCCCTCAAAGGATTTTGAGCCAGAGTAACAAGTGACAATAAATTTCAGCACACTATATATTTTTTTCCTTACCAAAGGCGCTTCACTCCCCGGCAACGGCGCCAAAAAAGATTCTTGATCACCCACAAGTGTAGGGGATCTATCGTAGTCCTTCCAATAAGTAAGACTTTCGAACCCAACGAGGAGCAGAAGGAAATGATAGGCAGTTCTCGGTAAGGTATTTTCTGCAAGCACTGAAATTATAGGTAACAGATAGTTTTGTGATAAGGTAATTGGTAGCAAGTGACAAAAGGTAAAAGTAAATAAGGTGCAGCAAGGTGGCCCAATCCTTTTTGTAGCAAAGGACAAGCCTGGACAAACTCTTATATAAAGGAAAGCGCTCCCGAGGACACATGGGAATTATCGTCAAGCTAGTTTTCATCACGATCATCTGACTAGCGTTTGGTACTTTGATAATTTGGTGTGTGGGTGGACCGGTGCTTGGGTGCTGTCCTTACTTGGACAAGCCTCCCACTTATGATTAACCTCTAATGCAGGCATCCGCAACTACAAAAGAAGTATTAAGGTAAACCTAACCATAGCCTGAAACATATGGATCCAAATCAGCCCCTTACGGAGCAACGCATAAACTAGGGTTTAAGCTTCTGTCACTCTAGCAACCCATCATCTACTTATTACTTCCCAATGCCTTCCTCTAGGCCCAAATAATGGTGAAGTGTCATGTAGTCGACGTTCACATGACACCACTAGAGGAGAGACAACATACATCTCATCAAAATATCGAACGAAGAACAAACTCACATGACTACTAATAGCAGGACTTCTCCCATGTCCTCAGGAACAAAAGTAACTACTCACAAGACATAATATTGTTCATGACCAGAGGGGTATTAATATGCATAATGGATCTGAACATATGATCTTCCACCAAATAAACCAACTAGCATCAACTACAAGGAGTTATCAACACTACTAGCAACCGGCAGGTACCAATCTGAGGTTTGGGTAGAAAGATTGGATACAAGAGATGAACTAGGGTTTGAGAGGAGATGGTGTTGGTGAAGATGTTGATGAAGATAGCCCTCCCCAAGATGGGAGAGTTGTTGGTGATGACGGCAGTGACGATTTCCCCCTCCCGGAGGGAAGTATCCCCGGTAGAACAGCTCTGCCGGAGCCCTAGATTGGTTTCCGCCTCGGTTCCGCCTCGAGACGGTGGTGTCTGGTCCCGTAAGCCTCCTTATGATTTTTTCTAGGTCAAAACACCTCATATAGGAGAAGATGGGCATCGCGGGCCTTTCGGCTGGCCCACGAGGCAGGGGGCGCCCCCCCACCCTCGTGGGCAGCCGGTGGTCCCCATCGTGCACTTCTTTTGCCAGATATTTTTTATATTTTCTGAAACGACGTTCTGTTGAGTTTCAGGGCTTTTGGAGTTGTGGAGAATAGGTTTCCAGAGTTTGCTCCTTTTCCAGCCCAGAATTCCAGCTGCCGGCATTCTCCCTCTTCATGTAAACCTTGTAAAATAAGAGAGAAAAGGCATAAGTATTCTGACAAAACATGTAAGAACAGCCCATAATGCAATAAATATCAACATATATGCATGATGTAAAATGGACGTATCAGCCCTCAGGATACAAAGGTTCCTGAGTCATTTTACCCGCTCTAGTCATAACTCTAACAGCGTTATCATTTTTCTTATTATTTAATTCGCTGAGCAAATCATTTTTTGCTTTAAGCACTTGTTCTACTTGGGTGGTAACCATAAAAGCATGTTTACTAATATGTTTAAGGTCACCTTTAACTGTAGACATATAATCACTCAAATGTTCAACCATATAAGCATTACGTTTCAATTGTCTACCAACATAAGCATAGAAGTTTTCTTATTTAACAATAAAATTATCAAACTCATCCAAGCATTCGCTAGCAGACTTATTATGAGGGATATCACCTTCATCAAATCTATAGAGAGAATTTACCTCTACTACGTGTGTCGAGTTATTAAGACCATGTATTTCTTCAATAGGTGGTAAAATTCTAACATCTTCAGCTTTATTACCCTTTTCTTTCATAGATTTATTTGCCTCTTGCATATCTTTAGGACTGAGAAATAGAATACCCCTTTTCTTCGGAGTTGGCTTTGGAGTTGGTTGAGGAAGTGTCCAATCATTATCATTACTCAATATTTTATTCAATAGCAATTCAGGTTGCTCAACAGTTCTTTCCCTGAAAACACAACCAGCACAACTATTCAGGTGGTCTCTGGTAGCATTGGTTAGTCCATTATAAAAGATGTCAAGTATTTCATTTTTCTTGAGAGGGTGATCAGGAAAAGCATTAAGTAATCGAAGAAGCCTCCCCAAGCTTATGGGAGACTCTCTTCTTAAATTTGCACAAAATTGTATATTTCCCTTAAGGCAGCTTGTTTCTTATGAGCAGGGAAATATTTAGCAGAGAAGTAATAAATCATATCCCGGGGACTACGCACACAACCAGGAGCAAGAGAATTAAACCATGTTTTAGCATCACCCTTTAATGAGAACGGAAATAACTTAAGGATATAGTAGCAATGATTTTTTTTCCTCATGAGTGAATAGGGTGGCTATATCATTCAATTTAGTAAGGTGTGCCAGAACAGTTTCAGATTCATAGCCATAAAAAGGATCAAATTCAACCAAAGTAATTAACTCGGGATCGACAGAGAAATCATAGTCCTTATCAGAAATACGGATAGGTGAAGTAGCAAAAATAGGGTCATATTTCATTCTAGCATTCAAAGTCTTTTCTTTCAGCTTAGCTAACAATTTCTTAAGACATATCTATCTTTGCAAGCAAAAAGTTCTCTAGCAGTTTCTTCATCCATAACATAGCCCTTACGCACATCACGCAATTCATATCTAGGGGGGAATCTTCATCATCACTTTCATCAATATTATCAGTTTCAATAATTTCATTCTCTCTAACCCTAACAAGTTGTTCATCAAGAAATTCACCTAATGGCACATTATTATCAAGCATAGAAGTAGTTTCATCATGAGTATCCTGTATAGAAAAAGTGGCATCATCAACAACATGCGACATATCAGAATTAATAGCAGGAGTAGGTGTCGCAAGTTTACTTAAAACAGAAGGAGAAGCAAGTACAGAGCTAGATGGCAGTTCCTTACCTCCCCTCGTAGTTGAGGGAAAAATCTTAGTTCTTTCATCTTTCAAGTTCTTCATAGTGATCAACAGATCAATAGAGCTATGGTCCCCGGCAACGGCGCCAAAAAATGTCTTGATAACCCACAAGTATAGGGGATCGCAACAATTTTTGAGGGTAGAGTATTCAACCCAAATTTATTGATTCGGCACAAGGGGAGCCAAAGAATATTCTCAAGTATTAGTAGTTGAGTTTTCAATTCAACCACAACTAAAAGACTTAATATCTGCAGCAAAGTATTTAGTAGCAAAGTAGTATGGAAGTAACAGTAACGGTGGCAAAAGTAACAGTAGTAGTTTTTGTAGCAATCGTAGCAGTGGCAACAAAAGTAACTAAGCAAAGATGAATATGTGAAAAGCTCGTAGGAAATGGATCAATGATGGATAATTATGTCGGATGTGATTGCTCATGCAACGGTTATAACATAGGGCGATACAAAACTAGCTCCAGTTCATCAATGTAATGTAGGCATGTATTCCGAATATAGGCATATGAGCTTATGGAAAAGAACTTGCATGACATCTTTTGTCCTACCCTCCCGTGGCAGCGGGGTCCTATTTCAAACCAAGGGATATTAAGTCCTCCTTTTAATAGAGTACCGAACCAAAGCATTAACACTTAGTGAATACATGAACTCCTCAAACTACGGTCATCACCCGGACTATTTCCGATTATTGTCACTTCGGGGTTGCCGGATCATAACACATAGTAGGTGACTATAGAATTGCAAGATAGGATCTAGAACTCACATATATTCATGAAAACATAATAGGTTCAGATCTGAAATCATGGTACTCGGGCCCTAGTGACAAGCATTAAGCATACCAAAGTCATAGCAACATCAATCTTAGAACATAATGGATACTAGGAATCAAACCCTAACATAACTAACTCGATTACATCATAAATCATATCCAATCCAGCATCGTCCAACAAGCCTACGATGGGATTACTCATGCACAGCGGTGAGCATCATGAAATTGGTGATGGAGGATGGTTGATGATGACGATGGCGACGGATCCCCCTCTCCGAGCCCCGAACGGACTCCAGATCAGCCCTCCCAAAGAAGATTAGGGTTAGGCGGCGGCTCCGTATCGTAAAACACGATGAATCCTTCTCTCTGATTTTTTTCTCCCTGAACGTGAATATACAGAGTTGGAGTTGAGGTCGGTGTAGTCCCAGGGGGGCCACGAGGCAGGGGGCGCGCCTAGGGGGGTAGGCGTGCCCTGCACCCTCGTGGACAGGGTGTGGGCCCCCTGATGCGGATTTTTCCGCCAATATTTTTTTTTTCCAAAACGCGTCTCCGTGGATTTTTAGATCATCCCGAGAACTTTTATTTATGCACAAAACTAACACCATGGCAGTTCTGCTGAAAACAGCGTCAGTCCGGGTTAGTTCCATTCAAATCATGCAAGTTAGAGTCCAAAACAAGGGCAAAAGTGTTTGGAAAAGTAGATACGTTGGAGACGTATCAAATACTCATCGAACATCATACATCGGTATGTATTATTTCCAATAAGTCATTAGCTCGCTCCAATGTTCTGGAGAATGGAGTTGTAGTCATCATGCCCATGAGGTATGGTTTGCAAGTATCAAATGATTCATAATCAAGTGATTCCAAAAGTCCATCCGCATGGAGTTTCTTCATGTGCTTTACACCAATATGACCTAAATGGCAGTGCCACAAGTATGTTCCACTATCATTATCAACTTTGCATCTTTTGGCATCAATATTATGAATATTTCTATCACTACGATCGATATTCAACAAGAATAGATATTTCATCAAAGGTGCTTGACCATAAGAGATGTTACTCATATAAATAGAACAACCATTATTCTCTGACTTAAATGAATAACCATATCGCAATAAACAAGATCCATATATAATGTTGATGCTCAACGCTGGCACCAAAAAACAATTATTGAGGTCTAAAACTAATCCCTAAGGTAGATGTAGAGATAGCGTGCCAACGACGATCACATCAACCCTGGAACCATTCCCGACGCGCATCGTTACCTCGTCCTTAGCCAAACCTCGTTTATTTTGCAGCTCCTGTTTCGAGATACATATATGAGCAACCGAAACAGTATCAAATACCCAGGCGCTACTATGAGCTTAGTAAGGTACACACCAATAACATGTATATCAAATATACCTTTGTTCACTTTGCCATCCTTCTTATTTGCCAAGTATTTGGGACAATTCCGCTTCTAGTGACCATTTCCCTAGCACTAGAAGCACTCAGTTTCAGGCTTGGGTCCAACTTTGGGCTTCTTTCCAGGAGTGGCAACTCGCTTGTCATTCTAATTGAAGTTCCCTTTCTTTCCCTTGCCCTTTTTCTTGAAACTAGTGGTCTTGTTAACCATCAACACTTAATGCTCCTTCTTGATTTCTACTTCCGCCGATTTTAGCATCGCGAAGAGCTCAGGAATCATATTTGTTATCCCTTGCATATTATAGTTCATCACAAAGCCTTTGTCGCTTGGTGGCAGTGATTGAAGAACTCTATAAATAACATACTCATTTGGGAGCTCAATTCCCAGCTGAGTCAAGTGGTTGTGGTACCCAGACATTCTTATTATGTGTTCACTGACAAAAATGTTCTCCTCCATCTTACAACTGAAGAACTTGTTGGAGACTTCATATCTCTCATCCCGGATATTTGCTTGAAATATTAACTTCAGCTCTTGGAACATCTCATATGCTCTGTGGAGTTCAAAACGCTTTTGATGCCCCGGTTCTAAGCCGTAAATCATGGCACACTGAACTATCGAATAGTCATGAGATCAAGCTTGCCAGACGTTCATAACATCTGCATCAGTTCCCGGAGCAGGTCCATCACCGAGTGGTGCACCAAGGACATAATTCTTTTGTGCAGCAATGAGGATAATTCTCAAGTTACGGACCCAGTCTGTGTAGTTGCTACCATCATCTTTTAACTTAGCTTTCTCTAGGAACGCAGTAAAATTCAAAGGAACGGTAGCACGGCCATTGATCTACAACATTGATATGAAAAAACTATTAAGACTAAATTCATTATAAATTTAAATTCAATTAATAAAATTACTAAGAACTCCCACTTAAATCCACATCCCTCAAGTTGTCTAAGTGATACATGATCCAAATCAACTAAACCATATCCGATCATCACGTGAGATGGAGTAGTTTTCAATGGTGAACATCTACATATTGATCATATCTACTATATGGCTCATGTTCGACCTTTAGGTATTTAGTGTTCTGAGACCATGTCTGTACATGCTAGGCTCGTCAAGTTTAACCCAAGTATTCCATGTGTGTAAGACTGGTTTACACCCATTGTATGTGAACGTAGAGTCTATCACACCGGATCATCACGACGTGTCTCGAAACGACGAACCGTAGCAATGGTGCATACTTAGGGAGGACACTTTTTATCTTGAAATTAAGCGAAGGGATCATCTTATAATGCTACCGTCAATTTAATCAAAATAAGATGCATAAAAGATAAACATCACACACAATCATAAATATGTGACATTACATGGACATCATTATCTTGTGCTTTTGATCTCCATCTCCAAAGCAACAACATAATCTCCATCGTCACCGGCTCGACACCTTGATCCCCATCATCGCATCGGGGTCGTCTCGCCAGCTATTGCTTCTATAACTATTGGTAACTCATAGCGATAAAGTAAAGCAATTGCATGGCGCTTGCATTTCATACAATAATTAAGAGACAACCCTACGGCTCCTACCGGTTGTCGATATTACAAAACATGATCATCTCATACAACAACGTATATCACATTATGTCTTGACCATATCACATCACAACATGCCCTGCAAAAACAAGTTAGATGTTCTCTACTTTGTTGTTGCAAGTTTTATGTGGCTACTATGGGCTTCTAGTAAGAACCGTTCTTACCTACGCAAAAACCACAACAGTGATTATCAAGTTTGTTGTTTTAACCTTCTTCAAGGGCCGTCCGTAGTCAAATTCGATTCAACGAGAAACAAACACTCGCCAGCCACCTTTATGCAAAACAAGTTGCATGTCTGCCGGTGGAACCAGTCTCATGTACGTGGACATGTAAGGTTGGTCTGGGCCGCTTCATCCCACAATGCCACCGAATCAAAATAATATGTTGGTGTCAAGCAGTATGAACATCACCGCCCACAACTCCTTTGTGTTCTACTCGTGCATATCATCTACGCATAGACCTGGCTCTGCTACCACTGTTGGGGAATGTTGCATGGAAACCAAACAAAAATCTACGCAGACACAAGATCTATCCATGGAGATGCATAGCTACGAGAGGGGATAATATGTCTACGTACCCTCGTAGACTGTAAAGCAGAAGCGTTTTAACAACGCAGTTGATGGAGTCGAATGGCTTGTGATCCAACCGATCAAGTACCGAACGTACGACACCTCCGCGTTCAGCACACGTTCATCTCAATGACGTCCTTGCCTTCTTGGCCCGGCAAGATGGGTGGAGTAGCAGATGAGTTCCGGCAGCACGACGGCGTGGTGACGGTAATGGTGAACTCGTTCCCGCGGGGCTTCGCCATGCAGTGTGCAAAACTAGATGGAGGACTAAAATGTGGAGAGGGGCGCCACACACGGCTAAGAGATTGTCGTGGGTTGTGTGGCGCCCCCTCCCTCTCATATATATATAGGTGGGGGAGGGGAGGCATCCTTGGGTGCACCCCAAGGTGGCCGGCCAGCCCCCTTGGGCGGCCGCCCTTTGGCGCCCCCTTCCTTGTTTGCCCTAATACGTCTCCCTTCTATCTACTTTTCCTAACGCTTTTCCTCTTGTTTTGGACTCTAATTTGCATGATTTGAATGAAACTAGCCTAGACTAACGCTGTTTTCGGCAGAACTACCATGGTGTTGTTTTTGTGCAAAAAGAAAGTTCTCGGAATGGAACAAAACTTTTTGGAGATTTATTTTAGAATAAAAGAAAAATATTGGAGCCAAGAACCACCGGAAGGGGCCCCAGGGTGAGCACAACCCACCAGGGCACCCCTCCTCCAGCCGTACCCAGGTGGGTTGTGCCCACCAGGTGGCCCCGCTAACCCTGACTCCGACTCCTTAAATACCTAAATTTGGAGAGGAAAATGGGGGAGGAAGAATTATCTTGTTTCACGATACAAAGCCGCCGCCACCTCCTGTTATTCATCAGGAGGCCAGATCTGGAGTCTGTTTAGGGCTCCGGAGGGGGGAATCTTCGCTCTTCATAATCACCAACTGTCGTGGTTTTGTCACGGTAGATGTCCTAGCAGAAGGACTTACTCGTGAGGCCATCGCTACGTGTTAGCTTAAAGGGGTTAAAGCGGACAAGGACACAGGGATTTTATACTAGTGTGGCCCCTTCGATGAAGGTAAAATCCTACGTCTAGTTTGATGTAATATTGCTAGGGTTTCGATGACCAGGGAGCGAATCCGCTTTGCCTGTGTCTCGAACTGTTGTTCTCTGCCTTGAACCATCGCCGGGTCGTCCCTTTATATACGAGGTGACGCCCGGTCCGGTTTACAGAATCCCGCGGCCGGCTCATAAAACGTGTCCGGCTCGGTTTCTATCCTTCCTATCTTACATCACAAGTTACACATCATATGGCGGTTTACAAATCATGGGCCCTAACGCCTCTTGGGCCTTAAGCTTCTTGGACTAAAGCGCCTTCCTCCATGTTCGGCTGGGCTCCAGTAGAAATAATCTCCATAGGCATAAACCGGCCCCTCCTGGGCGGTTTATACCTAGTAATAATATCCTTGACATTAGGCCCAAGATTGATTAGAACCTGTTCATGTCAGTCTTCAATGTCTTGTAAAGATTTTCCCTTCCACGGCTTCAAGTGCTTCATAAACCGGCGTGACGTCATCTTCTCAGATCGTATTAAACTGTCGTGACGTCATTTGCCCACTCACACTTGTATCTGATTTTTTATCTTTCATTCATTAAATGCTCCGGAGATCGAGGCAACAGTATCTTGCCATATCCGCCTTTTTGGCTCCTTGATTCCCGCGCCTGCCGTTTCATTTTCTGGCTTATAAATAGGGCAGGGGGTATCTCCTTTTCCCCTCTAGCTCCCTTGCCTTCTCCTTCCTCGCGCATGTTCATACCCGAGCTCCGCCGCCGCCGTCAAGCTCCGCGTCTTCATCAAGCTCGGCCGCTGCATCAACCTGACTGGACCAGAGAACTCCGGCGTGCCTCCGCATTCGCTTGCTCCGGTAAGTTTCCTTCTTATCCTGCCCCTAGATCTTGTTAGGGTTTCTCCTTCATACGAGCTTGCGGGTAGGCACTGTTCTTCCTAGTTCTTCGTCATAGCCTGATAGTTTTAGCGCAGATCTGAATCTCCTATTTGATAGCTGTAGGAGTGACTCCGTTTCTTCATCGTGCCTTTATCTTTCCCAATGTTACTAGTTTAGATTGCATCTGCTAGAACATATGTTTAATATAACCTGAATATCTCTGAATTTCCAGCATGATGTAGATCCGTATTTTCATTAATGTCTGTGCGAAAACTGTTTCTTCACAACTTCATATATGTATCTTGTATACTCTTGTTGGCGGTTTAACTTTCTCACACACTGTAATCCGGTAGATGCCATTGTTTTTTAGCTGTCTCCAGATATCTTATCTTAATCCGGTAGATACCATTAGGCCCCTGCCTAAACAGCCGTTAAATAATTACCTTTCTAGATGTTGCCGGTTTAGCTTGCTCTAGATCATAAACCGGCTCTTCATTATGTTTTCAGACTTCTTTTCAAAAATGGCCACTCAAGCCAAGCAGTTTACCTCCTGCAACTGGGTTCGATCCCGGGTTACTGAGGAGGACTTAGAGCAACTGGCCGAAATTGGCGCTTTAGGCCCAAAAGATGTCCTTCACTGGAGGGTCCCCGGATGAGAGTGTCCTCCGGAAGCCAAAGAGGGAGAAGTTGTCATTTTTCTTCATCACTTAGCCCGGGGATTCAATCATCCCGGGTCAAAATTCTTCTGCGATGTGCTAGCCAATTTCCAACTTCGTCCGCAAGATATTGGTCCCAACTCTGTTTCAAATATTTGCAACTTCCAAGTTTTTTGTGAAGCTTATCTGCAAGAGGAGCCATCAGTTGAATTGTTTCGGGATTTCTTTCACTTGAACCGCCACACTGCATTTCACGACGGTCCAAATACTCAGCTCGGCGGGATGTCTATTCAGAAAAGGAAAGATGTTAGTTTTCCTCACGCCAGTCTCCATAGCCATCCAAAGGACTGGAATCAGACTTGGTTCTACTGCTTAGATACTTCCCCGGAAGATGAGAATCCATTGTTGGGTTATCGCTCCCATCGTCTTTCGGAGAACCACCCCTTTCCACAGCGGCTAAGTGCCCAGGAACAAGCTCGTTATGCTCCTCAGCTCTCAAAGCTCAGGGCCTTTACGGCTAATGGTCTGACAGGGGTTGACTTTGTCCGCTGCTGGATTTTCTGGAGTATTCTCCCGCTAAGCCAGCGTTCCGGTTTAATGTGTGAGTATAATGGGAATCCAAAAGATCATTTGCGCCACACAGAAGCGGTGTTATCAGAAAACGAGATCAATGAATCCGTCAAGAGACAGCTGAATGAACCCATAGAAGTTTGCAGTCAAACCGGATTGGCTCCCTTCTCTACGCTCAACAAGCCACCATTGGTAAAAATTATTGTCTTACTTTGTTTTAATCCGTTTGCAGCACTCGTCTTGAAGTGTCTTTATTTCTTCAACAGGGCAATGATCCATTCTGGAAGAGGAAGGCTCGGGATAAACCGGCGAAAGCACCTCGCCAAAAGACCAAGGCTATCAAGAAAACCGTCAAGAAGAAGAACACTGCCGCGTCTGGATCCAATCTGGAAGATGATGAACCGGCCTCCGAGGTACTACCTGATTCTTTTGACTTCCTTGTCTTTCCTTTATCAGCTTTTTTATTAACAATGACTGTACCCAGGGACACGCTGAAGGCAGTAAAGCGGACGATGTTGAGGTAATTACTCTTTCTTCCGGTTCAGAACCGATGCCATCACAAAAAATTCGTCGGACAAGCTGGAAAGTACAGTTTTCTCATCCTTTCGCTTATTTGGATCCAAACTTTATTTTGAAGAAACAACAACATGAAGCTCGCCGCACCACACGTCATAGCGGTCACGCTATTGAATCCACCGGATTACCGCACACTCCAGCCCAGAGGTGCTGTTCCAAGGTTTTACACACTCCCGACGCTCTTTATCGCAAAGCAGGTCTTATTCGACAACCTCTTAATCCATCTGATTCGAATTATCAGGAAACTCCTCATTCATCTTCTGGCGAATCAACAGCCACGCAGATTCCTCCCCTCAAGATTGTTCCTGGGTAAGTTGTTTTTCACTTTGTCTGGTTTAACTTTTGTCTTGACTCTTCTGATTTTCATTATCTTTATCTATCGCAGTAAACCCAAGCCTAGCAAAAAGGCCAAACTGAATAAACCGGCAGTCGATAACACAATTCCTGAACCGGCAGAAAATCCTGAATTTACTAAACCCTCTGACGACAATGCTGATATTTTGCATGATGTTGCTCCCGCTATGGATCACGAAGTCTTTGTTGATCAGGTGAGCGATCCAATGGACCGTGACCTTGAACCGACCAGTCCTGCCCGAGCCAGCCCTGCTCCTGCTAGTCCCACTAAGCAGACGGCCGCTTCAATTGGAGATGTTGAAATCACTGGGACTGGCTTTACTGCTCCTAGTGAGCCTGTCGCTTTGTCCAAGCATACTTCCAAGGATGAAATTCCCAGCAAGGATAAAGGCAAGTGGAATACTGATTTGTCTAGCTACACTCAGCTCAGCGCCCAAGAACTCCATTCTGGCTTTCTAAACCGGTTGTACACCAGCCGTGATGATGAGGCTGGATTGGTAAATATGATGAAGGAACGCTATGAGGTAACCTTTCTGCCCTTTGCTTGTACTCTATTTCTGCTTACCTCTTGTAACTTTATCCTTTACTCCATTGTAGCCCCCAAGTGCCGGTTTAGCCCTTTAGGGTGAACCGGGACTTTAGTAGATCCAGTAGATAGTTTGTTTTGCACATATGTAGTCCCCAAGGGCCGGTTTACTCCTTTAGGATGAACCGGGACTTCAACTTGAATTCTGTTTCTGAATAATGTCACATTAGCCCCCAAGTGCCAAGTGTATAACTTGTTATGTGCTTGGGACTTGACTGAAAAATGGCATGTTTTAAATGCAAATACACATTAGCCCCCAAGTGCCAAGTGTATAACTTGTTATGTGCTTGGAACTTGACTGAGATGTCTCATGAATATATAATGTGCTTTCCTCTTGGCAGACTGACTTGAACCGGAAAACCTCTGAAGTGACCGAGCTCTGGGATACTTTGAAGTTCCAAGAAACTACTGCTATCAAAGTCAAAGACGAGCTGACACTCGGTTTAGCAAACATAGAAAAGCTGAAGAAAGATTTTGAAAAAGAGCGGTCAGACTGGGATGCTGAGAAAGTTATCTTGGAGAAGAGGGCCACTGATGTAGAGGCTGCTCTTAATCCGGTGACAGAGGAATTGTCCGGATTGAAGCAGCAGATAAATGTCATGGCGACTGCCATCTTTGGTAAGTACTATTATCATAGCCCTGAACATTGCAATCATGTACCGTTCTGGTTTAACTCATACTTTTTAATGCAGGAAGATGCATCACTCATCTTGGCGATGATATGCGAAGGAAATTGAAAGCCGTATATACTCTGGTGGAGCAGTTATAATTCGGTACCCAGAGGATAGTCTTTGCTGCCTCGCACAATAAACTGACTCCCACAACAATCAAGGGTACTTTGGAAAAGTTGTCCATTCTACCTGCCCGCCTCTTGGAGCTTAAGAAGTCGTCTGCAAGGGCGGGAGCTCTGATGGCCTTAACTCGAGCGAAGGCCTGGGTGCCTGACCTTGATCCAGCGGAGGTGATGAACGGCTATCCAAGCATGAAGGAAGACGGATCGGCTTTCTCAAACGACAATTTACGTGCATTAACCAAAGAAATGCGGCCCCTGGCCAGCAATCTGGCTGATGAAGCTGATTTTTACGAGCTGCGAGGCTCCAAATTCGAGGCTTTTTATGACCTGCCAGGCTACTGTCATTAACCATTTTACAAAGCCTGTTAAGATGGTCCTCTATCCTTAACCAAATCATCAATGTTAATGTTACCAAGTTCAGAGTCTGCAAAGATTGACTTGTGTAAACACTCGATGATCGTCAATTTAATGTTACCAAGTTCAGGGTCTGTAAAGATTGACTTGTGTATACGTTCGACGGGTCGTACCAGGTTTACCTGGGCGGAGTGACTTACTTAATGCAGGTAGGCTAATCCGGGGTTTTAGGTGTATACACCAGGCTTCCAAGCCATGGCTTGATAGCCTACTACAAGGGTTGTCAACTCGTTGATGCTATGCATCAGGAGCCCCCAAGTAGCATTTGAGCTATGCTCGTCGGGGCCTATGTTTGAGTTGAGCTAGGCATCAAAACTCTCTTTTGCCCCTCATCATCATGTGGGAATTGCCGAAGCAACTAGAGCTATGCTCTTATGATGGCCTTGACGAGGTCGCCGGTTTAAGAGGCCATAGGAACTCCCTTGCACACAGAATCCCCCATGTGACAAACTCTTATGAAAAAAAAGGCGGCTGATACCCCGCTTTATCGGGGGTGCCGGATTATTATATTGATCATAATATATACATTGTAAAGATATGTACATAAAGCGGAGCCTATGGCTCAGGTGTAGTAAGGTCGAAGAAGAGCGATGTTCCACGGCCTCTGGTCTCCTCCTCCGCCGTACGTGAGTCCTTATGTTCTCGAACGTCGACGAGGTAATATGATCCGTTATGCAGGTTCTTGCTGACCACAAAGGGTCCTTCCCAAGGTGGGGATAACTTGTGCATGTCTGTCTGGTCTTGGATGAGCCGAAGCACCAGATCTCCTTCTTGAAACGTTCTGGTTTTAACCTAGCGACTGTGGTACCGGCGCAGATCTTGCTGATAAATTGCCGATCGAGCTGCCGCCGTATCCCATTCTTCATCCAGCCGGTCTAATGCATCTTGTCTTGCCCTTTCATTATCAGCTTTGATGTAAGCTGCCACTCGTGGCGAATCATGATGGATATCGCTAGGGAGGACCGCTTCAGCTCCATATACCATGAAGAAAGGCGTGTACCCTGTAGACCTGTTAGGTGTAGTGTTGATGCTCCATAACACAGAGGGTAATTCCTCCACCCAACAACCCGATGTCCTCTGCAAAGGAACCATAAGCCGGGGTTTAATGTCTCTCAAGATCTCTTGATTAGCTCTTTCAGCTTGGCCATTAGATTGAGGGTGAGCTACTGATGATACATCAAGGCGGATGTGCTCTCGTTGACAGAACTCCTCCATAGCCCCCTTGGATAGATTGGTACCATTATCAGTTATAATGTTGTGTGGAAAGCCAAACGGAATATCACCTTTTTGATGAACTAAACCGCCGTTGCTGCATCACACTTGCTGACTGGTTCTACCCCACCCCATTTGGTGAACTTATCCACCGCCAGCAAAAGGTGGGTCTTCTTATCCGGGGATCTCTTGAAGGGTCCGACCATGTCAAGCCCCTAAGTCGCAAATGGCCAAGTAATTGGAATCATCCTCAACTCCTGAGCCGGTATATGAGCGCGCCATGAGAATTTCTGGCAAGCATCACATTTTCTGACCAAGTCCTCTGCGTCGGCACGAGCCGTCAACCAGTAAAACCCATGACGAAAAGCTTTAGCCACCAAAGATTTTGAACTGGCGTGATGAACACAATCTCCTTCGTGGATCTCTTTAAGAATATCATGGCCTTCATCCGGCGACACACACCGCTGAAACGCCCCAGAGACGCTGCGATGATGTAGTTCTCCACTGACGATAGTCATTGACTTGGAACGCCAGATTATCTGTCTAGCCAAGACTTCGTCCTCTGGTAACTCACCTCGGTTCATGTACGCCAGGTAGGGGAGCGTCCAATCCGGAATAACATGAAGCGCCGCCACCAATTGAGCCTCCGAATCTGGAACGACCAAGTCCTCTTCTGAAAATAACTTTACCGACGAATTATGTAATACATCCAGGAAGGTATTGGGTGGCACCGGTTTATGTTGAGAACCCAGCCGGCTTAGCACATCGGCTGCTTCATTCTTTCGCCAGTCTATATGATCCACCTAATAGCCCTTAAAGTGTCCAGCCACAGCGTCTACCTCTCGTCAATATGCTGCCATGAGTGGATCTTTAGAATCCCACTTACCAGACACCTGTTGAGCCACCAGGTCTGAATCGCCAAAGCATTTAACTCGGCTTAGATTCATCTCCTTGGCCATCCGCAAACCATGGAGGAGAGCTTCATACTCAGCTGCATTGTTAGTGCAAGGGAACATTAAACGGAGGACATAACAAAACTTATCACCTCGTGGGGATGTTAATACGATTCCAGCCCCCGAGCCCTCCAATTGCCTGGATCCATCAAGGTGAATAGTCCAATATGTGTGATCCGGCTTTTCCTCTGGTGCTTGCAACTCTGTCCAATCGTTGATGAAATCCACCAATGCTTGGGATTTTATTGCAATACGGGGCACATACTTCAATCTGTGCGGGCTAAGCTCAATGGCCCACTTTGCAACCTGACCAGTAGCCTCTCTGTTCTGGATTATATCCCCCAACGGAGCTGAACTGACCACAGTGATCGGATGGCCTTGAAAGTACTGATTTAGCTTCCGATTTGCCATGAAGACTCCGTACACCAATTTCTGCCAATGCGGGTATCTCTGTTTGGATTCAGTGAGCACCTTAGTGATGTAGTAAACCGGCCGTTGAACCGGATATTCCTTGCCTGTCTCCTTGCGCTCTACTACAATGGCGACGCTCACTGCACGGGCATTAGCAGCCACATATAACAACAACGGCTCATTATCAACTAGGGCAGCAAGGACCGGCGGCTCTGCCAATTGCTTCTTCAAGTCTTCAAACGCAGCATCAGCAGCATCGCTCCAAACGAAACGGTTTGTCTTTTTCATCATCTGATAAAGCGGGATGGCCTTCTCTCCCAAACAGCTGATAAACCGGCTAAGCGCCGCAATGCGTCCCGCCAAGCGTTGGACATCGTTGATGCACACCGGTTTAGCCAAGGATGTAATCGCCTTGATCTTTTCCGGATTAGCTTCAATTCCCCTGTTTGATACCAAGAATCCCATGAGCTTGCCTGCCGGAACACCAAAAACACACTTATCCGGATTAAGCATCATTTTGTAAATCCGGAGATTATCGAAGGTTTCTTTCAAGTCTATTATTAATGTCTCCTCCTTCCTGGATTTCACCACAATGTCATCCACATACGCATGAACATTCCGCCCAATCTGTCCATGAAGGCAGTTCTGCACACAACGCTGATAGGTCGCCTGGGCACTCTTAAGCCCAAATGGCATAGATACATAGCAGAAGGCTCCGAATGGAGTTATAAAGGTCGTCTTCTCCTGGTCCTTAACTGCCATTTTGATCTGATGATAACCTGAATATGCGTCCAAAAAACTTAGTCGCTCACAACCTACCGTAGCATCAATGATCTGATCAATCCGGGGGAGGGCAAAGGGATCAGCTGGGAAAGCTTTGTCCAGATGTGTGTAATCAACACACATTCGCCAAGTGCCATTTTTCTTAAGCACCGGCACTGGATTAGCCAACCACTCTGGATGAAACACCTCAATTATAAAGCCTGCCGCCAAGAGCCTAGCCACTTCTTCACCAATAGCCTTGCGCCTTTCTTCATTGAAGCGGCGCATAAATTGCTTAACCGGTTTAAACTTAGGATCAATGTTGAGAGTGTGCTCAGCGAGTTCCCTCAGTACTCCTGGCATGTCAGAAGGCTTCCATGCAAAAATGTCCCGATTCTCACGGATGAACTCGATGAGCGCGCTTTCCTATTTTGGATCTAGGTTAGCACTGATGGTGAACTGCTTGGATGAATCGCCAGGAACAAAGTCAACCAGTTTGGTTTCTTTAGCTGATTTGAATTTCAAGGCCGGGTCATGATGTGTGGTTGGCTTTTTTAGCGGAGACATGTCTCCCAGATCAACATTATCTTTATAAAACTTCAGCTCCTTAGTGGCACAAACCGCCTCAGCATAAGCTGCATCACCTTCTTCACATTCTAAAGCAATCTTGCGGCTCCCATGGACCATAATGGTTCCCTTATGGCCCGGCATCTTGAGCTGTAGATAAACATAACAAGGTCTTGCCATGAACTTAGCGTAAACCGGCCGCCCGAACAGGGCGTGATACGGGCTTTTGATCTTTACCACTTCAAAGGTCAAAGTCTCACACCTGGAATCATGCTCATCTCCAAAAGTGACCTCCAAGTCTATCTTACCAACTGGATATGCCGATTTACCAGGCACCACACCATGGAAAACTGTGTTGGATTGCCGAAGCTTCTTATCTGTCAACCCCATGCGCTGGAAGGTCTCATAGTATAGAATGTTGATGCTGCTGCCTCCGTCCATAAGCACCTTGGTAAACTTGTAGCCACCCACCTGAGGTGCCACAACCAGAGCCAGCTGACCCGGATAATCAACCCGGGGCGGATGATCCTCTCGGCTCCACACAATGGGTTGTTCTGACCAACGCAGGTAGCGCGGTTCCACCGGTTCGATAGAATGTACTGCCCTCTTGTAAACTTTCTGATCACGTTTACATAAGCTCGTGGTGAAGACATGATACTGCCCACTGCTCAGCTCCTTCGGATTACTCTGATATCCAGATTGCTACTGCTGTTGGCGCTATTGATTTCCCTGATTGTTATAACCGCCCTGGCCGTGCTGTTGGTTATGCTGATTGTGCCCGTTGTGGTTGTTGTTATTGCCTTGGAACCCTGAACCGGATCCACCACCTTGATAACCCGGCCCGCGAAAACCGGGGCCTGATCCGCCGGATGGCCCATGATCGTACTGAGACCGGTTCATGATTTCCTGCATAATAAAACAGTCCTTCCAGAGGTGCGTGGCTGGCTTTTCTGTTGTACCATGCCTTGGGCAAAGTATGTTCATCTGGCGTTCTAGATTAATAGGAGGCCTCCCATTTCGTGGGGGCAGTCTACCCTTGTGGCGTTGGTCGTTCTCTTGCGTATTGGTGTTGGCCACAAAATCTGAGTTACTATTCGATTTATGCTTACCGTTGTATCCTTGATTCGTCGGGTTGAGCTGTGGCGCTTTACCATTCTTCTTCGCCTTCCCTGACTTATCCTCATCAGAATCCGGGTATTTGGCACTATCTGAATCCGCATACTTCACCAAGGCACCCATGAGCGTCCCCATGTCATCACAATTACGTTTAAGCCATCCCAGCTTCAACTTCAAGGGTTCAAACCGGCAATTGCCTTCCAAGGTTACAACTGATGTGCTTGGGTTGATGCTGTTGGAAGAATGTATGATCTCCGACACTCGACGCACCCAATTACTTGTTGACTCGTGCTCTCCTTGAACGCAGGCGGCTAAATCGACGACAGACATTGGCTGTTTGCACATGTCTTTGAAGTTATTGATAAATCGGCGGCGCAATTCGGCCCATGATCCGACGGAATTGGGTGGCAAGCCTTTCAACCAAGTGCGGGCTGTGCCCTCCAACATCATTGTGAAATACTTAGCGCACGCTGCATCATCTACATCCAGCATCTCCATTGCCATCTCATAGCTTTCGACCCATGTCTCAGGGGAGAGATCCGCGGTATAGTTGGGCACCTTGCGTGGTCCTTTGAAATCCTTGGACAGTTTTATGTTGCGTAAAGCGGGAGTAAGACAAGGCACGCCCATGGAACTGGACGTAACCCCCTGTCGGGGGAAACTGTCCGCCACGAACACCTATGGGACCGGAGCCCCTTGTCTGTGCGGTACGAGGGCGGAGGGAGCACGAAGAGCAGATCGAGGCAGACGCGCGGGCAGTTTTTACCCAGGTTCGGGCCGCACGGATGCGTAAAACCCTACTCCTGCTTGGTTGTGTATTGAGTTGAGCGCTCGGGAGCTTGAAGAAGCAGCTACACCGTGCCTGAGAGTAATCTAGGTTTCGAACCCCCTCCACGTTGTGCATGGGCCTCCTTTTATAGTGCAAGGGGTCACCGACAGGTGTCAACGTAGGAGAAAGGGGTAAAAAAGTAAAAGAGGTGGTAGTTGTAATAGTGCGGGAACAGTGGAGCTACAGTACAGAACAGTGGTCTATACCTACTTTAACAGTGGGGGACAAGGGCATTTAATGCCTGTCGCCGTCGACCCCAAAAGCTCCCGCCGTTGCGTCTCCGTCTGCCACGGCGATGGATCCTCTGCCGTGGAGTGCCACCGTGTCCCCCAGGCTGCACAGCCATCCGCCACGCGTCCCTGGAGTGGCCCCAGGGCGACGCGTGGGCCGATGAGCTGGAGCGCGGGCACACAGCGCACCTCCCCCGGCAAGCACCTTGCCGGGGATCTCGACCTTGCCGGGCCCGGAAGCTTGCCGCTCCCCGAGCCCTTGCCGGGTCTTCTAAGATAAAATCTTCTATTCGTCCTGACAAGCTCCTCTTGCCAGGGCCTCGTGCTAGTTAAGCAATCTCGAGCCTGGGACGGCCTTCCCGGCAAGCTCCTCTTGCCGGGGTCTTGGTCTTCTGTCTTGTATACTTTGTTTTTGAATGGCTAGATAAGGGGCAGGAAGGTTTCCGGCAAGCGCGTGATGAACCCTGCCGCGGGGAGCTGCCGCTGCCCGTGCACAAGTTGGGGTACTAGGGTACCCCTACCTTAGTACACCGACAGGAGCCCCCGGGCCTGGGCCACACACGGTGCCGAGCGCTGTTGGGCCAGGCCCAAAACAGTGCACGGGCACCCGCGGCCCGCGGCGTGCCGAATCCACTTCCATATCCGCCGCACCCCACGGCAACGGCACGCGTCGATTGCGGCGCCGTGGGATGGGACGTGCCCACGATTTCTTTAATGGGAAGGGCGAAACGCCCCCCACTCTCCCATAAAAGCAGAGAGAGCGGCGCGGTTCCCCTCCCTGCGCACTCATTGCCATCGTCTTCTTCCTCAGATTCCTCTGCGCTTCGCCTCTACTCCTCCGCCACCACCAAGCTCTTCGTCCCCTTCCTTCCACCGCATCCGCCATGGCCCCAAAGACCGACAAGGCGAAGTCGGAGAAGTCCAAGCGGGAGAAGTCAGATCAGGCGGCGAAGCTCGCCGCGTACCGGAAGGAGCACATTGTCTTCGCGCCGAAGCTCGGCGTGCGGGAACTTTGGAACAAATATTATTTGTTCTGGGCCAAGGAGACCCCAGCGCACCCCCGCACGCGCGTCTACCCGGCCGTCGCCAAGGACCACTACCCCGGCGGGTATTACTTTTTCGCAGCCTTCTTCCACTGCGGTCTGTGCCCTCCCTTCTCAAACTTTCTCTGCGATATCATGAATACTTATGGCCTCCACCTCCTCGACTTCACTCCCAACGCCATCCTCACCATGTCCGTTTTCGCACACATGTGCGAAAACTTCGTAGGAATCCAGCCCAACGTAGCTCTCTTTAGGCACTTTTTCATCCCTAGAGCAGAGGCCGACGCCCCCCTCTCCGGAGGAATCTCTTGGGTGTTTAGGCTGAATAAGAAATTAGCCTACTTGCCGGGGGAGCTCCGCGGCAAGTGGGAAGAGTGGCGCGCGGAGTGGTGCTGGGTCGTCGAGGAGCGGCCGCAACACTTCACCGCGCCGCGCACATCGCCCATCGTGCGCGGCAGGGATTGGAGTAATTTCGATTCCGACGATTCCAAGCTGGATATCGCTCTCGTCAGAATCCTCCGTCTTCGGATGGCGCCGCTGTCTGTCGCTGAAGTGGGCGCGGACTTTCTTCGTCGCCGGATCGCCCCCCTCCAGGACCGGAAAAGGCCGGCGTGGCAATACGGCGGCCCGGCAGACATCATGAGGCTGCGCCCCGGCCTCAATTTTAACTTCACAACACTCGAGCTGCGGGGTATGGTCAGGGAACTTTTCAAGTTCGACCCGGCACACCCCGAGTACTTCCGCGCTCCCCGGGGAGTGGTGCCGCTCTGCGCCAGCAGCGCCCGGGATCGCCTTGTCGCTATGATGCCCGCGTGCGACTCTCATGGATTGGAGCGCACGTGGATTGCGCCCAAGCCTATCGACGTCCTCGAGTTCTACGACAACCTTGCGGAGGGGTTGGAGAAGACGGACGATCTCAAGCTGCACACGCGGGCCACCACCGACCAAGAGATTGCTTACATGGCTTCTCGCGCTGAAGAAGTCGCCGCAGCCGCGGCGGCGGGAAACTTTGGATACACACCCGCGGAGGCGGAAGCCGCGGATGCCTCCAGCCAGGCGGATAAGGAGGAGATTCGCAAGCTGCTAGAGCTCCCTCCCGACGCGCTCGCCGGGGTCCCCTCGCTGAGGCACTCCGGGATCAATGGGATCGCGACGGAGGCCGCGGCAATGGAGGGCACAGCCGGAGGAAGCAGGGGTGCCGCGAGGAGTGAAGGCGCCGGACGAAGCGGGGCCACCAAGGGGAAGGGGCCCGCAGTGCAAGGCGCTGGGGCCAGCGAACTGGCCGAGGGAGAGGAGGGGGAGGAGGAAGACACCGGCGGATCCACCGAGCTCTACGCCGACGACCTCTCCTCGTCGGAAAGCTCCACGCCCCCGGCGAGCCCGAGGCAGTCCCCATTGAAGCGTCTCCGCAAGGCGGCGACGGGGGAGCAGGCGCGAGCGCCCCGGCAACAGCCAGCTCGCCGGGCAGCTCCCCGGCCGAGCCAAGACGTGCCAAGGGCGACCGGCGTGCCGGCCACGGCAGAGGCCCCGCGCGCGCGGACCACGACAGAGGCGTCCCGCAGGCCGGCACCGAGCCGGCAAGGATCTTCTCGGAGCGGAGCAGCTGCTCCGCCCACTTCTCGGGCGCCGGCCACCACAGGGGCTGGGCCTACGCAGCCCCCAGCCCCGGTGGCTCCGAAACGCGCGAGGGAATCTTCATCCTCCGCTCCTCGCGCCGACGCGCCCACCGTGGAGTTTGACTTCTCCGCGCTGAGCGAGGACGACGAGGAGGACCAAGAGTAAGGACCCGAGACCTTACTCCTTCTTGATTTTTATATCTCGATTGTTGCTGACGCTTGAATTTGCTTGTTGCTTGTGATTGCAGGACCTTGGAGCAGCGCGCGAAGAGGGTTAAGGTGCCCACAGTTGAGGTCGTGGGAGACCCATCCGTCGCGGAAGCAGGGATCGCGCCGGAGCCGAGCTTGCCGGACCCGAGCGCCGCTCCGGGGAGCAGCCCCCAGCGCAGCCCCCAGCGTAAGTTAGAGGTTTACTGTTTTTGCTCGTCGGGGCGCGCTTAGGGCTTTGATCTCTGAATGTCTTAGTTCTTCTATCTTCTCTTGTGCAGAGGTGGAGCCGCAGCGGGAAGAGCGCCCGGAGGCCGTCACCGAGGAGCCGCAGGCCCCGCCGTCCCCGGCAAGGGAGAACTCTCCGGCAAGGGAGAGTGCTCCGCCAAGGGCGGGTACTCCGCCAAGGCAGAGTACCCCGCCAAGGGCGAGCAGCCCGGCGAGGACGGCCACTCCGCCAAAGCCGAGCCCCCCGGCAAGGGAGCCCGCCGCAGAGGGCGTCCGCCAAGGTATGTTCTGTACTTGGTTTTCTTGACTTTGCTTCTTTTTGGATCTTTGCTTGATTTTGAACTTCTTTTTCTTCTTCTTCTAGATCTTCCTCCTCCTCCTCCTGCGCCGATGGAGACCGAGGTCATCAGTATCGAGGATGAGGAGGGCGCGCAGGGCGGTGGCGATGACGTTCCCGTCGTCGTGGAGATGGTCGAGGCCACCGAGGAGGCGACCAAGGCCACCGAGCCGGCCGCGCAAGAGGACGCTCCGGCCGCTGACGCCGCGACCGGGGAGGGGGACGGCGACCGCACCGCCGACCCGGAGGTGGCGGGAGCACCGGATGCTACACCGGCCGCCGGCCCCTCCACCAGCGAGAAGCAGGCGTACTATCTTCGTGCCCCCAATGGCGTCTTTATCCAAGTGCCTTGGGGGTCTTCATCAAGAGCTCCCGCGGAGGGCGAGGCGTTTGACGGAGAAGTCCTCGCCTCCGCGGGTCTGACAGTCGTCGAGGCGCCCGGCGAAGGAGATGGGCCCGAGGAGGAGAAGCTTCTCCACCGACTCCTGGCCCTTTACCGGGCCAGGCAGGCGAAGCTTGCCTCCCGGGAAGCCCTTGCTGCCCAGGCCGCCGCCGAAATGGAGAAGCGTGCGGCGGAGCTCAGCGCTGCCCACAAGGCGGGCCTCCGCGAGGTGGCGGAGGAGCGTGAGCGTCTCGCCGGCGAGTATCAGGAGTGGGTACTTGAGAAAGCCGAAGCCGACGAACAGCAACGGCTCGCCGGGGTAGAGATGTCCCGGCGAGAAGGAGAGCTCGTGCAGCGGAAGGTGGATCTCGACTCCCATGAGGAGGACCTTGCCGCTCGCGAGGCTGCCCTTGGCGGGGAGCTGAAGGAGGCGAAAGCCGCTGCTGCTGCCGCGGAAGACGCCAAGAAGGAGCTTGCCGCCAAGGTTGAACGACTAGAAGCGGCGATGAAGGTGAGCACCGAGAAGGTTGCCGCGCTCATTACTGAGCGCGAGAAGGACGCCCACACCAACGCGGAGCTCCAAGTGAATCTGTCCAAGAGGGGCGATGAGCTTAAGGCCGCCAAGGACTCCATCGAGGACTTGGAGCTGAAAGTCTCAACTCTGAGGGATTCAATTGACGCCGCCAAGCTTCGAGAAGACAAGCTGAAGGAGGAGCTCCGCAAGGAGCGGACCTTGGTGGACAGCGCCAACAAGGCATCCGAGCTCTTCCGCAAGAACATTGAGCTGTGGACCGAAGAGCTGGTTTCTTCTGCATCCAACATTGACCAGGAGTTGCTTGCCTTGAGGGTCGAACATCTTATCTACTCGCTGGATCCAGACCTCCCGCACAGCGCCAAGCTCAGCCTCTTCTTCAGAGGCGTCGCTCCGGCCCTTGCAGGTCTCCGGAACCGCATCCCCGCGCAGCTGGCCGAGGAGTCGCGCCGTCTCTGCGCAGGAACTCTGGAGCGGGTCTTGACGAAGATCGTGTACCGCAACCCGGGGATCAACCTCAAGAACGTTCTTTGCAGCTTGCCGGCAGGTGCAGACACGGAGGCCCTGAAGGAGCAGGTCAGCCATATCATCGCCAAGGTGGCAAAGCTTGGCAGGAAGGAGGGCGACCGCGTAGACTAGGGCCCCATTTATCTTTATCTTTTCGTTGCTGCACATTATGTTACGAACTCATTAGTCCATTGCGACAAGTTGTCCTTGTAAGATATTTGCTTTACTTCAATCAATCAGTGCAATGTTATCTTCCTTGTTCCAATCTTTGACTTTGTATGTTCCTCACCCTACGCTCCCGGGGAGCTTGCCGGAAAGGGGCCCTTGCCGCGAGCGCTGAGCGCTGAGCAGCCTGCTGGCCAAGGTCCTTGCCGGCAAGCAACCTCGCCGCAGCAAGTCGCAACGCACTTAGCTTGCTGAGTGTACTCGGAAACGAAGCAAGGGCGCGACACTTGTCGCGGCTCACTTAAATCGTTGAGTGGACTCGAAGACAAGATAAGGGTGCGGCAAGCCACGGGTAGGTTCCTCCGCGCACAGGTTTTCCATATAAAGTGTGATTGTTCAAGGAAGACAACCAAAAATTAAAATTTGAACTGGTCAAATTCTAACAACTTATCTTTCACATGCTGCTTGCTCATGTTGTTTGCTTTCCGGTAAGGCTCTTCTTTCTTGAACGGCACTTAGTTCCTCCTCCATCTCCTTCCCCCCCGGCAAACTTGTGCGCGAGGAACGTTCCTTCTGCTTAAGAGAAAAAGGAAAAGGAGAGGGAAACAAGCATATTGCCTTTCGGCGTAATAGTGCTTACCGAATGTCTAAGTGTTGCATCAAATGCCAAATAAAACATGCGAATAGCAAAGAGAAACATGCGAAAGGCAATCGATGCGAAAACACGAAATCTTTACTGATGCACGGGGTCTGCGCCCGGCTTTGTACAAAGGGTTACATGCAACAGCGGCAAGGCTTGTACAAAAAGGTGGTTGCCGGAACGGATCACGGCAACCGCGCCTTAGGGGTGAAACTTGCGAAGATGCTCTATGTTCCAGGAGTTGCTCACCGGTAAGCCTTCTTCGGTCTCGAGGCGGACAGCGCCGGGCCTCGTAACTTGTCTCACCCGATAAGGGCCTTCCCACTTCGGCGTCAACTTGTTGGAATTTCTGGCGGACTGAACACGCCGAAGAACAAGGTCGCCTTCCTCGAGACTCCTGGCCTTGACTTTGCGGCTATGGTAGCGGCGCAAAGCTTGCTGGTATCGAGCAGCTCGTACAGCAGCCTGGAGACGTCCCTCCTCAAGGAGCAATGCGTCATCTTGCCGCAGTTGCTCTTGCTCGAGCTCATCATAAGCGAGCACTCGAGGAGATCCGTATACGAGTTCCGTGGGGAGAACTGCTTCTGCTCCATAGACTAGAGCAAAAGGTGTCTGCCCGGTGGCTCGACTCGGTGTCGTTCTGATTGACCAAAGAGCCGCCGGGAGCTCCTCTATCCAATTCCTTCCGCACTTGCGCAGCCTGTCAAAGGTCCTTGTCTTGAGTCCGCGCAGCACTTCAGCATTTGCCCTCTCCGCTTGGCCGTTGCTCCTCGGGTGAGCAACAGAAGCGAAACAGACCTTGGCGCCAAGGTCTTGTACGTACTGCATGAAGGTGCGACTAGTGAATTGTGTACCGTTGTCGGTGATGATCCTGTTAGGGATCCCGAAACGGCAAACAATCGACCTGAAGAACCTGACTGCTGACTGTGCTGTCACCTTTCTCACTGGCTCCACTTCTGGCCACTTTGTGAACTTGTCGATTGCAACGTACAAGTACTCAAAGCCCCCGACAGCGCGAGGGAAAGGGCCGAGGATATCGAGCCCCCAGACCGAGAAGGGCCATGACAAAGGGATTGTTTGGAGAGCCTGAGCTGGCTGATGTATTTGCTTTGCATGGAACTGGCACGCTTCACACTTGGTTACTAGTGCAGTTGCATCTTGGAGGGCTTCTTGCCAAAAGAACCCTTGCCGGAAAGCTTTCCCGGCAAGTGCCCTTGCGCCAACGTGGTGGCCGCATGTGCCTCCGTGTATTTCTGCCAACAGCTTCTGTCCATCTTCTCTGGAGATGCATTTCAACCTGACACCATTGAGTCTTCTTCTGTACAGCTCGTTATCCACAAACTGATACATACTTGACTGCCTGGTTATCTTCTCTATCTCTTGAGGGTCGTCGGGAAGTTCTCCAGTTTGCAGAAAACGGACGATCTGCTGTGCCCATGCCGGAGCCCGGGGCTCGACGGCAAGGACTAAAGGCTCGAGGGCCGCTGCGGGAACCCCAGCTTCTACGGCAAAGACCTCTGGTCCTGTCGGAGCTGACGGTCCCCCGGCAAGCTCGCCGGGGCGAGGCTTGTCGGGAACACTTGCTTCAACTGCACAAGCCCGAGGGCTTGCAGGAGCAAACTATTCCTCAGCGTTGTTGTTGATCTTGGGAACTTTGGCGGCGGGTTCAGGAAGATCCGCCGGCAAGTAGTCGCCGGAGACCAACTTTCTCTTCTTGGACTGCCCAATTGATGGTGTAACTGATGGTTGAGTCAGCTTGAGCAAAAAGGTCCCTGGTTCCACAGGTAGCTTCATCGCAGCACACTTTGAAAGGCCATCTGCAATTTCATTTTGAGCTCTCGGGATGTGCTCCATTTGCAGACCTTCAAAGTGTTCTTCAAGCTTCCTCACTTCATCTACATATGCTTCCATCAAAGGGCTCTGGTAGCTCTTGTTGACTTGTCGGACCACCAACTGAGAATCGCCCCGCACAATCAGCTTCCTGATCCCAAGTTCGGCCGCAATCCTGAGGCCGGCAAGCAAGCCTTCATATTCTGCGGTGTTGTTTGTCGCCTGCTCCCTGGGAAAGTGCATCTGGATAACATATTTGAGGTGTTCTCCGGTGGGCGCGATGAGTACCACGCCAGCACCGGCGCCTTGCAACGAGAAGGCACCGTCAAAATACATTACCCATTCACTTGTCGCTTCTTGCACGGGTACGCTCGTTTCTTGAACTTCTTCTTCTGGCGTTGGGGTCCACTCAGCAATGAACTCTGCCAAAGCTCGGCTCTGAATGGTTGAAGTACTTTCAAATTTGAGTCCGAAGCTTGACAGTTCCAGCGCCCACTCGACGATCCTGCCTGTTGCCTCTGGATTGTGTAATATCCTCTTCAACGGAAAGCGAGTGACCACTGTTATCTCATGGGCTTGGAAGTAGTGGCGCAGCTTCCTCGAGGCCATGAGGAGGCCGAAAAGCAATTTTTGCACACCAGAGTACCTTGATCTAGCTCCCTGGAGAAGGGAACTTACAAAATACACTGGGCGCTGCACCATCTTCTTCCGCACCTCTCCTTGTTCCTGCGCAGAGTCTTCCTTGTCGGGGCCAGAGCTTGTCGGGACAGCCCCCTGCTTGTCGCTAGATTCGCTTGCCGGTGACGCTGGCTCCTCGTCGGACTCCCTCTCCGCTACCAACGCAGCACTAACCACCTGGTTGGTTGCCGCTAAGTATAGCAACAACTTTTCCTGTGGTTTAGGTGCGACAAGTATAGGAGTGGAGGACAGGTACCGTTTCAAATCCTGCAACGCCGCCTCCGCTTCCGGAGTCCACTTCATGGGACCTGCCTTCTTCAAGATTTTGAAGAAAGGTAGGGCGCGTTCCGCGGATTTTGAAATGAACCTACTGAGGGCAGCAACGCAACCCGCAAGCCTTCTGACATCCTTGACGCGCCTCGGGGCTTCTATCTGCTCGATGGCTTTGATCTTGTCGGGATTGGCTTCAATCCCCCTTTGTGATACAAAGAACCCGAGAAGCTTGCCGGAGGGAACTCCAAAGACGCACTTCTCGGGGTTCAGCTTGAGCTGTATCCTGCGCAGGTTCTGAAACGTTTCTTCTAAGTCTTGAATCAGTGTTTCTTTGCTCTTGCTCTTCACCACGATGTCATCCATGTAGGCTTCTACATTCCTGTGGATCTGTGGCTCAAAAGCAGTGTACACTACCCTTGCAAAAGTGGAGCCTGCATTTTTCAGTCCAAATGGCATGCGGATAAAGCAATATGTGCCACATGGAGTGATAAATGCAGTCTTCTCTTCATCTTCCTTAGCCATGAAAATCTGGTGATAGCCTGAGTATGCATCAAGAAAACAGAGTAGCTCACATCCGGCAGTGGAGTCAACGATCTGGTCAATGCGCGGCAAAGGGAAGGGATCCTTGGGACATGCTTTATTGACATCAGTTAAGTCTATACACAGTCTCCACTTCCCGTTGGCTTTGCGCACGACGACTGGGTTTGCCAACCACGTCGGATGGATCACACCTCTAACTAGGCCTGCTGCCTCTAGTTTCTTGATCTCCTCGTTGATGAACTCTTGGCGCTCCACGGCTTGCTTCCTCACTTTTTGCTTGATGGGCCGCGCATGAGGGCAGACAGCAAGCTTGTGCTCAATCACCTTCCTGGGAACACCGGGGATGTCAGATGGTTGCCAAGCAAACACATCGACATTCGCCCGCAGGAAGGCGACGAGCGCGCTTTCCTATTTGCTGTCAAGGGTGGCGCTGATGGTGAAGGTACCACCAGTGCCATCCTCCTTTGCGGACACCTTCTTGGTTGCCGGAGGAGCAGCCATTCCTTTCTTGCTCTTGCCGGTGGAGCTCGATGGAACGTCCTCGACGGCGGCGCAGCACTCCGAAGAGGTGCGGTTGCCGGAGTGTGTCCCAGAGCACTTGCCGGACTTGGTCTTCGTCTTCTTCCCCCCGGGAGCTTTAGCGGCAAGAGTATCCTTCTCGGCCGCAGCTGCCGCATCCCGGTAAATCTTGTCGGCGCAAATAAGCGCATCTTTCTTGTCGCTGTGGACAGTGATGACGCTTATCGGCCCCGGCATCTTCAGCACGTTGTATGCATAGTGGGAAGCTGCCATGAACTTGGCGAGGGCGGGACGGCCGAGTATCCCATTGTAGGGCAATGGAATATCAGCAACGTCAAAGGTGATGCGCTCAGTTCTGAAGTTGAGCTCCCCGCCAAAGGTCACCGGCAGAGTAATCTTTCCCTTGGGCTTGCTCCTTCCCGGGTTGATTCCTTGGAATGAACCGGTCTCTTCGAGCTCGCCGTCTTGAATCTGGAGTTTCTTGATCACAGCAGAGGAGATCAAGTTCAGCCCGGCCCCGCCGTCAACCAACATTTTGGTGACCTTGAGGTTGCGGATGGTGGGTGAGACCAGCATCGGCAAGCACCCGACCGCAGTGGTGCGGTCAGGGTGATCCTCAAGGTCAAAAATGATGGGCGTGCTGGACCATTTGAGGAGCCTGCGCGACTCCACGGGCGGCTCGGCTGCATTCACCTCACGCACCCACTGTTTTAGCTGGCGGTGGGAGGTGTGCAGGGAGGCGCCACCGTCGACGCACAGGACTTCCGTGGCCTTCTGGAACTCCTGCTCGCTGTTCTCGTCGTCCTCCATGTCTTCATCGTCGTCTTCGTCGTTGTCGCGGCCCCGGGGAGGTCGATCTCCTTGCCGCTGCTTGGCCTTGCCGCGGCGTCCTCCCCGGCCATTGAATGGCCGCTTCTTGCTGGGCTCTTCCCCGCCACCTTGGGCCTTCTCCTTGTCGCGCCTCTCGTACTCAGCCTTTTGCTGCTCGACGAGGTACTCGACGCGCTTACAGTTGGAGAGGTCGTGACCCTTGGTGCGGTGAATCTTACAGTATTGCTTGTCGGAGCTACCCGGCTTGTCGGCCGCCGCCGCAGGGGCAGGCTCCTTGCCGGAGCCGCCAGCCTGCGCTTGCTTGGCGGGGGCCTCCTTGCCGGACTTCTCGACGGCAAGCACTTCCTTCTTGCCTTTCTTCCTGTTGCTCCGCCGCCGGCTCTTCTTTGCCGGGGCGGCGTCGTCGCTGTCGCTTCCCCCTGCGCCAGCATCCTCCCCGGGGAGTTTCCTCCCCTCTTCTGCACGGGCGCACTTGTCGGCAAGAGCGTAGAGCTCGCTGACGTCCCTGATCTTGGTCATCGCCATCTCCTCACGCATGCGGCGGTTACGCACGTTCTGATGGAACGCGCTGATAACCGCAGCAGGGTGAACGTCGGGGATGTTGTGCTGTACCCGGCTGAAACGTTGGATATACTTGCGCAGGGGTTCGCCTTCCTTCTGGGCCAAAATGTGGAGATCGCTCTCCTGGCCATGGGGTTTGTGGCCGCCGGTGAAGGCGCCAACAAACTGATGGCAGAGGTCGGCCCAAGAAGAGATAGAGCCTTCCGGCAAGTGCATGAGCCACGAACGGACGTTCGGCTTCAGCACGAGCGGGAAGTAGTTGGCTAGGATCTTCTCGTCGCGCCCCCCGGCAGCTTGCACTGCTATGGTGTAGACGCTGAGAAACTCCGAGGGGTGCGTCTTGCCGTCGTACTTCTCCGGTACGTCGGGCTTAAAGTTCTTCATGCTGGGCCACTGGACGCGCCGCAGCTCGCGGGTGAACGCAGGGCAGCCTGCCGCGTACGGCAAGTCGCCTGGTTCACCGGGCGCGGGTGCGTCGACAGTCTTCCCAGCTCTCTTGTCGGATTGTCGCCGAGCTTCTCGGCGGCGCTCGATCGTGGTCCGAGCGTCTTCATCTCGCCGGTCGTCGAGGACCTGGCGCTGGTCCCGACGGGCCCGCGGGTCCGACGAGGCTGTGGAGCCGTCGTCGGGGTTGTTCCGGCGGGGCGGCGTCTTCTGCTTCTGCGGCGGGGAGTGCACGCTTGTCGCACCCCCGGCAGTCTTGTCGCCGATAGCCTTCGTCTTCTCGGCCTGCCGCGGCCGTGAGGCCGACGGCTGCTGCGGAGAGTCGTTGTTGGCGAAGTCTATCAGGCTCCGGATAGTGGCCCTCCATTCCTCGGCCTTGTCGGCCGCTGGAGGAAAATCGAGGAGCAGCTGCGCCCTTGCGAGCGCTTCTGCCGGAGTAGTGGGGAACGCGGGCGAGCGGTGCGAGGAGCGGGATACGCCCGGACTTCTAACGACGTTAGAAGGAGCGGGGTCCCGTGCCGGCGCCTTCGCTTTGCTTGTGCCCGGACGGGGGTCCGGGGCGTCCCGCGAACCTCCAGTATGGCCTTGTCCCAGCAAGCGGATACCACCTCCCGTGGCATGGCGCTGCGGGGTCGTCGTATGTTGCGATGGACGTGGCGCGTCCACGGAGACCGAGGTCCGGTCGTCCGTCCTGTTCTTGGATCTGGTGGCACCGTGAGTGTCCTCGCCGGCAACCACCCTTCCGACGGCGTCTCCCCCGCCCACCGTTGGCTCTGGTGGCGGCGGATGAGACGCAGACGGGCCCCCGACCTCCGAAGGCTTCTTCTTCGGGGCCATGGAGTTGTCGCTGATGAAGTTGTTGACGAAACTTGGAGAGGTTAATGAAGATTGCGCCCGCGCGAACGCCGGATCAGGTTCGCACAACCTCGACGTTCCCCTACCTGGCGCGCCAAAGATGTCGGGGGAAACTGTCCGCCACGAACACCTATGGGACCGGAGCCCCTTGTCTGTGCGGTACGAGGGCGGAGGGAGCACGAAGAGCAGATCGAGGCAGACGCGCGGGCAGTTTTTACCCAGGTTCGGGCCGCACGGATGCGTAAAACCCTACTCCTGCTTGGTTGTGTATTGAGTTGAGCGCTCGGGAGCTTGAAGAAGCAGCTACACCGTGCCTGAGAGTAATCTAGGTTTCGAACCCCCTCCACGTTGTGCATGGGCCTCCTTTTATAGTGCAAGGGGTCACCGACAGGTGTCAACGTAGGAGAAAGGGGTAAAAAAGTAAAAGAGGTGGTAGTTGTAATAGTGCGGGAACAGTGGAGCTACAGTACAGAACAGTGGTCTATACCTACTTTAACAGTGGGGGACAAGGGCATTTAATGCCTGTCGCCGTCGACCCCAAAAGCTCCCGCCGTTGCGTCTCCGTCTGCCACGGCGATGGATCCTCTGCCGTGGAGTGCCACCGTGTCCCCCAGGCTGCACAGCCATCCGCCACGCGTCCCTGGAGTGGCCCCAGGGCGACGCGTGGGCCGATGAGCTGGAGCGCGGGCACACAGCGCACCTCCCCCGGCAAGCACCTTGCCGGGGATCTCGACCTTGCCGGGCCCGGAAGCTTGCCGCTCCCCGAGCCCTTGCCGGGTCTTCTAAGATAAAATCTTCTATTCGTCCTGACAAGCTCCTCTTGCCAGGGCCTCGTGCTAGTTAAGCAATCTCGAGCCTGGGACGGCCTTCCCGGCAAGCTCCTCTTGCCGGGGTCTTGGTCTTCTGTCTTGTATACTTTGTTTTTGAATGGCTAGATAAGGGTCAGGAAGGTCTCCGGCAAGCGCGTGGTGAACCCTGCCGCGGGGAGCTGCCGCTGCCCGTGCACAAGTTGGGGTACTAGGGTACCCCTACCTTAGTACACCGACACCCCCGGTCAACTGAGGTAGACGGACGAACTAGCGTTGGCTGACGGGCTTCGTACTATGCTGATAACTCGGCCTCCCGACGCTGCCTGTCCTGATCCACCACGTCCTGAGCATTCGCATCTCCCCCTGCCGGATCATCCCTCCGCGGCGGGTTACGTCTTCGCGCGCTGCTTGACACGGCCGGTTCATCCAAGTGCCTAGTATAACTCCGGCTTGGGCGAGGGTTTAAATGAATCCTCTCACGGCTGTGAGAATAAGCTTGCTGTTGAGTTAGCGTTGTCTCCAAAAACTCCCTGGCCCATCGTGCCTCCACTGCTACGGGGGACGTTCCATCAATGGGAAGGGCGGCCAGTCGTGAAGCGGCAGCAACTATGTTATCCAATGGATTAGAGTAATGACCGGGAGGAGTGGGCACATGCTGTGATGGGACAACCTGGCGGTTGGCTCCGCAGCCTGTGGCTGGGCTGACGCTCCTGTGCCCGTTGCTCCTCCCCGGTTAACCTCTGACTGGTTACTGGTCCCTGCTCCTGGCGTGCTAAAAAGGTTCCTTGCTTCGTAAACCGGTGGCAAGCGAGATCGTTGCCTTCTCTTCATTACCACGTGTGAAGCGGTCTGATCCAACATGAGTCGATAAGCTTGAGCATCAAGCTCCGCCTGCTTCGCAGCCATCCTGGTTTTCTCAGCAGCTAGGTCCAACTTGGCTTGATCTATCCGGCTTTTCACCTGAGCGACTTTCGCATCATGTTGCTCCTTATTGGCTTGGGCTACCTCTGCCGTTAATAGTGCAGTCAAAGTATCGACCAAGGCGGACAAAGTTTCGGCCGGCGATGGATCAGGACCTCCAGCCCTAGCTCCCGCCGTGCCCGATGTTAACGCCGCTGTAGTTGATGACTGCTGCATGGGTTGTAATCCGGCCATGAAGACGGCAACCCGGTTCGGCGGATCAAGGGGGTCCGGAATACTATCACCATCGGAACAACCCCCAGACCGGCCATCCTGCAGCAAGTATAAAGATTCTGTCTCTCCACAGGATGACTCGTCGCCGGAATAGACAACAGTCTCAAAACCAGAGTCCAATCCGTCCTCAGCTTGCACTCCATGAACTGCTCCAACGAAGACGTGCCTCATGGCGGGCTGAACCCGGGCAGGTCTCGCACGCTGAGCCGGCTCGATGATGTTGGGGAAGATGTCCGGCTCAGGGCCCGGTTCGCTGATCTAGCCAATGAAGACATGGATGCCACCAAAGGGGACCTGGTACCCGTATAAGATTGAATCGGCCTCGGGGCCCCAGCCTGCATCGTCGATGTAGATCTTGCCGCGACGACTTTTAGTCATCCGGCCCACTACATAGCCCTTGAGTCCTTCAAAGCTGCCCTTCAAGAACTCGAAACCATCGTGCGATGGCCCCACGGTGGGCGCCAACTGTCGTGGTTTTGTCACGGCAGATGTCCTAGCAGAAGGACTTAGTTGTGAGGCCATCGCTACGGGTTAGCTTAAGGGGGTTAAAGCGGACAAGGACACAGGGATTTTATACTAGTTCGGCCCCTTCGATGAAGGTAAAAGCCTACGTCTTGTTTGGTGTAATATTGCTAGGGTTTCGATGACCAGGGAGCGAATCCGCTTTGCCTGTGTCTCGAACTGTTGTTCTCTGCCCTAAACCGTCGTCGGGTCGTCCTTTATATACGAGGTGACGCCCGGTCCGGTTTACAGAATCCCGCGGCCGGCTCATAAAACGTGTCCGGCTCGGTTTCTATCCTTCCTATCTTACATCACAAGTTACACATCATATGGCGGTTTACAAATCATGGGCCCTAACGCCTCTTGGGCCTAAAGCTTCTTGGACTAAAGCGCCTTCCTCCATGTTCGGCTGGGCTCCAGTAGAAATAATCTCCATAGGCATAAACCGGCCCCTCCTAGGCGGTTTATACCTAGTAACAATATCCCTGACACCAACCCTCATTCATCTCCAATTCCATGATGCTCCCCACCGGGAGTGAGTAATTCATTTGTAGGCTCGCTGGTCGGTGGGGAGTTGGATGAGATTCAGCATGTAATCGAGTTAGTTTTGCTAGAGCTTGATCCCTAGTATCCATTATGTTCTGAGATTGATGTTGTTATGAATTTTCCATGCTTAATGCTTGACACTTTGGGCCCGGGTGCCATGAATTCAAATCTAAACTGTTTATTCTTTCACCTTTATATCTATGTTATAGATCCGATCTTGCAAGTCATATTCACCTACTATGTGTTATGATCCGTAAACACCGGAGTGACAATATTCGGGATACTTTCTGGTGATGAACGTAGTTTGAGGAGTTCATGTATTCACTTTGTGTTAATGCTTTGTTCCAATTCTCTATTAAAAGGAGGCCTTAATATCCCTTAGTTTCCTTATGGACCCCGCTGCCACGGGAGGGCAGGACAAAAGATGTCATACAACTTCTTTCCATAAGCACGTATGACTATTTACGGAATACATGCCTATATTGTATTTATGAACCGGAGCTAGTTTTGTATCGCCCTAGGTTATGACTGTTATATGATGAATATCATCCAATGAATCCACCGATCCAAGCCTACGAATTTCCTACATGTTGTTCTTGCTAAGTTATTACTGCTACTGTTACTGTTACAACCGTTGCAAAATCAGTACTATCATTGTTACCGTTACTACTGTTGTTACCGCTACTATCAAAACTATCATATTACTGTGCTACTAATCACTTTGCTGCAGATATTTAATCTCCATGTGTGGCTGAATTGACAACTCAGTGGCCAATACTTGGAAATATTTTTGGCTCCCCTTATGCCGAATCTATAAAGTTGGGCTGAATACTCTATCCTCAAAAACGGTTGCGATCCCCTATACTTGTGGGTTATCACGCCCCCCCCCCCCCTTTCCTTCCTCCTAGGTGGAGGGAAGGAAAGAAGGGCTAGCCCTCCCCCTTTCCATCCCTAGGGCCGGTGGCCAGGGGCAGGGGCACGCCAGCCCCTGGCGGGCTAGTGTGTTCCCCCCTCTTGGCCCATAAGGCCCATTAACCTCCCGAGGCTTCCAAGAACCCCTTGTGGTGACCCGATGACTACCCGATAGAATCTGAAACCTTTCCCGTGACCAAATAGCATCTTCATATATATATATATATATATCAATATTTACCTCCGGACCATTTCAGAGCTCCTCGTCTTGTTCGTGATCTCATTCGGGACTCCGAACAACATTCGGTCACCAAATCACATAACTCATATAATACTATATCGTCAACGAACGTTAAGCGTGCGGACCCTACGGGTTCGAGAATGATGCAGACATGACCGAGACGACTCTCTGGTCAATAACCAATAGCGGGACCTAGATGCCCACATTGGTTCCTACATATTCTATGAAGATCTACATCATCTCGCAACTAACTCCTTAGTCACTTTGCTTGCAAGCTTCTTGTGATGTTGTATTACTGAGAGGGCCCAGAGATACCTCTCTGTCTCACGGAGTGAAAAATCCCAGTCTCGATCCATGCCAACCTAACAGACACCTTCGGAGATACCTGTAGAGAATCTTTATGATCACCCAGTTATGTTGTGATGTTTGATAGCACACAAGGTATTCCTCCAGTATCTGGCAGTTGCATGAGCTCACGGTCGGAGATACATGTATATGACATTAAGAAAGAAATAGCAATAAACTAAACGATCATATGATATGCTAACGGGTGGGTCTGGTCCATCACATCATTCTCCTAATGATGTGATCCTATTATCAAATGACAACTCATGTCTATGCCTTAGCTATCTTTGATCAACGAGCTAGTCTAGTAGAGGCTCACTAGGGACACAGTATTTATTTATGTATTCACCCATGTATTTTAAGTTTCCGGTCAATACAATTCTAGCATGAATAATAAACCTTTATCATGAATAAGGAAATATAAAATAATAACAACTTTATTATTGCCTCTAGGGCATATTTCCATCATAGCCATCTCGTGTTCTGAGATTGATGTTGCTATGATTTTGCTATGCTTAATGCTTGTCACTAGGGCCCGAGTGCCATGATTTCAAATCTGAACCGATTATGTTTTTATGAATTCATGTATGTTCTTGATCCTATCTTGCAAGTTATATGCACATATTACGTGTTATGATCCGCATACCCCAAGATGCGATTCTATCCCGATCACGTGACACTTACGTGATTGGGGCACAACCGCATTTCGGGCGCTTAGCAAGATGGATATCATTACATCGTACCATTACATACATACATGGGGGATACAACAATACATACAAGTCACATGAATACAACAACATCAATACAAGGCATCCGACTACGGATGCAAACATGAAAAGCACAAAGACATCCATCTGCTATCCCAGGCTGCCGACCCAGAACCTAACCCAAGACTGAAGAAGAAGAAGAAGAAGAAGAAAGAACTCCAAACAACGATCATCGCTCTCACGTCAAGACATCGGAAACCTGCACCTGCAACTGTTATTGTAGTATCTGTGAGCCACGAGGACTCAGCAATCCCATAACCATGGGTAACAAGACTATCAAAGCTTAATAGGTAGGAAGAGGTAAAGTGGTGAGGTTGCAGCAGCGACTAAGCAATATATGGTGGCTAACTTACGAGTACAAGAATAAGATGAACATCTACGCAAACAGTCGCAAACTAGTAGTGATCGCTAAAGATCCTGAACTACCTACGAGTCAAACATAACCCCACCGTGTTCTCTTCTCAAAGTGAAAAGAGACAGTCACGGTTACTCACACAGTTGTGTGTTTTACTTCGGATCCTCTGATAAGTTTTCTACAACCGGACATTAACAAATTCCAATCTGCCACATAACCGCGGGCACGGCTTTCGAAAAATCATAACCCTGCAGGGGTGTCCCAACTTAGCCCATCACAAGCTCTCACGATCAGCTGAAGTGATAATAATTATTACCCCTTATCTTAGGGAAATCCGATCAGGCTCGGTATCCCGGTGCACAAGACATTTCGACAATGGTAAAACAAGTCCAGCAAGACCTCCCGGTGTGTCGCCACCCTGATAGTAGCCGCGCGTATCTCGTCTCAGGCTATGACCGGATGGGCGATTCTACAGGTTATACCAGATACCTCGAGTTTCCCCGTGGCGGCCCCGCAGAACCCCCGTTTGGGCCCAACACCATCAGCACTGGCCCCCCTGCTATGTAGAAAGAATCCTCGGGTAGCGCTAACTCCCTATGCAATTTAATTAATTAATTAAGTTGTTATTATGAGAAAATTAAAACCAATGTTGGGCCTTGCTCGAGGAGTTTTATTCAAAGACGAACTGTCAAGGGGTCCCCATATACCCAACCGTGTAAGGAATGCAAAATCAAGGAACATAATGACGGTTTATCGGCGCCTAAGGTGGCATGAGTGGCATGAGTGGAACAAAACACCGTGCAAAAGGCCAAGCCTTCCACCCATGCCCAATATATATGTGTGTTAATAATAACAATAGATATTGTGATATTCCAACAACAAGTTCCGACATGGAACGATCTTCATCTTCACCTGCAACAACGCTATAAGAGGGGCTGAGCAAGCGGGTAACATAGCCAAACAATGGTTTGCTAGGAAGGTGTCAAGGTTAGAGGTTACATGGCAACAAGGAGAGGGGCTGACAATAATGATGGGTAGCGCGACATATAACGATAGCATCGAGACAACTAAGCATGGCAATGGTAGTAAAGGTATCCAAGAGTATGGTCATCTTGCCTGAGATCCCGCAAGGAAGAAGAACGGATCCGTGAAGAAGACGAAGAAGAAGCCTTGAAGTCGAACGAATCCTCACGATCGCAACGGAACAAGCACTAACTAGAAGAAGCAAGCAACACGGTAAACACACAACACAAGAACACGACAAGATGCTCAAACAAGTATGATGCAAGACAAGTCTATATATGATGCAAAACATGTCAAGGTAGGAAACACTCAAGAACAACATCACCCAACAAGTTTTAAATGAGACCGGAAACTACATATAACAAATCCGGTAAGCCCTCATATGCATAATATGAAAATAGTCCAGATCTGAACAAACCTTAAGTTAAAGTTGGTAAACAGCAAGGTAACATGCACCATGATGATCTACACGAAATTCTAGTCAAGTTTCATATAAAGTTTGTTTAATTCGGAGCTACGACCTAGAAGATATGAGCAAAACAAGACAAACATGGCAATTATGCAAGATGCACCCAAACATTAAGCAAACACACTCCAAACATGAAAACAACATTATATTATGATTCTACATGCAAAATCACACAAGTTTCATATAGGGCACACTCAAAACGGAGCAACGGGCTAAAAGATACACACGAAACAAGATATAACAATAAGCTGAAGTTAACAGCCATATAGCAACTTTGGAGCAAGAAATATATATGCTACAGCACCCAAACATGATAACTAGAAGCATGGATGTGAAGTAGACATGATACTCAACAAGCAAGAACTTAGAACACACCCAAAAGCTTGCTGGAACACATTTAAACAAGCATGGCAAGTTGCAATAAAAATATCCAGACTTAGTCAAAATCTGGGAAGGCAAAACATCATCACGATGCTGCCTTCGGAGGCACAAGCAACATGCATATCAACTCTAACTAGCAAGATGCCCGTGCCTTGCACGGAACATCAAGATGCATTTATATGAGTAGTTTATATATTTTGTGGGAGATAAGGATGAACTAGGGAAGGCCTTATCTGCAAATGTGGAGAGGAGTGCGGGTATCTTTTTGCAAAATTGTCATACTTTCCTTCCTATCCGTAAGATATAGATCGGATGGCCTATATTGCAGGATGGCAGGCACACCATCATCACCAATTCTGTTTTTTATAAGAGTAGAGATAAGAACATAAAGAGCTTGGACATGTAGTAGACATATCCTGCAGCAAACAACTCCATTGGAGCATCTCCATAGGAGGCATGGATCAATAGCAACAAGCTCCACCAAATTGAACATGTTGATAAAATCCTGACAGTTATAATTTATAGCAAATTGAGAGCAAGAAATAAATAAGCTACAGCAGGTCATATGAGCAAGTAAGGGCATGAATGGATAGACAATAACATGGACAACAAGACATGATCATTCGCCACTCCAAAACAAGCATGGATTTGACTAGGGCATCAAGCAAACATAGCATCAGGTTATAATAGATTCCAGACTTAGCAGTTTTTTCACTAAGTATAAAACAGCAATAACAACATGGCATGTTTACAAGCATGTTTAATTCAACACAAGGCCTATCATGGAAAGTTAAATGCACCACAGCAAACACCATATGATTGTGCTTCTAAAACATCTAGACATGTGGCATAAAGACAAACACATACCTAGCAATGATCAAGTGAAATCAGCATCTCATAACAAGTTTCAGCCCTTAACAGCCACATGCACTTTTTCAATAGAGATTAACATGGCAAGATGACCTCAAACAAGCATGCTACAGCAACCATCATATAGTACACTTCACAATGAACATTTTGACATATCATATGCATCATTTGGATAAACATGCACCAAGTTATCATATCTCAAACATGGCAACAAAATAACAAGTATCAGCAGTTTATAACAAGTAGCACTCTTGCAACAGAGATTAGAGCATCTAGATGAACTCAAACAAGCATGGCACAATGGAACAAAGTGTAGAGCATATCACCACGATCATTTTGACATATCATTCACTCAATTTGGATCACCACACAAAAATTTACATGCATGCAAAGTATGCATCAGATCACTGATTCTAAGGACTTAGCAGAAAAATTAGACTTAGGAAAAAACAAACGGGCGCAATATAACTATTCTACGCACATGCGTCTCATAGAGGCACGGGGTGAGATGGACCAGGGGATCACCAGAGCGGGTCGAGCCCAGGACGAGGAGGAGGCTGGGCCGAGGCGCACTGGAGACGGGTCAAGGGGACTGGGCCGCGGCTCGGGCCGGCGAGGGAGGCTGGAGGAGCTGGGCCTCGGGCCTGGAGAGGGGAGGCTGGAGGAGCTGGGCTTGGCCCACGCGGAGCGCTGGCGACCGGTCGTCGACCTCCCAGCTCCCGATGGAGGAAGCAGCGGCGGCGGTGGCCCCGTCCGGCTCCGGCGACGGCGGAGCACGGGAGGAGCCGGCGGCGAGCGGAATGGGCCCGGGGCGGCGGGATCTGGGCTGCGCCGGCCCGGATCCGGAGAAGACGGGAGGATCGGCCGGCGGGTGGGAGTTGGCGGCGGCGGAGCACGGTCCAGCGGCTCGAGGTCGAGGCGGCGGGGAGATGGGGCCGTCGGTGAGGCGAGAAGAGGGCGGCGGGGCGCACAGGCGACCGGCGGCAGGCGCGAGCGATGAAGCGACGGGGATGGAGGAGTGGCGCAGCGGGATCCCTGGAGGCGATGAGATCCGGGCCCGCTTCGGCCCGGGGCGGGCCACGGACGGGCCCCGACAGGCTGGCGGCGAAGTGGGCGCGGGAGTGGCGACGTGGCGGCGCTCCATTGGCTGCGGGCGGCGGCTGAGGTGACGTGGCATTGTGTGATTGGTTGCGGTGATGTGGCCGGCGGGTGGACATGTCCGGCTGCTCCGCGGACTTGTCCGGCGGTGCAGGGAGGAGGATTTTTAGGGTTCATCCGTGAATTGGAAGGAGAGGCACATATTTATAGGTAGAGGGAGCTAGGAGTGTCCAAATGAGGAGCGATTCGCGGCCACGCGATCATGATCGAATGGCGAAGAGCATGGAGGGGGTTGGAATGGGCTTGGGGGCTGTTGTGAAAGGGGTGTTGGGCCAAAAGGGAAAAGTCTTCCGGTAGTTAACACGGTTAACCGTTGGGCTATCAAACGAACTCCGAACGCGACGAAACTTGACAGGCGGTCTACCTATGAAATAATAAGACCACACGCCAAGTTTCATCCCATTCCGAGTAAATTTTTCGGCCACTCACAAAATAAATATTCGGAGGCCCCACGGGCGCGTGCAAGTGTATTTGGGCTTAGAACGGACAATGGAGAGGACTAGGGAACTCGGGCGGATGCAAGTTTTGAAAACATGATGATGCACACACATGATGACATGGCAAGGTGCAAGACGCAAGCAGATGACATGGCAACTACGACGAATAGCTGGCTGACACCTGGCGCATCGGTCTCGGGGTGTCACAACACTCCCCTACTAACAAGAGATCTCGTCCCGAGATCTTAGGAACGAGACGGAAGAGAAAAGGAAGAACAAAGTTCTTCCAGGACAAAAGAGTGAAACCAAAGAACTTTGGGATGTTGAGCAACTTGAAAGAAAGGATACAATGACGAAGAACGAAGTTGCAAGGACTTCGTTAGACAAGAGGAACAAGGAATACGATGAGAACCAAGGAGGTTGAAAAGCACGAAACAAGAGCTGAAGGAACAAGAATGAATTCGAAACCACTCCGGTTAAATGAGATAGATAAGGGATTAGAATGAAGGAATTCGGGCAGCACTCCGGCTGAAACTGAAAGAAATAGCACACCGGTTGAACATGAATGGAATGGAACAAGAACTTTAGAAGATGGAACGATCCATGACGGGATGAACAAGAAAACCTCCGGAAGAATTAAAGAATGGAATGAGAAGAATGGAGAAGAAGATGACAACTTCTATCACGACTGAATTCAGAAGAGCATCTTCAAAAGAATGCTTGAACGGAGTTTTTGAGAAATCAACACCAAAAGAATAAGCTTGTTGTGGACTTATGAAAACATCTCAAAACTTGAGGTGAGTTACCGCCACAACGAAAAAAATTGAAGAGATGAGAATGAAGAAAGAAATGCAAAACTCCATTTCAAAAGAATACGGAGAATTATTTGCATCCCGAGACACAAAAGAATAATGCTTGAGCTGCTCACCAAGAATTAGATGAATATTTGAGGAATGAGTTAAACATGAAGAACCACCCTGAAGAACTCCGGTAGCGAAAAGGAAGATGCTATATAAATGACGGATGAAAAGAATAAGATTAAAGCGTTGCAATGATTAGTCGGGGTTCCGACGAGATGGCCGAGAAAACTTGAACTCCGGAAAGAAAATATGAAAGCACTTGGGACTAGAATTTATTCATCGGGAATAAACTCCGAAGGAAGGAATAATTCAGCTTGATGAAAGAATAAGAATTATGTTATGCTTATCCTCCACCAATTAAATTGATGAACAATGGATTCACATACTACTTGTTCTCGTTGAAATGATTAAAGAGGGATATATCGCGAACTTCCGAAAATCTTCATGAATACCGGTAGTATTGGAATAAAAATAAATGAATGGATTGATATGATAACACCAGAAAGAATTCTTGAGCGAACCACCCTAAGGAATTGAAGCCGAGTGAAGAAGAGGAACGAACCACCGGGAAGAATTAAATCGAATGATGAAAGAGAACGACCACCGTAAGAAATTGAAAATGAGTGAATACAAGAGAATGAATCGCCGGGAAGAATAAGAACTTGAGGAAATATAGATGCAAGAGGACGAAGAGATCGCGGACGGATTAAAGAATGCTTGAACGAAGCACCGGAAAGAATGTGAGACGAACGAAGAGGCATCAATGAAGAATATTTGGAGGACGAAGTTGAAAACTGAGAATGAAGAAATCTTCTGAAATGATGGCCTTTGGAGGAACACAAAGAAAAGAATTCAAGAAATACTCCGGAAGAATGAAAAGAAGTAAGGTTGAACCAATGATGAAAAGAATTAAAAGCGATCTTGAAGAAGGCATATGACTGATGGAATCCATACTTACGTCACACTTGAAAAGAATTTAGGAATACTCCGGCAAATTAGAAGAGTCAGGTAAGATCCTGGGAAAGACCTGTGGGTTATGAGCCCACCGAAGAGAGAACTCTGTTGAAAAAGATTGAAAAGGAGATAATGCGCCGGAACGATTAAAATACTCGAATGAGGTGATAACCTCGAATTAATTGGAAGACAGACGAATATCATGAGATTTCTTTGGAACTCCGGAATAATTAAATGACGAGAGGTAAACAAGCAAGGGGAAACACTGAGCCGAGGGAAAGAATAAGATCAACACCGAAAACAAATTGAATTGGAACCACCGGAAAACAAAAGAGATGAAGAAGGACGAACTAGATGAGAATTCATCAGTTGGAATAATAAAGGAAAGAATGCAGAGGATCACACGAGTAGGATAGATACTCGATTAAGGACTCCGGCTCCGAGAAGAAAAAGGGTGGGCGGGTGGGAAAAAGAAAGAACACAACGGACGGGGAAAACGACACTGGTTCAAAAGAACTGAGGATGAACTTGCAAAGAAGAAGAGGGTTGACTCCACTTGACGAGAGATGCACCAGATGAAAGAACTGACAACGCAACGAACGAAAACTAACCGCGTGATCCTAAAAAAATTTTGAAGGGGAAGAGGGTAAATACAAAACACCTACGTCAAGATTCCTCACCAGAGCGACGAAGGGGCAGAGGAGTAAAAGAATTCCTACTCCTCGATATAACTAGACTACGAAAAGTTTTTGCTAGACTCGACAACGGCCAAGCTACGATCAATCAAGGGGGCTCCTATGGTCGGTCGAGGCTCTGATACCAACTTGTCAGGCCCAAGATGCGATTCTATCCCGATCACGTGACACTTACGTGATTGGGGCACAACCGCATTTCGGGCGCTTAGCAAGATGGATATCATTACATCGTACCATTACATACATACATGGGGGATACAACAATACATACAAGTCACATGAATACAACAACATCAATACTAGGCATCCGACTATGGATGCAAAAATGAAAAGCACAAAGACATCCATCTGCTATCCCAAGCTGCCGACCCGGAACCTAACCCAAGATTGAAGAAGAAGAAGAAGAAGAAGAAAGAACTCCAAACAACGATCATCGCTCTCACGTCAAGACATCGGAAACCTGCACCTGCAACTGTTGTTGTAGTATCTGTGAGCCACGAGGACTCAGCAATCCCATAACCATGGGTAACAAGACTATCAAAGCTTAATAGGTAGGAAGAGGTAAAGTGGTGAGGTTGCAGCAGCGGCTAAGCAATATATGGTGGCTAACTTATGAGTACAAGAATAAGATGAGCATCTACGCAAACGGTCGCAAACTAGTAGTGATCGCTAAAGATCATGAACAACCTACGAGTCAAACATAACCCCACTGTGTTCTCTTCTCAAAGTGAAAAGAGACAGTCACGGTTACTAACACAGTTGTGTGTTTTACTTCGGATCCTCTGACAAGTTTTCTACAACCGGACATTAACAAATTCCAATCTGCCACATAACCGCGGGCACGACTTTCGAAAAATCATAACCCTGAAGGGGTGTCCCAACTTAGCCCATCACAAGCTCTCACGATCAGCTGCAGTGATAAATATAATATCATCACCCCTTATCTTAGGGAAATCCGATCAGGCTCGGCATCCCGGTGCACAAAACATTTTGACAATGGTAAAACAAGTCCAGCAAGACCTCCCGGTGTGTCGACACCCTGATAGTAGCCGCGCGTATCTCGTCTCAGGCCACGACCGGATGGGCGATTCTACAGGTTATACCAGATACCTCGAGTTTCCCCGGGGCGGCCCCGCAGAACCCCCGTTTGGGACCAACACCATCAGCACTGGCCCCCCTGCTATGTAGAAAGAATCCTCGGGTAGCGCTAACTCCCTATGCAATTTAATTAATTAATTAAGTTGTTATTATGAGCAAATTAAAACCAATGTTGGGCCTTGCTGGAGGAGTTTATTCAAAGACAAACTGTCAAGGGGTCCCCATAAACCCAACCGTGTAAGGAACGCAAAATCAAGGAACATAATGCCGGTTTATCGGCGCCTAAGGTGGCATGAGTGGAACAAAAAACCGAGCAAAAGGCCAAGCCTTCCACCCATGCCCAATATATAGGTGTGTTAATAATAATAATAGATATTGTGATATTCCAACAACAAGTTCCGACATGGAACGATCTTCATCTTGACCTGCAACTAACAACACTATAAGAGGGGCTGAGCAAGCGGGTAACATAGCCAAACAATGGTTTGCTAGGAAGGTGTCAAGGTTAGAGGTTACATGGCAACAAGGAGAGGGGCTGACAATAATGATGGGTACCGCGACATATCAGAATAGCATCGAGACAACTAAGCATGGCAATGGTAGTAAAGGTATCCAAGGGTATGGTCATCTTGCCTGAGATCCCGCAAGGAAGAAGAACGGATCCGTGAAGAAGACGAAGAAGAAGCCTTGAAGACGAACCACGTGAAGTCGAACGAATCCTCACGATCGCAACGAAACAAGCATTAACGACAAGAAGCAAGCAACACGGTAAACACACAACACAAGAACACGACAAGATGCTCAAACAAGTATGATACAAGACAAGTCTATATATGATGCAAAACATGGCAAGGTAGGAAGCACTCAAGAACAACATCACCCAACAAGTTTTAAATGAGGCCGGAAACTACATATAACAAATCCGGTAAGCCCTCATATGCATAATATGAAAATAGTCCAGATCTGAACAAACCTTAAGTTAAAGTTGTTAAACTGCAAGTTAACATGCACCATGATGATCTACACGAAATTCTAGTCAAGTTTCATATAAAGTTTGTTTAATTCGGAGCTACGGCCTAGAAGATATGAGCAAAACAAGACAAACATGGCAATTATGCAAGATGCACCCAAACATTAAGCAAACACACTCCAAACATGAAAACAACATGATATTATGATTCTACATGCAAAATCACACAAGTTTCATATAGGGCACACTCAAAACGAAGCAACGGGCTAAAAGATACACACGAAACAAGATATAACAACAAGCTGAAGTTAACAGCCACATAGCAACTTTGGAGCAAGAAATATATATGCTACAGCACCCAAACATGATAACTAGAAGCATGTATGTGAAATAGACATGATACTCAACAAGCAAGAACTTAGAACACACCCAAAAGCTTGCTGGAACACATTTAAACAAGCATGGCAAGTTGCAATAAAAATATCCACACTTAGTCAAAATCTGGGAAGGCAAAAACATCATGACGATGCTGCCTTCGGAGGCACAAAACAACATGCATATCAACTCTAATAAGAACATAAAGAGCTTGGACATGTAGTAGACATATCCTACAGCAAACAACTCCATTCGAGCATCTCCATAGGAGGCATGGATCAATAGCAACAAGCTCCACCAAATTGAACATGCTGATAAAATCCTGACAGTTATAATTTATAGCAACTTGAGAGCAAGAAATAAATAAGGTACAGCAGGTCATTTGAGCAAGTAAGGGCATGAATGGATAGACAATAACATGGACAACAAGACATGATCATTGGCCACTCCAAAACAAGCATGGATTTGACTAGGGCATCAAGCAAACATAGCATCAGGTTATAACAGATTCCAGACTTAGCAGTTTTTTCACTAAGTATAAAACAGCAATAACAACATGGCATGTTTACAAGCATGTTTAAGTCAACACAAGGCATATCATGGAAAGTTAAATGCACCACAGCAAAGACCATATGACTGTGCTTCTAAAACATCTAGACATGTGGCATAAAGAGAAACACATCAATAGCAATGATCAAGTGAAATCAGCATCTCATAACAAGTTTCAGCCCTTAACAGCCACATGCACTTTTGCAACAGAGATTAACATCGCAATATGACCTCAAACAAGCATGCTACAGCAACCATCATGTAGTACACTTCACAATGAACATTTTGACATATCATATGCATCATTTGGATAAACATGCACCAAGTTATCATATCTCAAACATGGCAACAAAATAACAAGTATCAGCAGTTTATAACAAGTAGCACTCTTGCAACAGAGATTAGAGCATCTAGACGAACTCAAACAAGCATGGCACAATGGAACAAAGTGTAGAGCATATCACCACGATCATTTTGACATATCATTCACTCAATTTCGATCACCACTCAAAAATTTACAGGCATGCAAAGTATGCATCAGATCACTGATTCTAAGGACTTAGCAGAAAAATTAGACTTAGGAAAAAACAAACGGGTGCAATATAACTATTCTACGCACATGCGTCTCATAGAGGCACGGGGTGAGTTGGGCCAAGGGATCACCAGAGCGGGTTGAGCCTAGGACAAGGAGGAGGCTGGGTCGAGGCGCACTGGAGACGGGCCGAGGGGACTGGGCCGCGGCTCGGGCCAGCGAGGGAGGCTGGAGGAACTGGGCCTCGGGCCTGGCGAGGGGAGGCTGGAGGAGCTGGGATTGGCCCACGCGGAGCGCTCACGACCGGTCGTCGACCTCCCAGCTCCTGGTGGAGGAAGCAGCGGCGGCGGCGGCCCCGTCCGGCTCCGGCGACGGCGGAGCACGGGAGGAGTCGGCGGCGAGTGGAACGGGCCCGGGGCAGCGGGATCTGTGCTGCGCCAGCCCGGATCCGGAGAAGATGGGAGGATCGGCCGGCGGGTGGGAGTTGGCGGCGGCGGAGCACGGTCGAGCGGCTCGAGGTCGAGGCGGCGGGGAGATGGGGCCGCCGGCGAGGCGAGAAGAGGGCGGGCGGGGCGCAGAGGCGACCGGCGGCGGGCGCGAGCGACGAGGCGACGGGGATGGAGGAGTGGCGCTGCGGGATCCCTGGAGGTGACGAGATCCAGGCCCGCTTCGGCCCGGGGTGGGCCGCGGACGGGCCCCGACGGGCCGGCGGCGAAGTGGGCGCGGGAGTGGCGACGTGGCGGCGCTCCATTGGCTGCGGGCGGCGGCTGAGGTGACGTGGCGTTGTGTGATTGGCTGCGGTGATGTGGCCGGCAGGTGGACATGTCTGTCTGCTCCGCGGACATGTCCGGCGGCGCGGGGAGGAGGATTTTTAAGGTTCATCCGTGAATTGGAAGGAGAGGCACATATTTATAGGTAGAGGGAGCTAGGAGTGTCCAAATGAGGAGCGGTTCGCGGGCACGCGATCGTGATCAAATGGCCAAGAACATGGAGGGGGTTAGAATGGGCTTGGGGGCTGTTGTCAAAGGGGTGTTGGACCAAAAGGGAAAAGGCTTCCGGTAGTTAACATGGTTAACCGTTGGGCTATCAAACGAACTCCGAACGCGACAAAACTTGACAGGCGGTCTACCTATGCAATAATAAGACCACACGCCAAGTTTCATCCCATTCCGAGAACATTTTTCGGCCACTCACAAAATAAATATTCAGAGGCGCCGCGGGCGCGTGCAAGTGTGTCTCGGCTCAGAACGGACAACGAAGAGGACGAGGGAACTCGGGCGGATGCAAGTTTTGAAAACATGATGATGCACACACATGATGACATGGCAAGGTGCAACACGCAAGCAGGTGACATGGCAACGACAACGAATAGCTGGCTGACACCTGGCGCATCGGTCTTGAGGTGTCACAGTAGGCTCGCTGGTCGGTGAGGAGATGGATGGGATTCATCATGTAATAGAGTTAGTTTTGTTAGGGATTGATCCCTAGTATCCACTATGTTCTCAGATTGATGTTGTTATGACTTTGCTATGCTTAATGCTTGAAACATTGGGCCCGGGTGCCATGATTTCAGATCTGAACCATTTATGTTATCACCATTATATCTACGTTCTAGATCCGATCTTGCAAGTCATAGTCACCTATTGTGTGTTATGATCCGTAAACCCTGTAATGACAATATGCGCGATACTTTACGGTGATGACCGTAGTTTGAGGAGTCCATGTATTCACTATGTGCTAATGCTTTGTTACAGTGCTCTATTAAAAGGAGGCCTTAATATCCCTTAGTTTCCTTATGGACCCCACTGCCACGGGAGGGTAGGACAAAAGATGTCATACAAGTTCTTTCCATAAGCATGTATGACTATTTACGGAATACATACCTACATTATATTTATGAACTAGAGCTAGTACCATATCACCCTAGGTTATGACTGTTACATGATGAATATCAACCAAAATATTGTCGATCCAATGCCTACGAATTTCCTACATATTAATCTTGCTAATTTACTGCTGATGTTGTTACTATTGCTACTGCTACAAAACCACTGCTATCACTGTTACCATTACTATTACTGCTACGGCTACGATCAAAACTATCATACTACTATGCTACTGATCACTTTGATGCAGATAATTAATCTCCAGGTGTGGCTGAATTGACAACTCAGTTGGTAATACTTGCAAATATTCTTTGGCTCCCCTTGTGTCAAATCTATAAATTTGGGTTGACTACTCTACCCTCGAAAACTGTTGTGATCCCCTATACTTGTGGGGTATCTGTAGTCCCCATGATATGATTTATTACTTCTCTGAAAATTATTTTCCTATTCATAAGAAAAAATCTGCCTTGCAGGAAATATTTAACTTTGTGCAAATTGAAGAAGAGAGTCTCCCACAAGCTTGGGGGAGGCTTCTCCAATTGCTTAATGCTTTGCGTGATCATCCACTCAAGAAAAATGAAATAGTTGATATATTCTATAATGGACTAACCGATGCTTCTAAGGATTTCCTAGATAGTTGTGCCGGTTGTGTTTTCAGGGAATGAACTGTTGAATAAGCTGAGGAATTATTGAATAATATATTGAAAAATTATGATGATTGGATTCTTCCTGAAACACCGCCTAAGCCCACTCTGAAGAAGATAGGTATCTTATGAAGAGGATATACAAGAGGCAAAGAAATTTATGAAGGAAAAATGTATTGATGCAGAGGATGTCAAAAATTTACCTCCTATTGAAGAAATCCATGGACTTGACACACCACCACCAAAGGTGGTAGATGTAAATTCTGTAATAAAATTTGATGGAGGTGATATCCCTTACAATAAACATCCTAGTCAATGCCTTTATGAGTTTGATAACTACATTAGAAAACAAGATCAGTTCAATTCCATTGTCATGAAACAATTGAAATACAACTCTGATATGATAGCTCACTTGAGTGAGTTGTTACTTAGAATCTCCAATGCTGTTAGAGGTGTAGGAAAACATGACTCTATGGGTTCAAACTCAGGTAGAACAAGTTGCTTGATGAAACAAATAATAATATGAATGATCATGCTATTAGAGTAGTAACTAGAGGAGGTAGAATGACTCACATACCACTTTATCCTGAGGGACACCCTAAGAGAATTGAACAAGATTCACAAAGAATTAACACCGATGCACCTAGTCTTTCTAGAAAGAAAAGGAAGAAGAAAAATGATAGGACTTTGCATACCTCTGGTGAACCTAAGATAGAAAAACCTCCTGAAAATAGTAATGTTGTCTCTATCTCTGATGTTGAAACTAAATCTGGTGATGAACATTCATCTCACGATAATGATAATGATAATGATGATGTTCATAAACACATTCAACTAGACAATGATAAACAACCAGATAATGATGTTGCGATAGAACGTGTTGTTGATCTTGATAACCCACAACCAAAAAATAAAATATATGATAAAAGAGACTTTGTTGCGAGGAAACATGGTAAAGAAAGAGAACCATGGGTACTAAAACCCATGCCCTTTCCACCTAATTAAACTAAGAAAAAATATGATGAAGAATTTGAACGCTTTGTTGAAATGCTTAGGCCAGTCTATTAGCTAACTCGCTTGACTGATATTTTAAAGATGGCTCCTTACGCAAAATACATGAAAGACATCATCACTAATAAAAGAAAGATACAGGAAGCTGAAAACTCCGCCATGCTTGGTAACTATTCTTTTAAAGATGGAGTACCTAAAAAACTTGGAGATCCGGGAATACCAACTATACCTTGCTCCAGCAAAAGAAACTATGTTAAAACTACTTTATGAGATTTAGGAGCTCATGTTAGTGTTATGCATTTCTCTTTATATAAGAGCAATGTTCAAGAAATCGTTAACTGGTAGCTGCTCGGTCGGTTTAGAAGTAGCAATTAATCGGTGAATCGGCCTATTAACTGGATTAATCGGTCGACCATTAATCAGTAGATTGAATAGGAACTTGCCAACATATATGTAGATTTTTTTATGTATTATGCCATACTCTCATGCTCACATCTATGTAGTATACCAAAACATGTTACTATACATATATGAAAAGCATAGAGAGAAGATAAAATTATTAATCCTAGCTATTAAGGAGCAGGATGGGGCTAGAAGGGGTCATGGGCCAAAAAATTGGGCTTTGTCTGTCCACTCGTTAATGGGCCAACAGGGATTAATCATCATGACAACTGATTAATCGGTCTAACTGGACAATTAATCGGCCCGACAAGTTAACGCGACGAATAGGTGTTATTCGATTCGGCCATGCTGTGAGTAGCGATTAACTGGCCCGTTAACTGATTAATCGGGTGAATTCTTAAACAGTGTATAAGAGACTTAGTTTGAATAAACTCACACCTACGAATTATCTTTGCAAATTGATGACAAATCAACTGTCATACCTATCGGTATTTGCGAGGATGTGCCTGTTGTTGTTGCAAACGTTACTATCTTAACTGACTTTATTATACTAGAGATGCCCGAGGACGACAACATGTCGATTATCCTTGGTAGACCCTTTTTGAATACTGCAGGGGCTATTATTGATTGCAATAAAATCAAGGTCACTTTTCATATCAATGGTAATGAGCATACGGTGCACTTTCCGAAGAAACAATTCCAAGTGAATGGTAGTAATATTATTGGAAAATCTCCGGCACTCACTATTGGAAGTTTTCACCTGCCTCTACCTACTGCCAAAAGGAAATATGATATACTTATTGTTGGGGCCATACATATCCCGGTTGAGGTAACTTAGTGTTTTACGAAAGTTCTTCGGTTTCACGCTAATTGAAAGTGGTTGTTAATAAGACTTGATCAACCTTATTAATGGATCATTTTCTAGAGGTATGGAGTTGATGAATTCGGTAGGCACTACCTTCTGACCATATCTCTTGTTTATTGTTTTTCTTAGTTAAATAAAATAAAATGTCATGTTTATCCTATTTTCTGTTTTGCCCGTGCAATAAAAAATGAACCAAAAAATATGCTCACAGTGCCCTGAAAATTTAACACCATTTTTCTGAGTATTTCTGAATTTCTAGTGCAAATAACATCATACGGGGGTGCACCAGGTGGGCACAAACCACATGGGTGCGCCAGCAGCCCCGGGCGCTCCTTGGTGGGTTGTGGTCCCCACGTGGGTCCCCTCACTTATCTCTTTAGCCCATTCCATCTCCTACCTCTAGAAAAAATCACCATTGCTCTCTCTCTCTCTCTCTCTCTCTCTCTCGTGTTCTTGCTCTCAAACCCGCAGATTCCGATCTCTTTGCTCAAAATTCCATTTCCAAAACTGTTTTGGGGGACTGCTACTTGGAATAAGATGAGTTTCTTTAGGAAGTTTGCCTCCAAGATGAATGCCAATGGGGTCACTGGGGACTCATCGGACAGTGACCTCCATACTCGGAGAATGGCAGAAGTGCGGGCGTACGAATGGCCGCATAATCCCTTCATGAAGGGGGGCGAGATTCATCAAGAGTTTGCACAATTTGGTGCAAACGTCAGGCTAACCGACTTCACCGCAGCTGAGAGTGAACAATACCATCTCCTTACAAATTCAAAATTTTCATTTTCTAAGTAGGAATAATCCCCATGAGGTGCAGTTTAACTTATATTCTGAAACTCATCAGATTCCACTCACTGAATTCTGTGATATATGCTTGATTCCTGCTGATGGGGAAATTAGAAAGCCTAAGCTTGGGGAGTTCGTGTTTCGACCGACATTATATTCATGTTCACGTGTTTCATTCCAGTTGTCGGTGCTCACACTTTTTCATAGTACTATCCATACTCGAGTTATTTTTCTCACTTTCTTTTTGTGTGTTTGAAAAACTTTGAGAAAACCCAAAAATATTTCATGTTTCTTTTCGGTTTTTCTTTCTAGCTTAATTAGTTGTAGTATTAAAAGAAAACCCAAAAATATTTCCTAATTCTTCTCTTTGTTTGTTGAGAGCTCTCCCATGTAAATAGTTTTTCTTGTTTTTGTTTTCTTTCTTTAATTTTCCTTCTTCAAGAAAAACTAAAAACTCAAAAAATGTGTGTTTCTCTGAATTTCTTTTCTTGTTTTTGAGTCATGCCAAGGAGAAGACCACGATGAAAATGTTGAGTGGCTCTCATATGCATTATCGTTTATCTAACAAAGAGCCCAAATTGCCTTGTTTTCTCCTTTTTGAATAAAATGTTTGTAGATTCCAGCTTAGTCTACGGCACGCTTGCACTATTATTATTTTAATATTATTCGGTCGTGCAAGTGAAAGGCAATAATGACAATATTTGATGAACTGGCTGAGCAGAGAGAAACGGGTATGAACTCAACTTGTTCTATTTTTGTAAATATGTTTAACCTAGTATCCATGATTGTGACGCCCCCGATTTGACCGTACACTAATCATGCACGCAAACGTGTACGACCAAGATCAGGGACTCACTGGAAGATATCACAACACAACTCTACACACAAATAAAATAATACAAGCTTTATATTACAAGCCAGGGGCCTCGAGGGCTCGAATACATAAGCTCGAATACACAAGAGTCAGCGGAAGCAATAATATCTGAGTACAGACATAAGTTAAACAAGTTTGCCTTAAGAAGGCTAGCACAAAAATGACACGATCAAAAAGGCAAGGCCTCCTGCCTAGGACCTCCTAACTACTCCTGGTCATCGGCGGTCTGCACGTAGTAGTAGCCACCATCGTGGTAGTAGCAGTCGTCAAAGGTGGCTTCTCGCTCCTGGACTCCACCATTTGGTTGCATCAACCAGAAACAAGAAAGAAGTGGGAAAAGGGGGAGAAAAAGCAACCGTGAGTACTCATCCAAAGTACTCGCAAGCAAGGATCTACACTACATATGCATCGGTATCAATGAAAAGGGTAGTATCTGTGGACTAAACTGCAGAATGCCAGAATAAGAGGGGGAGAAGCTAGTCCTATCAAAGACTAGCATCTTCTGGAAACCACCAATCTTGCAGCAAGAGGGGGAAGTAGAGTAGTATAACATAAGTCATATTTATGTTGTTGTTTCAATGCTCCGGGATCCTTTCTCGACTCCCAAAGCAACATATCCAAATCATGCCTCAGCATCCAGTTCTAGTTGTAGCGATCGGGATACAACTCTAAGTGTCCGTTACCGTAGGACAGGCTATCGATAGATGTTTTCTTCCCTGCAGGGGTGCACCAACTTACCCACCACGCTCGCTTAACTCCGGTCGGACACACCATCAGGTCATGCCCGGCCTCGGCCAAACAATACGTCGCAACCCGACCTAGGCTTAATAGAGAGGCCATGCACGCCGGACTAAACTTATGCCCCCAAGGGTCATGGGCCAATTGCCCCGGGAACTCCTGCACGTTGTGTGGGCGGCCGGTGAGCAGACCTGGGCTACCTCCTTAAAAAGGTAGGTGCTTACACGGTCCAACCCGACGCGCGCCGCTCAGTCGCATGACGTCAGTTAAGCTTCGGCTGATGCATACGACGCAGAACGCCCATACTATACCCACGTGATGGTTAGCGCTATCAGGCCACATGCCCCTTGGATTAAATATCCAAACCGTTTAGTGTCTTGGGAACGCGCGGTAACGAGCAGAGACTCACGATCATGTGACCCCGTCGCACCGTCTCGAAGACTTGCGGCAAGGGCTAAGAATGCCCGGCCACGCCTCGTAATTATCTCGCGGGCACCTTCTAGGTCAACCCGACTACACATCACTCACGATTAAGCTCGCGTGGGTACCCCTCAAGGTCGACCCGTCTTTAGTAAGAAGGTTTAGTGTAAAGTCATAGTAACCATAGTAATTGTGTGTCTAACACCAAAGGGAAACCTGAGGAAATCACCCTCGATGGAATTCCACCTGATGTTTATCGTCAAGGTGAACGAAAGGGGAGTCACCCTCGAGGTCCACTCTTGAGGAGTTGCACGATAGTGTCGTTATCGGGAGTGGAGAAAGAGGAAATCACCCTCAATGACCATAACCGATGAACTAACCTACAAGGTTAACATCAGAAGTGTTGATGAGGTCTCCCCTCAGCACTCGATAGTAACCCAGTAGTGTCGAGCAACTAAGGGGAAAGTGATGTGCGGTGCCGGGGCCTGGTCTTCGATCCCGTTGATCGGGTCTTCTGATAATCCAGCGGGGCAGTCAGGACAAAGTGGGGGCGTCTCTGATGGATCTCTAACCAACCTATACTAAGCAGTTTAGTATAAACATGTAAGGTCTGAAAGCAGTATCAACAACAGGCTATGCATCAGAATAGGATCATACAAAATGCAGTAGAAGTTCTAATGCAAGCATAAGAGAGAAGGGAATGGGCGATATCAGAATGATCAAAGGGGGTTGACTTGCGGCAAGGGCTAAGAATGCCCGGCCACGCCTCGTAATTATCTCGCGGGCACCTTCCAGGTCAACCCGACTACACATCACTCGCGATTAAGCTCGCGTGGGTACCCCTCAGGGTCGACCCGTCTTTAGTAACAAGGTTTAGTGTAAAGTCATAGTAACCATAGTAACTGTGTGTCTAACACCAAAGGGAAACCTGAGGAAATCACCCTCGATGGAATTCCACCTGATGTTTATCGTCAAGGTGAACGAAAGAGGAGTCACCCTCGAGGTCCACTCTTGAGGAGTTGCACGATAGTGTTGTTATCGGGAGTGGAGAAAGAGGAATCACCCTCGATGACCATAACCGACGAACTAACAAACTACAAGGTTAACATCAGAATTGGTGACAAGGTCTCACCCTCGGCACTCGATAGTAACCTAGTAGTGTCGAGCAACTAAGGGGAAAGTGATGTGCGGTGTCGGGGCCTGGTCTTCGATCCCGTTGATCGGGTCTTCTGATAATCCACTGGGGCAGTCGGGACAAAGTGGGGGGGTCTCTAATGGATCTCCAACTAGCCTATACTAAGCAGTTTAGTATAAACATGTAAGGTATGAAAGTGGTATCAACAACAAGCTATGCATCAGAATATGATCATACAAAAGCAGTAGCAGTTCTAATGCAAGCATAAGAGAGAAGGGAATGGGCGATATCGGAATGATAAAAGGGGGTTGGCTTGCCTGGTTACTCAGACGAGAAGTAGGGGTCATCATCGATGCAGTCGAATACCGAGGTAGCATCCGTCTCGTGGTCTACCAGGGAGAAGAGGGGGAAGAAACAATAAATACAAAGCATACTGATGCAACAGAGAAGCCTGACATGTCAACACGCAGTGCTAGGGTGTTCTAACGCGGTGCTACACGATACCGACGGAGGGGGGTAACATCCAGGAAGTATCCCCGGTGTTTCGTGTTTTCAGACACGGGAATTGGAGGGGGAATGTTGCATGTTCTCTAAGCTAGGATCATGTGGCAAATGAACGGACCGCGTATTCGGATTCGTCTCGTCGTTCTGAGCAACTTTCATATATAAAACATTTTCATCCAAGTTACGGATTATTTTATATGATTTTCTAAAGTTTTGACAATATTCTGAAATTATTATTAATATTTAAAATCGAAATTACAGTTATGGCGTCATCATGACGTCAGCATGACATCATCAGTCAACTAGACAGTTAACTGGTCAAACTGACTCGTGGGGCCCATTCGTCATTTTCTCTACACTAATTAACAGTTAACTTTAGCTAATCAAGTTAATTAGGCTAATCTAAGCAAGGTTAATTAATTTAATTAGATTACTAATTAATTAATTAATTTCATTAATTTTTTCAGTTCCATTTTTTGATTTACAGGGGGAGGGGCACACCCGTAAGTGGCTTTGGCCTTAGCGGGCATTGGGCATGGGTTGCGGGCGCGGGCGCACCCGAGCGGGCACTCGCCCGCACAGCGAGACGAGGCCGCCGGGGCGCCGACGGTGGGGCGTGGCCTGCTGGCCAACGGCGGGCCGGCGACAGCGAGCGTACGGGGCGGCGGCACGCCAGCGCTGAGGGCGGCGCGGCCAGAGGGCGGGGTGGCGATAGCCGCGGCCGCGGGCGGCGCTGAAGCGGGCGGCGGACCGCCGGACGCCGCGAGGGACGGCGATGGACCAGGGCAGCGGGAGGGGAGGCTGGAGGTGGGGCAGTCGGTGACGAGCAGAGCAGTGGCCGGAGGCGGGGCGGAGCAGTGGGGCGGCCATGTGCAGGGGCGGGCTCGGTCGGCGACGGCGGCAGAAGAGCAGCAGCAGAGCGGAGCGGAGCAGGGCTGTAGCTGCGGCAGCAGGGCTGCGCGCGACGGGGAGGCGCGGGGAGCAGAGCGGTCGTGCGGTGCGGGGAAAGGGCACCAGCAGGGCGCGAGCGGGCGTGGTCGGGCGCGCGTGGGCACGCGCCGGGTCGAGGCCAGGCGAGCAGGGGCGACGGGGCGGGGCTACGATCATGCGTGCGCGAGTGGACGGCGCCGGTGACAAAGAATAAGGGGAGAGAGCGAGGAAGGCCGGAGCTCACAACGGGGTTGTAGGGTCTCAGGCAGCGGGGCGCGGGGAGGAAGACGGGGACGACGACGACGTAGGGGAGGCAGTCCCGCGAGGAAGACTCGGCGAGGTGGTGGGACGCATGGCGACGAGGCGATGGGACGCACGACCTTTTCCCCTTTCATTTTCTTTTGGGCTTTCCTATTTTGCATTTACCTTTTGCTCCAAAAGGACCTTTGTAAAAAGTGTAACTTGTCTCAAAATTTATAATGTAATATTTAGCACTGCCTCAAGAAGCTTGAGAAGCAGTTGAAAAGCTTTAGAATTTTTATAATTTTAGATGTGATTCAAATTATGGTCTTGAACCCTGTTTTATTCATTTAAAGGCATTTAAAAACTTTTATAAAAAAGTTGGGTCAGCGCCATAATTGGTTATGGAACATTTGCCACACTTTGAACATTTTATTTTGCATGTATAAGAAAATTTGAAAATTGGACTTTATATTGAAATTAAATTTGAACCGGTATCGAACCGAAGCAAGTTTACTAACGGTAATATTAATGACGTGGCCTCATTAGCGAAGGAATACTGTAGCTCACCTACCGGGGTGTTACAATGATTCAGCATTTTATGATCAAACATGTTTGCGATGACAATTAGAGATTATAGTTTCTCATGTCATGCTTAAGTAGCTAGGAGTGGATAATGATTTATCTTGGAAGCCAACATGCATCAAAATGATTGTGATGTGGTATGTTGATATGGTATCCTCCTTTGAATGTTTTAAGTGGCTTGACTTGGCACATGTTAATGCATGTAGATGAATCAAAACCAACATAGCCTCTATGCTACTTATGTTCATGGTGTCCATATCCTACTGATGCTAGTATTCAATGTTTATTATGCATAATGCATGTTCATGACCGTTTTTGCTCTCTAGGTGGCCGCCTCTCAACCTATTTGCGAGCCTTCGCCCGTACTAAGCCGAAATACTTCTTGTGCATCAAAACATGTAAGCCAAAGTTATCCCAGATGAGTCCACCATATCTACCTATATGCGATATTACCCTGTTGTTCTAAGTAACTTTTCATGCGCCACCTCTAAATTTCAAATTAACATCTGTTTTTGTGTGCCTGGATTGTTCATAGAGCGACATGGGGTAGTCGGTATCTTCCATGCTAAGCGGGTTATTCTCATGATAAGTGTTTATTCACTCGTCCTTGCACGAGACGGGTGGTAATAGGGATTCCGAGTCCCGAATTCAAAAATTGCAAATAATTAAGCAAAAACCCCCAGGATTGTTGTTGGTATGGATGGTACCCATGGATTCGGCTAGCCGTGGAGTGTGTTTGTCGGTGGAGGGGAAGTAAACCTTTACTTTATCGCTTGGGAACCGCTACTAATGTGTTTAGCATGGAAGATATTGATAACTTTAGGTCGTGACGTAAAACAAGAAGGTTGCATTTCCCAAAATTTCATTAATCGCTGATTTAAGCTTCGAGCTCTGGCACCGCTGCAAATCACTGCTTCCCTCTGTGAAGGGACTATCTGTTTACTTTTATGTTGAGTCATCACCTTCTCAAACAAGCGCCGGATCTGAGAGCACTATTGTCATCCTCATGCATTGTGTGTAGTTAACGTTGGGTGTTAGCATGAATGGATCTTTTCTACCATGAATTACAATGTTTAGTCGCTGCTTGAACTTTGGAGGTGCTTTGCATTTATGTTTTGTGGTCTTAGAAAGGGCTAGCAAGATACCACTGTTGTCATATTATATCATGGTTGTTTTGACAAAGTGTTGTCATTTGAGATATCTTATTCTTGCTCTCTAGTTGCTTATGCTATTGATATGAGTTAATATAATGTTTAGGAGTTATTGTTGACATGGTTAGTCATGATCTTTGCTGAAAACCTGGGTGGTACTTAAGCTTATTTATGTAAACAAGAGCAAAAAAGTTGGTAAAAGTTTTTATGTTTTACTTTCAGTTTATCAACTGAATTGCCTGAGGACAAGCAAAGGTTTAAGCTTGGGGGAGTTGATACGTGTCCGTCGTATCTACTTTTCCTAACGTCTTTTCTCTTGTTTTGGACTCTAATTTGCATGATTTTGAATGAAACTAACCCTGATTGACGCTGGTTTCAGCAGAACTACCATGGCGTTGTTCTTGTGCAGAAAAAAAAAGTTCTTAGAATGGAACGAAACTTTTTGGAGATTTATTCCATAATAAAAGAAAAATACTGGAGCCAAGAACCACCAGAGGAGGGCCCCTGGGTAAGCACAACCCACCAGGGCGCCCCGCCAGGTACGTCCAGGTGGGTTGTGCTCACCTGGTGGCCCCGCTGACCCTGACTCCGACTCCTTAAATACCTACATTTGGAGAGAAAATTTGGAGAGGAAGAATTATCTCGTTTCATGATACGGAGCCGCCGCCACCTCCTGTTCTTCATCGGGAGGCTAGATCTGGAGTCTGTTTGAGGGCTCTAGAGAGGGGAATCTTCACTCTTCATCATCACCAACCCTCCTTCATCGCTAATTCCATGATGCTCCCCACTGGGACTGAGTAATTCCTTTGTAGGATCGCTGGTCGGTGAGGATTTGGATGAGATTCATCATGTAATCGAGTTAGTTTTGTTACAGCTTGATCCCTAGTATCCAGTATGTTCTAAGATTGATATTGTTATGACTTTGCCATGCTTAATGCCTGACACTTTGGGCCCGGGTGCCATGAATTCAGATCTGGACCGTTTATGCTTTCACCTTTATATCTATGTTCTAGATCCAATCTTGCAAGTCATATTCACCTATTATGTGTTATGATCCATAAACCTCGGAGTGACAATATCTGAGATACTTTCTGGTGATGACCGTAGTTTGAGGAGTTCATGTATTCACTTTGTGTTAATTCTTTGTTCCAATTCTCTATTAAAAGGAGGCCTTAATATCCCTTAGTTTCCTTATGGACCCCGCTGCCACGGGAGGGCAGGACAAAAGATGTCATACAACTTCTTTCCATAAGCACGTATGACTATTTGCGGAATACATGCCTATATTGTATTTATGAACCGGAGCTAGTTTTGTATCGCCCTAGGTTAGGACTGTTATATGATGAATATCATCCAATGAATCCACCGATCCAAGCCTACGAATTTCCTACATGTTGTTCTTGCTAAGTTATTACTGCTACTGTTACTGTTACAACCGTTGCAAAATCAGTACTATCATTGTTACCGTTACTACTGTTGTTACCGCTACTATCAAAACTATCATATTACTGTGCTACTAATCACTTTGCTGCAGATATTTAATCTCCAGGTGTGGCTGAATTGACAACTCAGTGGCTAATACTTGGAAATATTATTGGCTCCCCTTATGCCGAATCTATAAAGTTGGGCTGAATACTCTACCCTCAAAAATGGTTGCGATCCCCTATACTTGTGGGTTATCACGCCCCC